>CM029627.1:44706991-45356991 GCA_017311315.1 Dendrocalamus latiflorus
CGATCTGAGCAGCAATGAGCACATACATGACATCAACGGAAACAAACCAAAATATTGAACTAGACAAAATATCTTTACTATTATAAAAGAAGGAGTTTGTGGTTGGTCCGTCCTCTCCTTCCCCTTCTCAGAAAAAAAGCTACGTTGACATGTGGGCCCAACTGACAAAACACCTGCCGAGTGGCTTCTCTCCTTCCTCCGAATCTTCTCCCCCGTTTCCCCACATTCTCCGCGTGACCGCGTCTTCCCCACGTTTTCCGCGCCGCCGTTCTCCGCCGCTCCGCCCTCGCCTCCTCCTCTCCACCCCGCGTCGCCGCCTCCTCCTCCCCCTACTCCTCCCCCAACCCTCCGCTCCACCGCCGCCTCCTCCCCCGCTCCGCCCTCACCACCTCCTCCCGCACCGCCGCCGCCTCCTCCTCCTCCCCACCCTGTGCCGCCGCCTCTTCCCCTCCCTCCCACCCCACGGCGCCGCCTCCTATTCCCCCCCCCACTCCTCCGCTCTGCCGCCTCCTCCCCCGCTCCTCCACTCTGCCACCTCCTCCTCCTCCCTACCCCGCGCCGCCACTGCCTCCTCCTCCCCCTACTCCTCCGTTCCGCTGCCGCCTTCTCCCCCGCTCCACCGCCGCCTCCTCCTCCCCCACCCCTCCGCTCCGCCGCCGCCTCCTCCTCCCCACCCCGCACCGCCTCCTCCTCCCTACTCTGCCGCTCTACCTGCCGGTTGCCTTCTCCTGCCCACCCCGCGCCTTTCCTTCATCGCGCCACCGCCGAATTGGCCGGCCGGCCACGCACCTGGGGTGCGTCGGTTGATCCGCACGCCTGCAGCGCGCGAGGATCAAAAAGTTTGGTCAGTCTGGCCTTCTATTTGTGTGATTTCTTTCCCTTTATTTGCTCCTCAATTTTTATTTCCCCCTTACTTTTGCAGACCAAAGGTGGCTTGGTATCATGCATGCCATGTGTTTGAAGAAATGCCTAGGAGAAGCAGCACTGGCATGGGATCATTTCAACTCAAGCTCATTCTGATTTTATTTTCACAAGTCATATGCTTGAATTTCGTTCAAAATTCAAAGGTTATTTGAATGATCTGAACAAAATTTCTGCCGAAATACCGAAATTTTGTCTCTTTCGCCGACCAGCGAAATTTTTTCCAAAACGAAAGGTTTTTCCCTGCTTCCCTACTTCTCTACTACAATTGAACTTGCACACATCTTGGAACAAATCAAAGGATAGGCAGGTGATAACCACCATTCATCCATGCTTTAAAACTGGAAGTGTATGCCAATGCATGGCTAGGTTGCTGAAATAATGGCATATGATAGGGTGCATTTCCTAGGGGAGGAGCATAGAATCACCTCCCTTTCATGTTGAATTTGACTCATGCCTGCTTTGGAGGATTTCCATCCACATTTTGTTCAAAGATGTAATGACAGTATTACCATTTTCCTCAAAATAAGTAGGCTATAGTCCGCAAATGAGGTTGAAGTTTGAAATTCAATGTTAATGGAAAGGTTTGAAATATAGCCAAATAAATTATGGGACTATCTATTAATCTATTGGCTTTAGTATGTCTTATTGAACTGACTACCATTTTTTTAGGGAAAACACCCACTGCTATTGAATGTCACTACCTTACTTTTCCTGTTGTCTTCCTCAGTATTCAACACATCAAGAATGCATGGCATAGATGCACTGTTCATTTTACTTGGTGTAATGATCAGGATTCCATTGCTAATCCAGTGTCCTTAATAAATAGTTGAATTTTGGACTGCTGCCATCATAGCTATTCAAGCAGCAGAGATTGAGAGCGTACTTTCTCGGTTGCGATTGGTGCAATCCTACATTTCCAAGGAGCAAAAAGAGACATGTGCCTTGCAATATTTTTAGGAGAACTTCCCAACTTATCAGTTATCTGGAACAAAAAGCAGAATGAGCTTGAGTTGAAATGGAAAGACTGGGACACTTGCATAATTGGAGACCAGAGGGATGCCGAGATTGGGTGAGCTTCCATTGCGTCATTACGAATTATTGGTGATCTTCAATTCTCAGCGGATTCAGGTTCAAGCGTGCTCTCTACCTATTGATGATTTACTTTTATAGGCAGCAAACAAAAAGCAGTTGAATTAAATGATTTTGTCACCTTATGTGATGTGTGCAGTGCAGATTGGGGATTCCTAATTTTGATTCTTTTTGTGCATATTTTCCTATTATGTTAACCCTTTTTTGACTGCTGTCTGGGTCTCCTGTGATCTTATTCATAGCATTGACCTACCAACTTGACCAAATAGGCATTAAGTCATGTCTGGCATCAAGATATTTATTGTGCTTTAGTTGTTCTGTTGTTTAGGAGTGTATCCGTGGTGGTAGTCCATATTCTTTTTCATTGATCTCATTAACATACGTCTATCTTTCTAATTTAAAAGTGCGGGCCATATTCAGGTTGATTTATAATTGCTAGCCTTCATTACTCAATGGAATTAGTGTAGTTGATTTGGATCAAATCCACTGTCAAAAAGGCCCATTTTGTGCATGTATGACTCATGGAGTGTGCTTGAAGTTGTATTTGCTGGAGTCGTATTGTTCTTTTATTCCCTATGAGATTATATACAGAAGAATTTTTTTTATTAACCTCACAAACTCTCCTATGTTTCATGTAACTTCTCATTTTTCATGGATTCTAATTTCGATTGTATTTTTAGGGGCTTTTTAATTCCATTGCTTATGAGTTGAACTCTTTAGTGCGCAGAGCAATTGCAGAAAGAATTGACATGTGGGTTATTTTCTGTACACTAAAGTTTCACAATCATATGTTCCTCCAGTCTTGTACTTTTTCTATTTACCATGCACTATTCCTGTTATAATTGGTAGCCATTATTAATTCTTTTTTCTAAATTTTTCAAGTTTCTACCCGAGAGACTAAAAAGGAGCCTTCTTACTTTGTCAAGATTGAAAAGTCAACAAGAAAATGAACTAACCTCTCTTATCGTTGAGAGTAATAGGTACGATACTACAAGTAATATCTAGGAGTTTTTCGAGCAAAGTTTGTTCATATCTTTTGGGTTCTTCATTTAGGAAAGGGTGTGTTACATCACTGTAGAAGCAGATGTTTAACATTGACCATTGGTGTGTATGTTGCGGTCCTTTGTTGATTGCCTTGAGCACGAGCATTGTCTTGAAGTTCTCTTGTCCAAAGTACATAAGAGCTTAGGAGGTAGCCACGCTCGGTAGATACTCTGATGTGCATCTATAACCTGTAGGTAAATTTGTCATATTGTCGTTCTTTTAATCCCTCCCCCTTGTATTTCTTGAAAACTAGCTGAATGCCCATATGTTGCTATAAATTTAAAAAAAATTAGAACATATTTGTGTGCATGTGTTTGTATGCATATTTTAAAAAATTTTACCACCCATAAGTTTCAGAACTTGTACTGTGATAAAATTTTAAAATCCATAGCAACACACCGACATTCAGCTAGTTCCTAATTATGTTCTCTGTTGTACGCACGATCGATACAGAAATGAGCGAGACTTCAACTGGGCCCACGTGTGGGAACGGACGGTCATCCAATTCCAGTTCGTATCATCTTGGGCAACCGATTTGCTGCGGGAACTACCAGTTAAACTCACCAAGAAATATGCCCATGAACTTGCCTTTTGTCTTGATGTAACACCCCGCGGTTCTTAATTAATTTTTCACGTTGTCATTAGCATTAATAATCATGATTATCGGAACCAATTTAAAATTTAGTATTAATTATTTTAATGGCTCAATTCTCCAGCTAATCACAATTGTAATGGAACGAAGGTAAATAGAAATTTTATTACAATTATACAGCATGGCATACATACAGATTGCATTTCAAACTAAAACATAATGGATACAATAGGGGAACATTTTTATATTACAAGAAAGCTTCACAATTACATACATAAACATTTCTTACATGAATTCAATTGCTATCAATTACTGATACAACATTATTTTACTTATGAACCAATAACTAAATTATAAGACCGAAAAAGACCAAACAAAAGAGTTAATTGAAAATAAAGCAATATAAAGTAAGTGTTGCCGTCAGAGCCCTAAAGATTAACTTCGGGCGGGGTAATCCGTTCACGGAGATACCTAACCGTCCGGGGGCCAGTCGGCACCTCTCACAACCATAGGCTCATCACACGGTATTGTGTATATACAAACCTGTTCTGAATATAGGAATCCAACCAAGGCAAAGCCCAGAATATCACAAACCATTCCAGCCCAAACCACCGCAGAGAAACACCTGTCAAAGCCCTCACCATACAAATGTCCACCACAGTGAACCAGATAGCACCGGGCCAGATCAACCACGCCCAGACAGCATCACCAGCCAACAAAATCTCACGGGCAAGGCCAGAGCCACCCAGCCAAAATACCCCACCACTGCATACCAATAGCCAAACCGAGAGAAAAGGGCACAGAGAGACAAAGAAAGGTAAGGTAGACATTCCCCAAATCTTCCAGCCAATCCCCAGACCGCAGAGGAGTCCACAACCGAGTGGAGCCGAAGGTCAAGGGGGTGAAGAACCGACAAGCCGAAGGGAGAAAGGGGACGTGACGGCCATAGGAGAACCGCAAGCCAGCATCAAGCATCAGCCACCGCAAACCAGCCACCACCCCAACCCCAAACCCTAGCATTCCTCGCAAGTATCAGTGCAGGTAAATCCCCACAACCTCACCATCCATGTATTACCGTTATCCCATTTCATCCAACATAGACTAGAAACCATAAGCATTCGCCTACGGTAGAGCACATGAACCATTCAAGCATGTCACCGGAGATAAAAGAAGGGGAGAAGAGGGTTACCAGTAAGGGCGGCGGCTGCGGGTTTCTCGGCTGAGCCACCGGTTCACCGCCACCGGTACTCCCCTGGCGTACGGCGACGGTTCACCGGCGGAGTCAGCCACGGTCACCCGCCTCCCAAAACCTAACCCTAGGCAAAACCTCACAAAGTTAGCAAATCACAAACCTAGAAATCAAAGCAAGAAATGGGAAAAAGAGGGGAAAGCATCAGATTGGCCAAATCTGGCTGGAGATCCCCAGGCGGCGCCAGACATCCCGGCGGGAACGGCCGGGCCAGAGGAGGCGTCGGAGGGGAGGCACGAGTGGGCGGCGGAGCCGCTGGAGGAGCAGAGCGGCGGCACGAGGAGGCAGGGGTGCGAGCGGAAGGAGCCGCACGGAGGTAGAGGCGGCGGCGTAGAGGAGGAGCTGAGGGGAGGCGCGTGAGGAGAGAAATCGGGAGAGTGGCAAGAGAGAGAGCCAGAAGAAAGAAGCGGAGGTGGAGCCGAGGCGGCGGTGAAGAAAAAGGGGGACATGGGAGAAGATGAAGTGGCTTCGGTGGATGGCAGCAAGAAAAAGGGGCCGGGTAGGAGAAATGGAGAAGAGGAAGAAAATAAAAAGTTGCAAGTAAATTGATAAAATTAGTAATAATTGCTCATATGTGTATAATATAGAAATTCTTTTAAGAATAAATCAGAAACCTAGAAAAACATGTACGCATAATTAGTAACATTCCCCTAATTAAATCAGCCATAATATATTGCGAAGCTATAGATTAATTTGTAGTATAATTTTCAGGCGAAGTGCTAAATCTTCAGAGGAAATTATACCAGGGTAGCCCAGAGACTCAGCATCTTATCGTTAATGCAGGCAAGCATTCCTTTGAACATATGTGCAAAGTATATTGGTAAAACAAGTGTTTTGTATTATTCTAGTATCACTTGCATGAAATAAATAGAGTTTTAAATCGAGCAATGGGTAATTGTGAAGTAAGAGGGTAGATGGCGACTGATGGAACAGTTGGCCATCTAAATTAATTAAGAAGGTGGGCAGAGGTTGCCAGGGCAGGTGGCAAAAAGGGCAGGTTGGGACCTCTGCATAAGATTAGAATATAAAAAGTCACCAGCTTCATCCGCGTGAACAGACCATACCAAACCGTATCAACCAACATCCCGTTCGAGGACGGACAGATTAGGACGAGCTGTATGAGGGTCATGCCACATATGAGGGTCATGCCACATATGATGATTGGGACGACTAGAGGAATATGATCAGCTAGGACTCTACTATTAGACTATCTGTGATATTAATGTATTGTAGTGATACCTCTCTGGTACAATTAGAACACTGAATTACTGTCTTTTCACTACTACAAAAGGCCTAATAGTAGACGCCAAATCACAGACGGTTTTGTGAAACCGTCTGTGATTTACACTATTACAGACGGTTTTAATTTGGAGGCCGTCTGTGGTATTTGTGGCGGGAAAAAGGAGTATCACAGACGGTTCTTACCGCTGAACCGTCTGTGATATTATAATATCACAGACGGTTTTATAATAAAAACCGTCTGTGATATTCCAGATTATCACAGACGGTTTTATAACAAAAACCGTCTGTGATATTCCAATATCACAGACGGTTTTTGTTATAAAACCGTCTGTGATAATCTGGAATATCACAGACGGTTTTTATTATAAAACCGTCTGTGATATTATAGTATCACAGACGGTTTTATAATAAAAACCGTCTGTGATACGTTTCCCGCCTTGCAATCCCTCAAAATTTCATATTTTCCCGCTTAAGTCCGAGTATGGTTCAGTTTTGAGACACTTTCAGTAAAACGGGCATAACTTTTGCATACGGTGTCCGTTTTCGACGTTCTTATACTCGTTGGAAAGCTAACGACGAGCCCGATCCAAAAAAAACGACCGGCTTGCGCCCGTCGCCCTCCAAGACCCCGAAAATCGGCCATCTTTGGACCTAAACCTGCGTCGCAAGTTTTTTGTTTCTGTTTTTGCCCTTTTTCTTGGTCTTATTTTCGGAATTTGGATTTTTCTTTAACTGCAAAGTTGTAGATCTCGTTGAAACCTTTCAAATGAGTATATATAAGTCATATAGAACATTGCTATTTTATCTTTTCATACTAGTTGTTTGTATTACATCGGTATATAAAATTGTGTGCTCTAATTCACAGACGGTTCTATATGTAGAACCGTCTGTGATATTCATTCATCACAGACGGTTCTATATGTAGAACCGTCTATAATAATCTGACAGCTGGGCCAGTCGATCCTGCACCTCACCCCACGGATCGTAGCTCTACCTCTCTGTCTCGGCGCCAAAAAATTTCGAACTCCTGCCTCTCCCTCCCTCTCCCTCCCCTATAAATATAATCCAAACTCAGCCTCTTTGCTGGTCTATTCTTCCTTGTTGTCCTCTTCCTTGCTGTTCTCCTCCTCCTTGCTGTTCTCCTCCTCCTTGCTGTCCTCCTCCTTGCTGTCCACATCCATGCAGACGACGCACAAGTCTACGGCGATGATAGTGGACGTCAAAGACATCCAGCTCATGCGTTGCATCAGGGGCGAGAAGGATGGTGGGCGTCAAAGGCATAGAGGATCTTTGCTTGTTGTGTAACCTGCTCGTTGTTCTTGTTGTTCTTGTTGTGTAATATGCTCGTTGTTCTTATTGTGTAATCTGCTCGTTGTTTTGGAATATTGTAATGGTAGGCTCTAATATTAATAAAAATGGATGTTTTATGTTTGTGAAATGAATTGAGATATGAATTGGATATATACATGTACATATTGATCTGCTTGTTTCAAAGGGTATGTCTAGCATTTCCCGAGGCTAGCCAATAAACAGAAATATGTTTAGGAGTAGAAGGCAATATCACAGACGGTTTTTAGTTAAAAACCGTCTGTGATTTATACATATCACAGACGGTTCTTAACTAAAAACCGTCTGTGATAATTATATATCACAGACGGTTTTTAACTAAAAACCGTCTGTGATAACTATATATCACAGACGGTTTTTAACTAAAAACCGTCTGTGATTATAACTATCACAGACGGTTTTTGTTATAAAACCGTCTGTGATATTTGCATCACAGACGGTTTGAAAACCGTCTGTGATGACCTCGTATTATCACTGACCCATAATTTCAGACGGTTCACAAAACCGTCTGTGATGACGTTTTTGAACCGTCTGTGATGACCTTTTCTGTAGTAGTGTTTGGTATTGTAATTCTAGGACTTGAACCAGTTGTATAATGTTTTATCCCTACGTGGCATTGTGAATGTATGTAACTTTCTGTCTCTAATTATTGTTCTGTTGCAACACTCTGATTGGTTTATTATTCGTTAAAGCGATGTTTTATCGGCTAAAACGAATAATAATCCGTTGACTAGCTTTATTACCCCATGGTAATTGAGCGGGTCGTTACACTTGACCCCACATAAAAGTAGCGCATTGGTGCGTATAGGAAAACTTGTACTTTGGCATGCATGCATATCTAGAGGAACTCATGCACCATGATGGTTGATGTATTACACATAGAGATAGAGATGGAAATGGATCGGATACGATTAAATAGTTTTAAATATGAATATAAATTTATATTTTTAAAATAAATATAAATACAGATTTGAATATTCTCGAATATAAATACGAATCGAATATTGTAACGGATACAAATTCGAATCGAATATATACTTAATTCGGTCGAATACGAATATCTTCCTATAATTTCTGTAACAAATCTCGGTAAAATAAATTTCTAGTGGTTTTGTCAGTTTTCGCTGGTTACCAGAACGGTTACCAGTTTCTAACCACTCAAATTCAAATTTTAAATCAAAAAATTTGTCTTAGTTTTCCTGGTTTCAAATACGGATCGAATATGAATACGAATGCGAATACGAATATTCTCAAATATGGATACGAATATTCACAAATATGAATATGAATATTTTTGAATACGTATTTTTCTTACTACATTTGCGTTTTCTCGAATACGAATATCATATCATCTGTTATAGTTTCCACCCCTAATTGCACGGGACCTGCATATGGGCCTGTTTGATATGGCTGTTGTTTATGGTTTTTGGCTGAAATTTTTAAATTTTAGCTGTTAGTGACAGAGATTACGAAGAGAGAGAGACTCGCTTGCAATTTTGGTTGATACAGATGTTGAGCTTTTAACGTGTACTACAATTAACTTGTAGATCCCGTCTTGAGAAAAATACTCCGTTTGAAAGTTAGATACTGTAGTAAAAGCTAAAAAGCTGTTTTTAGAAGCCACTAAATAGCAGCCCCTATATGGCGATGTTGCAGCTGCAGGTGGGGCCACGATCTGACTGGTGGGGTCCATATGAGCACTGAACCCTCCTATCTTCTGATCATTCTCATCTGAGCTTGGATATATAGAAAATAATATATCCATTTCAATTAGCTTGACGAGATTTTGATAATGGTTTCATTTGTTTTGATATGTAACACTTCTTACTTAGGACCTTGTGAACATATTTTTGCTTTATGTTTGTATAGATCAAATATAGGACTGCATATAATTAAATAAAATAATAGTCCTGTTTTTTATGTAAAATAAATATAGACTCAATGATATTAGAGTTTAGCTTATAATATTTAATACAACTCAATAATTCTTTCCAACTAAATAATATATTTAACTAAGCATGTTTATATCCGCGTAATGGCCGGTCAATCTTGACGGTCAGCAGAATCCAGCTTATCTGTTGTCTCTCCCTTGCGTACAACTTTGGTAATTTTGTAAGCAAATTGTTTTGCTAACCACCGGACACATTCATTAATTATTTTCCTAATTACTAGGTGCTTTTTGCAATGCTTCAATTTAAATGTTGTATTAGTTTAATTAAAATGTTACATAGTTATAAAATAATATTTCAGTACAACAAAGATAATTTACAACATAAAAGTCATGCTATAACGCACATATAACTACTGCACATCCAAATGCAGCAAGCCGCCGTTGGAAAGACGCCAATGCGCGTCATTTCTTATTTTTACGCCCTCTAATTACAAAAAAAAAATATTGTTTTAGATATCGCTATGATCTATAAAATACAAATTTAACCACTAATTTGTATTTTAATATATTATAAAATCTAATATAATTATAATATTATAAAGTACTTTTTGGGACAATCTACACATATAATTTTCATGTATACAATCTAAATATTTGAAAAGATATAGATATTTAAAGTTTAGATAGTTTGACTGTATATATCCCAAAACGATACCTTTTTTGAATAAGCATCCACCATTGTTACCGATTACTCCATCTATTGTTTTTAAACTGATGTTACCGACTATTTAAAATCTTTAAGATGTGACTTTGATCATTATTATTTATAACTGATGCACTAATATATTAGAAATCTATAAAATATTATGAAATTATTTTTAAAAGACAAATGAATCGACATGATTTTTATTCTTTAAATTCTACCCCTCGGTCCACAAATATATATGTTTTTTATTTTTTATGGTCTCCAATTTAAGACATTGACTATGATTTATTATCATAATATACTAACAAAAATAATAAAAAATATATATTATAAAAGAATTTTGTAATACAAATATAATGGTATTATTTTATATAATCAATTTATATATTTTATTATATATTAATACTTAAATTTTGAAAAGTCTAACGGTACCAAATCTGACAGAGGGGAAGGGGACAGATTTTGCCTTCACCCCAGAAATCTACGCGAGAGATGACCCATGTTCCCGCACGTGCAATGCAGTGATATATTGACCATCCCAAAGCCAAGTCAAAGGCCAACTCCTCTCTCGCCGGCCATCAGTCTACCCCAATATTGACCATCCCAAAGAGAATCTTGCGCGCCACTCCACTGCAACGCCTACTTATCTTCAGCAAGCACGGAAACACCGCAATTACCAAAGCACAAGCCAAGAAAACCAAGGCCAAGCTAAAACATGGGGAGCACGAGCACAGCGGCGGCAGCCACCACCTCCTCAGCCGGCCAAGAAGGCGGGGGCGCGAACGTCCTCCTCCTGCCGTTCCCGGGGGCGCAGGGCCACACCAACCCGATGCTCCAGTTCGGCCGCCGCCTCGCGTACCACGGCCTCCGCCCCACGCTCGTCGTCATCCGCTACGTGCTTTCCACGACCCCACCCCCGGGCGCGCCCTTCCGCGTGGCCGCCATCTCCGATGGCTTCGACGCCGCCGGCATGGCCGCGGGCCCCGAACCCTTTGGCTTTGAGTACTGGCGCAGTCTGGAGGCCACAGGGTCCGAGACGCTAGAGGAGCTCCTCCGGTCGGAGGCGCGCGCGGGGCGGCCGGTGCGCGTGCTGGTGTACGACCCGCACCTCCCGTGGGCGCGCCGCGTGGCGCACGCCGCGGGCGTGCCGACCGCGGCCTTCTTCTCGCAGCCGTGCGCGGTGGACGTCGTCTACGGGGAGGTGTGCGCGGGGCGACTCGCGATGCCGGTGACGGACGGGAGCACTCTACTCGCGCGGGGAGTTCTGAGCGTGGAGCTTGGCCCCGAGGACGTGCCGCCGTTCGCGGCGGTGCCGGAGTCGTACCCGGTGTTCCTTGAGGCGTTGGTGGGGCAGTTCGAGGGGCTGGAGGACGCCGACGACGTGCTCGTCAACTCATTCCGCGACATCGAGCCAAAGGTGACTGATCACAAATTCACAATCATACTCAGATGCGTATGTGCTCACCTTCAGACTGCTTTGCCGAGCTTGATAAAGCCTAATTAAAGAGATCGTCAACAATCATATTTTTCTTGGTTGATAGTGGAACTGTGTGGTGCCTGTCACTGACATTCTTCTTGATCGTTGACATATACGCAATGTTAATTGAGCAGGAGGCAGATTACATGGAGTCGACATGGCGTGCGAAGACCATCGGCCCGACCTTGCCATCGTTCTACCTCGATGACTACCGCCTGCCATCAAACAAGACGTACGGTTTCAACCTCTTCAGCAGCAATGCGCCGTGCATGGAATGGCTTGACAAGCAGAGTCCTTGCTCTGTGGTTCTTGTGTCCTATGGGACCGTCTCCAATTACGATGCAGCCCAGCTAGAGGAGCTTGGCAATGGACTGTGCAATTCCGGTAAGCCATTTCTTTGGGTTGTGAGGTCCAACGAGGCACACAAGTTGTCGGAACAACTCCGCGAAAAGTGCGAGAAGAAGGGCATAATTGCTTCTTGGTGCCCCCAGCTTGAGGTCCTGGCACATAAGGCCACAGGTATGGAATCACAATCTATTATATTTCTTTTATATGCAGAAAAAGGCAAAAGAAAGTCCATGAAAATGACTCGTGAACACAACACGCATGTAGGTTGTTTTTGACACACTGCGGATGGAACTCGACATTGGAGACGATTGGCACCGGTGTGCCACTTGTGGCAATGCCGCATTGGGCGGACCAGCCAACCATCGCAAAGTACGTGGAGAGCGCGTGGGGCATGGGCGTGCGGGTGCGGCGGGACAAGAATGGCTGCTTGAGGAGGGAGGAGGTGGAGAGGTGCATTAGGGAGGTGATGGATGGGGAGAGGAAGGAGGAGTACAGGAGGAATGCTGCAAAGTGGATGGGGAAGGCCAAGGAGGCAATGCAGGAAGGAGGGAGCTCAGACAGGAACATTGCTGAATTCGCCGCCAAGTATTTGTCAAATTAAAACTATAGTGATGCAGTGTTAGTTGGTGAGTATCACTGCTGGAGGTCATCTAGAAGTGAGCACCGCCGTTTGTGCCCTTCAAATGGGGAGGGAGGAATACATTTATTTGCCTTGGATAATTATCACGGTATCCTCTCACCATTGAGAACGATGCTGGAATTTTCGTGTGTCAGCAGCCTGTGAAAAAGTAAGGTTTAGATATTGTTTGCCATTGGATTAATTTACATAATTTTATTTGAGGATTGGTAGTGTTCCTAGAAACAGGAGTGTTGTGTTTACGGGAAGTGCTTCTGCGCTCCCCAAGGACACAGAGTTTGCTGATCTTAAGTAGATTATTTCTGAACCATTTGAGACGCTTGGAGCACATGTAATCTCAAAAAGAGAGTTGTAGTACTATATGTGTGCATATTTTTCTTAAGTTTAGAAGAACTAGTAATTCCTGTTGGGTTAATCTTGTTGCATGTATATTTTGCTCGAGCGTGTTCGAGTTTTCTAGTGTGTGGTCATTACGACTAGTCTGTGTGGTTGATATGACCAGTCTGTATGTGGTCATTACAACCAGTCTTTGTACTGTCATTACGACCAATACTAAAGCTGCATCGGGTATTGTAGCTCTGAGTACTTCATGGCGATTGTAACGCCGTGGTCGATAGTCGTAGTCGATTATCGATAATCGTAGTCGAGAGTCGATGGTCGGTAGTCGGAGGTCGATACTCAGAGGAGTACTGTGGACGTCATATTCAGAGGAGTACAGTAGACAGCGTACTCGTAAGAGACTGTAGCAGTCGGAGGACTCAAAGCCTGTGTGTGGTCGTAGCGCTGTGGTTGTAGCGCCTGTTTGTGTAGTCATAGCGATTATGGTCGTAGTTGTAGTGGTTGTAGTCATGGTCATAGTGAACCGGTCGTAGCTACACCGAGTACTGAAAACGTCATACTCGGTAGCAGCACTGTAGTAGTAGTTGGCCATTGTGGCAGTCAGGTATGGACCAGTCACTGTAGCAGTTGTGGAGCCAGTCACTATAGCAGTTATTAGCGCGAGTGGTCGTGGAATTATGTGGGTTTTCAGTTAGTTGGCAAACTGCTCGCTATGGGTAGACGTCGTGGTAGTCATTGTCAGAGTCGTGTGGAGTGGGTGAGTGGCCTGCTATGAGGCCCGGTTGTGTCTATATATACCATGTAAATCTTTTGAGAAAGATGAGCAAGAGAATAACAGAGAAAATATAGAAAAAGGTGTGTTAGTTTGCACCGCAATATCGTGTCTCAGTTCCAGTGTTCAGCTCAGTTGTAAGCTCCGCCTTATCGTTCCCATCTCTGACAAGCTATCTATAACCATGTTTGTGTGCATCAGTTCACCGTTAAAGCATGCATTTGAGAGAGGCTGGGCTAACATCTGGTGTGCAGTTGTAAATGAGTTACGACTACTGAGATCGGAGTTTCGAGTTGTCGAAACACCCACAATTCCCACCAGTTAATTTCCAATCCAATGTTGAAACTAAAAAAAACAAGATTTCATATCTGAGTTTCAACCAGAGAAATGAGATGAATCCAGCAGCCTGCAGCCGCAGTTGCCACTTCACAAAGTAATCTAGAACACCGAAGCACATTCGAAGCACTTCAAGAAATCTGCCATTTACTCATCCGTGCATAGGCAACATATTGAAAATGTAAAAGGTTCAATAGGAATTTAGGCTCATATCATTCTAAGACCAACAGGCTTTAATACACAAAATTACAATTACAATTCTGAGTCCGTACGCAAACCCAATCAAATATTTCTGCTCCATCGTACACCCAAGAAGAGAACTGAAATTTTGCATATCTTTACTAATATAAAAACTACGCAGTTGACGGCGACAAACTACGCCAGCTGGGTGATCTGGGTTCAGGCGATGATGGAGGACCAAGGCGTGTGGGAGGCGATCGAGCCGGCGGCCAGGGCGGTCGTCGACACGAGGAAGGACAAGAAGGTGCGGTCGCACCTTCTTCAAGCTCTCCCGGAGGACCTCCTCATGCAGGTGGCAAAGAAGAAGACGGCAAAGGAGGTGTGGGATTGTCTCAAGACGAGGTTCGTCGGTGTGGCTGCAAACGTTGAAAAGCGAATTCGACGTGCTGCGCATGAAGGAGGACGAGACGCTGGATCAGTACGCCGGCAAGCTCGCAGCCATGTCCGTCAAGTACGGCAACCTCGGTGGCACGCTCGACGACGCTGCATTGGTGAAGAAACTCTTCGACACAGTGCCGGATCGGTTTCTCAATGTCATCGCTGGCATTGAGCAATTCTACGACCTCCGCACACTGGCATTCGAAGAGGCAGTGGGCCGGCTGAAGGCCTACGAGGAGCGCACGCGACGTGCGTCCGGCGGCGCGAGAACAGACGGGCAACTCCTTCTCACTCAGGCGGAGTGGGAGGCGCGCCACAAGAAAGCAGCAGGTGCTGCGTCGGAAGACGGCCCGGCCCAGACCGCAAAAAACTGGTCTAGTACGTCGCGGCAAGTACGCCCGATCCCTAGTTGACCTGGGGGGCCTCGCCGTCCGCGATCGCCCTCGCATAAGCGATAAGGCGCGCATCCACGGGGTTGCCGTGGCTGGTGGTGAAGAGCAGCGCCTCCCGCGATCGGAAGGCCAAGGAGCAGGGACACATCCTGCAGGGTCGGCGTCATCTCCTCGAATGTGAGGTGGAAAGTGTGCGTCTCGGGCCGCCAACGGTCCACCAAAGCTGTCAGCAGGGAATGGTCAAACAGGAAGCGTCGTGATCGCTCCACGCCCGCCTAGTCCCTGCCCGCGGCCAAGGCGGCTCCATCCTCCTCCCTAGCTTGCACCATCCGGGCAAGAGGGAGTAGCCCGGCATCCCGCAGCTTGCAAACAAAGTGAAGGTCAGTACGAAACGTTCTTACGGCAGGACTAAAACGCTGGTGTAGTGCAAACCTGGCAGTCCAACGGGGGTCGAGTCCCTAGGCCACGCGAGGTGTGCGTGTCCGGACCACTCCCAGCTCAGGCGGCTCGTCCGTGCTCCCCGGTGGCTGCGCACGACGGGAAGCGCGGTGCGTGCGGTCCACGTGCTCGTCCAACAGTGGGTACCGCCACTCAGAGTCACGTCCATCACGAGTCATACCTGCAAAATTTGTACAGTAAATTTTCTAAACTAAATTTTGTAAACTAAATTTCTAAACTAAATTTTGTAAACTAAATTTCTAAACTAAATTTTCTAAACCGAATTTTCTTAACTAAGATTCTAAACTAAATTTTCCAAACTAAATTTTCTAAACTAAATTTGTAAACTAAATTTGTAAACTAAATTTCTAAACTTAATTTTCTACACTAAATTTTCTACACTAAATTTTCTACACTTAATTTTTTACACTTAATTTTCTACACTTAATTTTCTACACTAAATTTTCTAAACTTTCTTAACTAAATTTTCTAAACTAATTTTCTAAACTAAATTTCTAAACTAAATTTTCTACATCTAAATTTTCTAAACTATATTTTCTACATCTAAATTTTCTAAACTAAATTTCTAACAATTACAAAAAATACCTGCAAATCGCGCTTTCCCGCTCCTCTTCTCCCCTCTCCCTCTCCTCTTCTTCTCCTCTTCTCCCCCTCCTCTTTTCCCCTTCTTCCTCTCCTCTTCTCCTCTCTTTTCTCTTGTCTCGCTCGGTCTCTTGCGGTCGCAGAAGAGTGGCCGCCAGGCGGCCGAGCGCGGCGTGCTTTTAATCCCCGCACAGTTGCCACACGGTTGGGCGACAGGATTGCAGTCACCCAACGGTGGGGCGACTGCGTTCGAATCGCTCCACCGTTGGGCGACTGCATTTAATCGCCCAACAGTTGGCAGATACTCGTTGGGTCGCTGTTGGGTTGGGCGAAAGGCTTCAGTCGCCCAATCATTGGGTAACTGGAGCCTATTTTTGTAAAAAAAATTTCCACAGGTATATTTCTATAATTTTAAATAAAAAATAGATTATCCGTACAAAAAATTCGGCTTCCTGCCGCTTTGACGCAGTCACGCAGGCAAGAATTGGCCGCTCCAAAGTGTTAGGCTCCTTTTGTTTCTAGGGTGATATGCGATCATGTACGGAAACCACATGAGCAACTTCCCCTGATCCATGCACCATGTCCGTTCTTATCCGGCAGTCCTAGTCAAAGCGAGTTACTTCCTCTGATTTCTTTTATTTTGACTCTTAGAATCCAGGAGGTTAAATTTTCTAAAGTTATGTTGTCAGTAGGTTTAGAATTATTTATATTGGCTATATATATGTATAGAGTATAAAAGTATAAATAACAGGGCACCATGGTGTCCAGACTCCATGATTAAGACTTTCCATCCATAATTGAGACTTTCCATTCATAATTAAGACTTTCCATCCTGATATTATATATCATTGCACTTGCACGCATCTAAAAGCAAATTAAAAGCAGGGAGACTTGGTGCCCAGGCACCCTGGTGTCCCATTTCAGCGTCCTATAGGACGCTGAAATGGGGCACCAAGGTGCCCAGACACCTAGGCTTCCTGCCGTTAGATTGCTTTTAGATACGTGCTAGTGCAATGGTATGTAATATATTAGGCATGCTAAATCAATCATGGAAGGAAAGTCTTAATCATGGATGGAAAGTCTCAATCACACTAGCACGCATCTAAAAGTAATCCAAAGGTAGGGAGACTTGGTGCCCAGACTTGCTAGGGAAAGTATCACAGACGGTTTTTGGTTCAAGCCATCTGTGATAGTCCTTCATAGACGGTTTATAAAACAAAACTGTCTGTGATAGTTCATTCGATACCTAAAATTTTTTCTGTTTTTTGGCTAGCCTCAAGAAATGTTAGCTATACCCTTTAAAAACAAGCAAATACAGCAGTAAACACAACAGCATATTCCATTTCCACTAAGATCAGAATCGACCGTTATAGTATAATAAAATAACGAGCAGATTACCCATCTAACACAGCGAAAACATGGCGAGAACACATCTTCTAATCCTACGAACCTAACTCTTTAACATGGCAAGAATATATAAGAAGCAAAGAGCCTAGCAGACAGTAGAAGCTGTATGCAGCACACGATGCCTAGGCTCTCTCGCCCCTGATGCAGCATGCGAGCTGGATGTCCTTGACGCCTGCCGTTCTCGGTGCCAACTTGAGCATTGTCTTGGTAGCTAGTTGCTTCCGCGACACCTTGCTGCCCATAGATGACTTGTGTGCCGAGAAGGAGGGCAATGAGGATGCTGGAGAGATTTTGAGCATAGTAGAGGATGGATTTAGGTGAGTATGTATAGGGGAGGGAGAGACAGGAGTAGAAAATTTTTTGGCGAAATGGGCTCGAGGACGAAGAGGCGGAGCTACAATCCGTGGGGTGGGGGTTGGTGAGTTTCTATTGGCTGAGATTGGGTTAGGGAGGATCGGTGGGCCTAACAATCAGGAATACATAATTATCACAGTCTGTGATATGTAATTATCACAGATAGTTTGAACCATAAACCGTCTATGATACATAATTACTACAGACGGTTTGTTCCACAAACCGTTTGTGATACCGAAGACTATATATATATATATATATATATATATATATATATATATATATATATATATATATATATGTATGTATGTATGTATATAATGGTGCAATACAAACAGCTAGTCTCACAAAATGAAATAGCAATCTATATGGCTTATATATGCTCGTTTGAAATATTTCGATGAGATCTACAACTTTGCAGTTAAGACGAACCCCAAATTCTGAATAGAAGGTCAAAAAATTGGCAAAAACAGAAACCAAAAACTTGTGATGTAAATTTGAGGCTAAAGATGGCCAATTTTGGGGGTTTTAGAGGGCGATCGGCGCAAACAGTCCTTTTTTTTATCGGACTTATTATTAGCTTTCCAACGAGTATAAAAACGTCAAAAACAGACACCATATAAAAAATTTATGCCCGTTTTTACTTAAGATGTCTCGGAACATAATTCTACTCGGACTCAGGTGGGAGATTATGAAAGTTTAAGGGATTGCGAGGCGGGAAACATATCTTAGATGGTTTTTAATACAAACCGTCTGTGAAATATCACATACGGTTTTGGTAAGAACCATCTGTGATACTTCACAGATAGTTCTCATCATAAACCGTCTGTGATGTTATCTTTTTATATACAGTTTTTAGCACTAGCAGCAATATAGATGATCTTTAAACTTAAACCGTCTATGATTGTATTTACCACTGACGATTTTGGACAACCATCTGTGATGAAACGTTTGATATAAATCTTTTTGTAGTAGTGTATAGTGCTTTGTTCTTCAAAAAAATTTTAAAAAAAGCCTACAACACATAGTGCCATATGACTCTGAAGTGACTGCCATTCCAAGTGAAGCACATCAAAGCAAGCAATATATGCTCCATCCAAATAATCTAATGTAACTAAAGCTGAAAACCAGCAGTAAGGTGCGTTGTCTTTTGACCCTCCTACCAACAATTCTACCAATCTTGTCGATCATTTGTTCCAACATAGCTGCCCCAACTCCCTTGTCACACGCTCGCCGTCCGAAAGCTGCACCGGCCCCTTTGAGTGGGACATATCATCCAAGCAAGTGAAGAAACCTCTTCATTCTTACACTACATCACCTTGTACACAACGTCACCTACAATGCATGTCCTTTGTAGCTTGTACTATAATCATATATAAGTTGATAGATATTTTTTTTAAGAAAAACAGTTGGATCGATGAGGTCGGACTATAATTTATATTAATAAAAGCAACAAAAAAATTACAAGAAGGACAGAGGTGAAGGAAAAAAACATGAGGAAAATAAGAAAAAATCATATTCAAGATGATAGATATTACCGAGAAGAGAAAACTAATTCTTACATATATAATTGCTTAGTTTGCTTGCTTCTTCTACAGTTCTCCTGCATGTCTAGCTCCATGAGATCTAGTTACCGGGTCAGTGCCATGCACTACTATAGAAAGGGTTATCACATATGGTTTTTTGAACCGCCTGTATTTATGAGTCAGTGATAATTGGAGGTTATCACAGACGGTTTGTGAGCTGTCTGTGATAAAGACAACACAGACGATTTGTAACTAGAATCGTCTGTGAAGAAAACTATTACAGACGACTAGAACCAAAAACCATCTGTGGTACTCACACATCACAGATGGTTCTAATTACCAATCGTCTATGATTGGCAAGTATCACAGACGATTGGTATATAGAATCGCCTGTGATAGTCCTTCATAGATGGTTTATAGCACAAACCGTTTATGATAGTTCATTCTATACCTAAATTTTTTTCTGTTTTTTGGCTAGCCTCAAGAAATAATGTTACCCATGCCCTTTAAAAATAAGCAAATACAGTGGCAAACACAACAACACATTCCATTACAGCATAACAATATAACGAACTCAACTCTTTAACACAGCAAGAATATATAAGAAGTAGAGATCCTAGCAGACAGTAGAAGCTGGATGCAGCACGCGATGTCCTTGATGCCTACCATCAAGGAAGAGAGGGGAGGGCATTGAATGGCGGCCGAATATCACCGGCAATGAAGAGGCGGCGGTAGCGCCACCTTTGTGGCACGACGATGAGACTGAACATGACACACTTACGATACTTACGACAAGAGTGTGTTGTGCAGTCTACTGTGGTGTCATAACGGAAGTGCTAGCTCACGGCGGTAATCGGCATTGTCGAGGAACAAACTGGATGTAGTACGTAATATCCTTGACGCCTGCCATCAAGGAAGAGAGGGGAGGGCATCAAATGGTGGCCAGATATCACCGGTAATCGAGAGGCGGTGGTAGCGCCACCTTTGTGGCACGACAGTGAGACTACACAAGACACTTTTATGATACTTATGACAAAAGTGTGTTGTGCAGTCGACCGTGGTGTCACAACGGAGACGCTAGCTCACGGTGGTAGTCATCGAGGGGAGGATGCAGGAAGCTAGCTAGTGGATGAACTCACGCGTGACTGCCGGTGGAATGGTAGAGGGGGAGTAATTGATAAGGGCCAAGTGGTGGGAGGAACCGGTGCCTGTCATTCGATGTTAACAGAATGGGCGGGTGAGATTGAAATCTTGGGGGATACGCCACAGATCGGTGACGTGTCATTATCAGAAACAGTTTGTCATACAAACCGTCTGTGATAATGACATATCATAGACAGTTTGTTATGCGAACCATCTGTGATAATGCACATATCAGAGACGATTTGTTATATGAACCGTCTGTTATAAGTCACATATCAAAGACAGTTTGGTATACGATCTGTCTGTGATATTAATATCACAGACAGTTTGGTATACGAACTGTCTGTGATAATTCTTAAATATTCGTGCCCTAATCCAGCTCTTCTAA
Organism: Dendrocalamus latiflorus; assembly: GCA_017311315.1. Taxonomy (NCBI): domain Eukaryota; kingdom Viridiplantae; phylum Streptophyta; class Magnoliopsida; order Poales; family Poaceae; genus Dendrocalamus; species Dendrocalamus latiflorus. The sequence continues at coordinate 44,727,854 of CM029627.1, forward strand.
ACTATCCTCTCACTTATCTTCTTCACCAGATTTCTCAATAATGGCATCTAATATACTTTTGATCTCATTCCTCTCATCTATTCATCATGAGTTGTTCGGCCGCAACCTTACACAGGTGGCCAACAATTTATGTCTAAAGCAGCTCCTCCACTCACGCCCTGCTCTCCTTCCTCGACTCGCTTCCATCCGTTAGCTGGACCTCATCATTCGCCGTCAACGGAGGTGTCTCGTTGCTGCTCAGGAAAGGGAAACCACCCTCAGCCTCGTTCTTCTCTGCAATGTGCACAAAGCGAAGGAAACTCTTGCGGCCGTAGAGAGACACATGGATAACCTTGCCGATCAAGCAAAAGCAGCCGATTTTGAGGAAGCTTATCATGACATTTCTTTGAGATTATGGGCCATCTCATGATTTGCTCTGGCTAGAGGAGGAAGTGGAGAGGGCAAGAACAATCTTCACGGCATTTGAGAACTCAGCAGCTGATCCTCCAACGCCAAAAGTCGAAGAAGAAGCATATGAAGCCCAGAAGACTAAGATCTGGGAATCTCTTTTTTTCGGACTTTTGTAATAAATTTGCCTTGAATTTGTCTCTCGTCTCAGTAGCTTCTATAGTTCATACGACAAAGGACAAAATACAGACGGTTGTAAATAAAAACCGTCTGTGATAGTTTCATAGATGGTTCTAATTAAAAACCATCTGTGATAATGCGTATATCACATATGGCTTTTAAACCTAACCGTCTGTGATAATTTCAGAGACGGTTTTAGCTATGAACCGTATGTAATAATCAAAACACAGACGGCTCCACATGAACTGTCAGTGGTGAGACGTCCAGTATAGCTTGTTTTGTAGTAGTGATGGATGCATCAATAGGTGGCAAATCATTCACGAAATTTATGCAATTTCAGCAAAAGTTTTAATTTAATCCCAGATTTAAGTATGAGCAATGAAATCATATTCTAGCAGCTTCTATATGACAAGAGAATCAAATAACAATATATAGATATTGAAGAACTACTCCAGTCATATGAACAGTGGAACAAACAGAACATGTCATGTGAGCCTCAAAATCTTGCATAATGCACAGATTTGTGATTAGATTTTTTGGTTCTTAGGTGTCGGGCTGCACGCACGGAGAGCATGGCCTTCTCGCCACTAAAAGTCAAGTCTATAATCAGAATTTTATGTGACAATTCTCAAGAGATAAGTGAGGCTTTGAGCTCTACAAGTATTTACCAGAATCTGACAGTAGAGAACTAATTATTTGAACAAGTAAATTACTGACAACCTAATATTACTTTCAAGTGAACAGTTAAAAGGAGATTTATAGAAATAATCACAAGGTAAATAAATTGATTCGAATGAACAAATAACCAGATCACTGCCTTACTCGTATCCTTAAATTGTCACACAAACATTATAATGACTAATCTTTTTCACAGAGTAATCTCACAGCCCACAGAAATCATGCAAAAGTTACTTAGCACTAGTGATCTTAGTAATTCAGAAATGAACAAGCATACATATATCACTAGCATGACATACTATACTCACTATAGTGATGACAATCAAAGCCACCAAGCCGGCTGTCAAGGCAAGACACATCACAATAATGTTGTCCCAGAAAACCACGCCACCATATGGCACGGTACCAATGGGTTTTAGAGATACAATGCCCAACTTCGAAGATTCGGGATACACCAAATCCCGAAGCCAAAGTGCTAGTAATGCCGCACAAAACCAATAGGGGAGTATGAAATTGTCTTACACACAAGCCACACAAAGAGATGCCAACCCCTTGGAAACTAGAAGCCAGCCACAAGCTGCACACAAGAAGATGCCAACAAGAACAGTAGAAATAAAAAACAACAAGCCCCTATGAGCACTCTGCTCCCTAGCCCCAAAGCCTCCAAACCAGTGGCGAATCAAGTCGCCACTCTAAGACTTTGGATCTACCAGTGGATTTGTTCTCAATTTCTCTGCCATTTGCCAGCTTCCTCATCTAGATTAAAAGGGGAAAGTCAGCACGAGGTCGGGAGGAAGAGTTTGCATCACCCAATTGCATGTGCACCTCATGTGTCAAGAAAGCAAGGAGATCGGGAGGAGCCGGTGCGGCCGCCGCATCTGCCGAGAGGCCAGCGAGAGAAGCCAGCAAAAGGGGATCGGATCCCCTCCCATGAGATGCTGTCAAGGCCCTAAAGACTTGTCCCTTCCTCTCTCTTCTTGTTTAGGTGGCCCCACCAGGTTTTCCTTTTTCTTTTCTTTTAACTAGAAATTGAAGGAAATTATCAAAATACCCAAAGTTGTAGGGGTGGCCCCACCCAAACCCAGCCGGCTTGTTAGAAGGATGTAAGGCCCAAAATGAGATATGTACAATGGCATAAGTACCCCCGAGAGGGATACTCAAGTGTAAGGGTGCTATTATAAAAAACACTCCCCATGTGGATATATATATATATATATATATATATATATATATATATATATATATATATATATATATATATATATATATATATATATATATATATATATATATATATAGGACGAGTGTTTCATGCACCATGGTGCCTAGGCACCAATATCAATACCCGTTGATTTGCTTCAAGATTCGCAACGTTTGATGTGGGTATCTTCATATACCCATAAAAAAGTATATTTGAGATGTCAAACTCCGAAAAAATTTAAATTCAACTTCAGTTTAATTAGTTTGAACTATTTTTATGGTATATACTCACTGTAGTTGCATTGAACTCAAAAGTAGTTCAAACTAATTTGAACTGAGTTCAAAACTTACTTACCATAAATATATCAAGAGTATAAAACATTTTCATACCCAAACTCAAAAAAATTATCAATCATACACGTGTATCGGATGTTGGTGCCTAGGCACCATGGTGCCTTTTGTAATTTTCCTATATATATATATATATATATATATATATATATATATATATATATATATATATATATATATATATATATACACGATACAGGCCATGGGGGAAACCCTAAGCATTGTTCACCTAACTCTCCACTACCATACTCTCTCTCTCTGTTTGGTCTGTAACTACAACAGTTGGCGCCGTCCGTGGGGAGGACAAGAGCAAGCCTCAAGATCCGAAGGAGGATGGTACCAAAGAAAGCTTCGTTAATAGCGGCAAAGAAGAAGGCGGTGGGTGCAACGAAGTCTCGCGTGAACACCAGGGCTTCGGCGTCGGCAGTCGCAGGCGTGGACGGCGACGCGGGTGCCACGGCCACGAACATCAGCGTCCACGGCACGACAGCCGACCCCGCCATTGTTGCCACGACGGTCGACCCCGCCACCATTGCCACGACGGCCGACACCGCCCCGCGCGTGACGAGTGATCCCACCGTGGGTATGGAGGCCAACGCCAGCAGCACCGGCCGGGTGGTTGGGGGCGACAGCGCCGGTGCCCATGACGGCACGGCCACCGCCCTTGCACCCGGTTTGGGAGCGGCGAGCAGCTCCGGCGGCAACGCAAGCCTCGTCTTCGACTCCGGAGCCCACCATGCCGGCGCAACAGGCAACACAAGAGCGCAGGCCGTGGTCGCCGCTGTCACGGCAACACGACCAGGTGCGCCGACCGCCCCGGCTACGCCTACGGTGGAGAACGCCCTGCTGGTGGCCCTCAGCACGCTCCAGCGGGAGTTGGCGGATCTCCGCGGGGCCGTGCAGGATATGCAAGAGGCTCGGAGTCATCAGACCCCGCCGGTGGTCGCGCTGGAGCCCACGCTGGAATGGGTAGATAGCCGCAACGTCCCTACGTCCAGTCGCGTCCCACTGCCATGCGTGGACTCGGAGTCCCCACTCTCCGCAGGCTTGCAGCAGGCGGCATGGCCGGAGGACATCAAGTTCCCCAGTGCCATCGAGCCGTACAAGGGCGACACGGACCACCGGGAGTTCGTGTGCGTGTATGAGGCTGCCATCGAAGCTGCCGGCGGAGACGATACCACGAAGGCGAAATGACTCCCCCTCGCGCTACAGGGAGTGCGCTCTCTTGGTTTTTCACCATCGAGCCAAACTCCATCTACGCATGGGAGCACATCCAAGATCAACTCTACAACAACTTCCAAGGGAACTATGTCGAGCGCGTCGACGCGGACCAGCTCTTCGCGGTCAAGCAGAAACCCTCGGAGAAGCTCCGGGAGTACTTCAAGCGCTTCGCGAAGGTCCGCTGCCAGGTCAAGGATGTCAACGAGACCACCATCATCAACGCAGCGATATAGGGCCTCCGCTCGTAGCCGCTGGCCGAATACAATGCGCGAAAGCCAATCAAGACGGTGGCAAAGCTCTTTGATAAGATGGAAGAGTACGCCAGAGCAGAAGAAGACGCGCGGCGGTGCCAAGGTGACGATTCCGACACCAATCAAGCGGAGGGCGCGGCGAAGACCGGAGATTCGCCGAAGGAAGGCTCCTCGAAGGGCAAGCACAAGCAGGAGCCATCGAAGGATGCCCCCGAGCGCAAGGATGCCCCGCAAAAGGACCCGCCGGGCGACAAGCCTAAGCGTGGCCAGCAGAGGTCTCAGAGAGCCGGCTACGTCTTCGACATCGAGGGCGGCTCCGAGGACAATGCCTCCGCTGGTTGCGGCGGCAGAGCTCGCCGAGGCCGGGGCCGGGGCGCGGTCGGGGTCGCGACGATCGGACCCGCGAGGAATACGACGATCAGCAGCAGGGCCTGTGGTGCAAGGTACATGGGCGGGGTAGCCACGACATGTGCGCTTGCACCACCATCGCTGCACTCCGGCAGAGTGTCGCCAGGGACAGAAACCCCGAGGTACACCCGCCCATCGTAGCCCACGTCCAGCATCCCTTGGAAGGCCCCATGCGGATCCAAGATCAGGGGTTGCAGCCTCAGGAGGGCCCCCTGCGGATCCAAGCCCATGTGCGGCAACCCCAGGAGGGCCCCTGCGGATCCAAGGCCTCGGAGGGAGGCCAGCGCAGAATCATAAACGTCATCTTCAGGGGCTCCTCACTGGAGTTCGCTTCAGCGTGGCAACAAAAGGCCTACGCGCGGCGACTACACCACGTGGCGGCATACCCGGCGTAGGCACCGCCGGACTGGGTGCAGCACGAAATTACCTTCATGCCCCCTGATGCCGAAGGTGTGGAGTTCCCCCACTAAGATCCCCTGGTCATCCAGGTCGCCATCGCGGGTTGCGAAGTCAAGCGTGTCCTAGTCGATGGAGGAAGCTCCGTGAACATTTTGTTCGTGGCGGCCTTCGACCAGATGGGGATCCCCCGAAGTCACCTGGGCCCCTCGGGAACCCCGTTGCAGGGCTTCGGAGGCCAGCCCTTGAGGGCGCTGGGCCAGATATGCCTGCAGGTCTCCTTTGGTCAGGATGACAACGTGAGGAGCGAAGATGCCACCTTCAGCATCGTTGATATCCCGTACCCTTACAACGCTATATTGGGGCGACCAATCCTCAATTCTTTCAGGGCAATTCTACACCACGGCGACCAGAATATGGCTCGGCGCATAGAGCTCGGCACCAGAGGTCTGCACCACAAGGCTCAACGGGATGCCTAGGCCGGGAATGTCAGCGCAAGGATCCTCGGCGGCCTCAGGAAGCTCCCACGTGGATTGCCCTGGCAGTAGAGGCTCCCACCGTGCCCCACCTTGCCACCACGGCAACGACAGCCGCCGCCATTCCCGCCCTTGAGCGATCAGTGCTTAGTACCTCGTCTTTTGTAATCGCTCACCCGCGTAAACGGGAATTCAATAAAGTTCACCGTTTGCCAAACTCGTCTTGCCGCTTGCAAAAACGCGCGGAGGCTTGCCTCCGCACGCACTCTCTGTGAGTATAAACAAAGACACGTGTTCACGCGCGCACTCCAGAGTCGGCGACAAGCTCGCTCTCCGTGTGAGTATAAACAAAGACACGCGTTCGCGCGCGCACTCTAGAGTCGGCGACAAGCTCGCTCTCCGTGTGAGTATATACAAAGACACGCGTTCGCGCGCGAACTCTGGAGTAGGCGACAAGCTCGCTCTCCGTGTGAGTATAAACAAAGACACACATTCGCGTGCGCACTCCGGAGCAGGCGACAAGCTCGCTCTCCGTGTGAGTATAAACAAAGACACGCGTTCGCGCGCGCACTCTACATGAGTATAAATAAGATGCAACGGGGGGATGCCTCCGCGCGCACTCTACGGAGTATAAATAAGACGCATCGTCAAGGTCCGCCTCCGCGCGCATTCTACGGACTATAAATTAGATGTAGCATCGAGGTTCGCCTCCGCACGCACTCTACGGAGTATAAATAAGACGTAGCATCGAGATCCGCATCCGCACGCACTCTACGGAGTATAAATAAGACGCAGTGTCGAGGTCCGCCTCCGCGCGCACTCTACGGAGTATAAATAAGACGCAGCATTGAGGTCCGCCTCCGCACGCACTCTACAGAGTATAAATAAGACGTAGCGTCGAGGTTCGCCTCTGCACGCACTCTACGGAGTATAAATAAGACGCGGATGTTGTCCCTGCGCACTCTACAGAGTATAAACAAAACGCGGATGTCCCTTGCACGCGTGGATGTTGTCCCTACGTGCACTCTCCGGAGTATAAATAAGACGTGGATGTTTATCCCACGCGCTCTACGGAGTATAAATAAGACGTAGCGTCGAGGTCCGCCTCCGCGCGCACTCTACAGGAGTATAAACAAGACGCGGATGCTATCCCTGCGCACTCTACTAAGTATAAACAAGACGCGGATGTTCCCGCGCACGCATGGGCGTCATCCTTGTGCGTACTCTCCGGAGTATAAATAAGACGTGGTTGATAGTCCCACGCACTCCATGGAGTATAAAAGAAAAGAGAGAAAAGGCTCAGCAGAGGCTTGCCTCCACGCGCACTCCGCGGGGTTTGCACAAGATGCAGCAGAGGCTTACCTTCGTGCGCATTCCACGAGGAACTGAAAAGGCACAGCAGAGCCTTGCCCCTGCGCGCACCCCGTGGAGTATGCGCACGGCGCAGCGGAGGCTTGCCTCCGCGTGCATTCCACAGAGCACCGGTAAGGCTCACCAGAGGCTTGCCCCTATGCGCATCCTGCGGAGCACAAACTAGGCGCATGGCCATTATCCTCGTGCGCGCCACACGACAGCGAGTATGGGAGTCACTGGCGCTGGGAAGCAGCCGCGCTCGCGCGTCTACCTTGACTAGGCGCCAGCTCCGCTACCACCACTTCGAAGGGTAGGGGACGGAGCGCTCGTGCGTCTACCTCGACTAGGCGCCAGCTCTGCGGCCACCACTTCGAAGGGGAGGGGACGGAGCACTCGCGTGTACCTCGACTAGGCGCCAGCTCCGCTACCACCACTTCGAAGGGTAGGGGATGGAGCGCTGGCGCATCTACCTCAAATAGGCGCCAGCTCCGCGGCCACCACTTCGAAGGGGACGGGATGGAGCGCTCGCGCGTCTACATCGACTAGGCGCCAGCTCCGCTGCCACCACATCGAAGGGTAGGGGACGGAGCGCTCGCGCGTCTACCTCGACTAGGCGCCAGCTCCGCTGCCACCACTTCGAAGGGTAGGGGACGGAGCGCTCGCGCGTCTACCTCGACTAGGCGCCAGCTCCGCTGCCACCACTTCGAAGGGTAGGGGACGGAGCGCTCGCGCGTCTACCTCGACTAGGCTCCAGCTCCACTGCCACCACTTCGAAGGGTAGGGAACGGAGCGCTCGCGCGTCTACCTCGACTAGGTGCCAGCTCTGTGGCCACCACTTCAAAAAGTAGGGGACGGAGCGCTCGCATGTCTACCTCGAATAGGCGCCAGCTCCGCTGCCACCACTTCGAAGGGGAGGGGACGGAGCGCTCGCGCGTCTACCTTGACTAGGCGCTAGCTCCGCTGCCACCACTTCGAAGGGTAGGGGACGGAGCGCTCGCGCGTCTACCTCAACTAGGCGCCAGCTCCGCTGCCACCACTTGGAAGCGTAGGGGGCGGAGCGCTCGCGCGTCTACCTCGACTAGGCGCCAGCTCCGCTGCCACCACTTCGAAGGGTAGGGGACGGAGCGCTCGCGCGTCTACCTCGACTAGGCGACCGGCCCCGCTGCCACCACTGCGAAGGGGAGGGGACAGAGCGCTTGCGCGTCTACCTCGGCTAGGCACCAACCCCGCTCACACCATTTCGGAAGGAGATGAAGCACGCGGAAGTCTACCTAGCGTACGGGCGAGCGCGAAGTATAATCTCACAAGTCTACCAAGGGACAGCGCGGTAGTAACAAGTAACAGTCTAACAGAGATGCAGGCGAGGTGCTTCAGCTAAAATCCCTTTCCTGTGTTAGTTGGAGGATGTTTACAAAGGGGGCGCAGTAAAAGTAAAGTGCACAAGCGTCCTTGGATGCTCACAGCCGCTATTCGGCAGGCTCCTCCTTAACGTGTGTCCATGCTAGGACCTCGCCCGAAGAAACCCGGGCCGCCCAGAAATCCAGCGACTCCTCGGCCCGCCGCCAGCGTCGAAGACGCCGTCGGGTCACAAGGTCAGAAACTAGCAGCCGGTCCCTGTCGGGTAGCTGCTCGGAACATAGGGGTACGCTAGTCAGAACATGGAGGCAATTTCTACTTTATTCATAAAAGGGGGCACGCGTATTACAACGCACGCCAACAAACGAGAACCCCGGTGTCACACCTGTGGGTTCACGTCATGCCCCGAGGCTTCGGTGCCACCTTCGTTGCGCCGCGGGACATCATCCAGGCACTGGCCGAGGTTCCCCTCGTTGTACATGGTCTACTGTAGCTCGATCTTTGGTGCGGCCTCCCCGATGTACTCCCAGATCCTCTCGTGGAAAACCCGAACAGAGCGGCGGACAGCGCGCACAGCACCAGACATCACCCCGGCCCCGGCCGGCATCTCCAGTTGGGGGTCAGCTAGCCCGTCGACATGCTGGCAGCCCCGGTGCCGCAAGAGCGCACATACCAGGCATGAGGTCACATGGGAGCAATGGCTGCCGAAGGACGTCGTGGCGTTGCGAGCAAGGCCCCCGCTCACGGATGTGGGCCGCCTGCAACACCCGGGCAAGGACGAGGGTCTGTACGACAAAGTGGTCAGTAAACCTCTAAAGGGCCACATGTCTCTAGAAGTTCAGATACTCACCCTCATTTTCGAGACCTCCAGGGTGTCTCCAAGGCACTCCGAACTGTATGACAGTAGCGCCTGCTAATCCAAGTTCGCGGCCACGCTGTCCGCGACCCCCTGCCACGCTCCCAGCACCGCTGGTGGGGGGATAAAGTCCGCTAAGCCCGGGTGCGCGGCATTTGCGATGGTAGCCTCGGGAACGTCGGGCGCCCCCCAAAAGGAATGTCCTCGCGCCCCGAAGGTTGTCCGTGCTCCGGTAGACGTGCCGCTGCAAGGGGAGGTAGCGGTTAAAGCCCTACAAACGCAGTACAAAACTGTGCCAAGTGAGTTTACCTTTGGCATCAGCCGGTGGACTTCGCCGAGGTGTGCCCGCAGCATCGGATGGGATAGCAGGGATGCTAGCGCCTTCAGACGAAACCGGCCCTATGGGCCGGGGAGCCTCGGTGTCGGAATCGGAGTCCCACAGGCTCCCGACCCTGCCCGCCGCTGCGAACCCCTTCCTCGGACGAGGAGGCGATTGTATACGCGGACGCTTCACCTTGGAATCAGCATCCGCCGCATGGACGGGAGCGACGGCAGCCAGCGCACCAGGTGCGGCCGCAGAAGACCGAGCCTTCCGACGAGACGGCGGCCTTTTCCCCCTGGCACCGTCATCTCGACAGCGAGTTGGCTCGGGGCCAGAGGGGCGCGCTCTGGCATGCGAATGCCCAAGGCCTCGCACACGCGATTTATCCGCCCTAGCTCTGCCTCTGCAGTTGCGGCTGTGCGCAAGTCGTGCTCCCTGGCCGTGTACGGCCTGAGGAACACGCTCACCGCGCGCTCTGCATCTTCCAGGCGCATTCCTATACATGGCAGGAGGCGAGGTTAAAAATACAGTCCTATGGGCAGAAGTGGAAAATAAGACTCCGTCAAGACTTACGAAGGTCGGAGGGTTCCAGCAGCGAAGACACGGACGGGCGGACATTGTCGTGCCGAAGGCTCCCAGCCTTGAGGCGCCATGCATGCGCGAGCGGCACCACGTCATACATGACAAACTCCTCGGCGAGATCGTGCATATTGAAGCGGGCGGTGACCCCCACGAGCCTCCGCGCCCTTCGCCTGTCCTCGCTGTCGATTCGTACGTCGGGCGTGGTGTTGAACGCCATTGGCCGGCCCGAGCACTCGAGGCCGCTACCGCTCGCCACGCGGTGGTAAAACCACCGTCTCATCCAGTTCGGCTCCCACTTCGCCCTAGTTGAGTTGGCAGGGAAGATCTTCCGGCATGACGATCGCAGGACAAAGTTGACGCTACCGAAGTTGGAAAAGGTCTCGTCCTTCCGCCCTTTTGGTAGGCATCGCGCATCGTGGAGAAACGCGAACATCGAGGCATTGGGCCACCATGCCTCCGTTTGCAAGGCCCAGCTGTACACAACGAGGTGGGCCAGCACGTTCGAAGTCAGCAGTGCCAGCTCCAGCCCGAAGGTCCGCAGGACGTCGCCGACAATCATGGCGGTCGGGATGCGAAGCCCGGCCTCAAAGTAGGCGACGAAGACGATTGCCTCTGACTTCTCAGGGCTAGGTTCCGCCTCATCGTTGGCGGGCAGTCGTACCTCTCAGCAGTCCGACAGCTTCCCCTCGCGCAGCAGCGTACGGATTGTCTCCTCCGTCGCAAGTGTGGGGCCCAGGACGCGGGAGCACGGACCCTCCATCTTCTCCGCCGCCACCCACCATTTGTCTACCGCCGTTGAATCGCGCCTCTCGAGCGTGTACTCTACCTCGAGCGGCGAGGACCGCTGGAAGACGGTGTTATCATTGATCGTTTGAGCGTGTTCTTCGCCATGTGCCATCACTATTCGCGAACTAGACGACGACGGGGGCAGCGCGGCGACAAGGAAAGCAAGGAGAGCAAGAGACAGGAAGAGGGACAAGAAGGCATGCAGAGGAGATGCAGATGCGGTGCCATAGGGGGTATTTAAAGCCCCTTCATCTCCCGCACCGCCGGTAAGCGTAACCGACTGGACACGAACCGCCCACCTCCCCACGATCGAAGCCGAAGCGTCGTGGTCGCCCCACGACCGCAGTCATGCAAGGGCCTGACACCGCACGACACGCCAATAGCGTCCCGCCACGTGTCTGCTCCCTCAAAGGATAAATACAAGTCGCATGGCGTGGCGCATCTTCCGACACGTGCCGGCGCGGTTCTCGGGGCCATCAAGGCAGCAACGGCTAGCTAGGGGCCAGCCAACCTTAACAGCAACTACGACGGAGTCTCCGCTTTAGTCGAGAGACTCCAGGTTCCACTCCGCCCTTGCCCCGCGAAGCGGCACCTCGCTACGCTGCCATCGGTCTGTGCGGTAAGCCCGTAGACCATCCCGACTTCTGCGGCTCGGGATGGCCCGTTGCCTACTTTGGCCTATATTTCGGGGTCCAGCCGGACCTCCGACTCGGCCCCACGCCGAGGGGCGGGCGGAGTGCGGAGAAAAGCAGGCGTCGGTCTAACATGCAGTGCCATCCAAGCACCATCTTCGAGCCGCGGGATATCACCTGGCCCTCTGGCCCCGGGTTAGCGCAAAGACTCCGGGATAGGCTCCGATCGAGCCAGGCAGCCGCATCGATGGCCACCTTGCCTAGGGGTTCGGCCAGCAAACTCCCAGCCCCCAGGTGCCGAAGACCCAACTAACCGCGCGCTCGATCAGGGAGCAAGATCGGTCATCGTCAGTAGGCCCTGACTGAACTCTCATAAATAGGCTTCCATCAGTCCATCACCGCCGTTTGCCATTAGAGAGCGCACATGGACTGAGGAAGACATATTTACGAGGGCAAGATCATCCTAGCTGTCCCCAGAACACACGTCATATGCAGCACCACAGCGTAACCGGCGGACCACAGCGCCCGGCGCCGGGTCGAAGATAAATTTCTTCCGAAACTCAAAAATAGGCATCCTTCTATTCATCAACATTCTATGACCGTGTCCATCAGCGCTAACCCTGCTACAAGACAGTCCTTTCAAAGAATGAAGATGAACAGAGGCAGCCTATTTTCGAGACCAAGATCATTCCAACCGTACCCGGCCGTGGCCCTATGAAGGACGGCGCAGGAAAACGACGCATATATACTCGCTGCGTCCCGAGCCGACGGGAAACTCAACCGGCGGCACTCCAATCGACACGGCTGCAACCGACGGGTGCTTAGCGGTATGACTCCCCGCGGCTGAGGAACGCAACCGCTGGCAGGCAAAACGAGCGCAGATGCAAGCCGCCTGACAGCGCACGACATGCCAATAGCATCCTGCCGCGCGTCCCACCTATCTTGTGAAGGGACGCGTGACCACGGTCCTGCAACCACTGGCAAACCGCGATGCACCAATCGCGCCCCGCCACGCATACTCTCCTATTGCGGCGGCGTGCATGCTGCAGCCGCCCGCCTCCTGACATCCTAGGGGTCGGCACGATTCACGCCGGCGCTGCGACAACGACTCTGGGCCACGAGTCGGTTGGGCCAGATGTGGGCCCCACGCCTATATCGTGGTCTCGAACAGCCCCCCCCCCCCGACGAGCTCGCTTCGAACACGTCTCCAGGTGGAGCCCCACGCACCTGGCTACAGTGTATAGCACGGGAGCTGGCCCCGCCAGACGCCTCGACTTGTCCGCGACAAGAACAAGCCTTCGCTATGGCTTCGACTTCGACCCCGCTACCGAAAGGCCCTACAGGTGAGGGCGGCTTCGGCAACCCGCCTAGCGCTGTAACCTCGCTGCGAGGCGAAGGTTATACCAAGCAATAGGGCACCATCAAACAACACAGAAGTTCAAATGCCACAGGGACGGAGGGGGCCAAGTGGCTCGGCAACATGGCTTCGGCCCGTGAAGCCCTTCACCATGAGAGGCTCCTGTTGTAGGGGTGGCCCCCACCTAAGCCCAGCCGGCCTGTTAGAAGGCTGTAAGGCCCAAAATGGGATAGGTACAATGACATAAGTACCCCCCGAGAGGGATGCTCAAGTGTAAGGGAGCTATTGTAAAAACACTCCCCATGTGGATATATATATACGATACAGGCCATGGGGGAAACCCTAAGCATTGCTCACCTAACTCTCCACTACCATACTCTCTCTCTCTGTTTGGTCTGTAACCACAACACCCAACAAACACATCAACCAACACTCCTCTCCTCCACTTGACCTGCCATGCCCGTTGTGCCGGGCCAGCGCGAGCACAGTATGATATATCGGGTCAAGCCATGCCGCTCAATAGGCCAGTTTTCTAGGCCTAGCCTAGCTCTTATTCATGTCGTGCCAGTCCCACCGGCCATATGTTGGACCCATACTATGCTTGGGCCATGCTTGACTGGCCAAGCCTAGGACTGGCCCGGAAAGGCCTGCCTGACTCCCAACTCTACATAGGGAGAGGAAGGATGAGTACAGCAGGAATGCGGCTAAGTGGATACGCAGGGTGAAGGTGGTATTGCAGGAAGGAGGAAGCTCGGACAAGAACATTGCTGAATTCGCAGCCAAGTATTTATTGAGTTGAATTAAAGCGCAGTTATGCAGGCTCAATTAGCTGATGATCATAACCGGAGATGATCATGTGGTAACCACCAATGCTTCCTCTACCTGGCAAATGTTGAGGGAGGAATAATTTTGCCGTCGTCACATACTTACGTATTGTGGCATCCGTGTTTTCCAAATGTGCCTTAGTGCTTAACTAGGAGAAAGAGTTTCCAAACTACTCAGATAATAATATTGTGTTGTAACATTTAAAAATGTTGGGTGCTCACATATTTTTCCGTAATAAAAGCTCTGGCAATGTATTGCTAATATAAGTATATATTTCACTAAATTTCTTGGACCATGGCATTTCTTCGGCTTCTATTTTAGAGAAAACAATAGGAAACAAAGGATGTACAAACGCAAATTTGCAGGACAGCAAGAACTTAGAGAAATTAGCCAATTTTGTACGGAAAGACTCATGTCACATGGTTCCGCCGTAAAAACTACGTTCACTATCATAGATGTCAAAGATTTTTACTTGAAAATTAGTCTATTTGAGATGAGCCTGATTTATAAATCCATCAATATTCCCTCGCAAAAAAAAACTGTCAATATTTTTAACATCTTTACACAAAAAATATGCATCAATAATGCTAACCATTACAGATCCCGTAGCGCATTCGCTCTTAAAAATATAAATAAGAGATGCTTCTATCAATACTTAACCTCTATAAGTGTTACACTGTTACTCCTCTAGGAAGCTGGCTATGGTTAGATGATTTGGCGTACAGGTGTGCATTCTATGTCTCAGACTGGTGCTGGTTTCCACTAACTTTAAAAGTACATAGTGGGAAAGCGTGTGCCTTAGATAAATTTTAAGGGCCTGTTTGGAACAGAGGAATTTCACAGGAATTTTGCAGGAATTTTGCAGGAAACAGTTCAATTCCCGCAGGAATCGGGAAAAATTCCCGCATTCCAAACAGGGCCTAAATATATGTAGGAAACGCATACGCATACATATATGTAAGTGGCATGAGTATGGTATATATTGAATAGGTACATGTATCTCGTACTTTCTAAAAAGGTAGAATTTTTAGCATATATATAGCCAGTTTTGCACTCGTATTAGCAAAAAATAGTCGTATGTGTATGGTATTGATAAAAATAGCATTTCTGTTGTTTGGTCATTGGGTGACAGCTGCCTGCAGGTGACACGTGGTAATACGACAGGTAATTAAGCCAACTCTAATTTTTTATATACCGTTTGTTCAAAATTTTAAATATAGCACATGGGATCAAAAAATTACGAAATTTTATATGCAGCCTCCCGACACAACAAATTTGATTGTGTAATTTTTTGACAATTTTATTCACTCTTAATGTTGCTCCAAAATTCTTATGATTTTGATATTATTTGTGTAATTTTTTGGGATTTTTATGTGCTCCAAATTTTCTATATTACTTTATGATACTTTAATCATGAAATTAACGATGCTCAGGCATCTTTTGCAGTGCGCGACATCTATTTATTTTTGAAAATTTCATATATTACGAATATTTAAAGAAGTGCATGTAATAGTACAAAAAACACATCGCACGGGATGCGATATGGCTCACCCATCTGAGCCAGTGCTATCTCCTCACCGCGTCTGCCTCTCCATATGTTGTCTTGTCTTCCATTGAGCACAAGTATGTCCCGTGGGGTACACCAGCCGGTTCGAAGATTGCGTCTCGGTTTGGAGGAGGTATAGAGACTGCTCCGTTTGTTGAGTGGCCGGCGGTGATTCAGTAGACTGACGTACAGTAGGCTGGGTCCGGTAAGCATCGATATCCTCCAGCGGAGACATGTCGAACAATGAGCGGCCAGCAATAATGTCGTGAAGCCGGAGGAGATCTCGCTATGACCGTACGATGTGGCGGTGAAGCTGGAGGAGCTCTGCCCACCTAAGTCTCCAAACCCTGGGTATGATGTGAATGCTGAGCTCTGCCCTGTGTATACTGCAAACCCTGACACTGTGTATCGCTCCCTGGAAGCATCTGGGAGGCTTGTGTCGTCATCAGCGGACTTGACGTCATCCCCACGTTGAATTGGAGACTGCAAGATGAAACAATGTTAGTCACAATAAATATTTCGGATGTACAATATAAATCTCGTACCTCCCGGATGTGCAGCTAAGATGAATGACGGGCAGCGGTACTCTATGTAGGTGGTACGAACATCAAAAGTGATGCATCTCGATGATGGACCTACAGCGGGAGAACACCATGATGTTAGTGGAACGTAAGGCCTAACAGAAAAATAAAATGTAGGTTTGTACATAAATTACCTCCTCATCAAGACGGTCTACGAATGATCGACAACTAGTACTATGACGTCGGACAGACTCAGTAGATTGTGATGCCTGGCCGGACTCGGTAGGTCGCGATGACCTAGCGGGTGAACTGGTTTCTCAAAATAATGAGCTACACACTCTTCATTTTGAGTGACAATCGCGAGAATAAGCTTCTGCAAAGAGCGACTGAGATGAGCGATGACGGACTGTGAGAGATTTGTATTTATGGCCGAGCGAAAAGAAAACCCGGTACACTCACCCCGTAAATTAAGGACTCCTTGTCGATGAGCAGCACTTCGGACGAGGGGGGACGGCATGGTAACACTAACAAATATGTAGACGAAGGAATGAGCGAGGGAAGACGGCACGAACAAAACGACATTAGTACAGACGAGGGAGCGCGCGAGGGGGGATGACACGGACAGAGTGACAATTGTAAGAAGAACGCAGTGGGAAAAAAGATAGTTGCCATGGGCCAACATATGTGCGAAGGATTGAGGTCAGACACTGCAAAAGATACCTGAGCATAACTAATTTCATGATTAAATTACCATGAATTAATGTGGCAAACTTGGAGCACATAAAATTCCCAAAAAAATTATATAATTACTATGACTATGTCGGCAGGCTTCGCATAAAATTCGGTAACAACTCCTACAATTGTCGAAATTGTATGAATTTTTTGAGCTCATTTGCTATATTAAAAAATTTAAACAAATAGTATGAAAAAATTAGGACAGGTAATTAAGCTGGCTAGTTAGCCAACTTAATCACCTGCCGTCTGCCCATGGGGCAGCAGGTAGCTGCCGTCTGGTGGCGAGACGACACGTTGCCTGCCGTCCGGTGGCAGGATGTTTGGGCCACATGTCTACCCTCTAGCGTTGCCGTCTAGCCACCGGACGGTAAAAACGCTATTTTTATCAATACAACAGGCATACAGTCATTTCGTAAATACGGGTACCAACAGTGCCAAATATACCAAAAACTCAAAAAGGTGTTGACTCCTATGCTAGACATGATACCATGCCCTGTTTTTGTAATGGGAAGATATGCATGGATCATGGGATCACTTGTTAGGGATGGAAAATGGTAAAGGCTAATCCATTTTATCTGATATATGTATCTGAGAAAATACAAATGTGGCAAGTAAAATTCATATTTGGGAATATTCGTATTCGAATTAAGAATGTTTGTGTTCGTATTCGAGACTATTCAATTCGTATTCAATCTGTTTCGATCCCTAGTGACATCTGGGGATGATTGTAGAAAGTAATTTTCTGATGAATTAAAGTTTACAAGTAAGAAGTGAAAATTACTTTGCATAAATTTTAACTATATGCGCTACACTGCTTGCTCGTGTAGACGTTTAGTCATGTTACATAAATTTGTTCTACCGAGATTTGTTACAAAAGTTTTAGTATATTCTCTTTCAACCGAATTAAATACATATTCGATTCTAATTCGTATTCGTTACGACATTCGATTCATACTCGTTTTGAAAATATAAATGCACATTCACATCTATATTTATTTTAAAAATATAGATTCATATTTATATTTAAAATTATTCAATTTATACCTGACCCGTTTCCATCGCTATCGCTCGTGGTGTCCTTTCTTGCAAGGGAAGCAACAAGGAATGGGGTGAGGCGGTATTGTGTCGACATCAGGTGTTGTCTCATGGTCTCACCTACTACGGCTAGAGGCTGATATTGACCATTATAATATCATCGCACCGATAATGATAATGGAAAGCGCTGCTGTTGTTGTTATGCCAAAGCGTATATGTAGTGATATAATCAGCCACAATGATCGCAGCCATAATCTGCGCCCAGCATGTTTCCAGCAAAATGTCACGGTACGGGGTGGCGATATTCACGATGTAGCGTCAAGTAGCTGTGATCAACTTGGCTTATGGCTTCTGGCTTATTTTTCACTATTCATAAATTTCGTCTTTTTCTGAACTTTTGGTTTTTTGTTGAGCTTTTTTGCCGGTTCTTTTTTTCCCGTATTTGTTTGTATTATACGTAATGGGCTAACATATTTTTTATATTTTTAATTTTTTTTAAATTTAATTATGCGAAATAAGCCTCTGTCAGTTACAGTACTTTTTTCAACCAGCTACAGTGTTTTCAGCCATAAGCCATGAGCTTTTAAGCCGAGTTGATCATTTGGACTTACGTAATCTCACGGATCGATACTTATTGTCTTAATACAACAATCTACGGCAAAAAAATTCATTCGATCAACGCTTTCATCCTTGTTTACTCAATCACGTGGAAGTAGACTTCTTGTAAAACACGAAAAATCACAACAACAATGAAGTTATTCTCAAAAAAATCATCTAAATTCCGAAGGACAGCACGTAGTATAAATTTAAAATTAAAAAATATTAATAATCCTAAAAATAACGCGATCTAAGCAGCAATGAGCACATACATGGCTATGCATAGCCGACTTGAAACAACCTCGTAACATCAACGGAAACAAACCAAAATATTGAACTAGATAAAATATAATTACAATTATAAAAGAACGAGGTGGTGGTTGTACGTCCATTCTCCTGTAATAGTTCTATTTCCTCAACTTCTCACTATTCTTTACTTTCCAACCGATCAGAACAACTTTTTTTTATAGCACAATTCTCTATATATTAAATAAGTTCTATTACAACGTACGAGTTCGTAACTAGTTTTTAATTATGTTGCTTTGTTGTGGGAACGGACGGTCATCCAATTCCAGTTCGTATCACATGCATGCAGTCCATATGTGGCACAACCGAACCCCAATGCTACAGTTAAACTCACCAAGAAATATGTCCATGAACTTGCCTTTTGTCTTGACCCCACATAAAAGTAGTACAGCAAAAGCGTTGATTCATTTCTCGTGTACACTTTTACCTTGGCCTTCTGGTGCGTATAGCAAAACTTGTACTTTAACATGCATGAGGAACGCGTGTACCAGATGGGCTGATGTAACGTAGAGATGGAAATAGACCTGATCGAATAATCTTAAATATAAATATAAATCTATATTTTTCAAATAAACATGAATATAAATTTAAATATTTTTTAATACAAATACGAACCAAATGTGTGATGGATACGAATTCGAATCGAATATATACTTACTTCGGTCGAATACAAATATCCTGCTACAACTTCCGTAATAAATCTCCGTAGAACAAATTTCTAGTGGTTTAATTAATTTTTTTACCTGTTACTGGTTTCAGACCGTCCAAATTCAAATTTTGAATCGCAAAATTCGTTCGAATTTTTTCTGAGTTCTGAAAACAGATCGAATACGAATACAAATGCAAATATGAATATTCTCAAATACAGATACGAATATTTTTGAATATGGATTTTACTTACCATATTTACGTTTTCTCAAATATGAATATCAGATAAAATGGATTATCTATTATCGTTTTCTACCCTAATTGCACGGGGCCTGCATATATGGCGATGTTGCAGCTGCAGGTGGGGCAACGATCTGACTGGTGGGGTCCATGTGAGCACTGAATCGTCCAATCTTCTGATCTTTCTCATCTGAGGTCGGATATATAGAAAATAATATATCCATTTTAACCAGCTTGACGAGATCTTCACAATGTTTCATTTGTTTTGATATGCAACGCTTCTTACTTAGGACCTTCTGAACGTATATTCATTTCAGATTTGTATAGGTTAAATATAGAACTGTATATAATTAAATAAAATAGTAGCTATGTTTCTTTATGTAAAATAAATATATACTCATTGATATTAGAGTTCACCTCATAGTATTTAATATAACTTAATAATTCTTTCTAGCTAAATAACATATTTAACTAGCATGTTTATATCCGCGTAATGTCCGGTCAATCTTACGGTTAGCAGAATCCAGCTTATCTATGGTGTTGTCTCTCCCTTGTGTTCAACTTTGATAATTTTGTAAGCACATAGTTTTGCTAACCACCGGACACATTCATTAATTATTTTCCTAAGTACTAGGTGCTTTTTGCAATACTTCAATTTAAATGATGTATTAGTTTAATTAAAATGTTACACAGTTATAAAATAATATTTCAGTCCAACAAAGATAAGTTACAACATAAAAGTCATGCTATAACGCACATATAACTACTGCACATCCTAACGCAGCAAGCCTCCGTTCGAAAGACGCCAATGCGCGTCATTTTTTATTGTTACGCCCTCTGATCGTAAAAGAATATCATTTTAGACATCGATATAAATTTAATCAATAATTTGTATTTTAATATATTATAAAACTTAATAAAATTATAATATTATAAAATACTTTTTGGGATAATCTAGATATATAATTTTCATGTATACGATATAGATATTTAAAGTTTAGATAGTTTGACTGTATATATATCTCAAAATGACATTCTTTTGTGAATCGAGAAAGTAATAGCAAAAACTCTTTCTACTAGAACAATAACGCAACAAATCAAGTGCACACCAATGGTTGATAAGCATCCACCATTGTTACCGATTAATCCATTTATTGTTTTTAAACTGATGTTATCGACTGTTTAAAATCTTTAAGACGTGACTTTGATCATTATTTTTTTATGACTTATGCACTAATATATATTATAAATCTATAAAATATTATGAAATTAATTTTTAAAGACAAATGCATTGACATTATTTTTATTTTGTAAATTCTACTCCCTTTGTCCACAAATATAGATCATTTTTTTATTTTTTATAGCCTCCAATGCGAGACATTGACTATAATTTATTATCATAATAAACTAACAAAAATAATAAAATATATATTATGAAAGAAAATTGAAAGATAAATATAATGATATTATTTTTATATAGTCAATTTATATATTTTAATATATATTAACACTTAAAGTTTGAAAAGTGTAACGGTACGAAATTCGTGACAACCTACGTTAGGGGACAGAGGGAAGCACATAGATTTGTCTTCACCCCAGAAACCTACGCGAGACATGACCCATGTTCCCGCACGTGCAATGCACTATATATATATATATATATATATAGTATAAATAACAGGGGCACCTAGGTGTCTGGGCACCAAGTCTCCCTACCTTTGGATTGCTTTTAGATGCGTGCTAGTGTGATTGAGACTTTCCATCCATGATTAAGACTTTCCTTCCATGATTGATTTAGCATGCCTAATATATTACATACCATTGCACTAGCACGTATCTAAAAGCAATCTAACGGCAGGGAGCCTGGATGTTTGGGCACCTTGGTGCCCCATTTCAGCGTCCTATATATATATATACATATATACATATATACATATATATATATATATACATATATACATATATATACATATATATACATATATATATATACATATATACATATACATATATGTACATACATACATACATATATATATATATATATATATATATATACATACATATATACATATATATACATACTAGCTGAATGCCCGTGCGTTGCTACGGATTTTAAAACTTTATCATACTACATGTTCTAAAATTAACGAGTGGTAAAATTTGAAGCACGTTGTTAAACAGTCAAATGTGAAGCACGTTGTTAAAAATTTTCTAAAAAAATTTAGCCCTGCAGTCAGTACCTCTAGAGAATTCCAAGTTATGTTGAGGAACGCTGGCAAGTCTCCGTTGCAGCGTTACCTAAATAGGCCAGCACACTAAGGGGCTGGTACCACACTCCAGTAGTCTGGAAATTAAGTCTCACTAAAAAGGAATCAGAATAATGTTGTTCAATTTCTCTTTCAGAGTTGTTCAATGAGCAGATATTAATTCCAACCAAAAATGTGTTTATAAAAGGAACAGAGAGAGGAACTCTCTTCAGAAACACATCCATACACCTTGCAATTTGCTTAGCATAACTACCAAGTACCAATAAATTTAAATTTTAAAACTCAACTTAATAGACCTTAAAATTGTAGAGTTCCTAATAAAGTTGGCATTTGAAAAACTATTGTATATTGCTGCAGTAACAGTTTAGAATTGTACCATTGCTGCAGTTACTGAAGGCATGATGTTCTGAAAATCTGAACACATAACAAATTAAAATAACAATATTTCACCGAAAAGGGCAAACTTACAAAATGCTTGCGTGAATTGCAATTAGGTCTTGTCCATAGATTTTGTAAGTTTACTGACTGCTGCGTGCGATGCTAGATTAAAAGGGATGGGTATGTTTGGAATTTTTGCAATTTAATCTCTAGAGTTCTACAAAATTGCAATTAGGTCCTTCTTCCTCTTTGGATTTCTTCCGATTTACTCCTCCAGAACTCTGTTTTCTTCGGCTTACGATGTGTGTAAGGCGTCGCCTCGCCTCACGCCTTACCGCTTAAAAATGTAAAAAAAAGGGATGAAATCCAAAACTACTTACTTCAGTATGAGGCAAGGCGTTGCACGCTGATGAAAAGACGATCGAAACAGTGGGGAAGCAAAAGGTTCAGTCTCGCAGCATGCATGGGCAGCGTGCAGTCGCTCGCTGGATAGGCTATTGCATGTAGTCGCTCAACTGGCGGGCGACTGGAATCGTGTCGCCCATCCGTTCGGCGGCTTCTTCCAGTCGCCCGACAGTTAAGCGACTGGAAGCTATTTGTGTAAAAAATATTCGCGCGGATATATTTCTATAATTTTGAATAAAATAAAGACTATTTATAAAAAAAATCCTCCCATATACGTATCTCTTGTAACCTTATGAATATTTATCATTGATAGCGTTGAGAATAAAAGTTTGAAGCTGATTTCTTAATAAGAACCGATTAGCATCCGTGAAATCATCAGCATAAATCTCAGCAAGTCAAACAAGTTTATCAACATCAAAATTAGAGAAGCAGTCACTTGAATTGCTTGCGAAATAATTACACAAAGTTCATTTCTCCATTATAGAAAAATCTACAAATAAATTAATTATTGACATTATAAAACTATAAATCTATAAATAAATTATAAAGATTATTGACCAAATGGGCTTCAACCCATTTCTTTGGCTCCCTTCTCTCTCTCTCCACTCCCTACTTGGTCTCTCTCTCTCTCTCTCTGAACGATTCTCCTCCATGCTACCCCTCTGCCGACACCGCTATTCCCCTCTGTGCCACTCTGTGGACTCGCTCTCCTAGCCAGCTCCCTCTCTATCGCGCTCGATCGCCTCCCTCTCATGCCTAGTCACCTCTAATCCGGCCGCTGCCCTTGCCTGATTGGCCATTGTTGGCCACTTTGAGCCTACCTCAGCCAGATTTGGCCCTTAGCACCACGGATTCAACACCGGCCGCAGGGATCCGTGCATCCCCTCTACTCCTTCCCTTCTTGGTTTACTTTTAATTTTTGGATTTTACTTGATTCACTCTTTGATTTGAGTTGGTTTTTACTAATGTTGGGGGTGTTGGTGGTGATGGCAGTCAGCTCATCGTGACGGGGCTCGAAGCCTTCCCATGCGCCAGCGCCAGGGAGCGCGGGCAACCGTCGGGTCCACACGGAGGCTGGCAGTGATATGCCGCCACCATGGTGTTCTTGCCCACGCCTCACTTCGCCTTCCTCTACAGTTAGTGGCGAATCCAGAATGAAAAATAAGGGTGGGCTAAAAAATTATACATTCTTATGCTAGATCGTAAGTTTTTATAGATTTATTGGTTCTACACTTCGAATAACTAAACTACTTTGTAAGAAACATAGTTTTGTATTCTTGTGCAATCAAATTCATAGCTTCATACATGAATAAAAGCAAAGTAAAAAAGAGAGATACAACGGAGAAACCTCGCTAATAGCAAGTGAATCCCAAAAACATGTAAATATGATTCCAGTAGATAATAATCTGTACATCAAAATAAAAAAATTAGTAATACAATAGCAAATTCGTTTATCTATTTTTGCAAACCTATGAATTGAATTTTAATTGAGTATATACATTACGAAATGTCTATATAACTATATTCTAAAGTTAGAGGACTAATTAAGAAATGAATTGTAATTTGCAACTTGCGAACCTAATAAATCTCGGTCTGTCGGTCACTCGGTGTCTCCGGTCTCGGTCAGCCAGTCGGTCCAGTCGGTGAGGTTGACATGCGCCATTTTTGCATATATTTAGATGTCATTTTACCCCATTATTTTTCGTATTTTGGGACAATTTATCATCATTTACACCCTTTTATATATTTAATTGCTCGAAATGGACTATTTTACATTTTTTTGTGCTTTTCCACAGGCCGGCGCGATCGAGGCGCATAAACGACAAATTTGGCATTTTGGGATTGCTCCGTACAGTTGTGCGTGTCGTCACGGATGCGTAGGATCAAACCACGATGAAATCAAAGCTTTCGGAGGGTCAGAATAGAAGAAATCAATTGGGGGAAGGAGCTAGTTGTAAACCCTAAATTTTACGAGGACTAAATCGCAAATCGCCAAAATCCTCATCTCCTCAAAACCCCCAGCGCCGCCAGCAGAGAAAAATGAGCCCGGTCTTCTTGATTCTCTCGGCCTCCCCTTTGCTTCTCTCACCCCCTCTTCTTCTCCACCCGCGGCGCCGGCGAGGCCGGGCCATACCTCGCCGGCGGCCACGTTTCCACTGCGCCGCCATCTTCCCGCTCCTGCTCTCTTCACAGCACCCACGCGCCGCCGCACCTCCCTTCATCCCTCCGCCGCTTCTCCTCTGTGCCCCACTTCAGCACCGCCGCTCCTCTCCTCCGGCCGCCCTCCTTCTCCGCCTTCATATGCTACTCCACCATCTACCGGCCATCTCCTCCTTCCCGGTTCAGATCGGCGCCCATCAGCTCGCCTTCGGCCAACCGCACCACCAAGCACCGGGGCTCGGGCTCCCCGCCGCCGCGTCTCGCCTGGCACCTCCGGCCTCCCCGCTCCCGCCTCCCGGCGTCCCGGGCTCCCGCGGTCCCGCCTCAGTGCCTCCCGCCTCCCCGGCTCCCCACGAGGCAGCGACGGTCCCGGCTCCGCCTCCCCCGCCGCCTCCCCCTCCGCCCCCTCCCCGGGACCCCGACTCCCCCTCCCCGCTGCGGCGCCGCCCCATCCCCACCGCCCCCTCCCTCCCTCGGCCCCCCCACCGCCCCTCCCCCTCCCCCGCCGGCTCCCCTCCCCGCACAGAGGAGGCCGGATCCGGGCGGGAGGCGTCGGAGATGACCAGATCCGGGCGGCGGCGGCCTGGATCTGGTGCGGGGTCGCCGGATCCGGCGGCGGAGAGCGGAGGCGGCCGGATCCCGGCGACGACGCGGGCGAGCGCGACCACGACGGCGGGGGCGACGACGGCGGCACGCAAGCGCAGTCGGCACGTGAGCGGTGGCCGCCCCCGGGAGGAGAGAAGCGGAGAGAGGCCCCACATGTCGGCGCTTTTTTTTCTGTGAGAGGGTGGGAGAGCGCAGGACGCACCATCACCCTCAACTCGTTCTTTTAAGAGTAGATATACATATATACATATATACATATATATATAATATATACATATATATACATATATATATACATATATATATATATACATATATATATACACACAATTTTTTCGTGTGGTTCACATTGGAATATCTTATAATTAGTATACGAGTATACCTAAAGTGATTGTTGTAGGGGTGGTCCCCACCTAAACCCAGCAGGCCTGTTAGAAGGTTATAGGGCCCAAAATTGGACATATGTAATGGCTTAAATACCCCTGGCAGGGAGGTACCGATGTAAGGGCACAATTGTAAAAGCACAGCCCATATGAATATATATACAAGGGAAGGCTAGAGAGAGGGCAACACACTCTCCCTACTCTCCACTACCACATCTCTCTCTGTTTGGTCTGTAACCACAACAGTTGGCGCCGTCCGTGGGGAGGACAGGAGCAAGCCTGAAATCCGAAGAAGGATGGCACCGAAAAAAGCTTCGTCGACAGCGGCGAAGGGAAAGAAGGAGGCTGGGTCGGAGCGTCGCGTGGGTACCAGGGCTTCGGCATCGGCTGTCGCGGGCGCGGTGGTCGCGGACGTCGACGCTCGCACTGCGACGACCGACCCCGCCACTAGCGCTGTGACGACTGACCCCGCCATTGGCGCTGCGACGACCGACCCCGCCACTGGCGCTGCGACGACCGACCCCGCCACTGGCGCTGCGACGACCAACCCCGCCACCGCCGCTACAACGACCAACCCCGCCGACGTGACAGCGACCAACCCCGCCACCCTCGCTGCAACGCTCGCCGGTAGCGTGGACCGGGCGGTTGAAGATAGCCACAACGGAGCGACCGGCAGCTCGGGAGCTCGCGAGGCGATCGTACCCGTGCCGACCCGTCCGCCGGGCGCGCCAGCGGCCCCGCCCGCACCAGCGGTGGAAAGCGCCCTGCTGGCGGCCCTCAACGCGTTCCAGCGGGAGCTACGGGATCTTCGCGGGGCTGTCCGAGACATGCAAGAGCCTCGGAGCCAGCAAGCCGCGCCAGTGGTCGCGCCAGAGCCCGCGCCGGAAAGGGCAGACAGCCGCGACGCCCCCACATCCAGCCGCGTGTCGCTGCGACGCGTCGATCCAGAGTCCCCGCTTTCGGCAGGACTACAGCAGGCGGCGTGGCCCGAAGACTTCAAATTCCCCAGTGTCATCGAGCCTTACAAAGGCGATACAGACCCCCGCGAGTTCGTGCGCATGTACGAAACCGCAATCGAGGCCGCGGGTGGAGACGACACCACAAAGGCGAAGGGGCTCCCCCTCGCGCTGCAAGGAGTGGCGCTTTCCTGGTTTTTTTACCATAGAGCCAAACTCCATCTACGCGTGGGAGCAGATCCGCGACCGCCTTTACAACAACTTTTAAGGGAGTTATGTCGAGCGGGTTGACGCAGACCAGCTCTTCGCAGTAAAGCAGAAAACTTCGGAGAAGCTCCGGGACTACTCCAAGCGCTTCGCGAAGGTGCGCTGCCAAGTCAAAGACATTAATGAGACAACCGCCATCAACGCGGCCATACAGGGCCTTCGTCCGGGCCCCATGGCCGAATACAACGCGCGGAAGCCTATCAAGACAGTCACCAAGCTCTTCGACAAAATGGAGGAGTATGCGCGGGTAGAGGAGGAGGCGCGGAGACGCAGCGCCGCCGCCCCCGACCTCGCCCAAGCAAAGCGCTTGCCACACGAGGGGGGGGGGGGCGAGTGATGATTCCCCGAAGCAGGGCCGCAAACGAGAACCCCGGGGAGACACTCTCGGCGGTAGCGATACCGGGGAGCAGGACGGCTCTTCAAGGGGCAGGCGCAAGCCCCGACGTCGCCAGCGCAGGCCACAAAAGGTCCGCCATGTCCTCGGCATCGAGAATGCCCCTCGAGGACTTGCCCCCACCTCGCGGGGAGGGGGCCGGGGATGGGAAGGCGGACCAGATCGCGACAGGCGACCCCGCGCGGAACAAGAAATTCTAGATTACGGCAAGTGGTGTGAGGTGCACGGTTACGGCGACCACCACACGAAGACGTGCGTCGAAGTCATGGAGTTGCGGCGGATGACGGCCGGAGCTCGGGCCGCATCCGGGGAAGGCACGTGGTGCCGCTCCATCAGCGTCATCACCGGAGGGTCCCTATCGGGGGCCCCTTGGAGCAGCCGCAACCGTGGGTACCGCCCCGCGACATTACCTTCACCCTGGATGACGCTAGGGGTGTGGAGTTCCCTCACCAAGACACTTTAGTCATTCAGGCTCACATCGCAGGCCATGACGTCAGGCGCATCCTCGTCGACCGGGGGGGGGGGGGGCTCTGCGAACATTCTGTTCGCAGGGGCCCTCGATTGTATGGGAATCCCTCGAAGCCGCTTAGAACAGTCAGGAGCTCCACTTCAAGGCTTCGGAGGCCAACCGCTTGAGGCCATAGGGCACGTGTCCCTTCCAGTTACATTTCGCCAGGAGGGTAATACCCGAAGCGCGCATGTCATCTTCAATGTCGTAGACATCCCGCACCCCTGCAACGTCATATTGGGACGGCCCGCCATCAACTCCCTCGAGGCGATCCCGCACCACGCCTTCTTATGTATGAAGCTCCCATGCCCGGAGGGTGTGATCACTGTCTTCAGCGACCAGGACCTCGCCAGACGCGTCGAAGTCAGTAGCCGGGATTTACACCGACCGGTGCACGTCCTTCCAGGCATGCTCGGCGATACGCCCTCCGCTCCGGGATGGACACCTAAGCCTCGGCCTGAGGGTGGAGTCAAAATGGTTCCACTCCAGGCGGAGGGGCAGTTTGTGTCCATTGGCGAGGGGCTCCCTACGGAGGTCGAGCGAGACCTACTCCAAGTGCTTCAGAACAACGCCGACATTTTTGCATGGTCACCGGAGGACATTAAGGGCGTAGACCGCACAGTAATCGAGCATCGCTTGGCGGTCCGCCCTGACGCTAAGCCAATCAAGCAAAAGCTTTGTCGCATGTCCATGGATCGGCAGCAGGCGGCCAAGGTGGAGGTGGCGAAGCTTCTTCGGGCCGGGGTCATTCGCGAGGTCCACCACCCAGAGTGGCTCGCCAACTCTGTATTGGTCAAAAAGGCAAGTGGGGCCTGGCATATGTGCATTGACTTCACGGCACTCAACAAGGCGTGCCCAAAGGACAATTACCCCTTGCCACGCATCGATCAACTGGTCGACGCTACCGCCGGGTGCGAGCTAATGAGTTACCTGGATGCCTACTCTGGCTACCACCAGGTATACATGGCCGAAGACGATGAGGACAAGACTAGTTTCATCACACCGATTGAGACTTTCTGCTTCGTCAGGATGCCCTTCGGCTTGAAGAACGCAGGCGCTACCTTCACCCGCCTCGTCGCACTTGCCCTCGCCGCCTAGCTTGGGAGAAATGTGGAAGCCTACATCGACGACGTGGTAGTCAAAACCCGGCAGCTCGCTTCGCACGGCCGGGACCTCCGGGAGACCTTTGACAACCTCAGGAAGGCCGGCATCAAGCTCAACCCCGACAAATGCGTCTTTGGCGTGCAGGCGGGCAAACTACTGGGCTTCCTCGTATCTGGACGAGGCATCTAGGCGAATCCCGATAAAGTTGAGGCCATCATGGGTATGGAGCCGCCCAGGACGACGAGGGAGGTCCAGAGCCCTAAGCCGCTTCCTATCTAGGGCGGCGAAGCGGGGTCTGCCATTCTTTAAGACACTCCGCGGGTGCAACGGTTTTCGTTGGGATAGCGACTGTGCGGAGGCCTTCAACGAGCTCAAGAAACACCTGGCAAGCCTCCCCACTCTGGTCGCCCCAACACCAGAGGCTCCCCGCTTGCTCTATCTGGCCGCGTCGGTTACAGCAGTCAGTGCCGTCCTCGTCCTAGAGGAAGGCGCCGCACAGCGACCCGTATACTTTGTCTCCGAAGCCCTCCAAGGCGCCAAGACGAGATATACGGAGCTTGAAAAGCTCGCTTCCGCATTGGTCATGGCCTCCAGAAAGCTTCAACATTATTTTTTGGCTCACCCAATCACAGTGCCTTCCTCGTTCCCCCTGGCGGAGATGTTACACAATAAGGAATCCACGAGGCGCATCGGCAAGTGGGCTGCCGAGCTCGCCCCGTTCTCCCTGACATACGCCTCGCGGACGGCAATCAAATCTCAAGTTCTCGCTGACTTCCTCGCAGAATGGACTCCGCCAGCTCAGCCCGCCCAGAAGCACGACGACCCAGTATGGACGCTCACCATCGACGGAGCCTATGGCGTCGCGGGCGCGGGCGTAGGCGCAGTGATTGTTACGCCCGAGGGGCAGCGCCTGTTATACTCGGTGCGCCTTGCGTTTCCGGCCACCAATAACATAGCTGAGTATGAAGCGCTGCTCTTCGGCCTGACGAAGCTCAAGGCAATTGGTGCGCGGCGCGTGCTCGTCCGCACGGACTCATATCAAGCCAAGGACCCCGAGCTGGCCAAATACCTCGCGGCCGTAAGAGCGAGGGAAAGGCATTTCTTGGGCGTCACGGTCAAGGCCATCCCTCGCGCGGAAAATGAGCAGGCCGACGCCCTCGCAAAGGCGGCCAGCCAACAACTGCCACCCCCTGACGGGGCGTTTTACGAAGTGTTACCGCAGGCGGCCATCGTGCAGGACAACTGGGACGCGGCCCTCGTTCACCACATCCTCCAGCAGGGCGACTGGCGAGAGCCTATCTTCAATTTCTTGCATGGCATTGCCGAGACGGAGGACCCCGCCAAGCTCCGGCGTCTGCAACACCGTGCCAGATCCTTCCAGGTGTTCGAAGGGACACTCTACAAAAAGGGAGTCTGCGCACCGCTCCTGCGTTGCCTCTCGCACGAAGAAGGGAAAAAGCTCCTTGCGGAGATTCACGCGGGGGTGTGTGGGTCTCACCTCGCGCCAAGGTCGTTGGTCGACATGGCATTCAGGCAAGGCTTTTACTGGCCGACTGCCGTCACTGACGCCCAGGACCTCGTGCGTCGGTGTCAGGGGTGCCAGTGGATGGGACGTATCATCCGCAGGCCCCCGATGAACCTCAACCCTATTCCCCCGGTGTGGCCACTGGCACGCTGGGGCATCGACATAGTGGGACCACTTCCCCGAGCCCCAGGGGACCTGCGGTTCGTGGTAGTTGCGCTGGAATATTTTTCCAGGTGGCCGGAGGCGGTAGCCCTGGCCAAAATAACCTCGGCGGCCATGCAGCGCTTCCTCTGGCAGAACATTATATGACGCTTCGGCGTGCCCAGGGAGCTCACCGTCGACAACGGCCTGCAATTCGACGCCACCCTATTCAAAGAATTCTGTGACAGCATGGGCATCACGCTTCGGTTCGCCTCGGTCGGGCACCCCCAGTCCAACGGAGCAGTCGAGAGGGCGAACGGCGCCATCTCTATCGCCGTCAAAAAGCACCTGGTAGGGTTGCCAAAGGGCAAGTGGCCGAGCGAGCTTCACAGCGTCCTCTGGTCCCTTCGCACAACGGTAACACGCCCGACGGGGTTCACGCCTTTCAAGCTCCTTTTTGGTGATGCGGTAGTGACGCCTGAGGAAATCAAGGCTGGCTCGCGGAGGATCCTCGTCCAAGCGCCCGACGAGGAGCGTCGCATGTCCTTGGACCTCCTCGACGGGGCGCGGGCGAGCGCAGCCCAACATGTCGAAAAGTACGCGCGGCAGACAGTGCGTACGCGAGACCGGTCCCTATATCCACGAGGGTTCAAGCCGGGGGATCTCGTCCTCAAAGTGGCGCTCCATGCGGAGACCGTTGGCAAGCTGGAGTCCAAGTGGGAAGGTCCATACATCGTGGCGGAAGCATTACAAAAGGGAGCATACCGCCTCGCCACACTCGAGGGGCAAACTCTCCGCCACACATGGAACGCGGATAGGTTGCGGCGATATTACGCCTAGAAGTAGGACCAAAAGTATAATGGCATCAGCCCCTCCTTGTACGATGCTCGCCCGCGCAAACGGGAGTTCAATAAAACTAGTTGTTCGCAGGAAGTACCATGTTGTCTGGCCACAATGTGCAGAAGATCACCCCCGCACTCGAGGTCCGCCTCCGCACGCGCCAGTCTACGGACTCTAAACGAAGTCGTAGCGTCGAGGTCCGCCTCCGCACGCGCCAGTCTACGGACTCTAAATGAAGTCGTAGCGTCGAGGTCCGCCTCCGCACGCGCCAGTCTACGGACTCTAAATGAAGTCGTAGCGTCGAGGTCCGCCTCCGCACGCGCCAGTCTACGGACTCTAAATGAAGTCGTAGCGTCCAGGTCCGCCTCCGCACGCGCCAGTCTACGGACTCTAAATGAAGTCGTAGCGTCGAGGTCCGCCTCCACACGCGCCAGTCTGTGGACTCTAAATGAAGTCGTAGCGTCGAGGTCCGCCTCCGCACGCGCCAGTCTACGGACTCTAAATAAGACGCAGCAGGGGGACGCCCTTGCGCGCACTCTCCGGAGTATAAACAAGACGCAGATCCCGCGCACGCACAGGCGTTGCCCCTGTGCGTACTCCTCGGGGTATAAAAGTAGCATACAACATTAAGAACGGGTGCTACTTCGGTTCACTGCAAAAAATGTCAGGGTTACATGACCACAAAAGTAGGAGAGCGTAGTACACCACTCCCCTAACCAACCGCTCATCCTTCGTGCGGTGCCGATGGGCCCGCGCCGCCATTGTGGCGCCGGGGTACTCCTTCGAGCCAGCGGAGGAGGTCCCCACCCCCATGCAGCGTTTGCTGCACTGCAACCCTGGCCGCGTCCTCCCCGACATAGCCCCAGATCCGTCGGTGAAAGTTTTGGAGGCCAGGCTCGATGAAGCGAATAGCGTCCGACATCGCCTCCGGTCGGGCAGGGAGATCCAGGTAAGGGTTCGCCAGCTCATGGACATGTCTACACCCATGCGTGTGAAGCATGGCGAGGGCGAGGCATGCGCCGAGGAAGCCGCAATGCTCGTTGAAGGTGCTAGCGCTGCGGAGAGCAACGCCGGCCCCTTCCTCGACCAGCCCGAGCGTCTCCACCATGTCCTCCGGCCCGTGAGTAGCGTCCGGCACGTCGACATACAGATCCTGCAGGGCCCGGTTCAGAGACTCCATTGCCCTCCACGCCGACATGGACGCATTGTCCAAGGCGCGGTCCTTCTCCGCAAGAGACTCTACCAGCTGGGCCTTCTCCTCCTTTAGAGCGGTGATCTGCTGCAAAAAGGAGGTACGTTCCTCCGCAGCGGCGCGCTGGACTTCCTCGGTCTTGTGTCGCGCGGCCGCCAGGGCGCCCTCTAGCGCGTGAAGCTGTTCGTCCTTCGTGGCGTGGGCGTCATCCGCAGCACAAAGACCGACCTCCAGGGCTCTCCGCTCCCGAATACGGGCCTCATCCAGCGCTTGGCTGATGACAAGCGTCTGGGAATAGCAACAAGAGTCAGCAGGTGCCCGGTAGTACTCTAGCAACCGCGAGCGCACATACTTACCCTTATCTCCGAGGCCTGCAGCGCGAGCGCCAGGAGGTCTCCCTCGCACGACGACAACATCTGTCGATCCAAGCCGCCGCGGGCGCACTCCGCAGCTGCATTAAAAGCGCGAAGTGTCTCCAGGCGCGGGAGGAAGTCGGAGAGAACAAGCTCCGCCCCCGCCGCGTCAGGGGTTGCGGAGGCTTCGGCCACTTCAACGGCGGCAGACGCCTGCAGGGCACCCTGCACAGGGTCCGGGACGTCGCGCACACCCCCGTTGCTCGATCCTTCACGTCCGGGAGACTTCGTCTCGCCTGATGTCGACGGAATGAGCGAGCAAATCGGAGAGAGTTTCGCGAAGTCGTGTGAGGAAAGGGAGCTGCGCCTACCTCCTGCACCCTCCGCCGCGACGGAAGGGGGTGCCCGTTCAACCGCCAGCAGGGGGGCGGGTGCCTCGGTGGGCGGTCGAGAAGACCCTTCGGCCGCGTCGGGCACCGCAACTCCAAGCACAGGGCCGGCGACGCCGTACCGACCCCTCGGAGGCGAGGGAGACTGGACTCGAGGACGTTTCGCCTGTGGCACCGCAGGCGATTCTTCCACGGCGCTAGCAGTCGCAGCTCCTGTCGTGCCTTCAGTCCCTACCGCCCCGGGCGCGTCCTTGGCAATCGTCGTGGGTGGCAAAGCACCGCCGGCCGCATCACTCTCGCCAGGAGCGACGTCCCCCCCGGGTTGGTAGGTTCCAGCCCAACGAAGGCCGTGCGTATGGCCTCGACGCGCCCACCCGAACTAGTCCAGCCAGACTCATCGCCGGTCGCACATCCTGTCCCAGCGGCGCCAGCCGCTGAGGTGGCTGGCGGGCTGGGTACGGCAACCTCGGAGCAGGCCCGGCGCCGCGAAGGCAATACCCCGGCTTGGCTACCACTGCCACGATGGTCCGGAATCCCTGCGGGAGCCTCCGCCGGCACCGCGCACTCGGGCACAGCAATGCCTAGAACCTCGCACGTGCGATTTATCCGCCCCTGCTTCGCCGTTTTGGTCGCGGCCTCACGCAGCTTGTGCTCCTTGAGCGTGTACGGACCCAGGAACGCCACAACCGCGCGCTCCGCATCTTCTAGCCGGGCCACTGCACAAAAGACAAGTCTTATCAGGCGGGGACTGCGCAGACACAAATGGATGCGTACCAACGCACTGCACGACTTACAAGGAGTGGAGGGCGGAAGCAGGCAAGACAGTGGCGGGCGAACCCCGTCCTCTCGGTCGTCGCCCCGTCGCGCATGCTTCCACCGGGAGGAGAGGGGCGCCACCCCGTACATCGTAAACTCTTCGGCCAAGTCGCGCATACTTAGCCGGCGCGCAACGCCAGCAAGCCTCCATAGCCTCTGTGCGTCATCAGCCTCCGGCTTCACACTTGGCGAGATATTGAACGAGATTGGCCCACCTCGGCACAGCAGGCCGATCGCGCTGGTCACGATGTAATAAAACCACTGCCGCGTCCAGCCGGACTCCCACCTCCCCAAGGTGGCCGGCGCAGGGAATAGCGTCGTGCAGGACGCTCGCAGCATGGAGTCCACGTCGCCAAAGTTGGATACAGCCCCCTCCCCGACTTTCTTGGGTCGGCAGCATGCGTCGTGCAGGGTGACGAACAGGCTCGCGCTGGGACGCCGGCCTTCTGTCCGTGCCGCGCACGAAAAGACAGCTAGGCGGACTATGGCGTTTGGCGTCAGCTGTGCTAATTCCAACTCGTAGGCCCGCAGGACTTCGCCCACAAACATCGTTGAGGGCATTCGAAGGCTGGGTCAAAAAAACGCGACGAAAACGATCGCCTCCATCTCCCGGGGCCTCGACTCTGTCTCGTCGCGACGGGGTAGGCGAGCCCCATCACGCTCCTCGATCTTCCCTTCCCGTACAAGCCGCTGCAGCGTCTCTTCGGTTACGCGACTCCTCCCCAGCACACGGGAGCAGCGGCCCCCCGAGTATTCCATGGCGTCCCACCACCTGTCGGCACGTGAACGCCCCCGCAGCACCAGCTCGTACTCCTCAGAAGGGACAGACAACTCGTCCCGGCTAGGTAGGGAGCCGCCGCCGGGATGGTGGGAGATATCATCCTGGCCGGCCATTGTCCTCTGCGATCAGGGCAAAAGGAACAAGGTGGGAGCAAGTTGCGCTATTGTCAGAACAAGCAGAACCAGGAGACAGACGAGACAGAACGTCCCCACTACAACGGTGGCACCTTATAAGGCCCGCTCGCCTTCCCCATGGCTACAAGCGCAGCCAGATTGACCCCCAGCGGTTCGACTACCCACGGCTTGGAAAAAAGAATCGCCAGCACTTTGAGGAGCATGCCTGGTAGGTGGCCAGACAGCGCGCAACGCCAACGGGCGCCCGCCACGCGTCCCGCTTTCCTGGGGAAGAGGCGAACTGCCGCGGTCACGCAACCGCTCACATCCAACGACGCACCAATCACAAGCCGCCGCATGCCCCACCCACGGGAAGGCGGACGGCACGGCAGGACAACCTGCGCCCTGATAGGCCAAGCGTCGGCACGATTCCAGGCACCATTAAAAGCGCACTACCGGACCGCGAGGTCATAACAGCTCCGAAGCACACCGACGCCGGCGGCGTGAGGCCCGCCTCCACCACCGCCTACTCCGACCAGGCGCCAGCTCCGCTACCACCCGTTCGAAGGGTAGGGGACGGAGCGCGTGTGCGCCTACTTCGACTAGGCGCCAGCTCTGCTGCCACCCGTTCGGAGGGTAGGGGACGGAGCGCTCGCGCGTCTACTTCGACTAGGCGCCAGCTCCGCTGTCACTCGTTCGAAGGGTAGGGGACGGAGCCCACGCGCACCAACTTCGACTAGGCGCCAGCTCCGTTGCCACCCGTTCAGAGGGTAGGGGACGGAGCGCTCGCTCGTCTACTTCGACTAGGCGCTAGCTCCGCTGTCACCCGTTCGAAGGGAAGGGGACGGAGCGCGCGCGCGCCTACTCTGACCAGGCGCCAGCTCCACTGCCACCCGTTCAAAGGGTAGGGGACGGAGCGCGCGCGCGCCTACTCTGACCAGGCACCAGCTCCGCTGCCACCTGTTCGAAGGGTAGGGGACGGAGCGCGCGCACCTACTCCGACCAGGCGCCAGCTCCGCTGCCACCCGTTCGAAGGGTAGGGGACGGAGCGCGCGCGCGTCTACTTCGACTAGGCGCCAGCTCCGCTGCCACCCGTTCGGAGGGTAGGGGACGGAGCGTGCGCGCGTCTACTTCGACGAGGCGCCAGCTCCGCTGCCACCCGTTCGAAGGGTAGGGGACGGAGCGCGCGCGCGCCTACTTCGACCAGGTGCCAGCTCCGCTGCCACCCGTTCGAAGGGTAGGGGACGGAGCGCTCGCGCATCTACTTCAGCTGCCAATACAAGCATCGGCTTCGGCTACGGCCTCAGACCCCGGGACCCGTTGCACACCAAGGCTCCGCAAGTTCGGAGAAGTTCACAGGCCGCAGGGATGGAGGGGGCCAAAGGACTCGGCAACATGGCTTCGGCCCTGTGAAGCCCTTCACCATGAGAGGCTCCTGTTGTAGGGGTAGCCCCCACCTAAACCCAGCAGGCTTGTTAGAAGGTTATTGGGCCCAAAATGGGACATATGTAATGGCTTAAATACCCCTGGAAGGGAGGTACCGATGTAAGGGCACAATTGTAAAAGCACAGCCCATATGAATATATATACAAGGGAAGGCTAGAGAGAGGGCAACACACTCTCCCTACTCTCCACTACCACATCTCTCTTTGTTTGGTCTGTAACCACAACAGTGATAAAGGAGTATTTTAAGTTTATCTAGGTAGTATATTAGAGGTGGGTGTAATTACACCCGGGAGTAAAATGTATTTTTCCTATATATATATATATATATATATATATATATATATATATATATATATATATATATTATAACTAGTTACGTACCTGTGCATTGTAACGAAACTCATTGAATGTATAGATAATTGTGTTATAAAAGAGTTGCTTTGATCGGTTGGAAAATGAAGAATGGTAAGAAATTAAAAGAATAGAACCGTTGGAGGAGAATATATGTATAACCACCATCTTGTTCTTTTATAATAGTTGATAATGATAAGACAAGTCAAAGGCCAATTCGTCCCATCAGAGCAAGTTTAATAGAAGAGGTGGCTGCCACCTCTAGGACTAGCCAAATAAGCAAAAAGAGTACAAGTGGCTCATGGTAGAGGTAGCTAATACAATAAGTTGAGTAGATGTTACCTCTACTAAAGCACTCAAACATTTAATACTCGCATAAATATATCAGAGGCGACCTAGTCAGCATTATTGTACTTACTCTAAGAACTAGCATCGCCTCCAAGCTGCCCGTAACTCCTCGTATAATGTGCTAGAGGTCACTTCTTACATGAGGGGCAGCTTGCCTCTCTCTCTCCTCTTTTCTCTCTCTTCCACTTAGGGCATCTCCAATGGTCTGAGTCAGCTAGCTATATGCATGTACACATCAGCATATATCCTATGTGGAGGAAAGAGAGTATGCAAAAAAACCGAGCCAGCTCTTCCTTAAGAGCAGGTACAATAAGGCTTAGTCAGCAGGCTATAGCAAATATAATATCAACCAAATCTTACGTGGCAGAGAGAGAAAGAAAGAGAGAGAAGGAAGCTGGCTACTAAATTATAGCTAGCTATAGCACGTAAAAATATGCATTTCATTCTCTTACACATAGGGTCAAATAGTTATTGTAATAGCTACTTTAGTGTATGAACTATTTTTTTAAAGACTATAGATGAAGTGGACAAGGATTATAGCCACTAGTTGGCTATACTATTGCACTTGCTCTAAGCACTAGTCTATAACGCAAAACGAGGTAGTCTCTATAAATGATAGTACTTTTCTGTGTGTGCATGTAAGCATCAAATAGCTATCCTTATAGATAGTTCTTTAGAATGCTAGCTTTAGTGTGTACTATATAAATGATGTGGAAGTCTTATAGTTAGTTGCTAGCTATAACCATTGGTGATGCCCTTAGGATTGTGTTGACGTGGATTTCGCTAGAGGTGACCTAGTCAGCATTATTGTACTTGCTCTCAGAGCATCTCCGAGAGATAATCCATAATAGGTAGGCTAAACTTCATATTTAGAGAGTCAAAAGGCTAATCTATACTTCCTATACATCCCCCTCTACAGCAGCCTTTCTATTTTGGATTATCACAATTTCAAATCGGGCCTGGGCCGTTGCATCTGGGCAGTTGAGGTCGGCCAGCATATCGTGCTATTCAAGTATTATGTGCCTTGGAATGCTTTTCGAGGGCACATATTATGTGCCCCTGTATTCAAGTATTGCCGGCACATGCTATGTGCCGCTATGACAACTCAAGGCACATATATGTGCTCCTGTATTCAAGTATTGCTGGTACATGCTATGTGCCTGCTATGACAATTCAAGTCACATATATATGCCCTTGTCTTCAAGGATTGCCGGCACATGATTTATGCCATGATACTTTTTAGTGGCACATAGTTAATCTTTTCGCCCGGGGAGGATAGATGTCTCCTGGTTTCATAGTGGACGATCTCCGCCGCCGCCCTGTCCTTCCGCGGCGACCCCCCGGAAGGCAGCTCCGGCGCCGGCCTGCGGTTCCCTCGGCGGCCCGCCGGAAGGCAGCTCGTCCGCTATGACGGCAGAGCGGTGGGGCGTGCGGGTGGGGGATGCAGGGGTGAGGCGGGGCAGGGGGAAGGCAGCAGCGGAAGGGACCAGCGGGAAGAGCTCGAGCGGGAGCGCGGGAGGCGAATTTGCGCGCGGGAAGGAACGCGGGAGGAGGGCGATTTCGCCGGGAGAGCGTGCGAGGGAGGCAACTGGCGAGCGAAGTCCATACACCAGGAATACACTGCGGAACCAAAGGAATATCGAGCGAGGCAAAATAGCGAGACATGTACAGTACCTGTTGGAGGACTAATTAGCCCTTAAATAATCTAAAATAGCATTAGAATGATATTTACATTACCTGTTGGACCTGCTCTCAGTCTACCCCAATGTTGACCATCCCCAAGAGAATCTTGCGCGCCACTCCACTGCCAACGCCTACTTATTATCTTCAGCAAGCACGGAAACACCGCAATTACCAAAGCACAAGCCAAGAAAACCAGGGCCAAGCTAAAACATGGGGAGCACGAGCACGGCGGCGGCAGCCACCACCTCCCCCGCCGGCCAAGAAGGCGGGGGCGCGAACGTCCTCCTCCTGCCGTTCCCGGGGGCGCAGGGCCACACCAACCCGATGCTCCAGTTCGGCCGCCGCCTCGCGTACCACGGCTTCCGCCCCACGCTCGTCGTCACCCGCTACGTGCTTTCCACGACCCCGCCCCCCGGCGCGCCCTTCCGCGTGGCCGCCATCTCCGATGGCTTCGACGCCGCCGGCATGGCCGCGCGCCCCGACCCCTTTGGCTTTGAGTACTGGCGCAGTCTGGAGGCCACAGGGTCCGAGACGCTAGAGGAGCTCCTCCGGTCGGAGGCGCGCGCGGGGCGGCCGGTGCGCGTGCTGGTGTACGACCCGCACCTCCCGTGGGCGCGCCGCGTGGCGCACGCAGCGGGCGTGCCGACCGCGGCCTTCTTCTCGCAGCCGTGCGCGGTGGACGTCGTCTACGGGGAGGTGTGCGCGGGGCGACTGGCGATGCCGATGACGGACGGGAGCACTCTACTCGCGCGGGGAGTTCTGAGCGTGGAGCTCGGCCCCGAGGACGTGCCGCCGTTCACGGCGGTGCCGGAGTCGTACCCGGCGTTCCTTAAGGCGTCGGTGAGGCAGTTCGAGGGGCTGGAGGATGCCGACGACGTGCTCGTCAACTCATTCCGCGACATCAAGCCAAAGGTGAGTGATTA
The DNA here is from genome assembly GCA_017311315.1 of Dendrocalamus latiflorus. Classification (NCBI taxonomy): domain Eukaryota; kingdom Viridiplantae; phylum Streptophyta; class Magnoliopsida; order Poales; family Poaceae; genus Dendrocalamus; species Dendrocalamus latiflorus. Next base: position 44,767,431 of record CM029627.1, read on the forward strand.
CAGTCATACTCAGATGCGTATGTGCTCACCTTCAGACTGCTTTGCCGAGCTTGATAAAGCCTAATTAAACAGATCGTCAACAGTCATATTTTTCTTTGTTGATAGTGGAACTGTGTTGTGACTGTCACTGACATTCTACTTGATCGTTGACATATACGCCTTGTTAATTGAGCAGGAGGCAGATTACATGGAGTTGACATGGCGTGCGAAGACCATCGGCCCGACCTTGCCATCGTTTTACCTCGATGACTGCCGCCTGCCATCAAACAAGACGTACGGTTTCAACCTCTTCAGTAGCAATGCGCCGTGCATGGAATGGCTGGACAAGCAGAGTCCTTGTTCTGTGGTTCTTGTGTCCTATGGGACCGTCTCCAACTACGATGCAGCCCAGCTAAAGGAGCTTGGCAATGGACTGTGCAATTCCGGCAAGCCATTTCTTTGGGTTGTGAGGTCCAACGAGGCACACAAGTTGTCCGAACAACTCCGCGAAAAGTGCGAGGAGAAGGGCTTAATGGTTTCTTGGTGTCCCCAGCTTGAGGTCCTGGCACATAAGAGCAAGTACAATAGTATAGCCAACTAGTGGCTATAACACTTGTCAATTTCATCTATAGCCTTCAAAAAAATAGTTCATACAATAAAGTAGCTATTACAATAACTATTTGGCTCCACGTGTAAGAGACACTACTACAGAAAGCCTAATAGTAGACGCTAAATCACAGACGGTTTTGTGAAACCGTCTGTGATGTACACTATTACAGACGGTTTTAATTTGGAGGCCGTCTGTGGTATTTATGGCGGGAAAAAGTAGTATCACAGACGGTTCTTACCGCTGAACCGTCTGTGATATTCCAATATCACAGACGGTTTTATAATAAAAACCGTCTGTGATATTTCAGATTATCACAGACGGTTTTTATTATAAAACCGTCTGTGATACTGGAATATCACAGACGGTTTTTAATAAAAAACCGTCTGTGATAATCTGGAATATCACAGACGGTTTTTTATTAAAAACCGTCTGTGAAACCAGATTATCACAGACGGTTTTTTATTAAAAACCGTCTGTGATACGTTTCCCGCCTTGCAATCCCTCAAAATTTCAAATATTCCCGCTTAAGTCCGAGTATGATTCAGTTTTGAGACACCTTCAGTAAAACGGGCATAACTTTTGCATACGGTGTCCGTTTTCGACGTTCTTGTACTCGTTGGAAAGCTAACGACGAGCCCGATCCAAAAAAAATGACCCGCTTGCGCCAGTCGCCCTCCAAGACCCCGAAAATCGGCTATCTTTGGACCTAAACCTGCGTCGCAAGTTTTTGGTGTCTGTTTTTGCCCTTTTTCTTGGTCTTCCTTTCGGAATTTGGATTTTGCTTCAACTACAAAGTTGTAGATCTCGTTGAAACCTTTTAAATGAGTATATATAAGCTATATAAAACGTTGCTATTTTATCTTTTCAGACTAGTTGTTTATATTGCATCGGTATATAAAATTCTGTGCTCTAATTCACAGACGGTTCTATATATAGAACCGTCTGTGATATGCATTCATCACAGACGGTTCTAGCCAATAGAACCGTCTGTGATAATCTGACCGCTGGGCCCGTCGATCCTCTTCAACCCAATCTCCGTTCCCGCGCCAAAAATTTCGAACTCCCGCCTCTCCCTCCCTCTCCTTCCCCTATAAATATAACCAAACCCAGCCTGTCTCCTCTTCCTTGCTATCCTCTTCCTTGCTATCCTCTTCCTTGCTATCCTCCTCCTTGCTGTCCTCCTCCTTGCTGTCCTCCTGCTTGCTATTCTCCTCCTCCTTGCTATTCTCCTCCTCTTTGCAGACGACGCACAAGTCTACGGGAGACAAGACACCGCAGGGGCGAGAAGGCATCCAGCTCATGCGTTGCATCAGGGGCGAGAAGACATAGAAGATCTTTGCTTTTTCTCTGTTCTTGTTGTGTAACCTGCTTGTTGTTTTGGATATTGTAATCTTTTTCTCTGTTCTTGTTGTGTAACCTGCTGTTCTTGTTGTGTAACCTTCACGTTGTTTTGGGATATTGTAATGGTAGGCTCTAATCTTAATAAAAATGGATGTTTTATGTTTGTGAAATGAATTGAGATGTGAATTGGATATGTATACATATACATGTTGATCTGCTTGTTTCAGAGGGCATGACTAGCATTTCCTGAGGCTAGCCAATAAACAGAAATAGGTTTAGGAGTAGAAGAGAATATCACAGACGGTTTTATAATAAAAACCGTCTGTGATTTATAAATATCACAGACGGTTTTTAGTTAAGAACCGTCTGTGATATTTAATATCACAGACGGTTTTTAGTTAAAAACCGTCTGTGATATTAAAATCACAGACGGTTCGAAAACCGTCTGTGATGACCTCGTATTATCACTGACCCATAAATTCAGACGGTTCACAAAACCGTCTGTGATGACGTTTTTGAACCGTCTGTGACGGTCTTTTCTGTAGTAGTGAGAGTGAAATGTATATTTTTACGTGCTATAGCTAGCTGTAATTTAGTAGCCAGCTTCCTTCTCTCTCTTCCTTTCTCTCTCTGCCACGTAAGATTTTGTTGATATTATATTTGCTATAGCCTGCTGACTAAGCTTTATTGTACCTGCTCTAAGGCCACAGGTATGGAATCACAATCTATTATATTTCTTCTATATGCAGAAAAAGGCAAAAGAAAGTCCACGAAAATGACTAATAAGTATGAGTTTAATTGTTAACTCGTGAATACAACACGCATGTAGGTTGTTTCTTGACGCACTACGGATGGAACTCGACATTGGAGGCGATTGGCACCGGTGTACCACTTGTGGCAATGCCGCATTGGGCGGACCAGCCAACCATCGCAAAGTACGTGGAGAGCGCGTGGGGCATGGGCGTGCGTGTGCAGCGGGACGAGAATGGCTGCTTGAGGAGGGAGGAGGTGGAGAGGTGCATTAGGGAGGTGATTAGAGATGGCAACGGGTAAATACCCATCGGGTATTGGCGTATTGCCATTCCATACCCGTACCCGCTAGGTGTAAATTTATCCGTCGGGTTACCCGTATCCGCACGCTGGTAGAAAAATTTACCCGTACCCGTACCCGCGCGGGTATTACTACCCGACGGGTAACCCGTACCCGCAAGTATACCCGGTTCAACACATAAGAATATCATCAATTTAGACATTCATTAATCATACATGCCAAGCACAAAAGCGTCTAATGATCAAAATTAGTACATCACATAAACATACTTGACATGACCATATCAACATATGACAAACAAATAAACAATCAACAACAAGTAGATAATAAAATTAACATTTGAGTGGGATGTCTAATTGTCTAATGCGGGTATTCATTACCCGCGGGTAGGCGGGTATGGGTAATATATACCCACACCCGCACCCGCTTACCCGGCGGGTAGAGCATTTCCCCCAATAACATACCCATGGGTACATAAAATTTTCCATACCCGTCTCTTTATCGGGTAAAACCCGTCGGGTATTCGGGTATCGGGTACCCATTGCCATCTCTAGAGGTGATGGATGGGGAGAGGAAGGAGGAGTACAGGAAGAATGCTACAAAGTGGATGGGGAAGGCCAAGGAGGCAATGCAGGAAGGAGGAAGCTCAGACCGGAACATTGCTAAATTCGTCGCCAAGTATTTGTCAAATTAAAACTACAGTGATGCAGTGTTAGTTGGTGAGCATCACTGCTGGAGGTGTTCCAAATGTGGGCAATATTTTAATTCCAAATTTTACGAGGAGACAAATGCAATAAACTAATGATGCAAAACTTACTACTAACAGCAGCCTACTCATCATACTTCAGAATATACTCAAGAAAAATATAGTAACAAAGTCGTACGTGCGCGCGAACAACTTACTTGTTAGCCTGATGAAGAATAGTAAACTGCGCAGGCTTGACGCAGTGCAAAACGTAGATGACGCAGTGTGGTGAGCGGTCACGCAGATGCGCTGCCCAAAAACCTTATTGCCGTCCCTTGCAGGTATTCTCTACGGCAACGGTTCAGAGATAGCCGCTCTCCCTCCTTCCAGGTGCACGCCAAGAAGAAAGGTCGACAAGGTTCAGACAACACAGTACTCGAGCACAAAATCATAGAGAAGAAAAATGGAGGCAGCAAGATTCTCTCACACACTCTGGACGTCTTCAGGCATATATAGACAGACTGATAACTGACATAATTAAAACATCCATTTACCCACTAGCAACTGACATATTCAACCAGCCATTTATCCACTAGTAACTGCCTATCATCAAAACCCCAGTAAAGCCTCAAATTCAAATGTTTGAATCTCATTTAAACACAGAGACAGAGAGTGGTGCAGAGTTTAGCAAAATAAAGATAGAATTGGTCTGCCAAGTGGCGCGCCACGTCATGGGTCGCGTGTCGCAAGTGACAAGTCACGCGATTTTCACGCGAAATACGCGAATACGTGCGTGCGTGCGCGTGTGACTAGACAGAACCCTCCTCGTACCATCTCTATCCATATTCAAGGAGTGGTGAGGACTCCACCTTATAAATTGGTCTTCCTCACCTTGCCTTAGCAATATGGTACTATACCATGCACGCTTTGGAGTTAAGAAAATGGGCCATAATTAAATGGGCCAATTTCTAACAATCCCCCACCAATTTCAAAGCAAGAAATAAACATATGATAAAGATATTGTGCTGAAGTACTGTTATTTAGTGTAAGTCCCGTACGGGTTAAACTTGCACCTAGAATAACAAGATTCATCTTCTCACAGCTGATGAATGGACTATGCCTTGAATTCACAGCTTTTCATGATCAGATTTCACTTGAAATCTCAACTGGTACTAGGCTGCCAATGAACCACGCCTAAACGGAGCGTTATATGGTCATGCTCCCTTATTTGCTCATGAGCTTTCTAGAGAATACCCCGTTCTCGTAAACAGCGACCGCACAGTTAAGCTCAAGTAGGGGTATTCTTTCTAGGTATCCTGTAGGCTAATACCTTTTCTTTATTTGGATAACAGAATACATTAAGGATTTATGCCAACCTTCCATACAGTTGGAAGTACATTGTTTATTAGGACATGGGTACAATAAATATGTACTCTCTTGTTACAACATCAATTTGTCACGGGATCTCCGATCAAGAAGGTATGGGTTACCATTGAGATGTAACTTAAATGGCCCTCATTCCCATATCCATAGACGCAACAGAAATTCCTTTCCGTGCTAACCCCTTTGTAAAAGGATCTGCCAGATTTTTCTCAGTGTGAATATAGTTCACAGCGATCACTTCAGAGTTTTTCAGTTTTCTGACAGATTTAAGCCTACGCTTCACATGTCTAGAGGACTTCATATTATCCTTTGTACTTGTGGCTTTGGCCAACACTGTTTGATTATCATAGTACATTAGGATTGCGGGTATTGGTTTCTCAACAAATGGCAAGTCCAATAGAAGCCCTCTCAGCCATTCAGCCTCAAATGTGGCCGTGTCAAGTGCTACAAGTTCTGTTTCCATGGTTGACCTCGTCGATATGGTCTGTTTGCAGGACCTCCATGAAACTGCAGCACCAGCTATAGTGAATACATAACCACTTATAGCTTTGATCTCATCCGCATCAGAGATACAATTAGAGTCATTGTATCCTTCTAATACAGAAGGGTGTCCAGTATAACGTATTCCAAAAGATGTTGTGCCTCTCAAATAGCGCAACACTATTTCAAGTGCCGCCCAATGATCATCACCTGGGTTAGACGTAAATCGACTTAATTTACTCACAGTAAATGAAATGTCAGGTCTTGTGGCACCAGCTAAATACATAAGTGACCCAATAATTTGCGAATATCTTAATTGATCTTTTCCTAACCCCTGGTTCTTTCGAAGCTTAATGCTCGCATCATAGGGTGTTGGAGAAACTTTATAATTTTAAAAACCGAACCGGCTCAATATTTTCTCAGTATAATGGGATTGATTCAAAGTAATCCCATCGTTGCTTTTGATCAATTTAATATTCAGAATGACATCTGCCTCTCCCAAGTCTTTCATATCAAAACATCGAGATAAGAAAGATTTGACCTCGTCAATTACGGCAGAGTTTGTTCCAAATATAAGTATGTCATCTACATACAGATATAAGATAACTCCTTGATCCCCACCATAACGATAATACACACATTTATCAGCTTCATTCACAACAAAACCAGCGGATATCAAAGTATTGTCAAATTTCTCATGCCATTGTTTAGGTGCTTGTTTTAGGCCATAACTGATATGATTAAAGTAGCAATTTACCCACTGGTAACTGACACATTCAACCAGCCATTTATCCACTAGTAACTGTCTATCATCAAAACTCCATTAAAGCCTCAAATTCAAACGTTTGAATCTCATTCAAACACAGAGAAAGAGTGGTGTAGAGTTTAGCAAAATAAAGATAGAGTGGTGAGGACTCCACCTTATAAATCGGTCTTCCTCACCTTGCCTTGGCAATATGGTACTAAACCATGCATACTTTGGAATTAAGGAAATATGCCATAATTAAATGGACCAATTTCTAACAACCCCCCACCAATTCCAAAGCAAGAAATAAACATATGACAAAGATATTATGCTAAAATATTGTTAATATACCAGTCTTTTAGTGTAAGTCTCGTATGGGTTGAACTTGCACCTAGAATGACAGATTCATCTTCTCACAGCTGATGAATGGACTATTCCTTGAATTCACAGCTTTTCATGATCAGATTTCACCATCAAATTTTCATGATCAATTATTCCTCATCAACGAATCCATGACCACCACATGGTCTAACAAAAAAATAAAGTCAACAAACTAATCAATGCGTGGAAGGGGAATCATCCTTCAAACAAGCTTTTTTAAGACTTGTGAAATCTACATAGATTTGCCATTTCTTGTTACTTTTCATAAACACTACAGGATTGGTGAGACACCCTGGGTGGTGGATTTTATGATTAAACCTAGCCTTGAGAAGGTTGTCAAACTCCAATTGGATTACTTCCTTTCGATCAAGTGAAAAATGCCATAGGTTTTGCTTGACAGGTTTCTTGTCAGGTGACATGCATCATATTTACATACATTTACCCGTCATTTTACCCCATTATTTTTCGCATTTTAAGACCATTTATCATCATTTACATACTTTTCCATATTTAATTGCTCAAAATGGACTATTTTACATTTTTCTATATTTTCTGCAGGCCGGCGCGATCTAGGCGCATAAACGACAAATCTGGACTGCTCCGTACAGTTGTACGCGTCGTCATGAACGCGTGGGATTAAACCGCGCTGAAAACGGAGCTCCGGAGGGGCCAATACAGAAGTAACCAAATTGAAGGAAGGACCAAACTGTAAACCCTAGATCTTTGGAGGACTAAATCGCAAAGTTGCAAAATCCCCATCTCCTTCCTTAAGCCGCCGCCGCCGCCTCCTGTGGAACCTGAGCCCGTTTTGCTTCTCACCTGCGCCTCCCGTTGCTTCCTCCCCCCTTTTTCTCCAGCCACGGCGCCGGCGAGGCCGGGCCTTACCTCGCCGGTCGTCTCCCTCCTTCCGCCGCCTTGTTGCTCCACCTGCGCGCCACATCTCCCCCTTACTCGGTCGCCTCTCCACCCTCACTCGGCCGCTCACCCTCCGGTCTCCGCCGCCTCCCTTCTCTTCCGGTCGCCGCGCCCCACTGCTCTCCACCGGCGCACCACCCATCTCTTCCCACCGCCGCCTTGGCGCCGCCTCCCACGCCCTCTACTCCGCCTCCGGTGCGCCTACGCCGACTCGCCGGCGCGCCATCTCACCACCACCGCCGCACCTTCTCCTTCCCTCCTCCTTCTCCATCCGCCCCTCTGGATACACCAACGCCACTTGCTTCTCCTCTCCATATGTGTTTGTATGTTGTATTGCGCGATTTAGCTAGACGGCGGCCGTCTTCCTACCCTTGCTGTCTCGACTCACCTAGTGCTTATCTACCCTCTCTTTTCTCCTTTCCACGGTCGGTCGGTAATTAAGTCGTGCAGTCGTTCGTAGTTTGTGCTTGTGTTGTCCTGCCGTCGTCGTTTAGTTAGCTGTCGACCGTTTTCCCTCTCATTCCCTCTCAACCCACCTAGTGCTTCTAAACCCTCCCTCAGTGCTTCTCGACTACCTCTTTCTTTCTTGCGGTCGATAGTTATTCAGGTCGTCGATCGGTAGTTGTTTTCGTCGTGTAGTCGTTGTTGTTCGTTCGTTCAGTAGTAGTGTTCGTTCGTGTTGTCGTTTGTGCGTTGTTCGTTTAGTCTCTCGTCGTGTCGTTCGTTCGGTCGTACGACTTCCATTCGTACGGTCGTTCGTTTCGTCGTCATTTGATAGTTCGTTCGGTCGTTTTAGTCGTTGTAGGTTTACTTTTCCCCTGTTTTGTTTGACCTAGCTTTAGCTGAGCACCGGTAGCCTCAGTCTAGTCCCTGTGGAGAACACGACACTCGCCGCTATTTCAGTGGCAACCCGTGCACTTGCGGGTGTGCTATTTCGCACGATCAAGCATTTTGGCGCCGTTGCCGGGGACTAGCTTTGAGCGACAGTGTTAGGCTATAGACTAGGTCATTTGTTTTCTTTTGCTTGTTTTGTATTTGTGCTGACCTGTCTTTTATTTTGTCATTTTTCATATTTGTGATATCTCGCTAACCCCTAACCCTTTCCCTAGTTATTTCTCTCTTGCGCGATTTTTCGTATCCATTCCCGCAGGTTGATTGATATTGGTACTTATTGAGGCTATGGCTTACTATTCTGATTCTTGTGGTTATATGAGCACCCCTAGTACTTATGATACTCTTCAAGAACAGGTAAATCTATTGTCTCGTCAGTTAGAGCGCTATGCTTTAGAGCGAGGAGTTGTGTTAGAGAGCGGGCATGATCATTACAGTTCTTTATTAGGCGCCCACTCTCCAGTTGTTCCTATATGCCAGACTTGTGGTTTTCAGGGCCATTCACCCGCTGAGTGCCAGCGTGGTTATTTGTCCACTCCAGAGTGTTACGGGATGAGCTTTGCTCAGCCGAGTGGGCCATACCCTGACACTTATCACCCTGGATGGCCTGAGCACTCGAGTCTATCATATGGAAACAACAACCCTGATATCTCATCATTTTCTTCTAGTATACCATTGCAGGGTTTTAGATTTGGAGATCAGGATATTTCTCATTGGTCACACCAGCACTATCCTGTACCTCAGCATCAGACTCCTACTCCTGAGCTCGATCAGTTGTCTAGATTTGAGGAGAGGATTTCTAGGATTATAGGAGATCATGAGAGTAGAATGAGTAGTTGCTTCACATGGGATCTGACACCACCTGCCTGTAGTTTACCTATGCCTTCACCCAGCCAGTTTACAGGTCCTATGTCTGAGTCCTTAGAGCAGTCTCATGAGCCACCTCCTTCACATGTAGATCAGGCTGCCAGACTTGATGCATTATGCAAGGAACTGATGACTGTGCCTCCTGGTGGTGATCGTGCGATGGCGATTCAGGACGAGATTGAGACGATTATGAGCACCAGTTCTACTTGTGTGGATAGTTTTACCGTTTCATAGCCTTCCATTAGCACCACAGATATAGTTCTGGATAGAGATGAGTGTCAGCCTACCAGTCTTACACCTGATCTTGCTAGCGAGGGCCTATTGTTGGAGACACCACAGACACACTTAGAGGCACCTCATTCGGATCCTTTGCCTATTGACTCTGAGAGAGAGATCATTGAGCCAGATGATGACGAGTTTATTATGGATATGCTTTTGAGTTCTGAGGTTCCACATCTTGATGAGGGGGCTGCTTCCGATGTCGAGGAGGAGCACATTTCTATTGATCCACCACCGGCTACTTCTTTCGTCGACATCGCCCCTCTGGAGGTTTCTACTACCGTGCATTCTACTTCACCTACACTTCAGGTAGTTTGGAAACTCTTCCTCGACCACTTCAGGTTTGATTTCTTTGGCCCTGACGAGACATATGCTATTACTAGTTGTGCTCATCTCACTGATAGACCTCATGATGTACTTTATCGATATACCTATATGATTGGATATTCTATTGATGACTTAGAGGGTGTCAACCCTATCACATATACATGCCATATCTTTGAGTCTATTTGCAGGGTTACACTTGTTTACCATCGACTACGAGCGGACATGGTTCGAGTCGATATCCCTTGGGATCCAGGTGGATTTCGAGGCATGCTGCTTCATGAGGAGGGCGGACATGTGCCTTTTCCATGTCCCGTCCTTGGCCCTCCTCCCGCTACATCCAAATGAGCTTCTCTTTTTTCCTTTTATTTCCATTTTGTTTGTTAGTTTCTCCTCTTTTCTTTTCTTTATTTTTATTTCAGGTCCCGTGCTAGATCCTCATCCCTGTATATGCGAGAAGCCATGGGATGATTTGCCTACTTACATTACATCATATATGCCCGGTGAGCTGTTTCTTACCCCTTTAGGCGCATTCTTGATTCATTGCTCAATTTAAGCTTGGGGGAGGACTTGTATGTGTATGGATGATGTTCTAGCATGTTTGTATTATATTTGTGAGCATGTGAGCTTATTGTCATGTAGTTGATGATTTATGGTCATTCTTATGCTTCATATTATGCTTGTGTTGATAATATATGACCTTTACTATTGCTCTCATGTTATGCTTGATTGTATATCTTGGTCATGTGAGTCCATGCTATGATTAATTAAGAAAGGTCATGCTGAAATTTTCATTGAGCTATATTGTCACTAGTTTCTTGTATGTATTAAGTCACTTGGCATCATTTTATAGAGCTTGAGCTTTGGTTATTATCCTTGATGTGCTTAGAAACCTTGTGATCCTATAGCATTTGATTCATTGCGAGTTACGTATGTGTTTTGACCATTTGCGGATTGAATTGGTTCTAGTCATAGCCTCTTGAATGATTATATCTTAGTTTCATGCTTTGGCATATGTTATTTTAGATATTGATATTTTACTTGAATGGAAAATTTTTGAAAGGGGTAGTCCTATCTTGAGCCAATAACTTGGTTGATTTATCTTGGTATCCATGTCTTGGGACACGTGTTACTTAGCATTAATGAAAACCGGTTAAAGATGCTTAATCAAAACTTAAAAAAAGGAGAAAAGAAAAATTGTGATGCAATGTGTGAGTGTGTGAAATAAGTGACTATGTCACATTGGTTCGAAAATGTGTCGAATAAGTGGCAAAGTATTGCCCAAGTGAAGTTCGAGTGTGTGAATAAGTGGCTAGCTAGCCCAAGGGTTGGAATAAGCGGCACTTGTGCCCATTGTGTTTTAATTTTGCTAAAAAATCAACAAAATTAGGTATCATGGCTCAAGTGTGGACTTTTTCATAAATATCATGCGAGTATTAGTCTCTTTGTCTCAAATAGCATATGCCTTAGCATGACTCTTTGCTATGCTCATTCTTGATGTTATACCTAGTTCCGATGCCTTGCAATTTTGGTTGTATTCATGTGGTCACTTGAGTGTATTTCGACACTTGAGTGTGTAACTTGATTTGGTTAAATGCTATAGTTATCATTTGAGATCTTTGCTTGATTCATTCTCATTTCGGATGGTTCTCAAAACTCAAGTTAGATAATCACATTTCGCTTTATGTATGTCTCTTGACTTATTCATGCATTTAACTAGTCTTTTACACCATAATTACTTGTTGTCCGGGTTCGATTATATCATGTCATTTACTTGAGGACAAGTAAACGTTTAAAGCTTGGGGGTATGACATGCGTCATATTTACATACATTTACCCGTCATTTTACCCCATTATTTTTCGTATTTTAAGACCATTTATCATCATTTACATACTTTTCCATATTTAATTGCTCAAAATGGACTGTTTTACATTTTTCTATATTTTCTGCAGGCCGGCGCGATCTAGGCGCATAAACGACAAATCTGGACTGCTCCGTACAGTTGTACGCGTCGTCATGAACGCGTGGGATTAAACCGCGCTGAAAACGGAGCTCCGGAGGGGCCAATACAGAAGTAACCAAATTGAAGGAAGGACCAAACTGTAAACCCTAGATCTTTGGAGGACTAAATCGCAAAGTTGCAAAATCCCCATCTCCTTCCTTAAGCCGCCGCCGCCGCCTCCTGTGGAACCTGAGCCCGTTTTGCTTCTCACCTGCGCCTCCCGTTGCTTCCTCCCCCCTTTTTCTCCAGCCACGGCGCCGGCGAGGCCGGGCCTTACCTCGCCGGTCGTCTCCCTCCTTCCGCCGCCTTGTTGCTCCACCTGCGCGCCACATCTCCCCCTTACTCGGTCGCCTCTCCACCCTCACTCGGCCGCTCACCCTCCGGTCTCCGCCGCCTCCCTTCTCTTCCGGTCGCCGCGCCCCACTGCTCTCCACCGGCGCACCACCCATCTCTTCCCACCGCCGCCTTGGCGCCGCCTCCCACGCCCTCTACTCCGCCTCCGGTGCGCCTACGCCGACTCGCCGGCGCGCCATCTCACCACCGCCGCCGCACCTTCTCCTTCCCTCCTCCTTCTCCATCCGCCCCTCTGGATACACCAACGCCACTTGCTTCTCCTCTCCACCACAAAGCGCCGCCGTCCCCTCTTCTCCGGTTGCCGTGCGCCGCCATCACCCCGCCGGCTTCGTCATCTATTCCTTCACCGACGACCGCGCCACCGCACCAGCTCCCTCCGGCGCCGCCCTCACTCGGCCGACTCCCTTCTCCCTCTACGGCCGACACCTTCACCGAGCCCGCCGCCTATTTCCACTTCACCGACAGCGACTTCAATTCCTCCTCTTCTTCCTCTACATCTAGGTTTATTCTTCTTCTGCTTCCTCTTAATTTTGTATTGTCAATTTTGATCTGTGATCTGTGATTGTGATGTATGCGAACTGTGATGGATGTTTGTGATTTTGCTATGTGGATCACAGTGGATATGGATATTGGTTCAGCTCATATGCTTTTTGCTTCGCTTTGTTAAGTGGTTATCTGTGTTATATTGATTAGCATTAGTATGATGTTAGGTTAGTGACTGTTTGTGTGTGTGATTAGTACTTGTGTAGGGTCTGCTGTGTTTATACAGTTATCAGAATTAGTATATGTGTTTGTATGTTGTATTGCGCGATTTAGCTAGACGGCGACCCTCTTCCTACCCTTGCTGTCTCGACTCACCTAGTGCTTATCTACCCTCTCTTTTCTCCTTTCCACGGTCGGTCGGTAATTAAGTCGTGCAGTCGTTCGTAGTTTGTGCTTGTGTTGTCCTGCCATCGTCGTTTAGTTAGCTGTCGACCGTTTTCCCTCTCATTCCCTCTCAACCCACCTAGTGCTTCTAAACCCTCCCTCAGTGCTTCTCGACTACCTCTTTCTTTCTTGCGGTCGATAGTTATTCAGGTCGTCGATCGGTAGTTGTTTTCGTCGTGTAGTCGTTGTTGTTCGTTCGTTCGTTCAGTAGTAGTGTTCGTTCGTGTTGTCGTTAGTGTCGTTTGTGCGTTGTTCGTTTAGTCTCTCGTCGTGTCGTTCGTTCGGTCGTACGACTTCCATTCGTACGGTCGTTCGTTTCGTCGTCATTTGATAGTTCGTTCGGTCGTTTTAGTCGTTGTAGGTTTAGTTTTCCCCCGTTTTGTTTGACCTAGCTTTAGCTGAGCACCGGTAGCCTCAGTCTAGTCCCTGTGGAGAACACGACACTCGCCGCTATTTCAGTGGCAACCTGTGCACTTGCGGGTGTGCTATTTCGCACGATCATCAGGTTGAAGTACTAGCCTATGCTTGATCACCTCCTTGAGGACTCTAGGCATGTGTGATGCCTGCTATAACATCTTGATTTTTAGAGCCTTTTTGAAGATTTTTAAACAAAACTCACCATTTGGATTTTAGGAATTAATTAAAGCTTAAAATAAATTTCATTAATTACAAGGATTTAATATGATTAAACCAAACATGAACATTTGGTGAAAGCATTTTATTTGGGTTCCTTATGTCTCAAGGAATTTTCTGGAATTCTCGTGCAATAAAGGGGTGCAATTTACACATTGGGATGTGGATGTTTCGCCCAGGTAAATCTAAGGGCTTAACTTTGTGTGCCACTGCCTGAACCTTACCGTGCAACCATATGTCTAGTATGGGATGGACCTGGCTAATTAATTTGGGATGTTTTAATTTCAATTTCATCGTTAGGATGAGTGTGGTGTGGTTGGAGCCATGGATCTACAATGGTGTAAGAGGGGGCAATTATCGACTAGGTGGTAGCCTACTCGACGACAAAACTTAGCAAGGTGGAACTAGGTTGAAATTGAACATTGTAAAGACCTTGTCATGATTTCTCTGCCGCACACCAAAGGAAGTGTGTCAATCACGTGGCAATATGAGATTATCATGTCTTGTGGGTAAAGTTGTACAACTTCTGCAGAGTGTAAAACTATTCAAATACCCGTGTCCTCAGTCATGGACAATGCTTAGTGATTTCACACGAGGGGCAAAGTGAGAGTCCATGTGGAGGTGACCACATGTTTGTGATGAGTAATTGACTCTTGTTTTAGAAAGTTTGAGTTTGGGTTGGGCACTTCCTGCCAAGTCATAGCCTTAGAAGTGATCGGAATCGCCTTCTGTGCAAAGTCGTAGCTTCTGACTGTGGTCGTAGGCTCTTACGACCACATTGGTTGTGGTCGGAAGCCTGTCGGGCAGGTTATGAACTTATTGTCGTCAATCGGGAGCCAGCCGGGTTGTTTACGACCACTCTATCAGCAGTCGAAAGCCGGAAAACAATGTTTTACTCTTTCTGGCTATGGTCGGAAGGCTGTACGACCACATGGCGTTTACGACCACTCTGACCTTGGTCGTAGGTCACCAGGGAAGTCTACGACTGGTTTTGCCGTGGTCGAAAATCTATTCGACCACGTTGGCCGTGGTCGAAGCCTAATACGACCACGTTTGGTCGTGGTCGAAGGCAGTTACGACCACACTGACGGAGAACGCGGTCGTAAGGCGTAGTCGGTGGTCGAAAGCAGTCATACGACCACGTTGTCGCAGATTTCTCTTCCTAAGAACGAAAGCGGGTTTCGACCACGTTATGGGCGAACATGGTCGTAGCTCGGTCGGATGCGGTCAGACGAGCTTGGAGCGTGGTCGCAAGTGGGCGACTGTGGTCGGAAGTGTTCAAACGTTGTTGGAAGGGCTTCGATCACAGTGAACCAAGTCGTACGTGATCGAGAAGGGTTTCGACCACGGTGGAAAGCGATGAACGTGGTCGGAAAGTGGTTCGACCACGATGGAATCTCTGGTTTTGGTCGTAGTCTCTGGGAACCGGTTGTATGGACTTCTGAGATAGTCGTATCATCTTGAGATGTGGTCGTAGGACTTAAGAAAGTCTTGATCTATGGTTTCGACCAGTCATAAGTTGGTACAACTTGGTCGGGTAAGTTGGAACTGAAACTTGTGATGGTCGTAGCTAGCTTTAAGGCGGTCGTAAGGACCACTGGGGTGGTCGTATGGTCTATGGTAACGATCGTAGGTCTTGAGAATTAATGTTTAAGTATTTTTGACCGATCGTAGTGAATGTACGACCTTGTGAAGCATGTTTTGAGTTCCTTTTATGCAAATGTCTGTACACATTGTGTTGTGCGGTGCTATGTAATGGTTTGCTTGTCTGTAATGTTTGCAGGACCTTGAGACTAGTCGTGGCGAGGCATGGAAGGCCGAGACTAGGCACGGGCGGTGCTGAGGTCAAGAGCGGCCAGGAAGTGCTGAAGACGACGAGGTCTGTGAGGTGGTTGCAAGCCGAGGAGATGAGGAACCGGAGCTGGAGCTGCCAGAGGACCTTGAAGACAAGTCTTGATGAGGCTTGGAGTGGTCGGGACTAGACATGGGGGATGTCGAGGTCCAGAACGACCAGGGGAAGCCGAAGGAGACCTAGTCTTGCGAGGTGATTGCAAGCTTGGACGACAAGGCAGGAGGAAGCTTCCGGGAAGGCAGTGGAATGGCATTTTGGAGAAATGCGGAAAGCTGCAAAGGGAAGCTGTGTCTCTGCCAATGCACAGGAGTTGTTGGCGCTAACGGGCAAAGCAGTGGAGCCGTTGGGTGTAACGGGTAAAGCACTGGAGCTCGTTCTCGCTAGTGGGTAAAGTGAGTTGAAAACCCGGTGTTAGGTGAGGGTTTGTGGGTTCCCCCTCTTTGGTGTGTGAGTGTGTGGCTATAAATAGAGAGGGTAGAGCTCGGGTACTGGTGAGATTCTGATCCCCGAGTTGCTCTGTTCTTCCTTTGTTATTTGTGAGTATGTGGGTTCTCGGGATGGAGCAAGTGTGCTCATGTATCTCCCAGTTGGAGTGGCTGTAGAAACCTCCATTATCAATCATTCATCTCTCTTCCTCTATTTGTTTTCTGTCGTCTTGAGATGTTGTGATTGACTTGTTTGCGATCTGTTTTGAGAACTTGGACTTCTTGCTATCCTTTTCTCTCCTCTCTTCTTCGTGAGTCTGCTTTCGTCTTTGTGTGCTTTGATTAGCTCAGAACTGGGAATCTGTCTCAAGGCCACTTGGCCAGTTCATTCCCGAGAGCAGGAGTCGAATTAGAGAAGTTCACTTTACCGGATGATTGTGCGCCTCGAGTCCTTCTGTTCTTGGTTCATCCTCTCAGTTATCACTGCTTGATTTCTTTTGTCGGCTCAGGCAAGTGTTCGACCACGTGGTGTTCGACCATCAGTTGGCTTACGACCACGTGTGTTCGATCGAAGAAGCTAGTTCTTTCGCCCGATTTGTCGTGTGAGTACTTGGGGAGTTTTTAGAAGGCACCATTCACCCCCCCTCTGTTGCCATTTCGGTCCTACAATTGGTATCAGAGCCGGTTAGCTCTTTTCAATAGATCTTAACCGGTCTCAAGAGCCATGGCGACGGACAAGTACTCGACCAAGCCGCCCGTTTTCGATGGCATCGATTACCCCTTCTGGAAGAGCCGAATGGAGACATACATCCAGGCTCA
This sequence comes from Dendrocalamus latiflorus, assembly GCA_017311315.1. NCBI lineage: Eukaryota > Viridiplantae > Streptophyta > Magnoliopsida > Poales > Poaceae > Dendrocalamus > Dendrocalamus latiflorus. Next base: position 44,784,375 of record CM029627.1, read on the forward strand.
GGGGTACGCTATCTGGCGCAAGGTCAAGGTCCGGTTTGTTGTTCCTGCCGATGAGAACATCAATGCTGGGAATATGCATGATGTTGAGGCAAACGCTAAGGCAAGGAACATCATTATCCAGGGCCTGAGTCGTAGCGAGTTCGATCGCATCTCCCACCTGTCGTCTGCCTACGATATCTGGGTGACCCTCGACGCATACCATGAGGGCACCACCCAGATCAAGACGGTTCGACAGGACCAGTTCAAGCGCGAATACAACAAATTCGAGATGCTTGCTGGTGAGTCCCTAGATGAGTGTTTCGCTCGTTTCCACAAGATCTTGAGCAACCTCCGAGCGGTCGGTCTCACATACCCCGACTCGGACAACGCTCGTCAGATGCTTGCGCCACTCGATCTGCGTGTGTGGGAGATGAAAGTGACCACCATCAAAGACACGACAGACCTCTCGACCTTGACTCTTGACGCGCTGTACTCGCGCCTCAAGACTCACGAGATTGACGTTGTCTCTCGTAGGTCGAAGTCACAGTCGATGGCTTTGGTCACCGATCCCAGTTCAGCTTCTGGTCTCTCTTCTGAGTCTTCTTGCGGTTTCTCCCTTGCTGCTCTCTGTGACATAACTGATGATCAGTTAGAGCAGCTTGCGGATGATCAGCTGGCCCTCCTAGCCCGAAGGTTTTCCCATGCCTACAAGGGTAGGAGAGACAGAAAGAGAGGAGGACCAGTCATCTGCTTCGAGTGTGGTGGCCCCAACCACATCCGAGAAAACTGCCCCAAGCTTGGAAAGGGTAAAGGTGACTACGGCGGTTCGGGAAAGAACGACTACACCGACAAGAACCGCAACACGAAGCCTTCAGCACCTGCTCCGGGAAAGAAGAAGTTCCGCAACTTCGGGAAGGCCAAGAAGCTCTTCCACCGCGTCCTCACCGCCTTCGACGACCTCGACCTCAGCGAGGTGGAGGGATGGAGCGACGACGACGGGACGGGTGACCAAGAGCCCAAGGATGGCGGTGACGACTTCTCCGGCATGTGCTTCATGGCCCTCGAGGGCGAACTCAGCGATAGCGAGCTGTACTCCGACTCGGACGAGGTATGTCCCTCCTATGACCAACTTAATGAAGCTTTCCTTAAGCTAGGAGGTTTTCATGCTAGAGCTAAGACTAGGTGTACCGAGTTAGAAAAGGAAGTAGATAGACTGTCACGGGAGCTTACTTCTCTTACATCTACTCCCTCCTGTGACGACTGTGATACATGCTGTGCTTTGCTGGGTGATTTGGAGAAGTTAAGGACCTCGCATGATAGTGTGTCCTCAGAGCTTGATTCTATTAAGGTGGAGAATGTTAGTCTGCTTGCTGAGTTAGAGTTGAGTAGGATGGCTGTTACCCTACTTACTACTGATGAGATTACTTCTCCCACCTCATGTGAGGTTAAGGACATTGCTGCTAGAGGACCTTATGCCATGCTCCTTGATCTGCCCGAGTCTTGTGAAAATTGCAATAATTTAAAGATGAACCTAAAACGGGCAGATCACAAGATTGCTGAGTTGCGTGCTTCTTTACTTGAGCCTATTGATTCATGTTTGAATTGTCCTAGATTAACTGCTGAACTTGAATCTGTCTCAAAACAGTTTCAAGAAATGATTGACACTAATAAGAAAATGGCTCAATTCGCGACTAAGGATCCTGTTAGCTCACCTTGCATTAGATGTGATAAACTAAAACTTGAACTCGTTGCCTTGAATGACAAATGTGTGAAGCTAACTAAGGATCAACTAGTGAAGGCACCAACTGCTTGTACTGTTTGTGCTGAGAAGGGGGAGAAGCCCCAGGGTAAGGTGGAGACGCCTAGGAACGTGAACCAACTGACTAGCAGTAGGACTGTCCATTCAGAGTCGGCTGTGCGTGCACAAGCCATTCTTCCCTCTGCTATTGGTTCTTCATCTGCTCCCTTACCTCCTGCTGTTCCCTCTTCCCCTTGCTCTTGTTGCACCTCTCTCTTTCGGGAGTGTCAGTACCTTATGAACACTCTCGAGAGATTTGTAGGAGGCAAGAAGAAGCTTAATCTTATTCTAGACCAATCCAAGATTTGCAAGTTCAATCAAGGTCTAGGATATGATTTTTATGAGGATATGAGGAAGCATCCACCTGCTATTCTCCGACCCATAGTAGGAGGTGTGATCGAGGTCGAGCCCAGATCTGATGAGGTTAAATTCAAATCAGCGGGCTTTGTCCAAGGGATCTCTGACAGCAAGGTGAGTCCACCTGCAGCTTCGGCCTCTCAGAAGGCGAAGCCTCCCCGTGCTACTTCTACCTCTCAGAAGGTGAAGTACCACTGCACCTTCTGTCAGAAGGATGGACACACAGTCGATCGATGCTTCGGGCGCGCTAGGATTGCGCGTAGAGACCGTGCAGAGGCATTTAGGCGTATTCAGGGTCAGCCCCAGATCCTGAGCACACCTAAGACTAGCACGAGGTCCAGGTTTGCTTCTGACAGGTTTGGGCAGCATCGAGGACTTGGTTTTTCTGAGTCTTCTGGTTTTCGTCCTTGTGCTGCTCCGGGTCGTGTCTTCCGCCGTCCTGAGGGTAGATCTCGGTTTCCCCGTCGAGATAGCTACCCGCGGCGTGATCAGTGTGTTGCCGGTGTTCCGACTCGCTCTCCCGTAGCAGTCGGACCCCGCAACAGCTTCAGGTCTGCTCACAGACCTTCTGCTTCTTTGAGTCATGGAGAGCGTAGGGTAGATAGAGGTCAGTCGTGCTTGACTACTTCATCTGCTCGACGTGTTGTTCAGTATTGGGTGCCAAAATCACTCTTGATTTATCCCAGTACTGAGACTTTACTCTCTGTTTGACTCAGGTTCGCCGGGCAGGGAAGGGAAAGGTTTGGCTTGTAGACTCCGGTTGTTCTCGTCATATGACCGGAGACTCCCGTTGGTTTTCTTCCCTTGCCCGTGCTCCAGGTGATGAAACGATCACCTTCGGAGATGCTTCATCTGGGCGCGTCATCGCCAAAGGTACTGTGCGCATTAATGATTCTTTCATTCTGAAAGATGTAGCCTTGGTTAGTAAGCTGCAGTACAATTTGCTTTCAGTTTCTCAGCTTACTGATGACGGTTTCGAGGTGAGCTTTAAGAAAAATGCTTGTAAAATTCTTGATTCTTCAGGTAGTCTGGTTTGCGGGATTTCTCGTTATGGGAGGATCTTTCGTGCTGATTTTTCTGAGTCTTCTGGTGATCCTCTCAGGTGTTTAGTTGCTTCTGAGTCCCGCGACCTCTCTTTCTGGCATAGGAGACTTGGTCATATTGGATTTGACCATTTGACCCGAGTTAGCGGCCACGATCTCATTCGTGGTCTGCCAAAACTCAAGATGGTCAAAGACCTTGTTTGCTCTCCATGCCGGCACGGCAAGATGGTTGCCGCTCCTCACCCTCCGGTCACAGTTACTATGACCGATGCACCAGGACAGCTGCTCCACATGGACACAGTTGGACCAGCTCGAGTGCAGTCAGCAGGAGGGAAGTGGTATGTTCTTGTTGTGGTCGATGACTTCTCGAGGTATTCTTGGGTGTTTTTCTTAGCCTTGAAGGATGAGACGTTTTCGCATTTCCGAGGTCTTTTCAGTAGGTTTTCTGTAGAGTTCCCAGGTGCCTTACGAGCAATCCGCAGTGACAATGGCATGGAGTTCAAGAATTCCTACTTTGAGAGTTTCTGTGGTGAGACAGGTGTAGAGCACCAGTTCTCTTCTTCATACGTCCCTCAGCAGAATGGCGTTGTGGAGAGGAAGAACCGTACCTTGGTCGAGATGGCCAGGACGATGCTTGATGAGTACTCTACACCGCGGAAGTTTTGGGCTGAGGCTATAGCCACCGCGTGCCATGTCTCAAATCGAGTTTTTCTTCGAGCACACTTGCACCGCACTTCTTATGAGTTGAGATACGGGCGAAAGCCCAGCGTCTCTCATTTTCGTGTGTTTGGTTGCAAGTGCTTTATTCTGAAGTCCGGGAACCTAGATAAGTTCGAGTCACGTTCTTGTGATGGGATCTTTCTAGGTTACTCGCCTTCTTCGCGGGCTTATAGGGTATGGAACTGCGAGTCTAGTAAAATGGTAGAGACCTGTGAGGTGACCTTTGACGAGGCCAGTCCGGGGACTAGGCCCGATATCTCAGGTTCTTTAGAGCAGTCCGAGACCATCTTTGTGGATGATGAGGATGATGGAGACGACGGTTGTCTACCTGATCCGGTCCCTCATCCACCCCTTGAGGTGCCGTCTTCCACCGCACCTCGAGGTGATCAGCCCATGCCTTCTGATTCTTCTGGAGCTGGTGGCTCTGTTCCTACCTCGTCAGCTCACGAGGTAGAGGCCACTTCTTCATCTCATCCTGGACCTCCTAGACATATCCAGAAAGCTCATCCTTCAGAGCAGATCATTGGAGACCTTTTCGAGCGTGTTACCCGCTCAAAATCTGGCTTATCTCAATTCTGTCTCCATTCTGCTTTCATTGCCTCCTTTGAGCCCAAAGATGTCTCTCATGCTTTATCTGATGAGTCTTGGGTCAATGCCATGCATGAGGAGCTAGAAAATTTCGAGAGGAACAAGGTCTGGTCGCTTGTCGAGCCCCCGCGAGGTCACAATATTATTGGGACTAAGTGGGTGTTCAAGAACAAGCAGAGCGAGGATGGAGTGGTTATTCGAAACAAGGCTAGACTGGTTGCTCAGGGGTTCTCCCAGGTTGAAGGTCTAGATTTCGAGGAGACCTTTGCCCCTGTAGCTAGACTTGAAGCCATTAGAATCCTGCTTGCCTTTGCAGCTTCTAAGGGTTTCAAGCTTTACCAGATGGACGTCAAGAGTGCCTTTCTCAATGGCCTTATTGAGGAAGAGGTCTACGTCCGACAGCCTCCTGGTTTCGAAAACCCCAAATACCCAAACCATGTCTTTAAGCTTTCCAAAGCGTTGTATGGACTTAAGCAGGCCCCCAGGGCTTGGTATGAGAGGCTTAAGTCCTACTTGTTGAGTCATGGGTTTGAAATGGGTAAAGTTGATAAGACCTTGTTCATCCGCCGGCTTGGCGCTGACCTTCTGCTCGTCCAGATCTATGTCGATGACATTATCTTTGGCGGCTCTTCCCATACTCTGGTTTCCCAGTTCTCGGATGTCATGAGCACCGAGTTTGAAATGAGTATGATGGGTGAGTTGACCTTCTTCCTTGGCTTCCAAATTAAGCAGACTCGGGAGGGTACATTTCTTCATCAAGGAAAGTACACTCGTGACCTCCTGAAGCGCTTCGATATGAGTGATGGTAAGCCGGTATCAACTCCCATGGCTTCGACAGCCTATCTTGATCCAGATAAGAATGGCGAGCCAGTTGATCAGAAAGAGTTCAGAAGTATGATCGGCTCCCTTCTTTACCTCACTGCCTCGAGACCAGACATACACTTCTCAGTGTGTCTGTGTGCTCGTTTTCAGGCTTCTCCTCGCGTATCTCACCGTCAGGCGGTGAAGCGCATCTTTCGGTACCTTCGAGCTACCATTGACTATGGTGTCTGGTACTCTTCCTCATCCTGTCTTTCCCTGAGAGCCTTTTCGGATGCAGACTTCGCTGGCTGTAGGATAGATAGGAAGAGCACTTCCGGCACCTGCCAATTCATTGGCACTTCTCTCGTTTCCTGGTCATCGCGGAAGCAGTCCGGTGTTGCACAGTCCACTGCAGAGGCCGAGTACGTTGCTGCAGCCAGTTGCTATAGCCAGGTACTTTGGATGGTTTCGACCCTGCGGGATTTTGGGTTAGCTTTAGACAGTGTTCCACTCTTTTGTGATAACACGTCTGCTATCAACATTGCTAAGAACCCAGTGCAACACTCTCGGACCAAGCATATTGATATTCGCTTTCACTTCCTTAGAGACCATGTAGAGAAAGGTGACATAGTACTCCAGTTTGTGGAGAGTGACCACCAGTTGGCTGACATCTTCACCAAGCCTTTGGATAGTTCGAGGTTTTCAGCTCTGCGGGGAGAGCTTGGGGTGGTGTGTCCTTACGGATTGTAGTGAGGGGGAGCTTGGACTTTACTGCTTTACTATATTGATTATGCTTCTGTCTCATTTCTGTTGCTTTGCACTCGGGGTGCATTTGGGTTTAGTCCTTCCAGCATAGGTTAGAATGCTTCTCTTGTTGAGATGCTTAGACTTCTAACTCTTATCTTGTGCTTCCAGGTTAGCTGCTTCTTATCTCACTAGGTCGAGCTCACTCACTTCTTGTAGGTTCTAGCGAGGGTTGAGCCACCCTCGGGTAGACAGGGTACGTGTTTGCTCTCTAGTGTGTGATTTACTGTCAGCTGATTGTCCTGGAGTCATATGGGGTAGATGAGAGTCAGTCTAAGCCATAGTTGCCTCTATATCTTTTCTATGCTTTAAGGACTGCCTGTTTGCTGTTTTCTTTCCCAGCTTCTCGATTCTTTTACTTTGGTTCAGGGGGAGTTCAATTGGGAGCTTCTGGAGCTTAATTCTGACATAACTCAACTTGAACTAAACGTTGCATCTAATGTTGAGGGGGAGCTGGTCTTTCATGCATTTTCAGCATTTCGCATTATAATCAAACTGCATTGAGCCTTGATTATTATCCTGTTATGACATGCTTCAATGCTTTACACCTTGCCATGACTTGTGCTTAGCTTGCTAAATTTATCATGACTTCATATGTGTAGACTAGCGTTTGCCATGATAAGTTAAGTAAAATTGATCAACTTAAATTAAACTTGTCATGCTAGCATTTGAGTTTAGTCTTTCTTGAGCTATCCTTTTATGATTCATGCCATGTCAAATAGGCTGAGTAGAGCGTTGAATCTATTTTGAGCCTTAGTTTGAGCTATTTTAGTCTCCTGATGATACATGAGTTAGTACAATGTGTTAAAAAGCAAAAAGATCTCTTTTGTGCGAAAAAACTGATCTCACCAATTCTTTCCTATGAGACAGCTTGCCATTGCACTAGGCATGAACTCAGGGGGAGTTTTGGATGACCTAGACTATCTTCTTAAGCTTATTGCTTGGAGTAGTCGCATAAGGCTTGAGATCTAGCACATAAACAAAAATTAGGTTGAAAACAACCATATGCTTTCAAAAGACAATGTTCAATGTGCTCAATTTGCTTAATCTACAATCAGAACCAAGTACCTTAACCAATGTTTCCATCTTGAGCTTATAGCACTCTATTTGGACTCAATGTTAGCTTCTTTGTTCCGCTTAGCTTATTGACATGGCCTGCATCATCCTTGGATGTCTCTAGCTAGACTTTACTCGTTGATGACTTGACTTGCTCTCAAAATGCATTACATTTCAGATTGTCATCTTTGTGCTCTAGCTGGTTTATATATATGTTGTCATGATCTAGATAGCGTTTTTTTTAGTTATGGCTTGGTATATTACATTATGGTCAATATGGATAATTCTCATGGCTCTAAATGCTTAAATAAACAAACTTCAGCCATATTCATTCTCTGACATGTCATATTCTCTCCTTGATGTGTTTATTGCCAAAAGGGGGAGAATAGTGGTAGAAAAAGCTAGTCGGGATCTTTTTAGAGCTTTGGAGAACAATTTGCTCTTTCAGTTGTTGCTCTAGTGTTCCTTCTGTCGACATGGTCATTAGCTCCATTCTCTTTCTTTGGACCATGTTGGTTTCTTAAAACTCAAACTCATCTTCATGTTTTTTCTGGGTTTGTCAATATACTCATCAAGGGGGAGATTGAGAGTCCATGTGGAGGTGACCACATGTTTGTGATGAGTAATTGACTCTTGTTTTAGAAAGTTTGAGTTTGGGTTGGGCACTTCCTGCCAAGTCATAGCCTTAGAAGTGATCGGAATCGCCTTCTGTGCAAAGTCGTAGCTTCTGACTGTGGTCGTAGGCTCTTACGACCACATTGGTTGTGGTCGGAAGCCTGTCGGGCAGGTTATGAACTTATTGTCGTCAATCGGGAGCCAGCCGGGTTGTTTACGACCACTCTATCAGCAGTCGAAAGCCGGAAAACAATGTTTTACTCTTTCTGGCCGTGGTCGGAAGGCTGTACGACCACATGGCGTTTACGACCACTCTGACCTTGGTCGTAGGTCACCAGGGAAGTCTACGACTGGTTTTGCCGTGGTCGAAAATCTATTCGACCACGTTGGCCGTGGTCGAAGCCTAATACGACCACGTTTGGTCGTGGTCGAAGGCAGTTACGACCACACTGACGGAGAACGCGGTCGTAAGGCGTAGTCGGTGGTCGAGAGCAGTCATACGACCACGTTGTCGCAGATTTCTCTTCCTAAGAACGAAAGCGGGTTTCGACCACGTTATGGGCGAACATGGTCGTAGCTCGGTCGGATGCGGTCAGACGAGCTTGGAGCGTGGTCGCAAGTGGGCGACTGCGGTCGGAAGTGTTCAAACGTTGTTGGAAGGGCTTCGATCACAGTGAACCAAGTCGTACGTGATCGAGAAGGGTTTCGACCACGGTGGAAAGCGATGAACGTGGTCGGAAAGTGGTTCGACCACGATGGAATCTCTGGTTTTGGTCGTAGTCTCTGGGAACCGGTCGTATGGACTTCTGAGATAGTCGTATCATCTTGAGATGTGGTCGTAGGACTTAAGAAAGTCTTGATCTATGGTTTCGACCAGTCATAAGTTGGTACAACTTGGTCGGGTAAGTTGGAACTGAAACTTGTGATGGTCGTAGCTAGCTTTAAGGCGGTCGTAAGGACCACTGGGGTGGTCGTATGGTCTATGGTAACGATCGTAGGTCTTGAGAATTAATGTTTAAGTATTTTTGACCGATCGTAGTGAATGTACGACCTTGTGAAGCATGTTTTGAGTTCCTTTTATGCAGATGTCTGTACACATTGTGTTGTGCGGTGCTATGTAATGGTTTGCTTGTCTGTAATGTTTGCAGGACCTTGAGACTAGTCGTGGCGAGGCATGGAAGGCCGAGACTAGGCACGGGCGGTGCTGAGGTCAAGAGCGGCCAGGAAGTGCTGAAGACGACGAGGTCTGTGAGGTGGTTGCAAGCCGAAGAGATGAGGAACCGGAGCTGGAGCTGCCAGAGGACCTTGGAGACAAGTCTTGATGAGGCTTGGAGTGGTCGGGACTAGACATGGGGGATGTCGAGGTCCAGAACGACCAGGGGAAGCCGAAGGAGACCTAGTCTTGCGAGGTGGTTGCAAGCTTGGACGACAAGGCAGGAGGAAGCTTCCGGGAAGGCAGTGGAATGGCATTTTGGAGAAATGCGGAAAGCTGCAAAGGGAAGCTGTGTCTCTGCCAATGCACAGGAGTTGTTGGCGCTAACGGGCAATGCAGTGGAGCCGTTGGGTGTAACGGGTAAAGCACTGGAGCTCGTTCTCGCTAGTGGGTAAAGTGAGTTGAAAACCCGGTGTTAGGTGAGGGTTTGTGGGTTCCCCCTCTTTGGTGTGTGAGTGTGTGGCTATAAATAGAGAGGGTAGAGCTCGGGTACTGGTGAGATTCTGATCCCCGAGTTGCTCTGTTCTTCCTTTGTTATTTGTGAGTATGTGGGTTCTCGGGATGGAGCAAGTGTGCTCATGTATCTCCCAGTTGGAGTGGCTGTAGAAACCTCCATTATCAATCATTCATCTCTCTTCCTCTATTTGTTTTCTGTCGTCTTGAGATGTTGTGATTGACTTGTTTGCGATCTGTTTTGAGAACTTGGACTTCTTGCTATCCTTTTCTCTCCTCTCTTCTTCGTGAGTCTGCTTTCGTCTTTGTGTGCTTTGATTAGCTCAGAACTGGGAATCTGTCTCAAGGCCACTTGGCCAGTTCATTCCCGAGAGCAGGAGTCGAATTAGAGAAGTTCACTTTACCGGATGATTGTGCGCCTCGAGTCCTTCTGTTCTTGGTTCATCCTCTCAGTTATCACTGCTTGATTTCTTTTGTCGGCTCAGGCAAGTGTTCGACCATGTGGTGTTCGACCATCAGTTGGCTTACGACCACGTGTGTTCGATCGAAGAAGCTAGTTCTTTCGCCCAATTTGTCGTGTGAGTACTTGGGGAGTTTTTAGAAGGCACCATTCACCCCCCCCTCTGTTGCCATTTCGGTCCTACACAAAGTTTTCACAAAATTCTGGTTGGGTTAAATTGGGGAGTGAATGGTTAGTTCATTGGTGGTTCATTTCGTAAATCTTGATTCATTGGAGTGAATTGTCAGTTTACTTGTGGTTTGTCCCAATTCCTTTGACTACTTATTTATTATCATTTCCACAGTTCGCTATTCAATCTATTTATTGTATTTACTTTAAATTGTTGCTTTTTGCAAAATTAACCTTTCAGCCATCCATTGGTGAGTCTTGCATACTATATTGCATTTTTGTTACAAGCAACTTTCTGGGTACTCTATGTACTCACGGTTTCGTCCATATTTGCTCAGTTGAGGAAGAAGGTCCAGACCAACAAGAGGTACTTGAAGGAGGATACTTCGACAACTTCGCAGATAAGGACTTCGCTCCCAATTGATTGCCTGTGGGCATGTTGAATGGCTACTACGCTTATTTCTGTTTTTTCGCTGCTAGTCTTTTAAGCCTTTCAGGCTATTAATTGTAAGCTTGGCCATAAGGTCATACTCTGATAATTATTAATAATATTTTAGTCTTTTCTTAGTGAATAGTGATATGGTCAATATTTTATCTTTGTTTATACTGTGTGCACTAGCGTGATTCTGGACTAGTGCAAAATACACAGGAGAGTCCGGATTTGCAAATTCGGGTCTCGACATTTCCCGCATCCAACCGCCAGCTCCGCCTTCCTTCTCTGCCATCTGATTCTTGCCAGGGCACTCATCGAGCATCTGCAGGACGTAGCACTGTTGAACTATGGTTTCTCCCGTAGCCATCCGATCTCTCGCTGTGCCTCGCGTCGTGCATGGTGTTGGTACTATTCATCATCTTCCCGGGTTGTTGCCACCGTCTCTGAGCCAGTCTCTATCTCCACCACCATGTCCACTCCACGTCACCGCCTCTCAGTCGGCCTCGACATCTGCGCCATAAATAGCCAAGCCACGCCCCTCATTTTTTTGCATCTCATCGAGCCGCTCGCTCTCGCTACCTTCATCGTTGAGTTCACCGGAGTTCATAAGTCGCCACCGACCTTCACCTCACTCCACCGATCTCCTCTGCCATCATCTTCGCCGGTGAGCCGCCGACCCATCCCACCTTGCCGTCTCACGCCACCGTCTCAGTCGTCGCTGGCCAAACCTTGCCGCCGCTCGGTCGCCTCACCCGATGTGCGCCGCACGCCGCCTCCGTTCGTGCACCAACCGCATCACCCCATGCTCGTGTGATCGTTAGCCTTCCCTGTGCACCCTGTCCATCGTGAGCTGTGTGTCTAACACATGGGGCCCACCTGTCATCCGCACTGTGCCGTGAACCCATGGGCCAAGTCAGCCGCCACCTCACCTGCCACGTCAGCCCTAGCACCACGTCAGCATGTCCAATCACATGTGCACCATTCTGTGAGCCAGGTTCACCGTAGATTAGCCTATCTCATGAGCCGAGTTCCCAGCAGAGTAGAATTTTCGATTGTCAGCCTTTTCCTTTAGATTAGTTTCCGAGAGCCCATTCTTCTCTGTCCTAGATCCGATTGACCTAATTATTTTTCCTAAATTCATCTAAAATTGAGCTCTATCTTTTGATTCTAGTTTTGAAGTTTTTGGAGTTCATTTATATTTTATTTGAATTTGTTTTTGTGTTTCGTTTTGTTTTCTCTCTCGTTAGATCACGCTTTCGAAGCAGCTAAAGCAAGATTTGAAGATCAAGATTCATTAACTGAGCAAGACCAAGGCAAGTCATGTCTTTTGATCATATTTAGTTTTCAAATCTATTATGTATTATTTTATTTTAAATTATCATGCATCGCTATTTTATTATAAATATTTGTATTGGTAGTTATTGTCCAAATTGATTAATTCCTCCATGATAAATTGAATGCCATGATTCTATTGTCACCATAGGATGGGTAATTATTTAGTGATACAATATTAGTTATCACATGGGTTGTACGATTATTATACTTAGCAATTTGCACATTAGGATATGGATGTTTCGCTTGGTAAATCTAAGGACTTAACTTTGTGCGCCATTGATCTGAGCCTTACCACACAACCACATGTCTAGTATGGGATGGACCTGGCTAATTAATTTGTGAAGTTTTAGTTTTGGTTCAGCCGTTGAGGTGTCAGTGGGTGTCATTATACATTCCACGGGGCGCAAGAGGGGGTGTGAGGTGAAACCTTAGCGAGGTGGAACTGGGTTGAGATTGAGCATTGTAAAAGCCTTGTCGTGATTTCTCTGTCGCACACCAAAGGAAGTGTGTTAATCGCATGGCAATATGAGATTATCATGTCTTGTGGGTAAAGTTGTGCAACCTCTGCAGAGTGTAAAACTATTTGAATAGCCGTGTCCCTAGTATGCTCAGTGATTTTACATGAGGGGTAGAGTTTTCATAAAAACTTGGTGGGAATAAGTTGGGAAGTGAATGGTTAGTTCTCTAAAAACAAAGGAAAACACCTAGCAATCTCGAACAACCATGCTAAGGTAGCACTGGTAGGTTACATAGAGAAGACTAAAACGTTGAAACACATCCGGCAGCCTTCCATGAGAAGATCTCTTCCTTAATAGTCCAGGGCACATCGGTTGCAGGACGACATCTTCCCTCAAAGATTCTAGCATTACGCTCTTTCCATAAACACCAGTGAACGAGGATGATCACCATGTCAAAAGTAACATCAGAGCAGTTTTGAGATTAACTTTCTCATGGTAAGCCATCAAACATGGGAGCTAGACATCGTAGTAGAGGGGATCGTGAACTGGACTCCACTCCAAGTCCTGAGTCTTGCCCAAACCTCAGTTGAGAAGATACAGTCAATGAACTAGTGTTTGCAACTCTCATTGGGGTGATTGCAAAGAGAACAACATCCAAGATTGGGCCAGCCGCACCATTAGAAGTTACCGTTGGTGAGGCACTTCTCATGAATGACCATCCACATAAAAAACATACATTGCTGATCAATGCATCGTGTACCACTAGCCTCTTATGATCTATGGACATGACTGGTCCAACCACTTGTGAAATAAATTTGGATTGTTTTTAGGAACACAAACCAAAGTTGTAGAGCTAGTTGTAGACCTAGAAGTAAAATCATCCTTGGTTTTGGGGCATTCTTCATGGCTTCTTGCTATTCACCACGATATCACACTTGGTTTCTTCTTCAGTCTTGGGTAGAAAAGAATGAAATTGACCTTTATGCATGAAATAATGTCTATTGGCTCTTCCTTGGTGTGTGGCATTGATATCAAATTGCCATAGATGCCCTAACAGCAGGTGACACACTTGCATAGGTATAGAAAAAGGCATGATCACCTTATGTGTTATTTTAAGCTTATCAACATTGTGCAGTCATTGCATGTAGTACGTTTTCATATGCCTCCAACTAGTTAACGAGTGCACTAACATCCTTACAAATCACATGCTTGTATCTCCCTCCATCAATAATCAGCTTGCACATTTCCCGCTTGATCTTGCATGCAGTTTGGAACACACTGCAATGTTGTCCCTTCTCCAAAATTGTGGTGTCATCACGATCAACCTTCTAGGTCATCAAAGTAACTCTAGTCTCATAGTGGCAATTGTCAGTCTTCTCTTTTGTAGCAAATTATTTCTGCACTTTTTGAGCAAGCAAATTTGTGGAAGGCAAATCAAGTTGATCAATAGTAGGACTTAGAACAAAAGGTCTTTTGATATACTCCACTTCTAATTTATCACTGCCCTAACTCTCCAATGCACAACCTTCTTTAGTGATCAACACCTTTCTCAAATTCGGACAATCTTTCATCATGTGTCCTTTCCCCTTGTACTTGAAGAACTTAATATACTATGTTCTAGTAGTAGATAAAGAACTAAAATCGGCTTTCAATACCTCCTTACTCGCTGAACTCATCTCCTATGATGCTTCTTTATACATAGCCCCAACCGGTTTAGTAGAAGCAACTGGCTTGGAACTTGAGCCAACTTCTCCCTCATGTGATTGGCCACCTCCAATTGCTAGAATAAGTTTTTCCACCTCGAAGTTGCGTGTCTTTCACCCACTGTTCAGCACACTCCACTTGTTTGTCTTTAACCCTTCAAAGAAATGTGTCATTGTTACCTTCATGGACTCGTGTACACTTGTACAACTCATGAGCAGTTGCATGTCCTGATAGTACTTTGCCACTGTCTTGTAGCCTTGACAAAGCTGTCACAACTTTGTATGCAATGTCCTCATATAGTATGATGGCACAAACCTGGTTCACATGACTCACTTCATCTCCTCCCATGTGTGTGGGTGCTCCCATGCTTAGTTTAATTGATCTCACCAAATAATAGCATATTCGATGAACTCAATCGATGGAACTTAAACCTTTTTCTCCTCAAAGTAGTTGTGGTTGTCGACGATTGACACACATCTTCCATTTCAAATATGCCTTCCGATCAGACCTGCCCCTGAACTCTGGTGTGATTATTTTAATTTTACCAACACTATCGTCCTCATATTCACCACCTTCTCCACGGTGCCCTCCATATATGTTCAACAGCTTGGTGATCATTCAAATCACACCTAGGTCCTTGCAGAAAGTCTACATGACTGTCGCTTACATCATCTTCAACATCAGCATCATAGTAGTCGTCCGTGTCATGGGAGCCAGCATGACTCCCAAGGATGGTCAAGTGCTGCAGTTGTGCACCAGTCCCTCCCGATGGAGGTAGCCTGTCATCCAAACAACAAATTACATCATGTAATTTGTGCATATTCGCCGTCTCCAATTGATCGCTCTTCATGATACGATAGTTTAGTGTGTTCTAGACCATACCCCAAGCATTGATGCTTTTGTCAAGATCAGCGCGAATCGCATCCTCATGATGCTGAAAATATTGGGTTGTAGCATTATATTGCATGAATGTCCGGTGCTAGGGTAGACCCATACATAGGCGCCATATCCTCGATCCTCCGCATATCCTGAACCGTGGTTCAAACCGTGCTTTATTGCATCCAACTGTTAGGGTGATCTCAGGCATTTGGCCCAACGGCCAAATGCCACCCCTTTGACCGCGCCCTGATCGGGGGCGCCCAGCCCAATAGGCTGGTGGGCCCCTGTCGCCAGCGCCACATAAATAGAGGTGGGGGCCGGGGCGGCACGAATACCAAGGTTCACCGCGCCGCCGCCAGACCCACCGACAAATCCTAGACCCGATCTAAGAGGGGGCGCTCCAGCGACGGTCGGGGAAGAGGTGCGGGGCTCCTCGGCGGCGGCGTGTCCCGGGCGGCGGCGACCTCCCTAGCGGCGGAGATCTGGCGGTGGTGCTTCCCGTCGCTGGAGCGCCCCCTCTTAGATCGGGTCTAGGGTTTGTCGGTGGGTCTGGCGGCGGCGCGGTGAACCTTGGTATTCGTGCCGCCCCGGCCCCCACCTCTATTTATGTGGCGCTGGCGACAGGGGCCCACCAGCCTATTGGGCTGGGCGCCCCCGATCAGGGCGCGGTCAAAGGGGTGGCATTTGGCCGTTGGGCCAAATGCCTGAGATCACCCTAACATTCTCCCCCTTGATCTCAATCTATGCTTTAACTTTAATTACTTTTGACTTTACTCATTTCATCGCAGATTAGTGCATAGAACATGTCTCATCGTCACGGTCAATCGCCGATAGATTTAACAGCTACAATACACCTCTCTGTTCTGAAATAGGTACTTTAAACTTTTGGGCCATCTTTTAGTCCAGGAATCATAGGCTTTCCCTTAAACCCATGCCGGCTACATGTTCTCTGAACATGTTGGGTGGTAAGCCTTTAGTAAGCGGATCCGCTAACATCTTTGCGGTACTTATATGCTCAAGACTTATAATTTGATCCCGAGCTTTATCTTTCACAACATAGTAGTTTATGTCAATGTGTTTGGCAGCACCACTTGACTTATTGTTGTGGGTATACGTTACTGCGGGTTCATTATCGCAGTACAACTTAAGTGGTCTATTGATGTCGTCAACCACTTTTAAACCGGGTATGAACTTCTTTAGCCAGTTCACCTGCCCCGTAGCCTCATAACATGCTACAAACTCGGCATACATTGTGGACGATGTAGTGACGGTTTGCTTTGAGCTTTTCCACGATATAGCTCCTCCAGCGAGAGTGAACACATATCCGGATGTCGACTTTCTATCATCTCCCGCATAATCAGAATCTGTATACCCCACTATATGGAGTGAATCTGATCTTCTGTATGTCATCATGAGGCCTTTTGTTCCTTGCAAATAACGCAAGACTTTCTTTATCAATTTCCAATGTTCTATCCCAGGTTGCGCGCGAGCGCACGCGGCCGCGAGGAGCGAGAGCCGTCGGATGCGAATCCGACGGCTGACGGGGTGCGGAGCAGCGCGTGAGGCCGAGCGCGCGCGCGCGTGAGGCCGGCTGGGCTGCGGCCGCGCGGGATGGGCCAAGGGAGCGCGCGTGCGGCGCCGACTGAGCGGGCCGCGCGTGGGCAAGGCAGGCCGCCGTGGGCCGTGGTCGGGCTGAACATGCCGATTTGGTCGTATGAACAGTAAACCCGATTTTTGATATTTATTGATTTTCAGAAGTAATTTTTGATGAATTTCAATGAAATTTGATTCAAATCTCTGTAAAATTTTGCACCAACGTGTTAATTTTTTAGAGATTAAATGTGTACAGTTTAATGCTTCTGAATAATGAATTATTTTTAGAATAATTACAGTTTCCGTTGCAAAAGTTAATATTGATTAAATTTTCATTATTAAATTCAAACCAACGGGAGAATTTAATTTTGGAAAAATAGATATAATTTCCAGAGATTTATGATATTGTTATTTTCTGACCAACGTTGATAATAATAGTATTATAAATTTTTTAATTGATGATTTTATGCATTATTTCTATTTCTGCCCAACGGTGATGTAGATTTAATGTATAGATAAAATTGATTTAATTGTATGTCGTATTTTTTACCAACGTTGGAAATAAGGCATATAATTTTCCTGTTATGTTCTCACTTTATTTGAAATATTTTTCAGGCGGATACAACTTGATGAGTTGTATCAGAGAGATCCCCACTCTTAAAGGAGATAATTATGGAGAGTAGAAGAAAAAGATAGACTTAGCGTTTATCTTGGCTGAGGTGGACTGGGTCCTCACTACAGCACGTCCCACTGAGCCTATGGCACCAGTGAGGGATCAAAATGAGGATGATACTGCTTGGCAGAAAAGACAGAGGGATCATGCTCCCTTACAGATGTCTTATGACCTTGATCATAAGAAATGGACCACAGCCAACAAGAAATGTATGGCTGTGATAAAGAACACAATTGAGCCTGCAATTGTGGGCTCAATTGCAGAGTGTGACACTGTCACAGAGTACCTTGATAAAATAAAGAGTCAGTTCACTGGCTCTTCAAAGACTTATGCTAC
This sequence comes from Dendrocalamus latiflorus, assembly GCA_017311315.1. Classification (NCBI taxonomy): domain Eukaryota; kingdom Viridiplantae; phylum Streptophyta; class Magnoliopsida; order Poales; family Poaceae; genus Dendrocalamus; species Dendrocalamus latiflorus. Next base: position 44,801,841 of record CM029627.1, read on the forward strand.
ACAGCTGATTAAGCAGCTTGTGACAGAAAGGTACTCTAGCAGTGGCAGTGGTATAAGAGAGCACATACTAAGGATGAGCAACTTGGCATCCAAGCTTAAACCAATGGATTTGGCTCTCAATGATGAGTTCCTTATTCATTTGGTTTTTGCTTCCTTGCCTAAAGAGTTTGACACTTTTGTTGTCAACTATAACATGCAGCCCGAGAAATGGGACTTGGAAAAGTGCATAGCTATGTGTGTGCAAGAGGAGGAAAGAATTAAATCCTCACATGGTGGATCTATCAACTATGTGAAGGATAACAAGAAAAAGAACTTCAACAGTACCTCCTTCTCAAAGAACAAGGGAAAAGCCTCTGTCCATCAGCCTCAACAGAATAAATTTGCTGTAGACAAAGATCAGTGTCTTCACTGCAAGAAGACGGGACACTACAAGAACTGTCCCGATTACTTAAAGATGATAATGGCAAAGAAAGGTGAGAACATTATTACCTTTATAATGAATCCCTGTATGTGCAATATTCGAAATCCACTTGGTGGATTGACTCAGGAGCAACTGTTCATGTTGCTAATTCCTTACAGGGATTCCGTTCGACGAGGACTACGCAAAGAAACGAAAGATGCATTAAAGTTGCAAATGGAGTCCAAGCTGAAGTTGAAGCCGTTGGCGAACTTTCATTAGAGTTAGCTAATGGCTCTAATCTTTTACTTAGAGATGTCCTTTTTGTTCCCTCTTTACAGAGGAATTTGATTAGTGTTTCAAATTTGGAAATGGTTATGATTGTAATTTTGGAAATGACAAGTGTGACACTAGATCTACTTCGGACGGTTAGTACTCCTCTCCCTCAGTGTATCACTCAAGAACCCGAACGCAATAGATACCCCACTAGATCTACCCTAGGAGATCCTAAGGAACTAGACCTAACACCAACATCTGGCCATCTCCTCCAAAAACAATCTGAAATCAGTAACATTCCCCACGTACATGAGAAACCGTGCTCTGATACAAAGATGATTAACCTCTTGTTGATGTGCAAAGGGTGTCTGATCTTCACGATACGGCAGTCGCGGTAACAATAAATTGACTGAACAGCACTAGATCAATAAGAATGTCAAAGTAGAAGCAATTAACCGTGGCCTTCCAAACTAGGAACATTAAATTGATTATGAATAAGAAGATTTCATCATTTAGATTCTATGGACAATAGAAGAATAGCGTGATCTTGATCTGCGCCAACTCTCACAAACCATGGATGGGAAAACCCTCAGGAACACACGCCCGACATGGCTACCAAAACCATCGACGATTTTCTGGTATTTTTTCAATGCAAAAACAACTTCTCTTACATGGGGTATGCCCCAGGCTTTTCTAGTGCTCGTAGGCACAGCCCAACACCAACACACATATGACTCGGACTCGGACTTTGACACGAACTCTACAAATCAAAAAGGACTTTTTTCAGTTTACAAATAAAGAAATAAAGAAGAATAAACTAAGAATTCATATTGAAATCTGTTTTAGAGATTGATTCAGGGCAACGTAGATGAAGTGATCTCCTAGCGTATGCACCACACGCACTGGTCGACCCATGTCACGACCACCGTACGCACTGTCGATCCTCGCGGTTGTGGTCGACAATAGACTGGTCAGCGACAGACTAGTCGGCAATGCACTGGTTGACGACGGACTGGTCGGTGACAGATCGGCAACATGCTGGTCGACAAGACACTAGTTGGTGATAGACATGTGGCGATAGACTAGTCGAAGATGCACTGGTCAACGCTTTACGTACCACAGGCCTCCTCTGATCTGTGGACAAGCCCGGTCTAACCACTTGTGAAATAATTTCAGATTGTTTTTTGGAACACTAACCGAAGTCGTAGAGCTAGTTGGCGCCATATCACATGCATCTTAATTCTAGAAGAGAAATTGGAATTCCCATGTTAATTGAAGAAAAGGAGAAATAGCTAGAAATTATCACATTTTCAGAAGAAAAGAAAGTCGCGCATCTATCTTACAACCTGGAGCCCTCGTGTACGTATGATAGGAAGCTGTGTTTCTTAAACCAGAATTACCACAATCCTAAAAGGACATTAAGCGTATGAAGAAGCTGCATGTGCTTTTCATATCACGGATCCTAACAGAACACCAATATTACAGGAATTTTCCATGTCGATCAATACATGTACGATGTGTTCCTTAATCACAAAGCCTAGCACACCTATAACACCAATCCTGAATAGTAACCTCTCACGTGCGGACACAATTAGAACGGGCAATCAAAATTAAGATCGTTAAAGACTAGGATATTCTATCTATGTATGTATACTACACTTAATTCTAGGAGGTAAACGACCTAGAAAAAAGAATAAATAGTTAGAAATTCTCATATTAATCAGAGAAAAGGACAAAAAATATAATCATCTATTTGGTATATCGAATACAATGATGGCCTAGATTTGGATGGACACATCACTGCTGGTGTTTAACAAGAAACGAAGTTTCGTTTTGTTGTTTTCTTGGACTCTGTTCTGATCTCTTTCTGAAGAAACATGGACTCCCACAAGTTTGATTTGTACTCTAGAACATACAAATGGATAGTGAGAACACTCATGCTATATATTACTCCCTCCGGTCACAAAAAAATGATGCTTTAGGATACATGCAGATTTATCACGAAAAATACCTTTATAATATTATAACCTTATTAGATTGTGTACTATAATGTGATATTTTCCTTCTATGACATTTTCTTTTGTGGCTGGGGGAGTGGTGTAGAATATCGATTCTGACTCATACATGGATTTGGCCATATGGACTCCCACGTGCATGCATGTCTAAATTGGATTCTATAGTTCACATGTCATTTAAGAAATTAACATTTTAAAATAGGAAAGTAAAGTTTGCTATCCTAATTTATATAAAATTTGGTATTAAATATTTAAATAGTTGAAAATAAAAACAATATTTGTAATATGTGGCCCTGCAGATAATTGAAGGCTCCTGCAGAAGCCATAGTAATAATAAGAAAACCCCCACATTAATTGGAGAAAAAAGCAAATACGTAAAAAATCTCACATTTTGGACTGCCCCATGAGTTCTTCAATAGCCAGTAGTTCGTGCCGTCACTCGCCGTGCCGTACCCGATTGCAGTAATCGCATGGTCCAGGTCGGTGCCGCAGGAGTGAGTAATCACGCCGCCGGAGTACAATTGAAATACCAGGCTGCCGCCATCTAGAGCCACTGACACAGGCTGGTTGGCGACTGCCTTCATGAGGGCGACCTCGTTGTTGGCCGGCACGTCCTCGTATCCCTTGATGGACGCGGCATGTTCGGCCGCCTGCGTAGTCTTGCAGGTACTATCTTCTCCCGTGTACGGGTAGTTTGTCTCGGAGGTGAGGCCACCGTTCTTGATGATGTACTGGAAGGCATGGTCCATGTAACCACCATCGCAGCCCTGGTCCTGGTCCTCGCAGTCAACCAGCTCTTGCTCAGACAGCGAGATGAGCTTGCCGGTTCTCAGTTTGACAGCGCCCTCCATTGCTGCGACAGCCGAAAAGGCCCAGCAACACCCTGCCATAGTTCGATACATATTGCAATATTATTACCAGGTCTCCTGTGTGCTTGTAGTACAGACGTGGTAGTATATATAGTTCGATCTGTCAAGTATATTATTATTATGTGTGCATGTACTTACCACAGTCCTCTTGGTTCTTAACGGGAGTGACAGCACCATTGGTCCTCCAGTCCACACTCGTCGGAATCGCATCAAGGCTAACGTTTTCATACTTGAACCTTGTAGGAACCCTAGCGGAGTTACGCTTGAAGCCTAATTTGTTAGACGCCCTAAACTCGTCGTTGGTGAGGTCTGCGAACTGGTTGGCACCGAGCCAGAACGTGTGGTTTCCTGCATTAAACGACTCGATGAACTCGAGGTTAACCGTGAATACCTCGAATCGCCGTGCCTTCTCGGCGGCGTTCTTGTAGACGCGGCCGTATCGCGCCATCCACTGCTCGTGCCTCTCCACCATGGCCCAGTTACTCGGCACACGAGCAGCCAGTGCACTGGAGGAAAGGGTGCAACCAGCAATGGCAATAAGAAAGGAAGCAGTTGTGAGCCATCTCGCACTGCTGAGAAATTCCATGTTGTTTGCCTGGTTGGATGAGATCTACAGGCTTGCTTAATGGATGTATGAGTTTTTTTGCTTGTGAAGTTGTGTAGGGTTTCATGGGTATATATAGGCATCTGGTTGCATGGTGGTAGGACATGCTGTACGTGCGCAATCATTAGATGGAGAGCAACTTGTGTGGAATATTATTATTGTATGTTACCTCATGGCCACGAATGAGATAAGTTGGTCAACAGTCAACATTATGGAAGTGGTGTACCGATAAGCATAACAATTAGGCTTTGCTTCAAATAATTTCTGTTTCTAGCTTTTGAAACACATCGACTTCTTAATTTCATATTTCGACTATTTTGGGCTTATTTTATCTTTTCTTTTTTGTTTTACGTCTTTATATTATCAGTGATGATATAACTTTATTATTTTTATTTTTATTTTTTAAAATTTAATTACTCAAAAAAGGTAACAAATGCTACAATATATTTTTAAGTCAGAAGTTGGAAGTCACTTTTGAACACTACCTTAATCTGCGGGGTAAAAAGCTGTTCAATGTGGAGCAGGAAAATAGTGGGACGTTCAAAGAACGCACGCTGATTACATCCCGCACGTACGACCAGTTTACATCACCAATCATGTTTCAAACGTACGACCAGTTTACATCCCGCACGTACGACCAGTTTACATCCCGCACGTACGACCAGTTTACATCACTTCAATTTCATGGACCTTAAGTAAGAAATTTTTTTTGCAAATATTCTATTTTTTATTCGAAATAACAGAAATATACCCACGGTAACAATTTTTACAGAAATGGACTCCAATCGCTCCCCTACCTTTTCTCCTTCAGAATACGCATTAACAACCTCTCTCCTGTATTCACAGTCCCCGGAACCCCTATGTGGCTACCGCAAATGGATCGATCTTGAGATCCACCCAGAGGACCAGTGGGCCCGGCCCTCGACTTCGAGGAGTGGAATGTTGCAAGATCCTCCAAGATCCGAGAGGGGGAGCACCATAAGAACGAGCAAACCCTGCGTAAACAACGCGAGACGAAAGCTCATCTCGAGGCGTGCATGCGTAGGGAGTGGGAGGCTCACGAGGGGGAGCGCAAGAAAAAGATGGAAATAGCGACCAAGACAAAAGAGGCCACCGAGGAGTTCAACGGCGAGGTGGCAAGGAAGGGAAAATGGCTCCGGTCCACACAGTAGGTCATACGAGCAGTTGGGTGGGTTAGTCGCACATGATGCTATATGTTATGTATGTAATCGAAAAGTACATGGCATATTACTCCCAACTGTATTATGAAGTCTATTTAAATTCAGACAAGTTTATTTCCTCGTCTTTTCACATTCAATTATTCACATAGCAAATCATCCAACAATATTAACATATTAGTTTTACTTCGTATACGAATTTCCAGTAACATCACCATATCACTTACTATCATACTTACCGATCGTTCTAAGGTCAATTGTTCTTAAAACAATTTCACAAATTTTTGTACGCTCCTACAACATACAACGACCATAAACTTTTATTACAAATTCAGCAGATTATCTTCCAGTTGTAATCTACAAAATCTACAAAATTCAAGGGGTGGCAGTTTGCAGCCGCCCTATGGGTGGGCGACTCCACATGCAGTCACCCATGGTTGAGCGACTGATTCCAGTCGCCCAATGGTCGGGCGACTGGAACTTTATCGCCTGTTTGTTGGGCGATTGGCTCCAGTCGCCCAACGGGGGGCGACTGGAACTTATTTCTGTAAAAAAAAGTTGCCACAAGTATATTTCTGTTATTTCAAATGAAAATAGATTATTGGTACAAAAAATTTCTCTTAAGTAACATGTTAGGGAGGTCTTGGTGTTCTGGGTGGGTGATATGCCAATCGTGGTGGTGCACGTGTCCTGGTTTTTGCAAATACTTGACCAAACTATGGAGAGACTATAATAAAGAAGATGATGGCATTTTGACCTAATATAATCAAATATGAAAATTTTGAAAACACTTTTGTTTTCAACAAAACTAGGATTGAACCCGCACTTTTGCTGTGGAAAACCTTTTTATAAAATTTTACGAATGGTTCCAAGGAACTTATGATCCAGCAACATAAGTTGGTAGTCCCTGACTTTCATTTTATGTTATGGATTCAATAGGCTAAGGTCGCCAAAGACACGAGGACGAACAACTGAAAACTCAAAGGGGACATCTGTAAGATCGAGGAGACCGACTAGAGAGGGTGAATAGGCGGTCTAAAAATTCTTTCTAATTATTAATATCAATTCAAGACCTTTTCTATTTACCTAAACTAAGTAAATAATGTGGAAGCTTAAATCAAATTAGTTTAGCAAAAGTAGAGCCTAAATCAATCAAGTTCGCCTAAGTGCACCAACAATTCTAACCTAGGTCAAGGTTTGCAGTTCTAGATTGACAAGCAATCAAATTGATTCTATCAATTTAACTTGCTTGAAAGTAAATTGAGCACAAGAAAAACAAACCACAAATGACACGGCCTCTTTTTACCGTGGTGTTCGAAGACTTGACGGTCTCCCTTAGTCTACATTGAGGTAAGCCCAAACGAATTGGATCGGCTCCATGAATTAAGTCTTCCACCTCAAATCCACTAGTGGTAGCTCTTTCCCGCTCCGAGTAGGTGAGCTCCAACCTTCACAACTTTGCCGGGTCTTCTCACAACCTTCTTTGAGAAGATCACCACACACGACACCTCCAACACTGATGTCTACGAGTTTTGATATGCATCAACTCATGATGCATCTTTTTCTTCAACTCCCATCAATACATGATGGTCTTCACTTGACTCGATGGTCAACACATAATCATCTCCTCTTGGATACGCATCAACTCATGATGCATTCGTTTCTTGATACTCTTCAACACATGAAGCCATCTTCGTCTCATATCATGACTTGATGATCTTTAACACATGAAATCATCCCAAATCATCCTCATTTGTGGCATCTAACCCATTCATCCAACTCACGGAAAATGTTAGTTCACAAAACAATTTTCACCAATTACCAAATGGAGGGACTAGATTATATAATCTTTCCTTTTTGGGTAATTCATGACAATCTCAACACATAATGAGATAAATATTATATTTGAAGTGTACAATATGTACACAACATTTGTATACTCTAGGGAAAGAGTATATATGAACTACACAAGCTATATATATTCAAGAATGTATTTCAATGTAAAGATCATAAATATGCATATATTAATTTTGGACTATTTGAGGAGTTCAATGTATATTTTGGATCTAATGAATGCACTAGAATGTGAGAAAGTGATTTCGAATGCATACCTTAATGATTTCACCTCTTTATTCATGTGAGACTAATTAATGTCATAATCACTGAACAAGGTTAGTCTCACAACTTCATTTGTCATTATCACTAAAATCTCATAATAGTATTTGTCATTATCACCAAAACCAACTTAAATGGAGGTTGATCTTTCAATCTCCCCTTTTTTGGTGATTGATGATAAATCCATTTATGATAATAGCACCTGGGTGAAAATGACCAAATGATAGGAAATTAAATGATTAGAGAAGGTGAAAGCATTATTCAACATTTATATTTTAAATTTTAACATGCATGAATGAATTAATTTTTTTCCATTGGCATTAGCATTTTCATTTCTTCATTGCCCAATTAATTTCTCCCATATTTTCCATATCATTGATCTCTCCCCCATATCTAATAGCTGTTATCACAAATTTCTCCCCCACTTGGCATTAAGCACCAAAAAGAGGCAATTATCACCAAATAGCATTGATTATTTTACAAACAAGGGAAGGAGACAGGTTAAGCTAGAAATGGTGATCTTTCAATGTATAGAGCATGATACCAACTAGTTTAACTTGATATAGTCATAAGAAGCAAGTTTTAAATGTACCACTTATTTGAAAACTAGTTGTATATTCTTTTATGACTTGAAACTCCCCCTAAACATGTGCATATAAATTAAGAATATATTGCAAGCACATGTAACGAATTTCTCTCCTTTTTTTAAGCTTTTGGCAAAGTTTCACTTGTTTGTTGATATTGAGAAAAAAATAGCAATTGACAACATGCATACATTCTCAAATTCAACATGAATATGGCATCTAACATAAAGACACAAGTTCATTACATGCAAAAGATCATTACACCATAAACTCATGCATAAGTTCATTACATCAAAAAGAAGTCATAACAAGACAATTCATTACATAAATATATAGATAAATTTTGAGCTAAAATTCTTCTTCTTTGCTGCTTTCCTTGCCCATCTTCCTTGCTTCTCCCCCTTTGGCATCAAATAACCAAAAAGACTACTCCTAGGGTTCCTAAGGAGGGTCACGCCGATGATGACCATACCAGACAGGAGAAGGAGGATGAGCCAAAGCCTGCTCAATGGATGAGACTCTCCCATCAAGGGAGTCCTTCCGGGAAGAAAAGGAGTCCATCTGTGAAGAAAGGGAGGCAAACACCTCTAATACGGACCAACTAGCAAGCTAGCTGAACCACGTTGCTTTGGCCCTGATCTTTTACGATATGCCTTGTTGGATGCCCTCCTTGTTCTAAGGTTCTTGCAAACTCAAGAACAGCAAAAATCTCCAAGATAAGCCTTCTCCCACGCACATCGCAGCACGTGAACGAATGGTAGAGAAATCAAAGTTTCAGCGAGTAGAATCTACACCACAATTGGATTCAACACACCAAGAGCAATTCCTTAATGGAAATCTCAAGAACACACCAAAAATGGCCACCAAACCATGGTAATTTTCTGGTTTCTATTTCTCAATTCGTAGCCTAAGTTACAATGGGGCTAAGGCTCTGGGCTTATATTGGTGCACAATACACGGCCTTGACTAAAACTCATGCACAACCTGGCCTAAGGCCGAAACAAACTCCAATACAAACTAAAAAGGAAATATCAAAACTACTACCACCGGATTCTCTCTCAATTTGCGATGTGACTATGAAGATTTCATAGCTGGCACCTTATCCATTGTATGGGGCTTCGAAATAGCTTTCCAATGAGTCCACGAATGACCAAATTGGACTCCGTTTGTGAAAGTTATGGACGTTTTAGTATCGGTCTTGCCAGCTGTCCCGAACCGAGTCCGAGCCGGATTCAAATCTTTATATGTTTTGTTTTCTTGTTCAAGGGGCTTCCAAATCCATTTGGAACCTGACAAGGAACCCTTTTCAACCTTTAGAAAGCCATGGTGTGGTCGGATTTTCCCCTTACTTGCATTGCAATACTCGGACTCTTTGTGTTTGGCAAGTCTCGCGCGTCTCTCCGGACAGCTCGTGCAGCATTTAACGAAATTGCCATAACTTTGTGTAGGAAGCTCCAAATCAAGTGACATTTAATTCATTAAAAAGTAGACTTCATTAGCTTTCCAAGCATATATTTTGTGCACATTAGAAATCTCAGAATTGGCATTTAAAGCTCCTTGAACATTGTGCACAGAACTGCAAGCACTAACCAAAGTTATAGTGCTACTTGGTGCCACATCATCCTCCCCTCCTTGAAGCAAAGCTGTCCTCTGCTTTGGGGTAATTTTGGGAGCTTTCCTCTGCTTGGCTGCAATTTCTTCATCAACGTGAATAGCACCCTCCAATTTTGGTTTCAGCACATGCTTCTTTCCCCCATGTACAAAAGTGTATGTGTTGGACCGGCCCTCATGCGTAGCATTGCGATCATATTGCCATGGTTTTCCCAACAATAACCCACATGTATCCATTGGAACTACATCGCAATCCACCTTGTCAACATAATCACCAACAACAAACGGAACCCGCACCTTGTGAGTTATTTTTAGCCTTCCGCTCCACATTATGTGGTTGAGGATGCCTCCATGTGGATAGCCCTAAAGCGTACACCAAATCTTTGCTAATCACATTGGTATAACTTCCACCATCTATAATCAACTTGCATGCTTTATCTTTGATCTTGCACTCCGCTTGGAAAACACTCTACCGTTGTCCTTTTGTTTCAGATTCTTACTTTGCACCTTTCGGACTAAAAGATTAACAGCATTCAATTCTGGATCATAATAGACAACATCCTCCTTGGAATCGTCGGATTTTTCACTTTCAGAATCACTATTAGAACTTGTTGAAGCATAGCTATCTTTAGTGAGAAGCACTCTTCGTTGATTTGGACAATCACACATCATATGACGTCTTTCCTTGCACTTGAAACACTCAATTTCTCTAGCACGAGCATTAGAAGGCAAACTAGAATCAGTTTTAGTTGCTTACTTACCTCTGTTGCTTGCCTCCTTTGAAAGAGCCTATTTGAATGGCTTGATGTCGCCACCTTGGAATGTGAACCAACATCATCGCCTTGCTGTGATGGACGCCTCCATGGGTTTGTTTGAGTGTTGGCATATCCACCCTTGGCTTATTTGCGCTTCAATTGTTGTTTAGCATGTTCAGCTTGATGCACCAAGTCTTGGATGTTGTAGTAATGGATCATCTCCACCCTATCTTGCACATCCTCATTCAACCTATTAAAGAAACATGCCATAGTAGCCTCATCATGCTCCTATATTCCTATACGAATTATCAACATCTCCATCTCTTTATAATATTCATCAACACTAGAATTAGAGTAAAGTCCATTGCCGGTCCTTAAACTTTTTATGCTGTGTCATCCCGGTCTATAGACTTTCAAAGTGTGTCATCCCGGTCTTTAAACTTTCAAAGTGTGGCAATATCCTATGTAGTTGTAGCAGTTAACTTTTTATGTTGTGTCATCCCGGTCCATAGACTTTTAAAAGAAATTGCCACACTTTGAAAGTTTAAGGACCAGAATGACACACTTTGAAAGTCTATGGACCGGGATGACACAGCATAAAAAGTTGAAGGACTGGTAATGGACTTTACTCCTAGAATTACCTTGGTGTAATTGTTGTAGCCAGTTGTACAAGATCCTAGTGTAGTGTGCTGGGACAAAACACTGCCTCAAAATATTCTTCAATTGTACCCAAGTATCCGGACGAACTCCTACGCGACACAATTGATTCCACCAAATAAGAGCATATCCAGTGAACTCAATAGTCGCCAAACGAATCTTCTTATTCTCAGTATAGTGATGGCTGTCAAAAATTTGTTCGACACGCATCTCCCACTCCAAATACTCCTCCGGTTCAGCTTTACCATTAAATGATGGGATAGAAATTTTTATCCGCCCAATCCATCATCCATGGCAACACGCTGAGAAAACCCAACACCGTCATGCATACCTCCACCATGGGCAGCACCTCTGCCACGCATGTCCCTACCACGGTCAGTACCACGGTAGTCCTGAGCACGGCGCGGTCGTGGAGCAAAGCCTGCTGCACCATCAAAGACCTCCTCGTGTTCATCATCTTCGTATGGTGGACGTGGTTCAGGATATTGAGGTCCCCATTCAGCATGTTGAAATTGTGGTGGCTGGTTGTGTATCACCTCTGTCAACGCATCAATTCACGCCCCCAAATCATCAACCTAGCCTTCAAGCTTTCGGTGACAACATAAGAAGTAGTCATGTGTCGCTTCAAGCCCGTGTTGCACCTCGGGCAGCAAAGACGCCGCATATTGGGGCATCTCCCCGATTGGCTTGGAATGATTATGTCACGCCTCGCCATCTTCAGTCTTCATAGAACCCGCCATCAAGAAAAATTCAGCAATCTCGTAACGTGATCAACCACACTCTGATACCAAGATGATACGGACCAACTAGCAAGTTAGCTGAACCACGTTGCTTTGGCCCTGATCTTTCACGATACGCCTTATTGGACGCCCTCCTTGTTCTAATGTTCTTGCAAACCCAAGAACAGCATACACCTCCAAGATAAGCCTTCTCCCACGCACACCGCAGCATGTGAACGAAGGTAGAGAAACCAAAGTTTCAACGAGTAGAATCCAACACCACAATTGAATTCAACACGCCAAGAGCAATTCCTGGATGAAAATCTCAAGAACACGCCAACAATGGCCACCAAACTATGGTGATTTTCTGGTTTCTATTTCTCAATTCATAGACTAAGTTACAATGGGGCTAAGGCCTTGGCCTTATATTGGTGCACAATGCACGGCCTTGACTAAAACTCACGCACAACCTGGCCTAAGGCCGAAACAAACTCCAATACAATCTAAAAAGGAAATATCTAAACTACTACCACCGGATTCTCTCTCAATTTGCGATGTGACTATGAGGATTTCCTGGCTAACACCTTATCCATTATATGGGGCTTCCAAATAGCTTTCCAACGAGTCTAGGAACGCCCAAATCGGACTCCGTTTGTGAAAGTTATGGACGTTTTAGTATCGGTCTTGCCAACTGTCCCAAACCGAGTCCGAACCGGATTCAAATATTTATATGTTTTGTTTTCTTGTTCAAGGGGCTTATAAATCCATTTGGAACCTGAAAAGGAACCCTTCTCAACCTTTAGAAAGCCATGGTATGGTCGGATTTTACCCTTACTTGCATTGCAATACTCGGACTCTTTATGTTTGGCAAGTCTCGCGTGTCTCTCCGGACAGCTCGTGCAGCATCCAATGAAATTGCCATAACTTTGTTTAGGAAGCTCCAAATCGAGTGCCGTTTGATTTGTTGAAAAGTATACTTCATTAACTTTCCAAACATTTATTTTGTGCACATTAGAAACCTCAGAATTGGCATTCAAAACTCCTTGAACATTGTGCAGAGAACTGCAAGCACTGACCATAATTGTAGTGCTACTTGGTGCCACATCTCCCTCAGCCAGGGAATCGCGGAGCTAAAGAATGGCTACGTAGATCTGAGAGAGCGAGACCTAGCCTTCTTCTGCTAGCTGAGCTGCTGCTACTGCATGTTTCTCTTGTAGAGACACTCGAGGGCGGGGAGTTGGAGGAATGGGAGGATCAGCTCTAGGCTTATAAGCCTTGTGGACACCGCCAAAGCCTCCACAGAACTCAGTTTTCCGAAGGTTCAAAGACATGATATAAGGAGCATAATTAATTTGCTTGATCCTGTCATTCTTTGAAGAAGCAATCTCCGTTATTATGAGATCAACCACATCGAATTTTTAGCCTTGCATAACATAATCAATGAGGTTCCATTCTTTGGCCTCTTATGGCATCGTAGTTTCCACTCTTTGGAAGAATGGTGTGGTTGATAATTCTGTTAACCAGGCTTGGAATGGGAAGAAGTCTAACAAGCTTGCCTAGAATGAATCTTGAGTTCTGATCATAGTATTCTGATAGTGCTGGGAGCTCAAGTGCCGGTCCGTCATACACCTTTTCATATGCACTTGACTCTGTACTTAGAGCCAACTCAAAATCATGTTTGTTACCTTCAAGGGGTTGGCAGACTGTCATCCACGAGAGGTGCTGGAAATCAGGGGATATATAAAGTGTGGCATAACACTGCCTGATGATGTCCTCATTATAATCTGACTTCGATGCCACTAAATTTTGTATCCCAGCCCTCTAAAACAATCTGTAGGTCCCATCATATTTGTCAATTGAGTCTAAGTGGTCCCAATCGATGTACTTGTGATCAACAGAGAGAAGGGGTCAGCTTCGGTCGGCTTAGAGCACAGCAGAGTGCAGCAGTGGAGAGAAACAGGGGAGCGGGAGTGGCAGCGGAGCCATGCGGCGTCGCCGGCGGGGAGCGGCCGGGGAGGCGATAGCGACCAGCGAAATGGAACGCCTTGGCGACGAGGTAGCTCGGTGAGGCGGCAGCTTCGGCAGGGAGACACGATGGCGGGCCGGCGGCGATGGAAGGCGGCCGGGTGAGGGGAGCCGATCGGGGCACCGGCGGCCGGAAGGGAGAGGGAAGGGGAAAGGGCGAGCATGAGCTCGAGTAGAGTACGGGTAGCTCACCTGAGCGGTTGGACTGGCCGGAGTGAGGCCGAGTCGTGCCGGTGTCGAGCACGAGTGGCGGCGCGGAGAGGCCACCGTGGGGGGGTCGCACCGGTGGGGGAGAGGGTCAGCCGTCGGTTGGGGAAGCCTCTAGGCACCGAGGCGCTGCTGCCACCGCGCCGAATCGACTCGGGACCGACCGAGGAGGAAGCCGTGGTGGCAATGGCGGTGGCCGGCCGGGGATGGGGAAGATCGCCGTCCCGGCGAGCTCGGTGCATGAAAATCCGATTAACTCGGAGGGGGAGTAGCTGGGGAGCGGAGGCACGCCACGACGCACTCAATTTGGAGAAAGAGTCATCGTGGAGGCCGGATCGTTGTGAAGGCGCCGGCGGCCATCACTTGAGCTTGACTGCACACAAGAGAAGAGAAGAGGGGGAAACAGGGCAAGACCGAGGGCTGTTTATAGCGGGCGATGGTCACTGTGGAGAAGCTGTAACCGGCGACCGGGGCACATGGCGCGGCATGGGCGATGGCGTACTTTGGCATGGGCGGCGCGTCCGGCGGCACAGCGAGGCGCACGGCCGGCATGGCGCTGCACGCAGGTAGGGGAGTGGCGCGGTGAGTAGGCCGGTGGTAGGGCTACTGGTGCAGAGGTGACGGGGGGAGGGCGGGGAGACCCGGGGGCAGCGCGAGCTGGGGGCGGGGCGGGAGGCGCGGGCCGGGCCGGCTCGGCGCAACGGGAGAAAAGGGAGGAGGAGCAAGGAAGAAGGAAGGAGGAGGAGGACGCCGGTCGGGCCAGCGCCAGAAGAAAGAAGAGTGGGCTGGGGAAAAAAGAAAAACGGCCCGGGGAGGAGAAGTGGGCTGGGGAAAAAGAAAAGAAATGGGCTAGGCCCAAGGGGATTTTTCTGAAATTTCAGCAATTGAATTTAGTAATTAGATTCTCAATTTGAAAGCTTGGCTCAAAAGATGATTAAATTTTTAAGATTGTCAAGTTTCAGAGAAAACAAATCTTATTTTTCCCAATTTGAATTTCCGGATACGAAAATTGGATGGAAGGATTCTATATTGGTTTAAATTCCTATCCTTGGTTTTAGATCTCCAGATTTTGATTCAAACTTGAAATTAAGTCTTCCAAGAAGATTTGGTTTTTCTCCGTTAGATTTTCAAACTTGGTTCTTGATCCCAAGATTTTGAATTTTATTAATTGGGCTTTTGGCAAGAAAATCCAATTTGAGATATTCGAGTACCGACAAAGATTTTTTTTGAAATACCCAAGAAAACGATTAAAGGATTTTACATTTTTCGCAATTACAGTAATTCCCTATTTGGGATGTTACAGATCCTACCCCCCTTAACAGGAATCTCGTCCCCGAGATTCGAGTAGAGCAGAAAGAAGTAGGTGGAAACAAGCTGACTAGCAAAAAGGTTCTAGGGTACTGCTTGATACTACGCATACTGCTCTTGGTGCTGACGGAAAAGAGGGAAGCTACACAACTTGCTCTTCTGGATAGATTGCAGCTGACCTTGCTTTATTACTTGATATTCCTGGGACTTGTTGTTTCACCAGTGATGATTGCTAACTTTTCTTTATGCTGGATGGTAGCAGGGCCTACCATCAAGGTGTGCTGATACTCCTTGGGTGCTCAGGCTACCCCCCTTAACAGGACGGGTGGTCGGTACTAATTGCTCTTGTCAGCTTTAGTCATGACGAGTCTGATGGCGATTTGGAGACTCGGTCTTTGTATCTCAGCAACCTTGGTCAGCAACGGGCTCATGGAGCAATCCTTGGGGCAGTGGTCTTGTCCCTCACAGAGAAAACAGGTGATCTTGCTCGTTGCACATTCTCCTGGTGGGTGGTCTTCTTCACAGTTGGGGCAATTTGTTGTACATTGACTTTTCCCATGTCCCTTTTCTCCACAACGTGTACATGCCACTAGGTTCTTGAGACAACCTTCTGGTAGATGGTGTTTCTTGCAGTAAGGACAATATGGAGCTGGGCAATTATAGCTGTAGTGTCCTGTTTGTCCGCAGGTAAAGCATGTAACCTGCTGCAGTGGAGGGTATGATTGGGCGTCATGTCCTGTCTTGCCACATTCAGCACATGCAGTAGCTGGCAGTTCTTCTGGACCTGATAGTGGGGCTTTGTTAGGTCCAGTTGGTTCCTGGATGGCACACTTGGAGCTAACACACTTCCCTTTGTCAAGACCGAGGTTGATGGCGACGACATCCTTTTCTTGCTTGTTCGCTTTCCGTTGAGGGCAGTCTCTCACATAATGTCCTGGGTCACTGCATTTGAAGCAGTTGAACCCATGGCCTGGCTTCCTCTGAGGGCCTTGATTGGTGGTGATAGCATCCCAGGCTAATCCTTCTAGACTCCTTTGGGGACCTTTGTTCACGCAGCATCCAGTGTTACTGCAAATGGGATGAGCACCCTTACCGTTCTTTTTTTCAGGGCACCTACGGTCGTCATGTCTTTTTCTCCGCAATAAAAGCATATTGTATTCTTTCGGGGTCCGCATGATGTAGTGGTACGATTGCCTGTTAGGTGGCAACTCTTTCTTAGTAGCCTTTGCGGAGTGGATCTGAGTGAATACTTGGACGAGTAGTAGGGACCAAAGCGAGTAAAAATCATTGGTACCTGCTTCTTGCTTCTAGCCTTGTTCTTGGCCATGGACAACGTCTTGACGATGACTGAAATAGTGAGGTTACTACGAGACAGAAACTTGAGTCTTGACCCTTTTGCGGGCTAAGGCCTCGTAATTGTTGCCCTTTTCAAAGATGTTGCCTTTTTCCACCTCAAAGCTTGATGTGTCTCAACTTGGCTATCTGCTACCTCTTGCCTGCAGACCTGATGGGGTTTCAGCAACAAGGTGAGGGGGAATTAGCACGAGGTACGGAAAAGATTACAGGGATGAGATATTCTAACCCATTCTAAGGAGTGCACACCCAGAAGCTGGGGTAGTACACAAGCCACACAGAATAACCAAGCTTTTGAAAACAATCTTTTCCTGTGACTACGAAATACAACGCCCGAGGACAAGAAGGCAGTGCACAGGGTCAAATAAAATCTTTTGACAAAGCAACGCCTATTTGCGGAGACACACAAAAAGGCACAGGGTTCTAAACACTAAGCTTGCTGAAGGAGGCCACCAAATCTTCACGAGCATCCTTGACACCTTCGAGCTTAAGCCTTTGAAGTGAGGGAAAGGGAATAGGGAAAACCAAATTTCCTCTTTCAGACAGAAGTAGCAGGAGGAAAGGGTTAAGAAGTGTTTTGGCAGCGAAACTCATGCTTCTTATTATTATTTTGGAAATAGAGCTTTTTAGAAAATAGTTTTCAGAAATACTGAGATTGAAAACATTTGTTTTTCCAAGATAACCCTATCAATAGTAAACTTTTTTTTTGCAAGTAGATTCCCAAGTTTTGGTTTCCAAAGCAAGTTCTTGGGAATTAAACTTTTGAATTTTCAAGTACCGGGGCCAAGTTTCAAGGTAACTTGAAGTCAAACCTTTTTGCAACGAGAATATGCTATATACTTTTAATATAGAGTTCTATAACAAGATTGATTTTTTCGAAGTGACTTTGAAATGCTTGAACTTCTAAAATACCCTTTTTTTCTAAAGGTATCCTAGCATCCTCCAATAGCACAATATCAACAGACTAATTTACTCCCATAATCTTTTTATTCATAGGCTATTAATCCAAGGCCTTGTTAATCTTGCGTATACTTGGTTGCATTTAAAGGTAACTCCCTTTATTACTTAGTCTCAGCACGACTGTTGTCTAATACTCCAAACAGTGAATGTTATCATTCATCCAATCCACAGATCGTATAACTTCCAAGTTATCATCTATAGTTTCATTTGCTAATCAAGGTTACCTATTCCTCACATGGATCTCCCTTTTACTACATAAAATCATAAATCCAGTCTTGGGTCCATTAATCAACAATCCCATTCAACTCTTTGCCTAAACATTACTCCAAATTCTTTACCTTTAAATCCACTTGCTTGCCTCATGGTTTTAGTATTTCTATATTTTAAATCCACTAGTACCATTCACATCTTTTATATTTTAAATCCACCAGTATCACTCATATTATGGTTCCGATATTTCAATCCACCAGTAGCATTTACATTATAATCCAACTTTTTCCACCATTGACGTATACTCATAATCTATTTATCAAGTGATCAGTCCTACTATCCGCAATTTCCTTTCAAGCAACTTCATTGTCATAAATGTCCACCGAGAACAACATTATTACTCAAATCTATAAATCAAGGATTATTATTACTTCTTCAATTTTCTCAGGATTTTCCAATAATCCACCCAGGAGTCAGCTATATTCCATTATCCCACTAGTGTAAACATTCTCTGGGAGCCATACTATTTATTAAAGCTGCAATCCACAAATGTTATTAGACTCCCCACTTTTCTAAAATTCCCTCGATCCACGTATTTTAGCCAATCCAATCTTTTTGAGTTGGTCCACTCATTTAGCCAATTCAATCATCTATATCGCTCCATTTATTTAACCAATCCGATTATCTTACCAATCCAGCCCCTTTTACATTGGTCTACCTACGTAGCCAATCTAATCATTTAAATTGGTCCACCCATTTTAACCAATCCAATCACTTAACTAGTCTATCCACTCAGTCAATCCGATCATCAAGTGGGTTCACTCATTTAGCTCATCCAGTCATTGATTTGCCTGTTTTTCACCCAGAAATTCACACCATTGATTCGCTCTTACGATTGACATGAAACCACCAGGATTTACACTTATGTCGGGGAAATCAAAGCGAATCCTTAGAATAAACTGGCAGGGTGTTAAATTTTTGGAAAACTTTCCTTGGAAGCTCAAGTTAGTTGAAATAAGCTTGAAAATAAGCTTCGCAAATAAAATTTGGCAATTTAATCTTCCAAGGATAAACAACTCTTGTAAACAAAACTCAATATAGGTTTTATGATTTTGGCCCAAGGTAATTTTTTCAGAAGAGAACTCAGGCACGCGTTAGTTTGAATTCGGGATAAGAGAGCCTTGGAGCTAAAGATGGCCAGGGCAGCAAATAGATGAGAGGGAATCATCTAAGAGGGATAAGAGTAGTAATACTACTTATATTTTGCAGTTAGATTTTGAAGAAATAATTCTAGTCATAAAGCTAACGGCCATGCTAACTAAGGTTACGACCTACAGTCGATATGCTCTGATACCAGCTCTGTCGGACCTCGGGTTAGCAAACCCTGATCCTCTGTGATTCCACCGCACTATTCCCTGGATCAGTAGATAGTGCTCACAGATACATTACTGTATATCAAAAACATATTATGCGGAAGCGTATATAATACAGTAATACTTACTCATGGGCCGATTGGGCCGAAAACAATAAAATGCAGCAGCGGAAACTTCACACAGGTGGGACTCACGGGACTTGCCCACAGGCAGCCAACTGGGGTTCGCGACCTAGTCCATGGCCTCATCGTCTTCCAGCTCTGTCGACCCTTTTTTAGGCATCGCAGGGCTTGACTTTATTTCCTTTCTGACTGAATGATAGCAGTTAAGCAAGAATGAGTACGATGATACTCAGCAAGCCACCACACAGGATGCAGTAATAATAGATGCAAAGCTGTCAAGGGAGGCTTGAGTTTCTTTTATTTGCTAAAAGCACTGTTTTGGAATTACATTAAGTAAGAAAAATCTCCTAAGACGTAGCAATTTTGACTGAAACATGTTTTATGAAATTGATTGCGGGAATGCGATAATAATTGTAGTGTAGGTTACATCCACCTTTTAAAGTGCATGGCTACCTCCACCAATGCTAGTTTTCACCGCTGGAGTACATCTCTCCAGGAAAAGTTCAAAGTCAGAGTACATCTCTCCGACAAGTTTTTATCCCACCCACAAATATTTTTGGAAATAGAACTAACTCGAGGAGAATCCCATGTCCGCCCTTGACCGTGGGCACGGCTATTCGAATAGTTTTGACTCTGCAGAGTTTGTACACTTTCACCACAAGAGACGATCCGCTCGTTGCTCCACACGATTCCTTAGTCATGCGGTTGAGTAGATCATCACAATAACTGTTCAAAATATCGAGCCCCTTTTGTCATCTCACTTTATGGGCTGCTCCCACTTGCGGTGGGTCCCATACTTTGCACGGGATGTAACCACGGAAACTAGCGCATTCGGACTGCAACTCTCCACAACGCTAGCACGGCTGGAAACTTCACCCTGCACTCGGTGTCCCTTTAGGCCTTCTCTTGCCCTTATAGCATCCTCCTTTCCCCTACCAGTGAGATGAGTTCCGGGGGTCCGATAGATTTACTTAGCCAAGTTGCACTTTGCAGACTTGTGGCTGTACTATTTTACACGGAGAAGTCATCACAGGATTAAGTCCTTAGTGCATCCGGGCGGTTCAGTCCACAATCCAATGTGCTACTTCCACACCAACCACTCTTACCACCCGCCCAAACAGGTATAGCATGTTTTGAGGGTTTTGATAAGTATAAAATAAGTAGCCACAAAGTATTCAACCACGTACATCCCGTGACTGTCCCAAAACAAGTTCTTATGTTATTTTTTTGAAGATTGATGATCAGGGCAATTAGCGCCCCTGGACTTGACAAGACTAGCATGGCATTTAATATGACTTATAGCTAGTAAAGTTATCATTAATATCTATGGTGACAAGGATCAGGTGATTCAAGTATCAAAGGGTGGCATAATAAATTTAATACAGCAGCAAGTGGGCATGTAGCTACCTTAAGCTTTGACATATATTTGCATAACAAATTAGGCATGCAAGTTGATAGTTTAAAAGAACATAGTTTTGCATAAAATGTAGGATCAATATGATCAAAGTGATGACTTGCCTTGCTTGGTGTACCATGGCCTTGATTGACCTAAGTCAAAGCCTGCTCAGTCAGCGATCTTAACTTCCTAGTCGTCGCTTTTACCCGAGTCTTGATCTTGTTCGAATCTGTCGCCTCGTTGAGTCTTCAGATTCTAATGCGCAGCAAAGAAAAGAAAGACCAATAAATCCAAACATTTTAAATGCCCAATTTACTTTAAATTATACTTTTATTATGATTTAAGAATAGAAGGATGATTCGGATTGGTGGACTATAGACACAGCGGCAGCTGGATTTGAGTAAGAGAATGAGTTGTCTACGTAGCTTTACCGTGAGGGAAAATTAGGATAAAGAGGGATCGGAGGTGAATGAGTATCTACAAGAATTATCTGCTTTAGGGAAGGAAGTGACCAAACATGCATGGCCGATTGGGGAAAGGCGAGGCCTGACCTTTTTAATTGATGACTTTCTTTTTATTGATTCCTATTTATCAAGGAAGCTCCATGAGTCAGGCAGGACTTATGGACAGATAAAAGAGGGTATCGATAGTAGTGAAGAGAAACATGATTTCAGGATGCAAAAGCTTTACAGGAGAAGAGTATTATTTTATGTACCCGATGAAATCTTAATATTTCATGAGGCCATTCTTATCTGAGATTGCAACTGTCAATTCTAAAGTCAATTATCTTACTTGATTAATAATTTTATTCGATAGGATCAACGGTTGTGGTTTGTCAAAAAGGAGAGTTAGGATTCTGACAAGGACTTTCTTAGTAAAGCTATTTCTTTTATTATTATTTATTTTCGATCATTAAAGTTAAATCCCGAGATAATGATTGGGGATTTGGGTGCGAGACAAAGACTAAGGATTGCTCTTTCTTGATTAAGACTTTATTAACCGTGTTTTATTTGTTATCTTAATCTCAGTATTTTAAGATAATGTTAAAGTTTTTTTTACTTCAAATATTTTAAGCATTTTTGGAAGGATAGCTCCCATGATTTTAGAGACGGGTAAACCACACTTGATATTTTATGTGGCATGCAATTAATTTTTGACGGTTAAACAAATTAAGCAGGGTGGCTTCACATTCGTACCATTGAAATGTTATAGCGGAAGGTACATTCATTCAAATCATTATATTAATTACTTTTGTTGCCAAAGTCTTATTTATCCTAGATTTAGACAAAATGAGATGGTATAATTCCTATGCTTTACAATTAGAATCTGTTAGCCATGACATTATTATTATTAGTATTAGTATTTTATTATCTTCCTGTTAACTTCTTGATAATAAGGAAAGAGTTCATGGCATAAGCTTATTTGGATTAGTCTTGTATATGAGGATTAATTTTTTTAATCTTGGTTGGCATACGGCTAATCAAATGTCAAGTCTTTAATTTAATTTTGTAAATCTTTTCTTTATGAATTCAGGAATAATTCCTTATTCTTACTATTAGCCACAGTTTATGTTATTAGAATACATGTATGAACATTGCCTCCACATGATTTCTGCATTTAGCAAAAACGGGGGGTCATTATTCAATTCTTACGCATTGAACTCAACTCAATCATCTAGCTGGGCCCACAGGTCAGAGGGAGACAGACAGAGAGAAGGGGTCAGCTTCGGCCGGCTTAGAGCACAGCAGAGTGCAGCAGTGGAGAGAAACAGGGGAGCGGGAGTGGCGGCGGAGCCATGCGGCGTCGCCGGCGGGGAGCGGCCGGGGAGGCGATAGCGACCAGCGAAATGGAACGCCTTGGCGACGAGGTAGCTCGGTGAGGCGGCAGCTCCGGCAGGGAGACACGATGGCGGGCCGGCGGCGATGGAAGGCGGCCGGGTGAGGGGAGCCGATCGGGGCGCCGGCGGCCGGAAGGGAGAGGGAAGGGGAAAGGGCGAGCATGAGCTCGAGTAGAGTACGGGTAGCTCACCTGAGCGGTTGGACTGGCAGAGTGAGGCCGAGTCGTGCCGGTGTCGAGCACGAGTGGCGGCGCGGAGAGGCCACCGTGGGGGGGTCGCACCGGTGGGGGAGAGGGTCGGCCGTCGGTTGGGGAAGCCTCTAGGCACCGAGGCGCTGCTGCCACCGCGCCGAATCGACTCGGGACCGACCGAGGAGGAAGCCGTGGCGGCAATGGCGGCGGCCGGCCGGGGATGGGGAAGATCGCCGTCCCGGCGAGCTCGGTGCATGAAAATCCGATTAACTCGGAGGGGGAGTAGCTGGGGAGCGGAGGCACGCCACGACGCACTCAATTTGGAGAAAGAGTCATCGTGGAGGCCGGATCGTTGTGAAGGCGCCGGCGGCCATCACTTGAGCTTGACTGCACACAAGAGAAGAGAAGAGGGGGAAACAGGGCAAGACCGAGGGCTGTTTATAGCGGGCGATGGTCACTGTGGAGAAGCTGTAACCGGCGACCGGGGCACATGGCGCGGCATGGGCGATGGCGTACTTTGGCATGGGCGGCGCGTCCGGCGGCACAGCGAGGCGCACGGCCGGCATGGCGCTGCACGCAGGTAGGGGAGTGGCGCGGTGAGTAGGCCGGTGGTAGGGCTACTGGTGCAGAGGTGACGGGGGGGGGGGAGACCCGGGGGCGGCGCGAGCTGGGGGCGGGGCGGGAGGCGCGGGCCGGGCCGGCTCGGCGCAACGGGAGAAAAGGGAGGAGGAGCAAGGAAGAAGGAAGGAGGAGGAGGACGCCGGTCGGGCCAGCGCCAGAAGAAAGAAGAGTGGGCTGGGGAAAAAAGAAAAACGGCCCGGGGAGGAGAAGTGGGCTGGGGAAAAAGAAAAGAAATGGGCTAGGCCCAAGGGGATTTTTCTGAAATTTCAGCAATTGAATTTAGTAATTAGATTCTCAATTTGAAAGCTTGGCTCAAAAGGTGATTAAATTTTTAAGATTGTCGAGTTTCAGAGAAAACAAATCTTATTTTTCCCAATTTGAATTTCCGGATACGAAAATTGGATGGAAGGATTCTATATTGGTTTAAATTCCTATCCTTGGTTTTAAATCTCCAGATTTTGATTCAAACTTGAAATTAAGTCTTCCAAGAAGATTTGGTTTTTCTCCGTTAGATTTTCAAACTTGGTTCTTGATCCCAAGATTTTGAATTTTATTAATTGGGCTTTTGGCAAGAAAATCCAATTTGAGATATTCGAGTACCGACAAAGATTTTTTTTGAAATACCCAAGAAAACGATTAAAGGATTTTACATTTTTCGCAATTACAGTGATTCCCTATTTGGGATGTTACAGATCCTACCCCCCTTAACAGGAATCTCGTCCCCGAGATTCGAGTAGAGCAGAAAGAGGTAGGTGGAAACAAGCTGGCTAGCAAAAAGGTTCTAGGGTACTGCTTGATACTACGCATACTGCTCTTGGTGCTGACGGAAAAGAGGGAAGCTACACAACTTGCTCTTCTGGATAGATTGCAGCTGACCTTGCTTTATTACTTGATATTCCTGGGACTTGTTGTTTCACCAGTGATGATTGCTAACTTTTCTTTATGCTGGATGGTAGCAGGGCCTACCATCAAGGTGTGCTGATACTCCTTGGGTGCTCAGGCTACCCCCCTTAAGCTTTGACATATATTTGCATAACAAATTAGGCATGCAAGTTGATAGTTTAAAAGAACATAGTTTTGCATAAAATGTAGGATCAATATGATCAAAGTGATGACTTGCCTTGCTTGGTGTACCATGGCCTTGATTGACCTAAGTCAAAGCCTGCTCAGTCAGCGATCTTAACTTCCTAGTCGTCGCTTTTACCCGAGTCTTGATCTTGTTCGAATCTGTCGCCTCGTTGAGTCTTCAGATTCTAATGCGCAGCAAAGAAAAGAAAGACCAATAAATCCAAACATTTTAAATGCCCAATTTACTTTAAATTATACTTTTATTATGATTTAAGAATAGAAGGATGATTCGGATTGGTGGACTATAGACACAGCGGCAGCTGGATTTGAGTAAGAGAATGAGTTGTCTACGTAGCTTTACCGTGAGGGAAAATTAGGATAAAGAGGGATTCGGAGGTGAATGAGTATCTACAAGAATTATCTGCTTTAGGGAAGGAAGTGACCAAACATGGCCGATTGGGGAAAGGCGAGGCCTGACCTTTTTAATTGATGACTTTCTTTTTATTGATTCCTATTTATCAAGGAAGCTCCATGAGTCAGGCAGGACTTATGGACAGATAAAAGAGGGTATCGATAGTAGTGAAGAGAAACATGATTTCAGGATGCAAAAGCTTTACAGGAGAAGAGTATTATTTTATGTACCCGATGAAATCTTAATATTTCATGAGGCCATTCCTATCTGAGATTGCAACTGTCAATTCTAAAGTCAATTATCTTACTTGATTAATAATTTTATTCGATAGGATCAACGGTTGTGGTTTGTCAAAAAGGAGAGTTAGGATTCTGACAAGGACTTTCTTAGTAAAGCTATTTCTTTTATTATTATTTATTTTCGATCATTACAGTTAAATCCCGAGATAATGATTGGGGATTTGGGTGCGAGACAAAGACTAAGGATTGCTCTTTCTTGATTAAGACTTTATTAACCGTGTTTTATTTGTTATCTTAATCTCAGTATTTTAAGATAATGTTAAAGTTTTTTTTACTTCAAATATCTTAAGCATTTTTGGAAGGATAGCTCCCATGATTTTAGAGACGGGTAAACCACACTTGATATTTTATGTGGCATGCAATTAATTTTTGATGGTTAAACAAATTAAGCAGGGTAGCTTCACATTCGTACCATTGAAATGTTATAGCGGAAGGTACATTCATTCAAATCATTATATTAATTACTTTTGTTGCCAAAGTCTTATTTATCCTAGATTTAGACAAAATGAGATGGTATAATTCCTATGCTTTACAATTAGAATCTGTTAGCCATGACATTATTATTATTAGTATTAGTATTTTATTATCTTCCTGTTAACTTCTTGATAATAAGGAAAGAGTTCATGGCATAAGCTTATTTGGATTAGTCTTGTATATGAGGATTAATTTTTTTAATCTTAGTTGGCATACGGCTAATCAAATGTCAAGTCTTTAATTTAATTTTGTAAATCTTTTCTTTATGAATTCAGGAATAATTCCTTATTCTTACTATTAGCCACAGTTTATGTTATTAGAATACATGTATGAACATTGCCTCCACATGATTTCTGCATTTAGCAAAAAGGGGGGGGGTCATTATTCAATTCTTACGCATTGAACTCAACTCAATCATCTAGCTGGGCCCACAGGTCAGAGGGAGACAGATAGAGAGAAGGGGTCAGCTTCGGCCGGCTTAGAGCACAGTAGAGTGCAGCAGTGGAGAGAAACAGGGGAGCGGGAGTGGCGGCGGAGCCATGCGGCGTCGCCGGCGGGGAGCGGCCGGGGAGGCGATAGCGACCAGCGAAATGGAACGCCTTGGCGACGAGGTAGCTCGGTGAGGCGGCAGCTCCGGCAGGGAGACACGATGGCGGGCCGGCGGCGATGGAAGGCGGCCGGGTGAGGGGAGCCGATCGGGGCGCCGGCGGCCGGAAGGGAGAGGGAAGGGTAAAGGGCGAGCATGAGCTCGAGTAGAGTACGGGTAGCTCACCTGAGCGGTTGGACTGGCCGGAGTGAGGCCGAGTCGTGCCGGTGTCGAGCACGAGTGGCGGCGCGGAGAGGCCACCGTGGGGGGGTCGCACCGGTGGGGGAGAGGGTCGGCCGTCGGTTGGGGAAGCCTCTAGGCACCGAGGCGCTGCTGCCACCGCGTCGAATCGACTCGGGACCGACCGAGGAGGAAGCCGTGGCGGCAATGGCGGCGGCCGGCCGGGGATGGGGAAGATCGCCGTCCCGGCGAGCTCGGTGCATGAAAATCCGATTAACTCGGAGGGGGAGTAGCTGGGGAGCGGAGGCACGCCACGACGCACTCAATTTGGAGAAAGAGTCATCGTGGAGGCCGGATCGTTGTGAAGGCGCCGGCGGCCATCACTTGAGCTTGACTGCACACAAGAGAAGAGAAGAGGGGGAAACAGGGCAAGACCGAGGGCTGTTTATAGCGGGCGATGGTCACTGTGGAGAAGCTGTAACCGGCGACCGGGGCACATGGCGCGGCATGGGCGATGGCGTACTTTGGCATGGGCGGCGCGTCCAGCGGCACAGCGAGGCGCACGGCCGGCATGGCGCTGCACGCAGGTAGGGGAGTGGCGCGGTGAGTAGGCCGGTGGTAGGGCTACTGGTGCAGAGGTGACGGGGGGGGAGACCCGGGGGCAGCGCGAGCTGGGGGCGGGGCGGGAGGCGCGGGCCGGGCCGGCTCGGCGCAACGGGAGAAAAGGGAGGAGGAGCAAGGAAGAAGGAAGGAGGAGGAGGACGCCGGTCGGGCCAGCGCCAGAAGAAAGAAGAGTGGGCTGGGGAAAAAAGAAAAACGGCCCAGGGAGGAGAAGTAGGCTGGGGAAAAAGAAAAGAAATGAGCTAGGCCCAAGGGGATTTTTCTGAAATTTCAGCAATTGAATTTAGTAATTAGATTCTCAATTTGAAAGCTTGGCTCAAAAGATGATTAAATTTTTAAGATTGTCGAGTTTCAGAGAAAACAAATCTTATTTTTCCCAATTTGAATTTCCGGATACGAAAATTGGATGGAAGGATTCTATATTGGTTTAAATTCCTATCCTTGGTTTTAGATCTCCAGATTTTGATTCAAACTTGAAATTAAGTCTTCCAAGAAGATTTGGTTTTTCTCCGTTAGATTTTCAAACTTGGTTCTTGATCCCAAGATTTTGAATTTTATTAATTGGGCTTTTGGCAAGAAAATCCAATTTGAGATATTCGAGTACCGACAAAGATTTTTTTTGAAATACCCAAGAAAACGATTAAAGGATTTTACATTTTTCGCAATTACAGTAATTCCCTATTTGGTATGTTACAAGATACTTGTTACTGAGATGGTGTTGGTTCATGATGTGCCAAGATCATCCTCAAGCTTGGCTTCCATTTTGCCCATGGTGGAATTCACCTCTTCATGAATGAGCCAAGTCTCCAACGCCTCTTCAAGTACCTATTAAACTTTTAAGCGCATTTTGGTACCCAAACTTAGTTGGGTCCATTAATATTAGTCACAATAGATTTGGGCACCCAAATGGCCCTGACATTTAACTTTTGTGATCTAACATCCCTAGCAAACACATTGCCATTTTTATCTTTCCTAAGCAAATAATATTTATTAAATAAAGATGGCTTAGGAATGATACCTTTGGGACAAGCCTTACTTACATGTCCCTCTTCCCGGTAATTGTAGCAAGTTTGGCAATTGTTACCCCTTCTTATCTTCTTGCCTTGCTCATTTTCGGTTTGCCTCTTCATTGAAGGATTTTTCTTGTTTTCCACCTTGTTGGGGCAATTAGAGGCAAAATGACCCATCTCATTGCAACCATGGCACTTAACTTTCTTCGTGTGTCTTGCATTGTGCTTTGTTTTACTATTCTCCTTCTTGGAGATCAAGCCTAAACCTCTCTTGTCATTCGACAATCTTTCACTTCCTAATATTTTATCAAGAGAGGCCTTCCCTTTATAGCTTTTCTCCAAGTCATTCTTCAATTTTGTGACTTGGGCCTTGAGCTCATTATTTTCCTCTACAAGGTTAGTCTCAACGAGCATAGAGGAAGTAGATGCATCTATTTTTGAGCAACAAGGTAAATCTAGCAAATAATCACACAGTGTAGATACACTAACTTTAGACGAATTGCAAGAAATAGGAGCTACACATGGCACATCATCTATTAATATACTTGTAATTTCTATATCCATATTTGGCTTAGAATATTCCTTGAGAAGGAGAATTTAATGTTCTTCTTTTAACTTGTTATAATTATTTTAAAGGGAAACATGTTCATTCTTCAAAATCTTATATTTAGCTTTTTTTTGCCAATAAATTCATTAAGTTCTTCTAGCATGTCCATTAACTCATCATAAGAAGGTGCATCATTGTCATCATTATTATTTACCTTCTTGTTAACTTTTGCCATGAAGTATTGAGTTGATGTGGAGGGGATTGTGTATTCTTCATCATCAGAGCTAGAAGTTGAACATCATTGCCCAACATCCATTCTTGTATGCAGTCTTCATCGGTTGATGTGGACACATCATATTTATCTTTAATATTCGTCCACATGTCATGAGCGCTATCGAGATTACACATTGTGTTGAACAGCTCTTCTCATCCTCAATTGTTGGAGCATCAGGATCCTTAGGAGGAGAAAAACCCACATCTACAATCCGCCATATTTTTGGGCTCATGGCCTTAAAATAACAAATCATGCGGATTTTCCAATTGTCATAATTTGTGTCATCAAATAGAGGTGTGTCACCTAGGTGCACAATCCCACTAGTTGTCATCCTTTATACTCTCTAGGCGGTTAAGCGTAATAGATAAGAGACCAAGCTCTGATACCATTTGTAAGATCGAGGAGGCCGACTAGAGGGGAGTGAATATGTCATATAAAAATTCTTTCTAATTATTAATATCAATTCAAGACCTTTTCTATTTACCTAAACCAAGTAAATAATGCGGAAGCTTAAATCAAATTGGTTCAGCACAAGTAGAGCCTAAATCAACCAAGTTCGCCTAAGTGCACCAATAATTCTAGCCTAGGTGAATATTTGCAGTTCTAGGTTGACAAGCAATCAAATTGATTCTATGAATGTAACTTGCTTGAAAGTAAATTGAGTACAAGAAAAATAAACCACAAATAACACAGTCTCTTTTTACCATGGTGTTCGGAGACTTGTCGGTCTCCCCTAGTCCATGTTGAGGTTAGCCAAACGAATTAGACCGGCTCCACGAATTAATCCTTCCACCTCAAATCTACTAGTGGTAGCTCTTTCCCGCTCCGGGTAGGTGAGCTTCAACCTTCATAACTTTGCCGTGTCTTTTCACAATTTTCTTTGAGAAGATCACCGCGCACGACACCTCCAACGCCATCTAGGAGTCGGCAAAGTCCAAGAATAACAAGTCAAGTCTCTCACTTGACTCTCACCATGCGCAACCTGGTCAAGCAAGAGAACAGAAATAAGTCAAGCAACAACATCTCCAACCGGCCACAAGGGGGTATTTATATCCCACACAAGAAAACTAGCCGTTGGAGCCAAACCCCTGAAAAATTAGGGTAAGCAGAATTACCACAGGCCAAGGGCTGGTACTTCCGCACCTGGTCTGACGCGACAGTAATGGCTATATCAGAGCTTCTGAACTAGCCGTTGGAAGTCAGCGCGGAACTACCGACGTTGAAATTCTGGTACTTACGTCAACCGGTAGTTCCGAAAAGTCGGCGTGATACTACCGCTTGATCAGTGACCGAGAGTTGGCACTTTTTGGAGCTTCCGTGGTCTGGAAGTACCATTTAACTCCGGTACTTCTGTTTGTCGTGGAACCAAAGACACTCCAGAAGAGCTGTTTGGAAAAAAAAGCCTCCGCTCGGTTTTGCTAGACCTTCCAGGAAGTGGAAGTACCGCGGTTTACACACTGGTACTTTTGGTTGTCCGGACAGAGCACCGACCAAGTCTCAGGGTGCTCTCTGGAAAAAAGTCTCCGCTCGGTTTTTCAGAGCTTCCGAGCGCCGGAAGTAGTGTTCAACGTTGCAGTACTACCGCTCTCCGATAGTTCCGTTGTTGAAATGCCGATACTTCCGTTTTTCCTGACAGGTGCACATACCTCAACAGAGTTTGTAAAACACATTTGCAAACAATAGCATCATGCACACAAGGATCAAATATGATTCCCAACCAATTGCAAAACACATTTGCACACTTTTGAAATCATGACACAAAGAATAGGTACATGGACTCCTCACATTTGCAAAACACATTCGCAAACCTGAATCATATGCTACAAGGATTATATGTGGGCTTCAACTATTTGCAAAACACATTTACAAACATAAGCCTCATACAACATAGAATGAGAAATGGACTTCAAGCACTTGCAAAATACATTTGCAATGCATAGTCCCATGTTACAAGAATTCAACACATGAGCTTCAACTATTTGCAAAACACATTCGCAAATATAAACCTCATGCTAAGATGAGTTAGAGCAAGTGAGATTGAGCTATCAACACATGATGAGACTCAAACTACTAGACATGACGCCTCCAAAGTCATCCTCATTTGTGGCACCTAACATATTCATCCAACTTATGGAAAATGTTAGTCCACAAAACAATTGTCATCAATTACCAAACTTCACCATTAACTCATAATGGAGGGACTAAATTCTACAATCTTCCTTTTTTTGGTAATTCACGACAATCTCAACACATGATGAGATAAATATTATATTTGCAAGTATACAGTATGTACACAATATTTGTATACTCTAGTGAAAGAGTATATATGAACTACACAAGCTATATATACTCAAGAATGTATTTCAATGTAAAGATCCTAAATATGCATATATTAATTTTGGACTATTTGAGGAGTTCAATCTATATTTTGGATCCAAGAAATGCACTAGAATGTTAGAAAGTGATTTCGAATGCATACCTTAATGATTTCACCTCTTTATTCATGTGAGACTAATTAATATCATAATCAATGAACAATGTTAGTCTCACAAATTCATTTGTCATTATCACCAAAATCTCATAATAGTATTTGTCATTATCACCAAAACCAACTTAAATGGAGTTTGATCTTTCAAAATCGCATAGGCATTTAAAGAGAGGATGATAGCGGAAAGGATATGGGACGTGGGAGAAGCGAATAGCGAAGCAAATAGTATGCGGAAGAGATAGCAACTCGTATTAAGAAGGTGGCTATGGAGGTGGTTGGAGTGACCAAGGGACAAGAGTGAACCTAAAGACACGTGGTGGTGGAACGAGAAAGTGCAAAAGGCTATCGAGGAGAAGAAGAAATCTTACAAGTATATGCATCATGATAAGAGCGATGACAACGTACAAAAATACAAAGGAGCAAAAAAGAATGCGAAGAAAGTGGTGAGTGAGGTACGAGGCAAGGCATATGAAGAAATTTATCAGAAGTTAAGTATAAAGAAAGGAGAGAAGGATGTCTAAGAGATGGCTAAACTTCGAGAAAGGAAGAAGAGAGATTTCAACCAAGTTAAATGCATCAAAGACAACACTAATAGACTTTTGGTGAAAGATGAGGAGATCAAGGATAGATGGAGAGATTACATCGGCAAGCTGTTAAATCATGACAATGACGATAGTATGATTCAACTAGTTAATACTTTTGATGACACCAATAGATGATTTGTTCGAAGAATTCAGGAGTCAGAAGTATGAGAGGCCTTAAAAAGGATGAAAGTGGGTAAGGCATTGGGGCCTGATAACATCCCTATCGAGGTGTGAAAATGCTTATGAGAAGTGGCGAATGTTTGGCTAACTAATTTGTTCAATAGTATTTTTAGATTGAACAAGATGTCAAATGAGTGGTGGAAGAGCATATTAGTACCAATTTTCAAAAATAAAGGAGACATTGAAAGTTGTACTAATTACAGAGGAATTAAGTTCATGATCCACACAATGAAGCTTTGGGAGTGAGTAATTGAGCACCGTTTAAGAAAAGTGACTAGCATGACGA
The DNA here is from genome assembly GCA_017311315.1 of Dendrocalamus latiflorus. Taxonomy (NCBI): domain Eukaryota; kingdom Viridiplantae; phylum Streptophyta; class Magnoliopsida; order Poales; family Poaceae; genus Dendrocalamus; species Dendrocalamus latiflorus. Next base: position 44,834,233 of record CM029627.1, read on the forward strand.
CAAGTCAATTTGGTTTTATGCCTGGGAGGTTGACCACGAAGGTGATTTTCTTGCCATGACAGTTGATGGAGAGGTATAGGGAGTAAAAAAGGACCTTCATTTGATGTTTATTGACTTGGAGAAAGCCTATGATAAAGTGCAAAGAAAAGTCATGTGGTAGGTGCTCCAAAGGAAAAAGTTCCAACAAAATATATTACCCTAATTAAGGACATATACGAAGATGTTGTGACTAATGTTAGAACATGTGGTAGTGTTACTAATGACTTTCTTACTAATGACTACACCAAGGATTAGCGTTGAGCCCATACATTTTTGCCCTAGTGATGGACGAGGTTACGTCGAACATACAAGGAGATATCCTTTGGTGTATACTTTTCGCTGATGATGTGGTGCTAATTGATGAGAGTAGGATAGGTGTTGATAGGAATATAGAGTTGTGGATGAAGACCGTCGAATTGAAGGGCTTTGGACTTACTAGGATAAAAACTGAGTATATAAGGTGTAATTTCAGCGGTGCCAGGGCAAATGATGGAGATGTTAGGCTGGACGGATAAGTAGTGCCTAAGAAGGACATGTTCCGTTATTTGGGATTAATGCTACAATGGGATAGTGAGATTGATAAAGATGTGAGCCACAGTATAAGAGTGGGATGGGTGAAATGGCGCCAAGCATCTGTATCCTGTGTGACAAAAAAGTCCTCAAAAGTTAAAAGGTAAGTTCTAGAGGATAGCGATCAAACCTGCGATGGTACATGGAGTAGAATATTAGGCAACTAAAAGACAACATATACAAAAGATAAGTGTAGCAGAAATGAGGATGCTATGGTGGATCTGTGGTCATACAAGGCGGGATCGCATCTGCAATGATAACATACATGACAGGGTAGGGGTAGCACCAATTGAAGAGAAGCTTGTCCAACATCGCTTGAGATGGTTTGGACTAGGGGTGGAAAAAAGCTCGTTAGTGGGGCTCGTTGGCTTGGTTCAAAATTGATTCAATTATACTTGTTAATTGGTTAAACATTAAAATGAGTTGATTTCAAATGAATTTGAATTTTGCTCTAGCTCGGCTCGGCTCGTTAGCTCGTTTCTAAAAATACTTTTAAATTATACGTAAAATGATATTAAATAAAGCTATGTCAATTTTAGAAAAAGCTCGATAAGACGAGGAGTTGGTTCGATATCCACCCCTAGTTTGGACACATCCAATGGAGGTCTCCTGAGGCACCGGTCTGTAGTGGAATTTTAAGATATGTTGAAAATGTAAGAAGAGGCAGAGGTCAACCAAGACTGATATGGGAAGAAACAGTTAAAAAAGATTTGAGGGATTGGAATGTATCTAAAGAATTAGTTTTAGATAGTTGCGCATGAAAGTTAGTGATCCATATACCAGAACTATAATAAAGTTTAGGGGCAGTGTTTTAGGCTCTCGACTCAGATGGCAAGTTGTATGGCTTAGAGCTTTTGAATGTAGGTTTTTAAAGCTCTTATTTTTTTTTGACTTTGAGGAGATTTCATTCCTAACCTACCATAACTTATTTGGGATGAAGGTTTTATTGTTGTTGTTGTTACGAATGGTTCTAATGAATTATTTGAGCGAAGTTCGATCTTTACTAAATGCATATCAAGTCTGTCATTATTGAATTTTAGATAGTTTTGTCAAGTAGGTTCTTATGTTGGGCAAGTCTCAATATAGAACAAAAGTTGATGAAATGAACTTTCGAAAATTGTATAGAGTTTTGAACCAACCCATTGTGAGAACCGAGAAGAACCATTTAAGAGATCCGGCATGTATATGTTTCATACTCATGTGTGAGGTGACTGAGATGTGATGAGTTTGGGACCCGGCTTAGGTGCAGGGCTCCTGCACTTAGCGCCGTGCAGGGGTGCCCAGGAGGGGGATACATGTCCCCAAAATTCAAAAAATTCTGAAAAATTCAAAAAAAAATACTAAAAATTCCGAAAAATTGTAAAAAATACTTTATTAAAAAGTCTTTTTAAGTACTTAAAAAATACTTTTTAATAAAAGTAAAAATCAAAAAAATTTAAGTACTTAAAAATACTTTTTACAAATTTTTGGATTTTTAAGTATTTTTTGGACTTTTTTTTGGAATTTTTTGAATTTTGGGGGACACATGTCCCCCTCCTGGGCACCCCTACACGGCGCTAAGTGCAGGGGCCCCTGCACCTGAGCCGGGTCCGTTTAGTAGTCCACGCTAGGTCGTTGAACTTCAGTCATCATGATGGGTTCCGAGAAAAACTCATACCGGGTAAATAATTTCGTATTTATCTAATTTTTGTAAAAGTACAAATAAAATTGGCAACACAATCAAAATACATGTGTGCACATAGCTTGGTGGAAATCCTGTACACATTTGAGTGGCACGACGTGGGTTTGACTGCTGTAAGAGACAATTTGTTTAAATTTTTTCCCTTTTCATCCAAATAATTCAAATTTGAGTTCAATTTTTTTTAGGAAATTCAGTCCGAAATTAACAAAATTCAGTCTCGCTTGCCGGTGTCCCCAAGTAATTTTTTTTAAAATATCGATTTACCCCTACGGAGAGCCACAGTGATTCATTGATATTAGATCTGACGGAAAGTTTACTTAGTAGTCAGCTTTAGGTAAGATAAAGTATTTGTTGAACTGAAATAATAACGATAAAAAAAATCTAATTTGAGCTATGTTTTAAAGTTGATGAAAAATTTCTAAAAAAATAATAACATGGTACAAACCTTAAGTAAAAAATGGAACAAACTGAATATTTAGAGCAAACAACTGAATCACACGTTTTTTCAATTAAATTATTGTTTTGCAGAAAAACAATTGAAAACACGTTTTGAAAAGTATGCCGCTGTTAAAAATGCTGGAGCTCTTTCATATTCACGTTTAATTAAATTGTTTTATATGAAATCCAAACGAAAAATTCTAATGACGTTGCTCGAGTCTTAAAAAGAGAACAAGTCTATGCGCACGCGCCGGCGGCCGGCCGGCCTGCACAAATCCACTAGCGGTGTTAGACTCTGCATCATGCGCGTGCGTGTTAACAACAAGAAATCAGTCAATGCAATATATATATTTTTTAGAGGAAGTAATTCTCCTACTTAATAGTGAAATGACCACATGAGCATTGTGCAGAGGAATCAGAAAAGTACAAGCCTAACTGGACTCCACAGCCGCAAGGCTGACTGATACCACTACAACTGCGCCGATCAAGTTTTATGGACTTAAGCATTGATACTTAATAATAAATAGTCTAACTTTGAAACTACTGGTTATTTGACACATGAACTTGCCAATCCTATTTACTAACTTCAACTTGTTTCACAAAGTAGTTTTACCACTGGGTTGAGTAGCTAGCGGAATTGAACCAAATAAACGATGCAAAAGCGACCATTGGCAGCCTCTATCTCGCCTCTCTTGCCTTACCGCCTCACCAGCATCTCGCTTCACACCCTTTATTTCATCCAACTTCGCTAGCTACTAAAGCCTATGTGGCGAAAATCGGCCAGCCATGATGGCACGCTGACAATATCACCTTAGAAATCCTTACGAGGTTAAATAAACCGGATTACAAAGTTCAGAATGTCAACTTACCAGTTTCAAAGTTGAAGGTGTTGGAGGGAGTTTCAAGAAAAGTTCAGGAGTCATATAGACTTTTTTCCTTTCTATTTATACTAGCTCTAGGATTTTCCTTGTATAATAGGGTGTGGTGTTACTGTAAAAAAAAATCTGTCAAAAATAGGGTGTGGTGCGCATAAGTAAATAGAAGCAAAAATAGGGACGTATAAGATGGTAGAAAGCTAAGGTTTTCTTGAACAATAGATTTATGAGCAAATTTCACATAAGGCTATGTTGCATTCTTCACAAAATCTTCTCTCTTGATCACGCCAATTTCAAAGATTGTTTCCCAGATGTATCTACCTTTTCCTATTGTTGTGCGCACTGGCGTCGTGTCACACGAGATGACATATGCCCACTTAACACGAGATTGGCACTTCCACTACATGCAGTCAGAACAAGCGCTGCCACTACAGTGTACTAATCAACAAGCTGGATCATGCATACAGCTCGACGAAGGATTAGAGGACAAATATATGCGGAACACACAAATACAATCTGATGAAAATGCTCCACAAATTGTTGACATCGATTGTGAGCCTGGCCACAACAAAAATTGCTCTGTGTCCTCACCACCACGTTGTTTGCAGCTAATGGGTGACTCAAATTAATAGTCGGGTCAAAGAATGATCATAGACCCCAGCTCAACTTTGAAACATAGAGTAGGACTGATGGCGGAGAGCAGAGGGGTAAATAATTTTTGTCTCTTTTCAATTTTAATAAAATCAACCTCCATGAAAACAAAAGCCTATTCACTTCAATAACTAGAGAGAGTTAAGAAGATCAAATGTGCAACGCAAACAACCTTCAAACAGAAGCTAAATAGTCTAGGGAATAATTAAAGTGAAAGACGATTCAAATCATCACTGGGCCGGTCTTACCGTAGGCTTAAGACTGGTCGGTCGGACCGCACCACCAGTCCGATCGGACCCCTGTTGCCAGACTTAGATACCTCTCAGGTCAAAACTCAAACATCAACAATTGCTAAAATCTTATCCAAACGTCTTCAAATTTTGCATGGGATTTGTTCAAGAGATTAGGAATCTAAACCAATCAAGAATCATAAGGTTTTTATGGTCAGATTCACTAATATGAACCAAATCAAATATAGGTTTCAAGAACACCCAAAACCATAAATCCAAATTAGTTCTTGCCCAAGGAGTTTCATTCAATAGGATGATCTAGATCTACTCCTGTATGTCATATCAAACTAATTGAGGCATGGATTTAAGATAAAATTATCTTGATCACAAAAACCCAAATTTGAGCCAAGAATAAGCCAAATTGGGCTTGATCTTGGATGTTGCTATAAAGGTGATATAGATAGGCAACTATTGATCAACTAAAATCTTCTAGTAACTCTTACTTGTTATAGATCATAACAAGATCAAGATGGGAAAAGAAAACACCAAAAGCCAAATCAAATCAAGATTTCAAAACTTGAGCAAATAAGAGGAAGACTTGGACGAATATATATATATATATATATATATATATATATATATATATATATATATATATATATATATTTGAAGATGAATGTTACAACTTCTCCCTTGCCAACCACAAAGCATAATGATGACAAAAAAATCAAGACCAAGAGTCACACCCTATCTCCCAAACGTTTCCCCAATAACCCTAACTCTCATCCATTTAGTTTTCTAGAGAGCTCTTCCTAACTCTCTTCACTCACATCTTTATATAGTGGATGATTACAAGGAACCCTCACCTTCTTATATAGTAGAGGCTTATAAGAAACCCTAACCAACACCTCTAGTAGGGTTTTATCTACTTACATAGACTAACCTATTAACCTAACAACATAACGAGTTTTACACTTACATATGCATGCCTTCCCGCCAACTCTATGTGGCCTCAATGACTTCCCGCCAAGCGTTTTATGCATCCGAATCCCACCAAACCATCCTTGCTTGTATAACAAGGTCAAATTCTCATCATACACCATGGGGTGACCTCCACATGGTCTCACAATTTCCCCCTTGATAAGAAATTTTCCAGACATGTAAAAGGCAAGAATTTGAGATTATTTTTTGAAAAGAAAAGCAAGATAGTTTGCAAAACCACAAATGGTCTGTTTTAAAGAAAAAAAGTGAACATGACCAAAGTAACAAGATGTGGAATGGTGGTAAGACTAAGAAAAATCAAGTTTTCAATAGAAGCCCCAAATCTACACCAAAGCTTCTCTTATGGTTCAAGAAAAAGAGCAATTGCTCAACATGACCATTTTCATAATAAGACAAAGCACCAAGAGTAAAAGAGGACAAATACAATGCAAATGAGCTTCCCTTCAACTCAAGTTCTCATTTATGGTTCAAGATGTATTTTTCTCACTCAACAACTCATTTTGCTCTTTTTCAACCTCACAATGCTCACTTTCACATTTTTACCCCATTTCACATTTAAATGAGAATTCACCCTCTTTTAAGATCATTCTCAATATTTTTCCCCTTTTTGACTAAAATTAAAATTTTCCTTAATCATTTTCCCCCCTTCTGGCAAAATAGTTATCAAGGGTCAAGGGCTATGCAAACTCACTAAAACTCACCCTTTCTAATTTTCTGCTTAAATTTTGCATGCTAATAAGTAAAGCAAAAAAGGAGCAAAATAAAGGGCATGTATGCATGAATGAAAATGCATAACCTAAAAGAGTTTTGAAAATTATTCAAAGTGAGGTTCAAATTAAAAAGATACCACTTGAACCCATGAAATGCATGCAAAGATATCTAGACCATGATGAGATATATATAACCAATCTAGGTAAGATAGCATAATTTAAAGCATTCAAATTAATTTCAAGATAAGTAAGGCTTCAAAATTGATAAATTTATCTAAAGGTATCCAAATATGAGTTAAACCATGCCAAAAAGACTAAGTGAAGTCAAGAATCTATAATTGAATCAATCAAAGTGCTAGATGCTCAATTTTATCCAATTATGCTCAAGCACTTAATCAAAACCAAACTTGAGATTTTGAAAATCATTTTAATGTCTTATCTTAGTAAAGCATGTCTTGGACTGAAGCCATCTATTACTACTTTCTAAGCTTCAACCATTATTAATAATTTGGTTAAGCTTTTAATCATTTGAATGATCTCAAGCCATTATCGGCCACCTCAATCATTACACATAAAAAAGTGGTCTTGGTCATACAAAACTCCCCCTAAGTTCATGTCATGTGCAATGACAAGCTATCTTATGAATAAGAATTGTTGAGATTCATAATTAAGCACAAAAGACATCATTCATTCAAGTTAGACATGTTCATTGAACAATGACATGATTCACCAAAGAACAAAATGCTATGTGTGAAATGTGGTTCAAGTTTGCAAATTAAGCTTGCATGACTAATGTTTAATCATACATACAAAAGCATGACAAATGTAACATCCCAAACTTAAATATGTGACTTAGTTAATAAGAGATTAAATAACAAGTGCTACTATTTAGGCCTAATGGGCTATTAGTAGGCTAATTATTTATAACCTTAACCCTAATTAGTATGTAATGCCCCAAATCTCTAATATAGGACTAAAATAAAAAAATAAAATTGATAATAATTATTAATTTGGAGGTGAGAGGGTTAGATGCGCTAGCCCATTTAAGCCTTGCCCATAAGAAAGAGTTGTATTGAATTCCCCTAGGGCTGCTCCTCTCTCTGTAAAGGCAGCTGCCACTTTTCCCAGGGCAGCACACCTCTCTCTAGGGCTACTTTCGCTTTTCCCTAGGGCTTTGTCATAGCTGCTCTGGAATGTGGACGGGGAGGCAAGGGAATGATTGAGAAAGAAAAGAAGATTTAGCGTGTTTTCTTCATTAGATTGTCTTCCATGCGTGGGTAACCCTCTAATATTTTCACCATGTCCTATATATGAGCTTTTGTGTAGATTAATTTGGTAATTAGGGTGCAATTAGCCTCATGGACCATGCCAATTCTTGTTTAGGATTCCTAGGGTTTTCTGGTTTAGTGCAATTTAGATCCAAACAATTTTCGTGGGCCTTGGATGAAGAATCTAGAAAGGTGATGTACTTTAGTTGTAGATAATTTTCAAATATTTCCATTATAAGTCTGCTGTCCTACAGATCATTATAATCGAGCGATGCCATTGTTTTTTTATAGTTTTAGCTTTGAAAAGGATTGAATTAGGTTAGTTAAATAACTAGAGAATTGTAGATAATTTTATTATGTTTCCATTGAGTGATTAATAATATAATATGGTTGGATAGATTGAAATATATAAATTTTGTAAGCGTGCTATCCATATGGTGTTTGTCAATTGGCGATGGCGAGTTAAAAATGTTGATTAAACATAGCAGATTGCTTAATTAGAATTTGGGCTCTATACAATAGCTGTAGATAATTATTCAATATTTTCATAGAGTCCTAGATCATTAAATTTGGATAGGTAGATTGAAAATTATGGTTACAGGAATGTGTTTATTCTGAAATGGGTTTTCATTGGATGCAGTCGTGCAAATTAGCTAATTACACTTATTAGATGACAGAACTAAATTATGAGGTCAACTAAAAAGATGTAGATATTTTTGTATATTCCATAAGTGGTGTCATTTACTATGTTTTGTGATGTAAAAAAACTGTTATGAAATTATGAAGGTTGTTGTCCAAAATTGTTTTAGTTTGACCATCAGTATTGAAAACGAGGGCTTACATGACCTAATCATGAAATTTGTAGAACTAGGAAAATGTAAACAAAATTTGTATAGATTTCATAAAATATATATTTTTAATATGTCTAGGGTCCTGGGTTGCAAGTTATACTTATTTGTATGCTAGGACAGCACTATCGATAAGTCAGGGAGAAGGGAAGAGAGGAGTGTTTAAGTGTAGAAGCACATGATCTTATTTGTATGATATAAATGTGTATTGGGGGTGTTGAACCATGATTTTTATCAGGTTCTAATGCTTTGTTTTGATGGTTGATCGCCAGTCATCACGTCTTTCTTCATGGTTAAGACAAGTGCATGATAGAAAAGTAGATGGTTATCTTTATTTCTCTTGGTTATCTAAATTTACTTACCATATTGTATTTACTTGATTCTTGTTAAATATAATGTGATATGATGATGATGAGTACATGATATCGATGGTTGTTACAACTTAAATCTGATTCAATATCTACTTTCTATTATGTGATGATTATCACTATTTCATGATAATCTTATAATGGCTATAGGTGCATGGCATGATAATAAATAATGGTTCATGATACATGATAGATGCTAAAGTGAATTGTGGCATTACATGCATGCATATCATGGTAATAGATGTCCTATGCAGGCATCTATGGCCAACTTAGTGTGACCTACCACCTACCCACGCATCACCAATGCTAGCGCAAGTGCATGCCATGCTCTATCGCCAATGTGCATCATTGAGCATTCACCTGCACGTTGCACACCACATGCTTCACTCGCTGCTCACCACCTTTGCTCGGTCGTGTGACTGCGTGCTAGCGCAGCGCCCACGTGTTAGCACGCATTGCACCACCAACAAAAACCGCGCACAAGCCTTGTGCAGAACCGAACTGGTAACAGGGGGTGAATGGTGCCTTTAAACCTCCCGAAGCATTCACACAATCATCTTCTCCGATAGCTATGGAAGCTATGAAGCAAGAAACCGAATGCTCTCTGGAAACCAAGAACCAGACCGACAATAGAACAAGAACAGTTGCTAGCTAAGGACAAAACCGAGTAGTCAAAATGATCTACCGTGATCGATCTGATCAAGAGATAGACTGTCTGTGACAAAGAGATTGAATGCCAACTCGTGGTCGATTGAGTCACTCGATCGAAGGCAGACAATCCACTGGAAACTGAAAATCAGACCGACTACAGAAAAACTCAGTCATGACCAAAAGCAGAGTGCACAATGTTTACTACGTGATTGATGACCGAATAGAGGAAATGGAAGCGCTCGATCGCCAGACCTAATTTTTGAATAACTTTTGATTCTCGCATCAGATGGTCACGGGACTTCAAACACTGCACAATAACATTCTCTGGAAGAGAAATTACCAAGAAGACAAAAACTCTTTGCTACGGTCGAAAAGAAAGACACGGTAAAACTGAGAACAAAGGAAGCAAAGAGGCGCACGACCGCAAGCCGAAAACTCTCTGACTACTCTTTGCTCTCGGGAATAGACTAGCCAAATGGCCTTGAGGATGATTCCCAGTTCAGAGCAAAACAAAACCGAGGCTACTCGAACAAGAGCACAACTCAAATCAAGAAGGCCAGAGTGTATCAGAGAACCAGTCTTTCAGACAGAAAAGAAGATGGGATAGGATATAACAGAGAAAGCGCAATCAAAACAATCAATCATCATACAGACAAAAGAACACAAATAGAGGAACAGAGATGAATGATTGATCATGGAGGTTTCTACAGCCACTCCATCGGGAGATACACGAGCACCATGCTCTACCCAGAGATAACTCACATAAGAATGAAACAAGAAACCCAGAGCGACTTGGGAACAACCTCGTCGAGCACCCGAGCTCTACCCTCTCTATTTATAGCCTCGAGCTACCGGGGGAACCCGTTAAACCCCCAACTAACACCGGGTATTACACATTGCTTTGCCCACTAGCACCAACAAACTCAGCACTTTACTCGTTATCTCCAACAGAATCCGCTTGCTCAGGCCTGAGTCAATTTCACCGAATTGCCCCTCATGCACCTTTCCGAAAGCTTCCTCTGTCTTGCCGTCTGAGTCTCATAGCCACGTTGCAACCGACCGACTGGACCTTGACTCCTCCTGAGCCTAGTCCCCGATCCGCTTCATCGCACATGACCGCACTCGACATCCTGACCGTCTGGACCTCGACTCCTCCCTGATCCTAGTACCGGTCCTCCTCCTCAATGCCCGTTGTCGGAACCTGGAGTAACGACTCCTGGATCCTCTGTGTAAATCGCACTAGTCCAGGATCAGCTAGTGCACACAGTAGAACAAAGATACATATCAAGCACAAATGACCAACTATATTAAATAAAGAGTACGGTCCTATGGCCAAGTCTTACGTCAATGCCCATTGGCAAAGATAACTAAAGTAAATAACTGCGGAAGCAAACTGATAAAAAGCGAAGCCCAAGCCTACCCCACAGGCAAACGACAATAAGACGCGGCCTACTCGTTCAGATCTTCACCGTAGTCGACATTATCTCCCTCTGTATGGAGATAGCAAGGTGAGTACAAACTTGTACTCTGCAAGTCACATGGAGAAATGCAACATAATGATAAAAAGCTTCAGTGGAAGGTTTATAAGGTTAGTTTGCATAAAACAACATTTAAGGAAATACAGTAAATAGATTGAAAATGCTGAATTTAATACAATAGATAAAAACAATACTTGTAATTGAAAATAATACCGTCAGTGCCGGCTTCGACCAAACACCAACCTATCCACGGGCATCCCACCCAGACCATCTTTTCCAAAAGATCACGTATGGATTCCATCCATCCACACGCTTCCACTGCGCAACTCTGATGGATTCCATCCATCCACCAGGTTCCAATCTCTCACGAACTCCATCCATCCGCAAGGTTTTCATCTCTCGTGGATTCCATCCGTCCACAAGGTTTTCAAAAATATTTTTGAAAAAAAAACAAAGTCTAATCCATGAAAAACTTTTACTCAGCATGCTCATGACCGTGGGCACGGCTTTCCAGGATAGAGTATACACTCTGCAGAGGTTGTACAGCTTTACCCACAAGACACGATCATCCCATATTGCCACGCGATTACACACTTCCTTAGGTGTGCGGCGAGGAGTCGTGACAAGGCCTTTACAATGCAAAGACTTCAACCTGGCCAAGCCAACTCTAAGGTTTCACCCCAGTAAGGAATCCACCAGACCGGGACCCCCTCTTGAGCCTGAGAGAGACTTCACATGGCTTAACCACGCTCCCTCAAGTGAGACTTCTCATGGCACCAACCACACTCACTTTCAACCTACAACTTGACTCAGGTTGGGACTTCACAAATTATTCAGCCAAAGCTGTCCCATACCAGCCATGCTGTAGTACGATAGGGCTTTGCAACAGTAGCTCACAGACCGGTCCTTAATTTGACTTATGCCCAACCACATACCCCTGCGCACGCAGTCAACCACTGCGACTCCGACCAACAGGGCATGCCTGCACCCACCAATCTAACCAATAGCCTAGGTCTAAACCAGTTTTTATATTTTATTTTCAAAATATTTCATAAATCTCCTTGACTCACCAAAGTCAAGAGTAGCTTTGAAAAGCTTATCATTTTATGTGAAAATGTATCCCAAAACGAATAATACGACTAAGTAGGTCTAAGCATTTGATATAATATTCTCTAGCCAATACTAGTGTACTAACTAGAGTTTGATCTAGGGTGACAAGGTATAAGGAATTCAGTATCAATAGAGGAATTAACAAGTAGGCATTAACTATATTTAAAACTGAATTGAAATACGTTGAATAAAAATATGCATGCAGAATACTTTAAAATGACATAATTTTATTTTGAAAACTGGGATCAACATGATCAAGGAGTGTGACTCGCCTTGCTCTCCAAATTTGTGTGAATCTTCGTCGAAGAATTTTCCCGAATCGTCAAAGTCTACACGTGAAAATAACCCACTAAATTCAAATAAATTCAAAATAAATTCAATTTGACTTCAAATATTTGAATTGAGGCCAGAAATGGAGAGAGGGGAATTTTTGATGAACTTAGAAATTTGAATGGGCTCAATCGGAGTTAGGACGAAAAAGAACGGGCTCCGAGAAGTTTGAAATCAGGGAAAAAGAAAAAATCTGGATTTTTGGAATTATTTTTCTAAAGGAAAACCTAGGATTATGATGTCAGCTGGGATTTTAATTTCGGCTGAATTATTTTTCTACTGAAAAATCTGGATTACTGCGTCACCCTTGCGTCAACCCAAGGGTGGACCGACTGACAGTGGGCCCTGGTCCATGGACCGTGCCCACGGACCGAAGGGGGGTGCTGAGGTGGCACGCCCGCACGTGTGGCACTGACGGGGGCGGGTCAGGCTGAGATGGCGCTGGCGTGGCGCCATGTCAGCCACCACGCAGGCATGTGGAGCCGACGTGCACAGGCCGGCGAGGGAGGTGCTCGGGGGCGGCGTGCTCGCCGGCGCTCCGGTGGGCAGCGGCCGGCGGCGAGGGCGGCAACGGGGAGAGGAGGCCGAGGGGGATTCGGGGGAAGGGCGCGGGCTCACCGTGGGAAACCGGAGACGGCCGGTGGCGTGAAGAGTCGGTGGCACGGTTCGGGTCACCGGCGAAGTCGGCCTTCGGGCGGCGCTCGAGCCAGGTGGAGGGACGGCCGAGGTGCGCACGGGCGCGGTGAAGGTGGTGGTGGGAACAGCGAGGTGCGCCGAGGCTCGAAGCGGTGGCGATCAAGGCGCACGGTGCCAGGGCGCTCGGGGGCTCCGGAGAGAGGAGAGGGGGCAGCGCGAGGTGGGGCAAAGGACGAGGTAGCTTGGGGGGTTCTTATAGGGGTGAGGGGGAGGGGCGGCGCGGGAATTCTTCGCCGGAGTAGGCGCAGGCGTGGCAACGGTTGCGGGGAATTGGGGGAGTGGGGAGGTGGGGGGAAGTGGGGAATGGGCGCGGGTCTTGCAGCGCACGACGGAACGGGGAGCGGCGCACTCGGGGAGTGGGGGAGGCCGGGAAGGGATTTAAACATAGTTAGCACTCCACTGGTCGTTCACGTATGTATTTGCCCAGCGTGCTCCCAGGATTAAGGTCTTTATACCACCTAATGTAGTGATTAAAGGGAACAACAAATTCGTCGTCAATAGTAGAGTATGTCATGAGAATAACTAAGACTTGTTCAAATTTGGCATACGTGCTCAGAGGAGGTGGTGGGCGGTGGAGGTTGGCGGGCGCAATGAGGACGAGCTGTTAGGAGGTGGTGGGAGGTGACGACGGATCCGACGGTAGAGACAAGGAGGGTGGCCCAAGGGATCTCACAACCAGGGTGGGGCTGGGGCAGCGACGGCTAGGTGTGGAGACAGTTAGGGTTAGGTTGTAGGGGTGAGTTATATAGGTCAGAGAGGGAGAGGATATGAGCCATAGGATTTTGATCCAATGGTGGAAAAGAGTGACCGAGACATTTTAAATTTTCAGGCGCCTGTTAGTATGATTACTTGCGAAATTGAGATTAGTTAAGTGGCAAAAATGAGATTAGTACTCACAGTGAGATCCTCTTGACCTCATCACGGTGCATCAGCTGCAGGATGTGAAAGTCAAGCTTAGCAAGCTCAAGTATCTCCTGGTTGCTATCCTTGTCACTCGTAGATGGGCATGTAGAGCTTGGCCTCGAGCCTCTTCATTCTCCGGTGCGTCGGTGAAGCCAGAGCGTCCTGCACTTTCTGTAAGATGGGCTCAGGTAGTTGTCCACCTTTGACTAGGGATGAGAGGCAGTCTGTGGTGAAGATGATGGCGCTGTTGATGACGTCTTCGTCGCATTTGAGGAGGTGAGCGGCCTCGTACAGACTGAGTAGGACATCGACATCAGATCGCAGGGCGTCCTTGAAGTTTCCATTCCCATCCTTGAAACTCTCGAATACTTCTTCTGCATCCGTTAGTTAATTAATACAATGTGTAAGGACATTTCGAACAGTTAAAGTGTAATGGTACGTAATTTTTCTCACTGTATAAATTCCTAGCTGGGTAGTTGATTTTATTAAACCGAACATCTATTACTATATAGAAAGTACTACTCCCTCGGTTTCGCAACGTTAATTCGTCCGTTTTCTTGGGTGAAGCCATTTCTCAATGTTTCCACTATCTAAACTTAGCTACCTTAATGCTGTAAAAGAGGTTGGATATAAAGTTGTAGATTGTCACGTATTATATAGGGGCAACCATGCCATTAATATTTTCTTAGGTTTGGTGATTTCTTGATCTATGCTGTAATTAATTATGCGTTAGGACAAAGAAGCAGATAGAGCACTTTGTAACCTATGAAGCATGTTTACTCGCACAGTGGTTGTGGTCATGCTGTAACACAAACTAACCTAACATTGAGACACTTAATTTATAAATCGTCCAGAAATATAAATAACCAAGTCAACTTGTGAGGTTGAGGTGGAAATTAATTAGTGTGAGTTCTTTAAGAGGAGCTGTTTAAAAATGGAATAATATATGTCTACTATAATAAGAGGGGGTATTTTATGAGAAAGGGAATTAACAACTGATGATGCTCATAGATATATTAGCTAAGTACCACATGGAACGTCGTAGCGGTGCTGCCTCAGTAGGCGGAACCAGAGGACGATTGCACACAAGTCACCGTCCCTAACCGGCGTGCTGTTGAGAATGTCCATAAACATGGCGATCTCCTGCTCAAAATGGTAGCCAACACCAAGGCGTTCTAGGTCATCAACCGTCTTCATCCCCTCCAGCAAATATCCTGCTTTCCTGTTTGTATACTCTTGGATCATGCAGCCAACTTTGCGCACGAGCTCGTCCCGCCTCTCCTTGATCGTCGTCTCAGCTTAATTTTTATATATTGCATAGAATAATTAAACATGAACAAATAAAAGAAACAAATCAAATTTAACACACACTCTTAAGAGTAGTAATATACACCTAGTGAGAGCAAGGCAAAGTGAGAGACCATGTAGAGGTATCTCCATGTTTGTGATGAGTAATTGACGGTTGGTTTAGAGAGTTTGAGTTTGTTTTGGGTATTTTAGGGTTGAGTACCTTTCATTTATGCTATTATTGATATGCTGTTTCGTGCGGTGCTATGTGACGGTTTGTTTGTCTGTGTGACTGCAGGACTTCGGAGCTAGGTTATGGTGAGGCGAGGAGGACCGGGACTAGGCACAGGGAGGAGTCGGAGGTCTAGACGGTTATGTGTCGGTTGCGGTCATGTGCGACGGAACATACCAGGACTGGACTCAGGTGGAGTCGGAGGTCTCGGTCGGAGTCGGGTGGACACGATGGGCAGCGGCGAGGTGGGCCGGGACTAGACTCAGGTGGAGTTGGAGGTCCAGACGGTCAGGATACTGGGTGCGGTCGTGTGTAGTGGAGCGGATCGGGACTAGACTCAGGGAGGAGTCGAGGTCCAGGCGGTCAAGGTGCCGGTTGCGGGAAGTTTTCGGGAAGGTACTTGAGGGAGAAATTGGAGATTTGACTCAAGCCATGAGTTGGAGGCTGGTTTTTCCCTCCAAAAGTGTGTGTTGACTTTCCTGCCTCATGTGTGTGAGAGGTGGAAAGTGGAGAGTGTATGACATTTCTTGTTTTGCTTCTTTGGGGTGATCTCTTGCCTTCAAAATGTGGAGAGAGAGGCAGCAGTGTCTACTCACGTGTGTGTAAGCAAGAAATGGAGGGAGTCTGTGTGTTTCAGGTTTCTTGAGTAATAGGAGAGGGAGTGTGCTCTCAAGCATGTAGTGAGTGTGTTTGTAACCTTGTGTAATCATTCCTCTGTAAGCAAGCATTCATGGGGATGAATCCATTTGAGTTCTCTTGTGCTTCAGTTCAATTTTTGTTTTTGCTGCCCTCTGTTGAATCTTTTGATTTTGAGTGATTCTTGTTTGAGAAGCTAGCTTTGGGTTGCTCAGTGATGGGAAAATATTCAAGACCATTTGGCCATTCCATTCCCAAGAGCAAATGGAAGATTCATTGATTCCTGAGATTTCTCTACCTTTGCTCAAATTCCTCTGCTCTGAGAAAACTAGGGTTTCATGGCAGAGCATGTTTGAATCTTTGGTTTTTCCTTCAAAAGATAGCTTGAGATTTGGGTTCTCTACTGCTGAGTTCATTGCTAAGTTGATTGCAAAAGTTCATAAGCAAAGGATGGAAGAATCATGAGAAATCTGAAAATTGGATTCTCTCTCATTTCATTTTTCAGATTTTGCTCTAATCTTGATTCCCTGCCTTTCTGATAAATTCCTTTGAATCTTGTTGTCTCCCTGCTATTTAGAACTAGGTCTTGCCCCTTTTGTTTGAAAAGAACACATCTTCTCACTAATTTCAGTGAAAATAGCGAGTTTCAGCACTTTCAGTATTTTCAGTCGTCGTTGTTGTTCTCTGCTCCCAGGGGCCAGTCTGACCGGAGTACTCATGGCGGTTAGACCGGTGGTACTTGGGCGGTCAGACCGGCCACTGACTGGCGGTCTGACTGGCTAGATCACGGCGGTTCGACCGGTAGCAAAGGCGCGGTCAGACCAGCCGTATAAGGGTGGTCAGACCGACGGCCAGGGTGCGGTCTGACCGACCCTGCAGACTGAGTTGGTCTTAGTGTTCTATGCTGCTGATTTTCTTGTTTGATTTTGCTGCTTCTTGCTTCTTTCTCGTTTGTGTTTAGCATGAAGCTCCAGAGAGCTTGAGTCTTCCTCTTCATAGCTTTTCGTAGCTATCGGAGAGGCGACTCGCTTGTGGATACTTTGAGGGGCGTAATTTTTTAAGAGGCACCATTCACCCCCCCTCTGTTGCCATATCCGATCCTACAATTGGTATCAGAGCCGGTTAGCTCTTTTTGATAGATCTTTACCGGTCTGTGAGCCATGGCAACGGACAAGTATTCCACCAAGCCCCCGATCTTCGATGGGATCGACTATCCTTTTTGGAAGAGTCGGATGGAGACCTATATTCAGGCTCAGGGCTATGCGATTTGGCGCAAAGGCAAAACTCGCTTTGTTGTTCCTGCCGATGAGAACATCAATGTGGCAAACATGCCCGATGTTGAGGCCACTGCTAAGGCAAGAAACATCATTATCCAAGGTTTGAGCCAAAACGAGTTTGATTGCATTTCTCAGCTTACGTCGTCCTTCGACATTTGGGTGTCCCTTGATGCTTACCATGAGGGCACCACCCAAATTAAGGCGGTTCGACAGGACCAGTTTAAGCAAGATTACAACAAGTTTGAAATGCTCGCTGGAGACTCACTTGATGAGTGCTTTGCGAGGTTTCATAAGATTTTGAGCAATCTCCGAGCGGTTGGTCTCACATACCTCGACTCGGACAACGCTCGTCAAATGCTTTCGGCTTTGGATTTGCGAGTTTGGGAGATGAAGGTGACCACCATCAAGGACACGATGGATCTTTCAACTTTGACTCTTGATGCATTGTATTCACGCCTCAAGACTCACGAGATTGACATTGTCTCTCGCAAATCGAACTATCAGTCGATGGCTTTGGTCACCGATCCCAGTCCTACCTCTGGATCTTCTGTTGACATTGCTTCGGGTTTCTCTCTTGCTGCTCTGTGTGAAATTGATGGTGATCATCTAGAGCAGCTCCCGGAAAATCAACTAGCCCTCTTAGCCAGAAAATTCTCCCATGCATACAAGAGGGTTAGGGAGAGAAAAAGAGGAGGAGGACGTGTGATTTGCTTTGAGTGTGGTGGCCCCAACCACATTCGTGCAAACTTCTCCAAGCTGGAGGGCAAGAACGACTACGGTGGTTCGAGCAAGAACGTCTACACCGACAAGAACCACAACAAGAAGCCTCCAAGCAAAGAGAAGAAGTTCCGCAACCTTGGCAAAGCCAAGAAACTCTTCCATCGAGTCCTCACCGCCTTCGACGACCCCGACCTCAGCGAGGTGGAGGGGTGGAGTGACGACGATGGGAAGGACGATCAAGACCCCAAGGATGGCGAGGACTTCAGCGACATGTGCTTCATGGCCCTTGAGGGCGAAGTTAGTGACAGCGAGCTCTACTCTGACTCCGATGAGGTATACCCCTGCTATGACCAGCTTAATGATGCTTTTCTTAAGCTAGGAAAATTTCATGCTAGATCTAGAGCTAGGTGTAGTGAGCTGGAGAAGGAAGTAGATAGATTGTCATGGGAGCTTACTTCACTTATATCTGCTCCCTCCCATGAAGAATGTGATACATGCTCTGCTTTGCTTGGTGACATCGAGAAATTAAGGACCTCTCATGATAGTCTGTCTTCTGAGCTTGATATGATTAAGGTGGAGAATGTTGGTCTTTTAGCTGAACTAGAGATGAGTAGGGTAGCTGCTCTTTCATCTACTACTGTTGAGACTATGTTTTGCACCTCATGTGAGGATAAGGACAATGCTTTTAGAGGTCTTTATACCATACTTCTTGATCTGACTGAATCATGTGAAAGTTGTATTAATTTGAAAATGAACCTAAAGAAGGCAGATCATAAAATAGCTGAATTGCATGCTTCATTACTTGAGCCTATTGTGTCTTGCACCAATTGTCCAAAATTAACTGCTGAACTTGAATCTGTCTCAAAACAATTTCAAGAAATGATTGACCACAACAATAGATTGGCTCACTTTGTGACTAAGGACCCTGTTAGCTCACCATGCAATAGTTGTGCAAAATTAAAACTTGAACTCGTTACTTTGGATGGCAAATGTGTGAAGCTAAGTAAAGACTTACTAGAGAAGCCACGATCTTGTTGTGATGTGTGTGCTGTTGTTGGGAAGAAGTCTGAGGGTATGTTGGAGACGCTTAGCGACGTGAACCAAATGGCTAGCAGTAGGACTGTCCCTTCTGAGGCGGCTGTGCATGCACATGCCTTTCGTTTTTCTGCTATTGGTTCTTCTTCTACTCCCTTACCTTCTACTGTCTCTTCTTCCCCCTGCTCTTCTTGCACCTCTCTCTTTCGATAGTGTCAGAATCTTATGAACACTCTTGAGAGATTTGTAGGAGGCAAGAAGAAGCTAAATCTTATTCTAGACCAGTCCAAGATTTGTAAATTCAATCAAGGTCTAGGATACAATTTTTCTGAGGATGTTAGGAAGCATCCACCTGCTGTTCTTAGACCCATAGCAGTAGGTGTGATCGAGGTCGAGTCCAGAACTAAGAAAGTTCAATTCAAATCAACGGGTTTTGTCCAAGGGATTTCTGACAGTAAGGTGGTTTCACCTGTTGCTTTCTCAGAAGGTGAAGCCTCATCATGCTACTGCTACCTCTCAGAAGGTGAAGTACCATTGTACCTTCTGTCAGAAGGATGGACACTTGGTCGAGAGATGCTTTAGGCGCGCCAAGATCGCGCGTAGAGACCATGTTGACACTCTTAGGCGTATTCAGGGTCAGCCCCAGACCTTGAGTGCACCTAAGACCAACACGAGGTCGAGAGTTGCTTCAGTTGATGGGTTTGGGCAGCATCGAGGACTTGGATTTTTTGAGTTTTCTGGCTTTCGTCCTCGATATGCCTCTGGTCATGATATCCGCCATCCTGAGGGTAGATCTCGTTTCCCCCATCGAGATAGCTACCCGCGGCGAGATCAGCATGTTGCCGGTGCTCCGACTCGCTCTCCCATAGCAGTCGGACCTAGCAACAGCTTCAGGTCTGCACATAGACTTTCTGCTTCTTTGAGCGACAGAGAGCGTAGGGTAGTTAGAGGTAGTCGGGTGCGACTACTTCTTCTGCTCGATGTGTGACTCAGTATTGGGTTCCAAAATCTCTTTTGATTTATCCCATTACTGAGCCTTTACTCTCTTGTTGACTCAGGTTCGCCGGGCAGGGAAGGGAGATGTTTGGCTTGTTGACTCCGGTTGTTCTCGTCACATGACCGGAGACTCCCGTTGGTTCTATTCCCTAGCCTGTGCTCCAGGTGATGAGACTATCACCTTTGGAAATGCTTCGTCTAGGCGCGTCATCGCTAAAGGTACTGTGCGCGTTAATGATTCTTTTATTTTAAAAGATGTTGCCTTAGTGAGTAAGCTGGAGTACAATTTGCTTTCTGTTTTCCAACTTACCGATGACAGTTTCGAGGTGAGCTTTAAGCACAATGCTTGCAAAATTCTTGATTATTCGGGTAGTCTGGTTTGCGGGATTTTTCGATATGGGAGGATCTTTCGTGCTGATTTTGTTGAGTCTTCTAGTGATCCTCTCAGGTGTTTAGTTGCTTTTGAGTCCCGTGACCTCACTTTCTGGCATAGGAGACTTGGTCATATCGGGTTTGACCATTTGACTCGAGTTAGCGACCACGACCTCATTCGTGGTCTGCCGAAACTCAAGATGGTCAAAGATCTAGTTTGTGCTCCATGCCAGCACGGCAAGATGGTTGCCGCTTATCACCCTCCGGTCACAGTGACTATGACCGATGCACCAGGACAGCTACTCCATATGGACACTGTTG
Organism: Dendrocalamus latiflorus; assembly: GCA_017311315.1. Taxonomy (NCBI): domain Eukaryota; kingdom Viridiplantae; phylum Streptophyta; class Magnoliopsida; order Poales; family Poaceae; genus Dendrocalamus; species Dendrocalamus latiflorus. Next base: position 44,854,957 of record CM029627.1, read on the forward strand.
TGGTTACAGACCAAACAGAGAGAGAGAGTATGGTAGTGGAGAGTTAGGTGAGCAATGGCTTAGGGTTTCCCCCGTGGCCTGTGTTGTATATATATATATCCACATGGGGAGTACTTTTACAATTATACCCTTAAATCGAGGTATCCCCCTCAGGGGCACTTATGTCATTACACATGTCCCATTCTGTGCCTTAAATACCTCTAACAGGCTTGCTGGGCTTAGGTGGGGGCCACCCCTACGACAGGATCCTCTCATGGCGAAGGGCTTCACGAGCCGAAGCCATGTTGCCGAGCCCTTTGGCCCCCTCCGTCCCTGCGGCCTGTGAGCTTCTTCAGCGTTTGGCAGAGCCATATTGCTTAGTGCAGTGTTCACCCTGCTGCGAGGGTATAGTGCTGGGCGGGTTGGCGAAGTCCTCCTCGCCTGCAGGGCCTTACAGCGGCGGGGTCGAGGTTGCCCTCCGGGCCGAAGTCAGAGTCAGAATCGAAGTCGTAATCGAAGGCAGAGTCGAAGTCGATGTCGAAGATGCATCCACCTTGGCGGGGCCGCTAGTTGCCCTGGCCACCCTTCACCGCAGGTTCTTTGGGCTCGAAGTCGAAGTCGGAGTGGAGGCAGACCTCACGCCACAGATTCCCCTAGGCACGGGGTGGTTGTGGCTCCGTGGTCCGGTAATGCGCTTTAATAACTCCTAGAATCACGCTAACCTCTGAGCTGTCAGGCTGCTGCAGCTGTGCGTGTTGTCCCACCAGGAGTGTACACGTGGTGGGTTGCGATTGGCGCGTCGTGGGCTGTTAGTGATCGCACGACTGCGACCATTCGCCCCTTCCCTAGGGGAGCGGGACGTGTGGCAGGGTGCTATTGGCGTGCCGCGCGCTGTTCGACGGATTTGCATCTGCGCCTGTTCGGTTGCTGGAAGTTGCGCTTTTTGGTCGTGGGGAGCCAAACTGCCAGGCAATCGCTTTGCACGGCTACGTCGGTTGGAGCGCCACTGGTGGATCTTTCTGTCGACCCGCGGCGCGACGAGTGTACATGCAACAATTTCCTGCGCTACCTTTCGTAGGGGTTAACTCTGATGGACACGGTAATAGGATGGTGATGAAAAGGATGTCTTTCTCGGGTTTCGGAAAAGACTTATCTTGGACTTGATGCGAGTTCTGCGGCCCACCGGGTAAGTTGTGCTGCGGCATGCGGTCACCTTCTCACAAATGGGTCTACTTTCGTTCATCTGCATTTGATGATTACGCCTTATGGCGTCAATATCAGCGAGCGTTGGCGAACCATAAGCGATCTGCTTGTGAGGAATATCGAAGCTTGCTGCAGGAGAGCGCTTGCGACCCTCGATCATGAGGGCACGGGGGTTGTGCCTTCGCTGGCAGAGGTCGGAGGGTTGCGCGGACTTCGGAGTCGCAGTGGCTTCCGACATCTTCGTGGTGTCCCAGCGAGGTGTCCCTTTGTGGGGGCGGAGCAGAAGTCGAAGCTAGGGCCTCGCTGTTGGGGCGGAGATCCCATCGAAGTTGTTGCGATTGATTGGCCCCGAGAATCGCACCGACGCGCGCTGGGAGTTGTGCCGCGCCGTACGACCTGCATTTACTCCCAGTGGGAGCCAACACGCGGTGGAGCGCTATTGGCGCATCGTATGCTGACAGGTCTTTGTACGACCGCGGTCGTGCCCGACATGCGTGGGCGGTCGCAACGCTTCGGCTTCGGTCGTGGGGAGGCGAGTGGTTCATCGTCCGCCGGTTATGCTTACCGATAGTGCAGGAGACGAGGGGTCTTCAAATACCCCCTGTGGTACCACGTCTGCGCCTCCACATACTTTCTGATCGCCCATCTCGCCTCCTGCTCTTCTTTGCTTTTCTTGCGCCCGCACTTCCCTTCCGTCATCGTCTAGCTCCTGGATAGCGATGGCGCCAGGTGGTGAGCATGCTCAAATGGTCGGCGACTATGCCATCCGCCGACGGTCCTCGCCGCTTGAGGTGGAGTACGCGCTTGAGGGGCGCGACCCGGTGGCGGCAGACAAATGGTGGGTGGCGACGGAGAGGAAGGAGGGTCCGTACTCCGGCGCCTTGGGTCCAACGCTTGTGACGGAGGAGACGATCCATGCGCTGCTGCGTGAGGGGGAAGCTGTCGGACCGCCAGGCAGTGTGGCTACCCACCGATGACGAGGCGAAACCGCGACTTGAGAAGACAGAGGCGATCATTTTCGTTGCCTACTTCGAAGCCGGGCTTCGCATGCTGGCCGCAATGGTCGTTGGCGATGTGTTGCGGATCTTCGGGCTGGAGCTGGCACAACTGACTCTGAACACGCTGGCTCGCCTTGCCGTGTACAGCTGGGCCTTGCTCTCGGAGGCGTGCTGGCCCAGCGCCTCGATGTTTGCGTATCTGCACGTTGTGCGATGCCACCCGAAGGAGCGGAAGGACGGGACGCTGTCGAACTTCGGTAGTGTCAACTTCATTCTGCGGTCACCGTGCGGGAAGCTCTTCCCCGCGAACTCAACTCGAGCGAAATGGGAGTCTAGCTGGACGAGACGGTGGTTCTACCACCGCGTGGCGTGCGGTAGTAGCCTCGAGTGCACGGGCCGGCCGATGGCATTCAACACCACGCCCAGCATAACGCTCGACCACGAGGATAGGCGAAGGGCGCGAAGACTCGTGGGGGTCACCGCCCGCTTCAACATGCGCGACCTCGCCGAGGAGTACATCATGTACAGCGTGGCGCCGCTTGCCTATGAGTGGCGCCTCACTGTGAGGAAACTCCGGGACGACAACGTTCGCCCGTCTGTTTGTTCGCTACCGGCGCCCTCCGGCCTTCGTAAGCCTCGATCGTGTCCTCTTTTCCATTTGTGCTCACTGCATCGTGTTTAACCATGCTTCTTGCCTCACATAGGAAGTCGCTTGGAGGACGCGGAACGCGCGGTAAGCATGTTCCTTGGGCTATATACGGCCAGGGAGCACGAGCAGCGTACGGCTGCAACCGCGGAGGTGGGGCTGGGGCGGATAAACCACGTGTGTGAGGCCCTGGGCGTTCGAGTGCCGGAACGCGCCCCTCCGGCCTCGAGCCAGTCGCGACATCAGGATGACAACGCCTAAGGAAAAAGGGCGCCGTCTCGTGGGAAGACTCAGGCCTCTGCATTCGTGCCTGGCGCGGCGGCTGCCATTGCCCCCATCGATGCAGCAGGCGCTGAGTCTGATTCGGCAAAGTACGCCAATTCGGACCTGGAGATGGGCACGGATGCCGGGGGCAAAAGGTCTCCGGGCAGTGCCAGGGACCGAGAGCGTGCCATGGACGGCCGGGAGGGGGAAGTCTCGTCGGTTACTAGGGAGGGGCCTCTGCTTGATCGTGCGAAATAGCACACCCGCAAGTGCACGGGTTGCCACTGAAATAGCGGCGAGTGTCGTGTTCTCTACAGGGACTAGACTGAGGCTACCGATGCTCAGCTAAAGCTAGGTCAAACGAAATGGGGGAGAAAACTAAACTAAAACGACTAAAACGACCAAACGAACTAACTAAACAAACGAACCAACGACGACGGGACGAACGAACGTACAAATAGACGTCGTATGACCGAACGAACAAAACGACGAAAGACTAGACGAACGACGCACGAATGAAACGACGACTAAACGACTGAACACGACTACCAAACGAACGAACAATGATGACTACACAACGAAAACAACTACCGACTGACGACCTAAATAACTATCGACCGCAAGAAAGAAAGAGGTAGTCGAAAAGCACTAAGGGAGGGTTTATAAGCACTAGGTGGGTTGAGAAGGAATGAGAGGGAAAACGATTGACAGCTAACTAGACGACGACGGCACACGACAAACATAGAACTACGAACACATGCACGACTTAACTATCAATCGACCGCTGAGAAAAGCAAAGAGGAAGGATTCAGAAGCAAAGGGAGGTTGAGACAGCACGGGGAAGAGAGACGGTCGCCGACTCGCTAAATCGCACAGGAAAACACAAAGACAACCACAAATACTAGACTAACACATCACTGAACACAAGCACAACTTCTAGAATTAAATTACTAGCAACATGAACATATAGAAATTCTAGAACAAAATAACAAAGCATAACACATCCACAGATCGCAATTTAACATCCACTACTGGACCACAGAGCTACACTTAACCAAAACAAATCCACTGATCACATTCACAAAGCACAGTGCATACATCACAAATAACATTCACAGACATAGATAACAATGTTGTCCAAGCATCCATAGTTCACAAAGCAGTAATAAACAAGGCCAATAGTATCAGTATCATCAACAGCAGTAAGAATACAAGATTTGGGGAAAGAATCAACCTAAAGGAGTAGAAGTAGCAGAGGGCAGAGGATGGTGTGGCCATCGGTGAAGTGAAGGCAGAAGAAGTCGATGTCGCGGTCGCCGGTATCGGTGATGTAGTGGCGGCCAGCGACGGTGGTGAAGAAGAGGGTGTCGGTGTCGATGAAGGCAGAAGAAGTCGGCGATGGAACTGAAGGGGAGCAGCGCACAGGTGGAGAAGGGAGAGAGAGGAGTGGCGGCGGTGGAGAAAGAGGGGGGAGAAGGAAGGGCGGCCGGATGCAGGGAAGTGAGGCGGTGAGGTATGGGGAGGCGCTGGGAAATGGAGGAGGGAGTAGAGGAGGCGCAGTAGGAGGCGAGGAGAGGCGTCGGCGCGGGTGGAGAAGAGGGCGGCGCCGAGATGGGAGAGGGGGGAATGGCGAGAGGAGGAGGAAGGGTGAGGTAGGGAGGCGGAAGAGGGCGGCGGGCGCACCGGATGGAGGGAGGCGCGGAGAGGTAGGGGCGGCGGTAGAGAAAGAAGAGCGGCCGGAGAAGGGAGAGAGGTGGCCGAGTAGGAAGGATGCGGCGGCGGAGAGAGATGGAGAAGGAGATGGCGTAGGTGGGAGAGGCAGCGGAGAGAGTGGCTGCGCAAGGGATAGGCAGAGGCGGTAACAGGGGTGGCCACTGGCAAGTTTGGCGCGGCCCTCGCCGGCGCCGGAGAAGAGAACGGGGGAGGAGAGCAATGGGGGAGGTGAGGAAAGAAGAAGTGGCCGGCTCGGTTTGGATCTGGGTGGCGGCTAGGGTTTTTGGCCGGTGGAGATTTTTGGCAATTTTACGATTTGGCCCTCCAAGTTTTTGGCAATTGCAATCAAGTCCTTTCTTATGCTTTCTTCCATTCTCGCCCTTCTGAGCTCCGATTTCATCGCGGAAAGATCCTACGCATTCGTGATGACGCGTACATCTATATGGAGTAGTCCCAGAATGCCGAATTTATCGTTTATGCGCCTAGATCGCGTCGGCCTATGGAAAAGCACAAAAAAGTGTAAAATAGTCCATTTCGAGCAATTAAATATAGAAAAGCGCGTAAATGACGATAAATGGTCCCAAAATGCGAAAATATGAGGGTAAAATGACATGTAAAAATATGTAAAAGTGACGCATGTCAGCCTCCGCCCGCGAGTGTTGGTGCTGCGAAGCCTGCTTCTGCGGCGGTTACCGTGGTGGGGCCCTCACCTCCTTCTCCCAAGGCGAAGTGGCCACGCCTGCGATCCCCGCTTCATCGGAGTTCGAGGGGGTTCGCCGTGGCGGCCCGTGTTGGGAGCTTGTGGGACCCCGACTCCGACTCCGAAGCCCACATATCCTGCGTTCCTCCGGCCCCTTCGCAGGCCGCAGCGGCCAGGGGGCGGGGGCTGCCGGCGTTGGGCCCCGATACGGGGCCGGCTCCGTCTGAGGGGATTGGCGCCCCTGTTAACCCGTTCAAGGCTAGGGGGACGCCCCGGCGAAGTCCGTCGCCTGCCACCGAAGGTATGCTACCTTGCTATACCTTGGCATAGCTTTGCAGTGCTCTCATAGGACTAACTAGTACATCTTCTTGCAGCGGCGCTCATCCTCGAGGACGGGCGATCCCCAGGACGCGGGGGCATTCCTTTGAGAGGGGCGTCCGGCGCTCCCGAGACTGCCGACGTGAACACCGCGCACCCGAGCTTAGCGGACTTCGTCCCTCCCCCAGAGGCGTTGGAGGCGTGGCGCGGGGTCGCGGATGACGCGACCGCAAGCATTGACCCGCAGGTGCTGCCAACCTACGGGACGGGACGCCTTGGGGACGCACTGGAGGTATCGGGAGTGAGAGTAAGTATCTGATCTTATGATGATACGCGGTCGTGTAGAAGCTTGCTAACTCCTTTGTCGTACAGACGCTCGTCTTGGCCCAGGCGTTGCAAGCGGCTCACGCCCGCGAGAAGGGGGCGCTAGAGGACCGGTTGCGGGCCGCTGAGGAGGCTCTGCGCGTAGCCAGGGGGACGTACTCCGCCAAAGATGACCACCTCCGCCACCTAGAAGCAGAGTGTGCGAAGACGAAGTCGCATGCCGAGGCGCTCGTGGCGGCGGCGCGGCTATCAGCCACAGAGGCAGCGCGACGAGAGGCTACGGAGGAGCGAGATGGCTTACTCCAGCAAATCGCTGCGCTAGAGAAGGAGAAGGGCGAGCTTGCTACATCTCTAGTGGAGCGGGACCGAACTCTGGGCGACGCTTCAATGTCTGCGTGGGATGCCATGCTGGCCCTGGAGGTCACCCTTGAAGGTCTCATCGCCGAAATACCGCCCCGCTCCTTTGGGCTCGAGGAGCTGTCGCGCACGCTCCGGCGGATCGGTGATGCGGCCAACATTGCCCGCAACTCCACGACGACCTTTGGCAACCACTGCTCCTACGTGACCTCGTGCCTGATAAGCGCGCTCCTGCAACACCGGGGCTGCCAGCATGTCAGCGAGCTGGCTGATCCCCGTTTGGAGCTGCCGACTTGTCTGATGCCATGCGCGCTGTTCGCCGCCCTGTGCGGTTCTTCCATGAGAGGATCTGGGAGTACATCAGGGAGGCTGCAGCGAAGGTCGAGCTGCGAAATAGCTTGCACAACGAGGGGAACCTCGGTCTGTGGCTTGATGAGGTCCCACGTCGCGACGAGGGCGGTCCCGCGGACCCGGGGGGCAATGCAAACCCTCAGGTGTGACGCCATGGTCTCCATGCGTTGGTGTGCGTTGTAAAACACAAGCCCCTTTTCCTTATGAATAAAGTGCAAGTTGCCTCACCGGTGTTCTAACTTGTGTGCCCGCATGTCCCGAGCAGCTACCCGGCCAGGGCTGGCTGCTAGTTTCTGACCTCTTGACCCGACGGCATCTTCCGTGCTGGTGGAGGGCCGAGGAGTCGTTGGACTTCTGGGCAAGCCGGGCTTCTTCGAGTGAAGCCTTGGCGCGAACACGCATTAAGGAGGAGCCGGCCGAGTAGCGGCCTCGAGCACCCGAGGATGCTTGTACACTTGTGTTGCATGCCTTTGTAAATATCTTCCGATGAATACCAACAGGGGGAGGGGGTTTTTAGTTGAAAAATATTGCCCGTGTCTCCATCCTTGCTTAAGATTATGCAGCCCCGTGGTAGATTCATGAGACTACATCACGCTCGCCTGCACACAGCAGTCCGAGCCTAGCCAGAGTAGATGTGCGAGCGCTTTGTCCCCTACCCTTCGAAGTGGTGGCAGCGGAGCTGGCGCCTTAGTCGAGGTAGACGCGCGAGTGCTCCGTCCCCTACACTTTGAAGTGGTGGTAGCGAAGCTGGCGCCTTAGTCGAGGTAGACGCGCGAGCGCTCCGTCCCCTACCCTTCGAGGTGGTGGCAGCGGAGCTGGCGCCTTAGTCGAGGTAGACGCGTGAACGCTCCGTCCCCTACCCTTCGAGGTGGTGGCAGCGGAGCTGGCGCCTTAGTCGAGGTAGACGCACGAGCGCTCTGTCCCCTACCCTTCGCAGTGGTGGCGGCGGAGCTGGCGCCTGGCTCGAGGTAGACGCGCGAGCGCCCTTCGAGGTGGTGGCAGCCGAGCTGGCGCCTTAGTAAAGGTAGATGCGTGAGCGCTTCGTCCCCTACCCTTCGAGGTGGTGGCAGCGAAGCTGGGACCTTAGTCGAGGTAGACGCGCGAACGCTCCGTGCCGTACATGTCGAAGTGGTGGCAGTGGAGCTGGCGCCTTAGTCGAGGTAGACGTGCGAACGCTCCATCCCCTACACGTCGAAGTGGTGGCAGCGGAGCTGGTGCCTTAGTCAAGGTAGACGTGCGAGCGCTCTGTCCCCTACCCTTTGAGGTGGTGGCAGCGGAGCTAGCGCCTTAGTCGAGGTAGACGCGCGAGCGCTCCGTCCCCTACCCTTCGAGGTGGTGGCAGCGGAGATGGCACCTTAGTCGAGGTAGACGCGTGAGCGCTCCGTCCCCTACCCTTCGAGGTGGTTGCAGCGGAGCTGGCGCCTTATTCGAGGTAGACGCGCGAACGCTCCGTCCCCTACACGTCGAAGTGGTGGCAGCGGAGCTGGCGCCTTTGTCGAGATAGACGCGCGAACACTCTGTCCCCTACACGTCGAAGTGGTGGCAGCGGAGCTGGCGCCTTAGTCGAGGTAGACGCGCGAACGCTCCGTCCCCTACCCTTCGAAGTGGTGGCGGCAGAGCTGTCCGCATAGTTGGCTTACTCTCCGCAGGATGTGCATCGCGGCTAGCCTCTGTTAAGGCCTGTCGGTGCTCCGCGGGATGCTCATGAGTGTAAGCTGCCGCTGCGTCTGATCCGACTTTACAAGGCGGATGCGGAGGCGAGCCTCGACTGCCTCTTGTGCGAATGCTGCGAGGTGCCTACGGAGGCGAGCTTCCGCTGCCTCTCACGCTACTGCTGCGAGGTGCCTGCAGAGGCGAGCCTCTAGTGCGTCTTATCAAGACTCAAGGTGCGTGGAAGCATCAACCGCGCGTTGTTTATACTCCGGAGAGTACGCATAGGGGTAATGCATGTGCGTGCGCGGGTGCATTCGCATCTTATTTATACTCTGTAGAGTGCGTGGGACTATCAACCACGTCTTGTTTATACTCCGGAGAGTACGCATAGGGATAATTCCTATGCGTGCGCGGGAGCATCCGCGTCTTGTTTATAATCAGTAGAGTGCACAGGGACAACATCCGCATCTTGTTTATACTCTGTAGAGTGCGTGCGGAGGCAGACCTCGATGCTACATCTTATTTAGAGTCCGTAGACTACGCGCGAGGCAAGCCTCCGCACGTTGTGGGCGGTGAAGTTGCATGCGGAGGCGGACCACGACGCTACGTCTTATTTAGAGTCCGTAGACTGCACGCGGAGGCAAGCCTCCGCGCGTTACGGGCGGTGAAATTATGTGCGGAGGTGGACCTCGACGCTATGTCTTATTTAGAGTCCGTAGACTGCACGCGGAGGCAAGCCTCCGCGCGTTGCGGGCAGTGAAATTGCGTGCGGAGGTGGACCTCGACGCTACATCTTATTTATACTCCGTAGAGTGCATGCGGAGGCGTCCCCCCACGTGTCTTTGTTTATACTCATGCCCGTGTTTTTCACGAAGAGTGCGCGCGTGAACGCGTATCTTTGTTTATACTCATGCCCGCGTTTTTCACGGAGAGTGCGCGCGCGAACGCGTGTCTTTGTTTATACTTCTGAGGAGTGGGCGCGAAGGCAATCCTTCGCGCGCTTTTGTGGGAAACAAGACAATTTTTCGCAAACGATGAACTTTATTAAATTCCTGTTTGCGTGGGTGAGCGATTACAAAAGATGAGGTACTGACCACTGACCGCTTAAAGACAGAAATGGCCACAGCTGTCGTTGTCCAGCGACGAGGCGGGGCGCGGTGGGAGCCTCTGCTGTTGGGGCGATCCGCGCAGGGGCCTGGCGGGGTGCTTTCCGGGGCCACCAAGGATCTTCGCGCTTGCACACCCGGCCTAGGTGTTCCGTTGAGCCTCGTGGTGCGGACCTCTGATGCCAAGCTCTATGCATCGAGTCATATCCTGATCGCCGTGAACGGTGATGATACATAGGAAGCTGTGGTGTGGGACTGCCCCGAGAGAGTTTAAGGTTGGCCGCCCCAATATAGCGTTGTAGGGGTACAAAATGTCGACGACGTTGAAGGTGGCGTCCTCACTCCTCACATTATCGTCTCAACCGAAGGAGACTTGGAGGCATATCTGACCCAATGCCCGCAGGGGTTGGCCTCCGAAGCCCTGCAATGGGATTCCCGAAGGGCCCAATCGACTTCGGGGGATCCCCATCTGATCAAAGGCCGCTGCGAACAAAATGTTCATGGAGCTTCCTCCATCGACCAGGACACGCCTAACGTCGCATCCTGCGATGACGACCTGGATGACCAGGGGGTCTTGGTGAGGGAATTCCATGCCCTCAGCGTCAGCGGGCGTGAAGGTGATTTTGTGTTGCGCCCACTCCGGCGGTACTTGCGCTGGGTATGCCGTGACATGGTGCAACCTCCTCGCATAAGCCTTCCGCTGCTGCACCGAGGTGAACTCCAATGAGGAGCCCCTGGAGATGACGTTTATGACCTTGTGCTGGGCTCCCTCCGGGCTTGCAGTTGCAGGAGGCCCTCCTGAGGTTGTTGTACGTGGGCCTGAATCCACAGGGGGCCTCCCTGGGGTTGCATCCCTTGATCCTGGGGGTGTTGGACGTGAGCCACGATGGGCGGACGCACCTCAGGGTTTCTGTCTCTGGCGACGCTCTGCCGGAGTGCTGCGATGGTTGTGCACGCACGCGTGTCGTGGCTACCCTGACCATGGACTTCGCACCACTGCCCATGGTGCTGGTCGTCATGCTCCCCGTGGGCTTTATCGTCGTGACCCCGCCCGCGCCCCCGTCCCCGGCCATGGCGTCCTCTGCCGCCACGACCAGCAGGAGCGTTATCCTCGGAGCCACCCTCGATGTCGAAGACATAGCGAGGCTTCCGAGATTTGTGTTGGTCGCCTTTGGACCTCTCGCCCGACGAGTCTTTGTGCTGGGTATCCTTGCGCTCAGAGGCGTCCTTCGATGGCTCTTGCTTACGTTTGCCTTTCGAGGAGCCCTCCTTCGGCGAGCCATCATTTTTCGTGGAGCCCTTCGCCCGATTGGTGTCAGAGTCAATGCCGTGTCGCCGTTGCGCATCCTTTTCCGCTCTGGCGTACTCTTTCATCTTGTCTTGATTGGTTTTCGCGCGTGACCTTGTATCGCTGCGTTGATGACGGTTGTTTCATTGACGTCCTTGACCTGGCAGCGTACATTCGCGAATCGTTTGAAGTAATCCCGGAGCCCTCCGAGGGTTTTTGCTTGATTGCGAAGAGCTGGTCCGCATCGACGTGCTCGACGTAGTTGCCCTGAAAGTTGTTGTAGAGCTGGTCGCGGATCTGCTCCCACGCGTAAATGGAATTTGGCTCGATGGTGAAGAACCAAGAGAGCGCCACCCCTTACAACGCGAGGCGGAGCCCCTTCGCCTTCATGGTGTCATCTCCGCCAGCGGCTTCGATGGTGGTCTCATACACACGCACGAATTCCCGTGGGTCTGTGTCACCTTTGTATGCCTCGATGACACTCGGGAACCTGAAGTCCTCCGGCCATGCCGCCTGCTACAGGCCCGCGGAGAGTGGGGACTCCGATGCGACCTCTCCGGTGTGGGCTCCGATGCGACCACCGATGGGGTCTGTTGGCTCCGAGCCTCTTGCATGTCCCGCACGGCCCCGCGGAGATCCATGAGCTCCCGCTGAAATGCGCTGAGGCCCGCATCGCCACCCATGCCTGCGACTGCTAACACTGAGGCCCTGGTATTGACACGAGATTCCACCGCTCCCACCTTCTTCTTCTTCGCCGCCGACGATGAAGCTTTCTTTGGTGCCATCCTTCTTCAGATCTGAAACTCTTATCCTCCCCACGGACGGCGCCAACTGTTGTGGTTACAGACCAAACACAGAGAGAGAGAGAGTATGGTAGTGGAGAATTAGGTGAGCAATGGCTTAGGGTTTCCCCCGTGGCCTGTGTTGTATATATATCCACATGGGGAGTACTTTTACAATTATACCCTTACATCCAAGTATCCCCCTCAGGGGCACTTATGTCATTACACATGTCCCATTCTGGGCTTACATACCTCTAACAAGCCTGCTGGGCTTAGGTGGGGGCCACCCCTATGACAAACACAGTTGGCCCAGCTCAAGTGCAAATCAGGAGGAGGGAAGTGGTATGTTCTCGCCGTGGTCAATGACTTCTCGAGGTATTCTTGGGTGTTTTTCTTAGCCTCGAAGGATGAGACATTTACCCATTTTTATGGTTTGTTTAGTAGGCTTTCTGTTGAGCTCCCGGGTGCCTTACGAGCGATCAGCAGTGACAATGGCACGGAGTTCAAGAATTCCTACTTCGAGAGGTTTTGCGGTGAGACAGGTGTAGAGCACGAGTTCTCTTCTCCATACGCCCCCAGCAGAATGGCGTCGTGGAGAGGAAGAACCGTACCTTGGTTGAGATGGCCAGGACGATGCTCGATGAGTACTCTACACCGAGGAAATTTTGGGCTGAGGCGATAGCCACCGCGTGCCATGTTTTAAACAGAGTTTTTCTCAGGGCACACTTGCATCGCACCTCTTATGAGTTGAGATACGGGCGAAAGCCCAGTGCCTCTCATTTTCATGTGTTTGGTTGCAAGTGCTTTATTCTGAAGTCTGGGAACCTAGATATGTTCGAGTCACGATCTTCTGATGGGATCTTTCTTGGTTACTCGACTTCTTCGCGGGCTTATCAGGTCTGGAACTGCGAGTCTAGTAAAATGGTAGAAACCTATGAGGTGACCTTCAATGAGGCCAGTCCGGGGACTAGGCCTGATATCTTAGGTTCTTTAGAGCAGTCCGAGACAATCTTTGTGGATGATGAGGAGGATGGAGATGAGGGTTGTCTACCCGATCCAGTTCCTCCTTTCCTTGAGGTGCCTACTTCCTCCACTGCACATCGAGGAGATCAGCCCATGCCTTCTGCTTCTTCTGGAGCTAGTGGCTCTGTTCCTACCTCATCAGCTCATGTGGTAGAGGTCACCTCTTCATCTCATCCAGGACCTCCTCGAAATATTCAAAAAGACCATCCATTAGAGCAGATGATTGGAGACCTCTTTGAGCGAGTCACTCGCTCAAAGTCTGGCATGTCACATTTTTGTCTCCATTCTGCCTTTGTTGCCACCTTTGAGCCCAAGGATGTTAGTCATGCTCTTTCTGATGAGTCTTGGGTCAATGCCATGCATGAGGAGTTAAAGAATTTCGAGAGAAACAAGGTCTAGTCGCTTGTTGAGCCCCCTAGAGGTCACAATATCATTGGTACTAAGTGGGTGTTCAAGAACAAGCACAGTGAGGATGGAGTAGTCTTTCGAAACAAGGCTAGACTGGTAGCTCAGGGCTTCTCACAGGTTGAGAGTCTTGATTTGAGGAGACCTTTGCCCCTGTAGCTAGGCTAGAGGCCATTAGGATTCTGCTTGCCTTTGCAGCGTCTAAGGGTTTCAAGCTTTACCAGATGGATGTCAAGAGTGCCTTCCTCAATGGGTTTATTGAGGAGGAGGTCTATGTTAGACAGCCTCTAGGTTTCGAGAACCCTAAATACCCAAACCATGTCTACAAGCTTTCCAAAGCCTTATATAGACTTAAGCAAGCCCCTAGAGCTTGGTATGAGAGGCTTAAGTCCTACCTATTGAGTCATAGGTTTGAGATGGGTGAGGTAGACAAGACCTTGTTCATTCGTAGGCATGGCAATGACCTTCTGCTCGTCTAGATTTATGTGGATGATATCATCTTTGGCGGCTCTTCTCATGCTCTTGTTTCACAGTTCTCGGATGTCATGAGAACCGAGTTTGAGATGAGCATGATGGGTGAGTTGACCTTCTTCCTTGGCTTCCAGATCAAATAGATTCAGGAGGGTACTTTCTTGCATCAGGGCAAGTACACTCGTGACCTACTGAGACTCTTTGACATGAGTGATGGCAAGCCGGTGTCAACTCCAATGGCATCCACAGCTTCACTTGACCCAGATGAGGATGGAGAGCCAGTTGATCAAAAAGAGTACAGAAGCATGATTTGCTCCCTTTTGAACCTCACTGCCTCATGACCGGACATACATTTCTCTGTGTGTCTTTGTGCTCGATTTCAGGCTTCTCCTCGCTTATCTCACCGCCAGGCGGTGAAACGCATCCTTCGGTACCTTCGGGCTACCATTAACTATGGTATCTGGTACTCTTCCTCTTCCTATCTTTCCCTTAGAGCCTACTCATACGCAGACTTTGCAGGCTGTAGGGTAGATAGGAAGAGCACTTCTGGCATCTGCCAATTTATTGGCACTTCTCTCGTCTTTTGGTCTTCTAGGAAGCAGTCCGGTGTTGCACAATCCACCGCAGAGGCCAAGTATGTTGCTGCAGCCAGGTACTTTGGATGGCTTCAACCCTACGGGACTTTGGGTTAGTTATAGACAGTGTTCCACTCTTTTGTGTTAACACTTCTGCTATTAACATTGCCAAGAACCCAGTGCAGCATTCTCGGACCAAGCATATTGATATCAGATATCACTTCCTTAGAGACCATGTGGAGAAGGGTGACTGACATGCGTCATTTTTACATATATTTACGTGTCATTTTACCCAATTATTTTTCGCATTTCGAGACCATTTATCATCATTTGCATTATTTTCTATATTTAATTGCTCGAAATGGACCATTTTACATTTTTTGCTATTTTCCGCAGGCCGGCGCGATCTAGGCGCATAAACGACAAATTTGGACTGCTCCGTACATATGTGCGCATCGACACGAATGCGTAGGATCTTTCCGCGATGAAATCGGACTTCCGAAGGGCTAGAACAGAAGAAGTTAAATGGGGGAAGGACCTAATTGCAAATTTCAGAAATCTTGAGGACAAAATCGCAAAACTGCCAAAATTCTCCACCGGCCACAAACCCTAGCCGCCGCCCAGATCCAAATCGAGGCGGCCATTTGCTTCTACCCGAGCCCCCCTTTGCTCTCTCCTACCCCTTCCTCTTCTCCGGCGCCGGCGAGGGTCGGCCAGCTCGCCGGCGGCCAACCGCTTCACATCCCCGCCATTTCTTCTCCACCACCGTCTCTTCATCCCCCACCGAGCTCCATCCGCGCCTCCTCTTCCTCTACTCCGACTCACCGGCGTGCCATCCCCTCACCACCGCTCCTCACCGACCTCTGCTCACAGCGCCGCCGCTCCTTCCTACCTCCTCCCACCGTTCCTCTTCCTCTCCTCCGCAGCACCAGTGCGCCGCCGCCTTAGCTCCTCCACCACTCGCCGCATCTACTCCACCTAGACCGGGCGTCGCCACTCACCACCTCCGGCCGCCTCCCTTCTTCTCCGCATCCGGCGCGCCACCATTCTCAGATCCTCCGGCCGCCGCTCTTCATCTCTTCCACTCCCGGCCACCGTCATTTCCATTGCGCACCACCCTTCCTCTTCTTCTCCACGGTCGCAACCTCTGTTGCTCCACCGCGTCGGGCCAACCACCCCTCTCCCTTGCCGCCGCCGCACCTCCTTCTTAGCTCCCCTTCTCCTTCTTCTCCTCTAACCGCCACCTTCTTCCCCACATCCGGCAGTTCCTCCTACACCGCATCTTCTTCGCCGCATCCTCCCTTCTTTCCTTGGCCTCCCCTTGCTTCTTCCTTATCCTACTCGCCCTCTCTACTCCCTTCCCCTTCGGCGCGCCCTCTCCCACCAAGCACCACCGCCGGCCTCATCCCGAGCGCCGCCCCTCCTCTCGGCTCTTCAGCATCTCCACGGCCCACGCCTCATCAGCGCCGGCTGCGTCATCCACATCTCACCGACGTGCCACCGAGACCGGGCCGCCGCAATCAACCGAATCGCCTCATCTGCCCCCTCCACCGAGCGCACCGCCGTCGATCTTCATCGCCACCGACGCTGGTCTTCTCCGACGTGTGCTCCTCCGCCGGCTGCATCATTCCCTGCACCAACAGCGCCGCTGCCCGCCGCCACTCCGGCGTCATCTTCATCGGCCTCTGCTCCCCGCTACTTCTACCCCTTTCGGTTGAATCCAACCCCCATCTCCATTTACTGTTTACTTCATTGCTCATTTTTTCCTGTTGATTTCTAATCTCTGATGGTGAATTGTGGATTCTGAGCCATTGCACTGTGATGATAATGTTATTTGTGATGTGTGCATGAGATCAGTGGATATGATATTGTTCCTTGTTCTGTTATTGTGAATTATGCACTGATGAATGCTTGTGCTCACTGTGATGTTATTTGAGATTAGTTGTCAATCTGTTCATGTGGTATCTGCTCAGTGATTATGATATCTGTTATTTACCTGTTAGTACATGTGGGTTAGTTCATTTGTGTTTAGTGTTCTTGTCGTGTGCTTGTGAAGGCATTAGTGTTGGTTGTGTTGCGCGAACTAGCTAGCCGGCAACCGTCTCCCTCTCCTCGTGCTGTCTCGACCTCCCTCTTTTCTCCTAGACTCTCTTTTCTTCTCTCCGCGGTCTGTCGGTAGTTAAGTCGTGCAGTCGTTCGTAGTTGTTTGTTGTGTCATCCTGCCGTCGTCGTCTAGTTAGCGAATGACCGTCTTCCCCCCTCGTTCTCTCTCGACTCTCCCCCTGCTTCTAGACTCCCTCCGTGCTTCTCGACTACCTCTTTCTGTCACACGGTCGGTAGTTAGTTAGGTCGTCGGTCGGTAGTCGTGTTATCGTTCTCGTCGTCAATTTTGTTTGTGCGTCATTCGTGTAGTCAGTCGTCATGTTATTCGTTCGGTCGTACGGCGTCCATTCGTACGGTCGTTCGTCCCGTCGTCGTTTAGTTCGTGCTTTTGTTTAGTTCTTTCGTTGTTTAGTCCGTGCGAGCTAGCGCTTGTTCGGCAGTTCGTTCGTTTGGCTGCTTTAGTAGTCGCTGTAGGTTTAGTTTTCTGGCCCGTTTCGTTTGACCTAGCTTTAGCTGAGCACCGGTAACCTCAGTCTAGTCCCTGTGGAGAACACGACACTCGCCGCTATTTCAGTGGCAACCCGTGCACTTGCGGGTGTGCTATTTTTTTACGATCAAGCAGTGACATAGTGCTCTAGTTTGTGGAGAGTGACCACCAGTTAGCTCATATCTTTAGCAAGCCTTTGGATAGCTCTAGGTTTTCAGCCTTGCAGGGAGAGGTTGGGGTGGTTTGTCCTTACGGACTGTAGTGAGGGGGAGCTTTGTGCTTTACTGCTTTATCCTATTTATTATGCTCCTGTTCTCATTTTGTTGCATTGCATTCCGGTGCATTGGGTTAGTCCTCCTAGCATATATTAAAGTGTTTCTCCTGTCCAGTTGCTTAGATTTCTTCCTCTCATCTTGTGTTTCTAGGATGCTGCTTATTAGCTGTCTCTCTTCTCACTAGCTAGTACACACAGATACATTGTTGGATCATACATATACATCGCATAAACCATACCAAACATTTATATTATACATCAGAGTTTAAATAACCCGTATCGGATAAGGTTTACATTGCGGGCCGATCAATCCAAATGTTACAATACAGAAATTGGAAGTAGAAGCACAAAGCAAAAGATGAGACCACACCTCGCCACAGGCAAACGACTAGGCGTAAATGATGCCATACTATTTTCCAATAGTTTGGATAATAAATGTCCACATAATTATCATCCAAGTCTACCTGTCGGTGTTTTAATACCGATCTTACGTATGATTTTTTGGATTCGGGGAAAACTCTTAAGACTAATATCCAGTAATTCAGAAGAAAAACACAGGGGTTTTTATATAGGTTCGGGCCTTCTCCTGGGAGAATAATAACTGTACTTTTTGTGTGGCTATTACTTAGAGAAATGGTTACAAATGTGTAATGTGAAATGCCTTGCACTATTCTTGCTTGGATCAGAATTCGTCCCATAACCCTCCGCTTTCATCCTTTATATAGCTGATGAAGCGACGGCAGTTGTCTCATGCCAAAAGACATCTCAATGGTTCGGAAGATAACCGCCCAACAGAGGTTATTTTCTGAGAGAGGGATCATGTGTGATTATTGAGATAAGCGCATGTTCTAACCGTCTTGTCAGGCACCTCTATGATGTACGAGAATGCCATGGATAAAGGAATTGGAGATAGACTAGTCGTAAGAAGGTCTACGACCACAGGGTGGTCGTAGGAGAACTTACGAGTACATAGCCGTAGAAGAGCTTACGACATGTGGTCGTAGAAGGACTCACGATTATATGGCCATAGAAAAGCTTACAACTTGAGAGTGGTCGTAGGAGGACTTACGACTACCTTATTCTCCCTTATTAATAAGGGGCATACTCGGGAAGTATAATGACGTCATAATTTAAGGATTATTCAATTCTCACATCTAGTCCCCTTAACTTCATGTGAAAGTAACTTATTTGAGAAAGAAAGGCTATAGACGAAAGATGGTTGAAGGTGTAGAACCAGACAGGCAACAGAGGGGGGTGTAGGACCAGACAGGCAATAGAGCAATTGAGAAGACACAGCAAAGAAATGACCATGGTCGGAGGCCAGCAATGTGGTCGAAATACCACAACATGGACAAACTTTGACAACATGGTCGAAAGCAGACAACGTGGTCGAGAATTGTCTTAGTCGATAACCACCGAGACCAGAAACAACAAGATTGAAAATAGTTGCAGTCTAAACTGATGTAGTCATAGACAACGTGATTGAATAATTAGTGTTGTCCTAACCAACCGAAACAGTGGTAGCAACTAACTTGGTCGTAAGCCAATGATTGGTCGAACAACCAACGTGGTCGGAACCACTCTGCAACCAAACCAATCAGTGTGGTCGAAATCAGTACGATGTAGTCTGGAACTTGACCTTCATTGAAACCAACGTATTCGTAAAGTCGATCGGCGTTCCAGACTGTGACTGCACCGACTATGACTGCTTTAGTTTAGAATCAACAAAAGATGGCAAGAAACAAACATATCTGAACGTGGTCGAAAAGAAGAACGCTGCGGTGAGAAACGTGACCGTGGTCGTAAACTTCTTGATAGAAACAGAGGAAGAGCAGAGAGCGCACGACCACAAGATCCGAACTATGCAAAAATTTTGATTAAGGGATCGAACGACCATGAAGCTTTGCACACAAGATGATGAGGGTCTCAAGAGGTTTCTCTAATCTTTAATTGAAAACTTAGCAACCGAAATGAGAGCTTCACAAGATTTTATCGAGAGCGCCTGAAACTGAATCCGAGAGAATAAAAACGCAATCAAACCTTGCTCATGGGAATAGAATAGCCAAGATGGCTTTGAGCATGATTCCCCAACACACAAGTCAGATCAGAACCAAGAACGTTTTCTCGGATCAAGAAAGATAGAATACAATCAAAGAACAAAGAAGAACCAAGAAAACAGAGAAACAAAACCAAAGCAACTCAAAGCCATTCAGACAACAATCCTCAACAAGTCGATCAATAAATGATATATTGTTCCAAGGATTGAGTCTATAGCCACTCCAACCAGGAGGACCAAGAGCACAAGTGCTCCACACCAAAAACCCTAAACACGAACGCATGCAAGAAAACCGAAAGACACCAGAGACCACAGGATGGGTAGCCCTCCATCCCTTTTCATAGTCTCTCGATACCGGGGATAACTCGTTAACCCCCTACCTACCACCGGGTTTCCTCACACATACAAGATAAACACCCTTTAATAGAACCGCCTCCTTTTTAGGTTTTGAGCAATTTACCACAATGCCCCTTTACCACCTTTCTGGAAGCTTCTTGTTTTCTTACTGTCCACGCTTGTAACCACCTTGCAGCCTCAGTCATCTTTAGCTTTTCCTGATCATTATGAACCTCAACACCTCTCTATGTCTAATCCCGATCCTTCCACGCCTCACCATGACCTAGCCCCAAGGTCTTCCAAACATCACTGACAAGTAAAGCATCACATAGCATCGCACTATAACCAAGAATCATCAATTTGCATAAACATCACAAATTCCAGAGAAGCAATCTCAGTAAACCACTGGTCTTAATAGCTTATGACTACAAAACATAAGCTACTCGTAGCACATGAAGTCTTCCCAGCTGTCTACGACCAGCAAGTGAGATGTTACAACCATTGCATAGGCTACTACGACCATAAAGCAGATGCTACGACCACATAGCAATCACTACGACCATCAATCACAACGGCTACGACTTTAACACACCTAGTCACCATGACCATCGACTACAGCTAGGCAGAGCTACAACTATTGACCACGGCTAGGCAGAGCTACGATTATCGACCACGGCCAGGTAGAGCTACGACTATCGACCATAGCAAGGTAGAGCTATGACTATTGACCATGACCAGGTAGAGCTATGACTATCGACCATGAACAGGAAAAGCTATGACTATCGACCACAGCCAAGCAGAGCTACGACTATCGACCACGGCCAGTTAGAGCTACGACTATCGACCAGTAGAAGCTACGACGATCTAGTCGTAAGGTCCTCTGCCGACCACTAAGTCATAAAAGTCTCTACCAACCACAAAATCATAAAACCGGCTGCAGACCACCAAGTCGTAAAACCAACTGCCGACCACCAAGTCGTAAAATCAACTGCCGACCACCAAGTCGTAAAATCGACTGCCGACCACCAAGTCATAAAATCGACTGCCGACCACCAAGTCGTAAAATTAATTGCCGACCATGTGGTCGCAAATGCGATTACCGACCACACGGATGAACACAAAGGTCATAGAGCCAGCAAACTCCTGCACATACCTCATAAACAAAACTCAACCATACACTAACTCTAATGCAAAGGTCAATTACTAATCACAACCATGGGGTGACCTCCACATGGTCTCATAGAAGGCAAGGCCTTTTTTATTCTTATCGACCAGAAATGAACTTGGTCAATAAGGTAATTTTGCTTGAGTTGAGAAGACAAACAGACTCCAAAACAGAGGAAGTCCAAACGTTTTTTTCTATTCTGTCCGTCGAATCCTGAAAAAACCGTTCAATTCTCAAGATGAGTAATTGGCTGAGATGATTACAAAAACTTACCGGGAGGTAATTTTTAGTCTTCTCCTTTAACCATTAGCTCCAATCTGCTCGAACCTTCCACCACCAGCCAATCCCTTCAACCTTCCTCAATCTTGAACAAATTGACTCCCACCAACTGAAAGAATGATGAGGCCCGTATCTGTCTAGGCTGTGTCAGAGATGGACAATGCCAAATTGAAGGCATTGGAGGTTGATGAAAAGATCCCCCGTGGTGATTCATCAAATGGATTGAAGCCGCCAGGCAACATTGGCTGTCGGGACAAATAAGAGAAATCCCAGTGTTCCAAGCCTACTATGAGTGTGGTGCGAGGTGGACAGCGTGGGGGTGGTGCTCGAGCTAAGGGGAGCTTTGACCAGCAATTGGAGAAGCTAGGGCACTATGGGGATGCTCCAAGTAGGAGGAATCGAAGAGAGGAGCTCCGGAGAGAAGGCGGCGGCGTTGGAGGCAACTACAGCTGGAGTTGAGGAAGGAAGCTGGTGCGGCTAGCTAGGGAGCATAGAAATCCAATTAATTAAGAGGTCTAGAAGTGGATGCTTGGGAACATATTTCGACACAAACAGCTTTCAACGGAGCTTGCCAAGGTGGCCGGAATGGTGGGGTGGACATGGTAGTGGGCGCGAGCACGGGAGTGACTCGGCTTGGTGAGAAAGGAAGGAAGAAGGGGGCATAGCTCGGCTTAAATAGGCAAGGGGCGCTGTGGCATTGTTGTGCTCCCACAGTGAAAGGTAGCGCAGGGGCACGTGGATGTGACCAAGCTGCGCAACGCACTGGGCACACAGATCACGATGTGTAGCGCGGCGTGGGGGCTATGCGTGCACAGGCATGAGGTGAGGTGGCGCCAAGATTGCACGCGCCGGGGATGGGTTGGCGGCTTGTTTGCACACAACATAGGGAAGAGGGGAGAGAGGAAGAGGGAGGGGATGCGGCCAGTGTCTGAGGGAGGAAGGAAGAGAGAAAGAGGGGAATGGCTAGCAAAAAAAGAATATTGATCTTTGCTTTTTGTCAATTTTTGATTTTTGAAATTCAAATTCATTTTCAGCTCAATTCGATATCCAATTATTTTGGCTCTTGATCCATGATTTTTTATTTTCATTATTTGAATTATTGTAACATCTCAAAATTTCGTTCTCTGAAAAATTTAATTTCAAATTAATTAATTTAAAGTATTTGAACTTTATTTGGATTTATCTAAATTTTATTTCAAAATCTAAATCAAATTTAATCCTCAACCTCTCTACTCGGCCATCACGTGATCCTCCCTGATTCAATCCATCCTCGCCCGGTTTAATCTCAGCCTTCTCCCCGGTCAACGGACCCAGTCCACAAAAGCCGGTCCCACCTGTCAGTAAATAAAACCCTTTTTCCTGTTGAAAAATAATTCGTCCAGAAAATCAAAATCTCTGTTGACGTCACCCTAACATCATAAATTCCTTTTTCCATAGAAAAATAATTCCTCTGAAAATCATTTCCCTTAATGATGT
The DNA here is from genome assembly GCA_017311315.1 of Dendrocalamus latiflorus. NCBI lineage: Eukaryota > Viridiplantae > Streptophyta > Magnoliopsida > Poales > Poaceae > Dendrocalamus > Dendrocalamus latiflorus. The sequence continues at coordinate 44,877,289 of CM029627.1, forward strand.
CATTTCAGTTCAAAAATAATTCCAGAAAGTCAGTTTATTCTTTTTCTCTCCTTTTAAACTTCCAAAATATCGTATTTCTTCATTTTAACTCCGAATGAGCCCATTCAAATTTCTAAATTCATCAAACATTCCAATCTATCCATTTCTATCCTTTTCTCAAATTTTTGGAATTTTCGAATTTATTTGAATTAAATTAAAGCTTAGAAAGTAAAAATATTTTAAATGGTCAAAATATACTTCAATTAAATCTGAAATTATTTTATTTGGTATTTTCGGGTTCTAAGGTTGTTTGTGGAATTTTTCTGAATTTATTTCGAATTTATTTTTTTTTTCGAAAAAACAATTATTATTTTATTATTATTTTTCTCTCTCCTCCTATTCATCTTCTCAAGAGCGTGCGTTTCTGTCCAGAGCGATGGCGTCGCCATGAACACAACTTTCAAGCTTTCATTCCTTATGAATTTCTCAACGGTTTTTAGCGAAATAAATTGCATTCAACTCCTCTCATCAAACTCTTTCATTTCCCTACCGTTTTCCCCTCATTCATGAGCCGTTTTGCGAGAAATTAACCCATGCCATTGATGGACATGGTCTCTTGATCTCCCATCTCGGACCTCCCCCTCCCCTATAAAAGGAAGCACCGTGAGCCCCTCCTCATCCTCACTCAACCCCGAAAATATCAAGTCCCCACTCCTCTTCTCTGGGGCGCAATCGGAGTTTTTCTTTTGTGTTCCAAGCGGTGTTCTTCGGCTTATTGCGCCTCGTCCGGTGGAGCCCCGCCACTTTTGAGCACATCCTCGGATTCGCCTCATCGCGTTCTACGCGGTGCTCACCTCGCCTTCGCCGGAACTTCGCCGGAGCACCGTCGCTACCGTGGGCCATAGCGCGTCGTCGTTCCTCGCGTCGCCACCGGCCGTCCGTGCATGCCCGACCAAAACCAAGGTGAGCATCACGTTCCCCACGCTCTACTCTTCGTTTCGCCGCAAACCCCACATGCTAACTCCTCTCCGTTTGCCCGGAACGCCGATGTCAACCCGACGGTCGCACAATGTCTTCTCCACCGTGTTCCGCCACCATCCGATGTCCTTTGGCCGAGCCGTTTGCACCGTTGAGTTTGCCTCGACGCGTTCTACGTCGTGCTTCCATCGCCATCACCTAAATATTCCCCGAGTCCTCGTCGACCTTGTCAGGCCCAGACACTAAAACTGTACCTTGCGCGTACACCCCTTTTTGCCAATTGTCAGGAATTGAGCTTTCCGTGAAAATGGCCGTTTGTGACTCCCGACGTCGATTCGTCGCCTCCGACTACGACTAATCCGGAGAGTTCGATTTTAACGATTCGCAACATCAAGTCTCCGAGCAAGGCAAGTCTCCTTTGATCATCTTGAACCTATGATTTCAAAATGTTTTAATTATTTTAAATTATGTGCATTGCTATTTATATAAAATATTAGTTCAAATCTTAAGGGTTAGTTAAACCAACCTTGTTATATCCTCCATTGAAATTGAATGCCATGTACCTTTGTCACCCTAGAGTTTCATTTGTCTCAATAATGAGATTATTACTGAATCTTTGTGAATAGTGGAATGGTAGTATAATGCTTAGTCTCGCTATTTAATATCTTTGAAATCTTGAAAATGGGAAATTATGATTTATTGTAATACCCCTGTGTTTATGAAAATTAGTGGTAATTGGAGTTGCCACTGTTCTTTTAAAATAAACTAAAATGTGAAAATTGGTTTAGATTAGGGTGGATGGTTAGTTTGGATTGGTGCAGGAAGCACGAGATCTTGTAATGTGTATGTTCCACCCTAGTCAATTAAGGACCGACGCTTGTGTTTGTCCAGACTGAGCATTAACCGTACAACCACAAGTCTATATGGGTACGACCTAGCTGACTAACTTACGATAGTCTAGTTTAGGTGCCACCAGTGGAAAGTGGATGCCAGGGATGGACTGGTTATTCACAGTGAGGGACAGGGATTTACTGTACTCATATGGCGCAAGAGGGGGCTTCGGTTCGGGCGGTTAGCCTACCTGCGGTGAAACCTCAGCGGGTGGTATCTAGCTAGATTAGAGTAAGGTAAAGGCTTTGTGATATTTTATCTGGGTCTCATGCCAAAGGAAGCGTGTTGACTTTTAGGATAATTTATCTCTTGTGGGTAAAGTTGTACAACCTCTGCAGAGTGTAAAACTATTCGAATAGCCGTGCCCACGGTCAAGGGCGGGCAAGGAATGCATTCACATGGTAGATTTCTGGTTTTGTTTTAAAATCAAAAGTTTTGTATTCCAGGAGTGGAGGGAACTCTCGGAAGGGTATCCTGGCGGTTGGAGCCAGAGAGGGTGGATTTAACCCGCAGTTTTAAACTTGACCAATTGTAATTGGTTGGCTAGTGTTGGTAGATGGAACCTTCACTAGAAAGTTAATGATAGTTTCTGCTAAAACATTTACTTTATTAAATTGATGCCTTCGAAAGTAATTAGTAGTAATTGAATTTTAAAATATTGCTTTGTGCAAAAGAACCATATGACCTTCCTTTGTTATGCCTTGCATCTATGCATTTTTCCCAAGACTTGCGGAGTACTTTATGTACTCACGCGTTGCTCTCAAAAATAAATCTCAGAAGAATACGAAGCTCAAGAAGGAGACTGCGACTACTTCGCGTGTGGATTTGACGAAGGATTTCCGGAGTACTAGGTCGCGCTTCCCCAGTCAATTGCCTGTGGCGTATTGATGGGTCATCGCTGGATTTATCTTCTGCTTCCGCTGTGTTTTGTGTGTGTGTGAGGTCTTGAAACCTCAGTTGTAATAATAAGACCTTTCGGTCTGTACTCTCAATTATTGTAATAAAGCGTTGTTGGTTATGTAATCATTTCTGTTTGACTGTGTGCACTAGCTTTGATCTGGGACTAGTGCTGTAATACACAGAGGGTCCGGGTTCGGAAATCCGGGGTCCCGACAGAGGTGGTATCAGAGCCAATTTGACTGTAGGACGTGACCTAGTTAGAATGGTCGTTACAAAAAAAAGAGCTTCAAAATTTATTTTATAAAATAAAAATTTTATGATGTGCTATCCTTGTCTTTTCTTATCTCTCTATCCTTACCTTCGTCACGGCATTCTTCCTTATCTATCTGCTTGTTTCTTTTTGGAATGGTAATTGTACTCTCTTTCCTTTGTAATTTCTATAGACGGCTCAGTAAGGCTGCGTCTAAGAAGCACTTGGAGAAGCTCGTCATCATGAAGGAGCAAGGACTAGCTCTTTAGTTGTAATACCCAAGTAAAGTCTTACAATTTTAGAACGCTTATATATTACTTGCTTGTGTATTAGGTGGACTGTACCAAGTCTTTGTATACTTGTAGTGCAGCCATCCAAAAAAAAACTATTTTGATTTCAAGCTAAGCTTCTCCTAGTTGTTCTCTCTTGTGTGTTTGTTTGGGATGTTGTTTAGTCGTTCCCCTGATCTCTTACCTGTGCTAGTTCCCTCTTATCTTTTGCTAACCCCAGTTACCGCAATAGTACAAGCTCCAATTCTTTCACCGAAGTCCAAGTTTGGAGAATCCTTGGAGACCTAGAGTATATGGAAGACAACAAATTTATGGAAAGTACTCTTGTCGGGAAAGCCGTGATAATTAGTGCATGTCAAGTTAGGTAATTTGGAGAATTGTTGCTAGAGTGATATATTTTGGATTTATAATTGACAAGATTGAATAATACTCGAGAATATTGAGATAAAAGGGTATATTTGTGGATACCAATTGATTATAAATAAATCTAAAAAGTGTCATCTTTGTGGATTGACTAGAGATTAAATATAAAGTTGAGCTTGGGAAAGCTAATTAGATCATGGGAAGAGTCTAAACTTTACCTTGGATTTATTATCTAGGATTGAAAGGAGCAACACAAGATTTTTGTTGAAGGGATTATTTGTGATCATTGGAGAATTAGTATTAAGAGATTGATCCAGTAAAGGGAGAGATTAAAAGATTAAGAAGTTGAATTATCACAAACAATTCATGATATCAATTTTGGGTGATTTTGGATGAATCATGAAGAGTAGATGAATTTTGTGGAGTTAATTGATTACCAGAGTTTGGTGGACCTATTGATGATGAGTGGATACTAGTGGAATTCCAGAAGATATACACTTAGATATCTTGGTGGATTAATTTTATCATTGCAAAGTGGACTTTGATATGTCAATTTGAATTTGGTGGATTTAGTAGATCATTGCTAGGTAATTGGATTTTAACTAATGGGATTAACTAGATTATTTAAGGATGTTAAAATGGATAACCTGAAGGATTTAAATTAATTATGGGAGATAGATTGTCCAATAAGAATTAGTTGAGAGATTGTCTGATAAGAATTAATTGAGGTATTTGAGATCATTCAAATTTGGTGGAACCAAAATGATGATTATCAAGAGATTGATGTTGGAGGACTAATGAATATTAAATTATGGCTTAGATGATCTTAAACTTGATTGATGATTACTAAAAGATTGGATTAATTTTATATTATTTGATCAGAGTTATGGATCTGTTGGACTAGATAATGATCATAAAATAATTGGTGGAAATCACAAATTACAATGTTATTGGATTCTTGTTGGAAAAATTCTATGGTTTGACGTCGATTCAAATTAGAGCAGAGAGTAAAAGTTAATGAGATTATTTGTTGAAATCAACAAAGTGCATTTGTGGTATGTGATTTTGGAATCAAGAATTTTGAAGAGTTGAAATAATTATGTCTCTCTCGGATGAATACTTGTGGAAGTTAAGCCCTTTTTGGTGGAATCCTGAATTAATCGATATGATAAAGGCAATTGAAGTTAACCCAGAGCTTGCAAGCGACTAAAGATGTACCAGTCCGATTTGTTATCGTCTTCCATATTTCTCAGTTAAAGGAATACTTCAGAGCATCGAACAACAAGATAGAATCATGAAGGAAGCTGAACGCCGCGCAAGAAGCATGACCATAAAGTTCCACAAAGTACAGTAGAGCAACCATTCGAAGTCCAGCAACTTGGGAGCGTGAAGAGGACCTAAGAGTCGAGTTTTCCTCTCCTTTCTTTTTCCTAGTCCGTCCGAATCTCGGGGACGAGATTCTTTCTAAGGGGGGTAGGTTTGTAACATCCCAAAATTTCGTTCTCTGAAAAATTTAATTTCAAATTAATTAATTTAAAGTATTTGAACTTTATTTGGATTTATCTAAATTTTATTTCAAAATCTAAATCAAATTTAATCCTCAACCTCTCTACTCGGCCATCACGTGATCCTCCCTGATTCAATCCATCCTCGCCCGGTTTAATCTCAGCCTTCTCCCCGGTCAACGGACCCAGTCCACAAAAGCCGGTCCCACCTGTCAGTAAATAAAACCCTTTTTCCTGTTGAAAAATAATTCGTCCAGAAAATCAAAATCTCTGTTGACGTCACCCTAACATCATAAATTCCTTTTTCCATAGAAAAATAATTCCTCTGAAAATCATTTCCCTTAATGATGTCATTTCAGTTCAAAAATAATTCCAGAAAGTCAGTTTATTCTTTTTCTCTCCTTTTAAACTTCCAAAATATCGTATTTCTTCATTTTAACTCCGAATGAGCCCATTCAAATTTCTAAATTCATCAAACATTCCAATCTATCCATTTCTATCCTTTTCTCAAATTTTTGGAATTTTCGAATTTATTTGAATTAAATTAAAGCTTAGAAAGTAAAAATATTTTAAATGGTCAAAATATACTTCAATTAAATCTGAAATTATTTTATTTGGTATTTTCGGGTTCTAAGGTTGTTTGTGGAATTTTTCTGAATTTATTTCGAATTTATTTTTTTTTCGAAAAAACAATTATTATTTTATTATTATTTTTCTCTCTCCTCCTATTCATCTTCTCAAGAGCGTGCGTTTCTGTCCAGAGCGATGGCGTCGCCATGAACACAACTTTCAAGCTTTCATTCCTTATGAATTTCTCAACGGTTTTTAGCGAAATAAATTGCATTCAACTCCTCTCATCAAACTCTTTCATTTCCCTACCGTTTTCCCCTCATTCATGAGCCGTTTTGCGAGAAATTAACCCATGCCATTGATGGACATGGTCTCTTGATCTCCCATCTCGGACCTCCCCCGCCCCTATAAAAGGAAGCACCGTGAGCCCCTCCTCATCCTCACTCAACCCCGAAAATATCAAGTCCCCACTCCTCTTCTCTTGGGCGCAATCGGAGTTTTTCTTTTGTGTTCCAAGCGGTGTTCTTCGGCTTATTGCGCCTCGTCCGGTGGAGCCCCGCCACTTTTGAGCACATCCTCGGATTCGCCTCATCGCGTTCTACGCGGTGCTCACCTCGCCTTCGCCGGAGCACCGTCGCTACCGTGGGCCATAGCGCGTCGTCGTTCCTCGCGTCGCCACCGGCCGTCCGTGCATGCCCGACCAAAACCAAGGTGAGCATCACGTTCCCCACGCTCTACTCTTCGTTTCGCCGCAAACCCCACATGCTAACTCCTCTCCGTTTGCCCGGAACGCCGATGTCAACCCGACGGTCGCACAATGTCTTCTCCACCGTGTTCCGCCACCATCCGATGTCCTTTGGCCGAGCCGTTTGCACCGTTGAGTTTGCCTCGACGCGTTCTACGTCGTGCTTCCATCGCCATCACCTAAATATTCCCCGAGTCCTCGTCGACCTTGTCAGGCCCAGACACTAAAACTGTACCTTGCGCGTACACCCCTTTTTGCCAATTGTCAGGAATTGAGCTTTCCGTGAAAATGGCCGTTTGTGACTCCCGACGTCGATTCGTCGCCTCCGACTACGACTAATCCGGAGAGTTCGATTTTAACGATTCGCAACATCAAGTCTCCGAGCAAGGCAAGTCTCCTTTGATCATCTTGAACCTATGATTTCAAAATGTTTTAATTATTTTAAATTATGTGCATTGCTATTTATATAAAATATTAGTTCAAATCTTAAGGGTTAGTTAAACCAACCTTGTTATATCCTCCATTGAAATTGAATGCCATGTACCTTTGTCACCCTAGAGTTTCATTTGTCTCAATAATGAGATTATTACTGAATCTTTGTGAATAGTAGAATGGTAGTATAATGCTTAGTCTCGCTATTTAATATCTTTGAAATCTTGAAAATGGGAAATTATGATTTATTGTAATACCCCTGTGTTTATGAAAATTAGTGGTAATTGGAGTTGCCACTGTTCTTTTAAAATAAACTAAAATGTGAAAATTGGTTTAGATTAGGGTGGATGGTTAGTTTGGATTGGTGCAGGAAGCACGAGATCTTGTAATGTGTATGTTCCACCCTAGTCAATTAAGGACCGACGCTTGTGTTTGTCCAGACTGAGCATTAACCGTACAACCACAAGTCTATATGGGTACGACCTAGCTGACTAACTTACGATAGTCTAGTTTAGGTGCCACCAGTGGAAAGTGGATGCCAGGGATGGACTGGTTATTCACAGTGAGGGACAGGGATTTACTGTACTCATATGGCGCAAGAGGGGGCTTCGGTTCGGGCGGTTAGCCTACCTGCGGTGAAACCTCAGCGGGTGGTATCTAGCTAGATTAGAGTAAGGTAAAGGCTTTGTGATATTTTATCTGGGTCTCATGCCAAAGGAAGCGTGTTGACTTTTAGGATAATTTATCTCTTGTGGGTAAAGTTGTACAACCTCTGCAGAGTGTAAAACTATTCGAATAGCCGTGCCCACGGTCAAGGGCGGGCAAGGAATGCATTCACATGGTAGATTTCTGGTTTTGTTTTAAAATCAAAAGTTTTGTATTCCAGGAGTGGAGGGAACTCTCGGAAGGGTATCCTGGCGGTTGGAGCCAGAGAGGGTGGATTTAACCCGCAGTTTTAAACTTGACCAATTGTAATTGGTTGGCTAGTGTTGGTAGATGGAACCTTCACTAGAAAGTTAATGATAGTTTCTGCTAAAACATTTACTTTATTAAATTGATGCCTTCGAAAGTAATTAGTAGTAATTGAATTTTAAAATATTGCTTTGTGCAAAAGAACCATATGACCTTCCTTTGTTATGCCTTGCATCTATGCATTTTTCCCAAGACTTGCGGAGTACTTTATGTACTCACGCGTTGCTCTCAAAAATAAATCTCAGAAGAATACGAAGCTCAAGAAGGAGACTGCGACTACTTCGCGTGTGGATTTGACGAAGGATTTCCGGAGTACTAGGTCGCGCTTCCCCAGTCAATTGCCTGTGGCGTATTGATGGGTCATCGCTGGATTTATCTTCTGCTTCCGCTGTGTTTTGTGTGTGTGTGAGGTCTTGAAACCTCAGTTGTAATAATAAGACCTTTCGGTCTGTACTCTCAATTATTGTAATAAAGCGTTGTTGGTTATGTAATCATTTCTGTTTGACTGTGTGCACTAGCTTTGATCTGGGACTAGTGCTGTAATACACAGAGGGTCCGGGTTCGGAAATCCGGGGTCCCGACAATTATTTAGCAAAATCTAAATCAAGAGTCTAGGGAAAAACCAAATAACACCGAAATACAACAAAAAATTTAAATTCTTCTCATTTTCAACAATCCCCCATATTTGGGATGTTACACTTTGGTTAGTACTTGACTAGTAACGATAACAAGAGATGATGAATTTTATTTTCTTTTCATTCCAGTGAATGGAGATGATGGTGAGAAATCCCGCAGATGGAATAAAATTAGGTTGTGTCTTTTCCTCATCAAATGTTTTTCTAAACCAAAGCAGTCACATTTCTGGCCATTCAATCAAAATCCAACAACCATAGTCTCTCCTACTCTCTCCTACATACTCAGTTCACTCCCTTCAGCTCCCAACCCTAATGTCCAGCCTGCACCACCCTGCCACCACCTCACACGCTACTACCTCGCTGATGCCCCCTCCCCCGCTGTTGTCATTCGCCTCCTCCTCCCCCAACCCACTCACCCCCTCCCCAAATCCATGACTTAATAGTGCCACCACTGCCCCTCCCTCCCTCTATAGCCTACCCCTATTGAATTTGAACCCAAATCCAGCTGATTGTGCCCTAACTCATCGACATCGCTTCCGGAGAAGATGAACCCATTGATCGGAGCACGAACGTCCAAGCATATAGCAAGGTTAGGAATTCGACTGATTTCACCAAAATATTTATGCAACACATTTTTAGCAGCCCGATGAAATTATGATAGTTAAATATTTTGCTATACTTGTCCTTTTTTATCCTAAATCTATAATAGATTGTTAGGAAGCTTACAAGGTTATACATACCTAAGTTTCCTTTCCAAATGATTTTCACAAAAATTGTTCAGTGGTTCTTTTCATGACTTAATTTAGTACATTGTAAGAATACTTAAATATAATTTGCGCTATAAAATTATTAATTTGGAAGGAGGGCAATGCGCGCAGGCATCTTCCAGCAATCCTTCTCGAAACCAAACATCCCGGAGAGAATAAAGACAGAGGCAAGAAGCTGGGTGACAGCAGCCGCCAAAGGCGTGGCTCAAGTTCTTCCGGGAAGCGCGCTGCATATTCCAACCATTTCTTTCGTTTTCAACGACTTGTGCAACTACTGGCTCTTAACGGTCATTTTAAGCTAGGCACTACAAGTCATCACTTCTACTGTGGAAGTAAGGGCACGTGATGGACAATGCAGGCAATGTTTTCCCGTAGATTGGGATTTCGTTGACCAGAGATGATATATTTATAACCACACATGTAAAATACCATCAGAAATTGTCAGATATAAGAAATAGTGCTCGACTTACTCCATATCTTGATCAAATTTTCATGATCTAACACTTTATGGATTGGGAGGGGGGAAATCCAAAGTAATGGTGATAACCTTATTCAAGTTAAGTATTGCTTGTCTTTTTGCCGAGCGTGGGTATCTGTAAGCATCTAGGGCCCCCCTAAGTTAATTTTTGGTGGTTGACATCAACCTTATCATCACGACTAATATTTGTGTTACTAGTCATTAACCTGCGCATCCACATAGGCTATATTTTTTTTATAATGAGTTTGTTTCCAATATTTTCATAAATTTTATTCCAAATTCATATAAAGTTGGGTCACAAAATTTTAGTGAGGGAAATTTGGAGTCCGCTTGTTTTGTTCGTTCAAGAGAGGACGTTGCCAGGTATCTCTTCTTTACTCCGCGGGAAATATCGATTGTAGTTTTTTCTGAACTTTCGAATGTAGTTCATTCATCCGAACACCACATAGAATTCTCATTTGATTCAAATTCTTCAAAATTTGTCTTTCTTCTTCCCAAACTAGCTGTGCGACAACATATACATAATAACTCTAAGATCAAATGTTGGGATTATACCGAAAATATGGAATGTTTGGTTTGTAGCCTAATAATACCTAAGTATACCAAATGTATTTGTCTAACTTGCCAAGTTGTGAAGAAAATTGATGGCAGAACCAAGCATGTCTAAGGGGCTCTTGCCACAAACTTGCTTAAGGGTGTTGTGGCAAACTTTGGCTTCAGATAAAAATTTCCATGAATAGGCATAAAATGTATGAGTTTATCGTTAATTTACAACATATCTAACAGATTATTGGACGTTGCAATCGTTGCGCGGAATTGATGCCACTACTACAGAAATCCACATTACAGACGGTTCAGAAACGTCATCACAGACGGTTTTCTGAACCGTTTGAAATTATGGGTCAGTGATAATCCAAGTTATCACAGACGGTTTTTGAACCGTCTGTGATTATGCGATATCACAGACGGTTTTTCATTAAAAACCGTCTGTGATTATCCGATATCACAGACGGTTTTGTACTAAAAACCGTCTGTGATTATCCGATATCACAGACGTTTTTAAAAACGTCTGTGATATCGGATAATCACAGACGGTTTTTAGTACAAAACCGTCTGTGATATCGGATAATCACAGACGGTTTTTAATGAAAAACCGTCTGTGATATCGCATAATCACAGACGGTTTTTAATGAAAAACCGTTTGTGATACTCCTCCCCCCCAGCAGAATCTATTTCTGTTTATAGCTAGCCTCAGGAAATGCTAGCCATGCCCTCTGAAACAAGCAGATAATTACAGACATAAACATATACAATTCACACATCTCATTTCATTTCAGATACATTTCACATCTCAATTCAGTTCACAGACATAAAACATCCAATTGACAACGCACTTCATTTCACAAGCATAAAGCATCCATTTCGCAAATCAATTCATTGAGTTGAAATAAAATATCCATTAACAAATACACAATTGTAAAAGATCTACACTGTATTTGCACTTAGAATTACAATAAAAATCATTCTGGGCAGTGGAACTCTCCATCTGATCTTACGACTTTTGACCACAAAAACCAAATGAGCTCTCCTCGAATTTTTGCAAAATCCGGCTGTGTCAATGCAGATGTAGAGATGGACGCAGCCTGTCGATAGGAATATCAACGCGCGCATATATAAAACTAACATGTATGAAATAAATGTGGGAAGATTGACAAACCTTAGAATTAGTGATCTTGGTGGAATCGAGGAGTAGTCTCATATGGTGCCACACGTAGTATCCACACGTGTTGCCCGGCTCCTGCTGGTGGCACTGCAAAAAATATAATGTGTTAAATCAAGTGGCATTACTACTATGTGTTGTATATGATTAATTAATGTGTAGCTAGCGAATACCCGAAACTTGCGATCATGTTTCAAGGCCTTGGCCCCTGTCGTCGAGTCACGTGTTTGTTGAACGTATGTGGCGAACGACCTTCGTTATTCGAAAAAGTTAGATTAGTTATTCGGAAGGAAAGAAAAAGTACAATGTACAATGTACTTACCTATCGAGTATTCGGGCGATAGCTGTGTACTTGGATTTGTTCTTACTTAGAGAATCAAGGTATATAGCCTTGTTCCATTTTGGTATAATTACAATTAAAATCCAATGGAATTTCTCATTGTATGGCATAAGAACAAATTCCTTATCTTGGTGAGCCAGCAATGTTTTTGTAATATAGTCCTCGACGAAGGATGCATTCTCGATGATGGTATCAATGGCGACCAAGCGTGGGTCCAGGAAACCAATTCGTGATTTCGATGATCTAGCTTCGATCAGCATGAATCTATATATAACATAGGAAAGCAACAAATTGTGACATATATCGGTATTACGTGAACAGAGACTGTGATTGTACAGACTTACAGCGTCCAGCATCGAACGAGTGAGGCGTCGAGAGCGTTGAGCGTGAAAAGTTCAAATATATCGTCAAAGGTCACCGCGAAGACACAGTCCTGAGCTTCGTGCAAGAAATGTTCCGGCTTGAATTTGACAGTTATACCTGAGCGCCGTTCTGCCTCTGGCTTATTGGACTCTTCCATATACCAAAGGTGGAATCTTTGGCAACTAAGTCCTAGTTTTTGGAGCTCTTCCTGGACTACCATCGGCTGAGCTAGCACGAATTTGCGGGCCAATGGCATGGACGGGAAATCGTCATCATCCTTCGTCTTTGATTTGCCCTGGCCACTGCCTCGATTGTGGGTCGACTTTATGCTAGTCGACTGTAATGGTATAGATGGTGCAAGTTGCTCTGGCGAGAATAGCACCCGTGGAGATAGCACCGGTGCAGGTAGCTGTGGTTCGCACTGCCCGTGTGGAGATGGCACCAGTGCAAGTTGCTCTGGCGAGAATAGCACCCGTGGAGATAGCACCGGTGCAGGTAGCTGTGGTTCGCACTGTCCGTGTGGAGATGGCACCAGTGCAAGTTGCTGTGGTTCGCACTGCACTTCTGGTCCTGCCACCGGTGAAGAAGCCTCCAGGGAGATGTCGGTTTTGGGCCACTGGATGAATGTTCCAATGGCCTGTCCTAGATTCACGATCTCGTCGTTGGGGGGCTTCGGTAGCGGGACCACCTCAAAATTGGCATACACACCATCCACATTAACTTTTGCGAAGCCTGGCGCTAAAGCTTGACCGTGCACCATGGCCCCGATACCAGACGAATATGCCTGGCCCCAAGCAGCGTACAAGGGAATGGAGCCATATCTCACTTGGAGCCTGCATGTCGTAGGCTCCTACATAACGATACAAAATTAGCTACTCGAATAGGCCTACCAATGGAGCAAGCATTCGAGAGGTAATAATTATTACCAGGATGTCGTCCACAGGAAATTTGGACTGGTTTTGCGTCGGATTGGACGCGCAGCTACTCGGATGGTTGTGCGGGCTAGCTAGCACAGGAGCGGCGGTGGCGGCCTGATGACTTTCTGTCTGTTTTCGCACCTCATCTCTGATTATATCAGCCATCGAACCCAGTAGCTCCTCTTTAAGAGATGCCTTGAGCTCTTCTCGTAGCTGTGCATCACGCTCGGCTTTGTTTCTCTTCCTGCGCCGATACATGTCGGAGTCATCTTGGAAACCATGTTTCCAAGGAACGTAAAGCCCAAGGCCTCTCGTACGGCCCGGGTGCTCCTTGTTTCCCAGGGCCACGGAGAGCATATCATTCTCCCTTGTTCCCTGGAATGATCCCAGGGTAGATTGAAAACTCAGCTCTTCCTGCAAGAGCACGACATGTCATTTCAATTCGTACGAAGTTGTGGAGTAATTACAAGCTACGTAGTTCGATCGATATCTTACCAGGCGCTCGGTCACTTGCTGGTCTGAAGGGTTTCGAAAGGTGATGTCCCCTGATGTCGTTGTAGATGACCTTGCTCTAATCCAATTTCGAGCGCGGTCGTCCGGGATATTGGAAAACGGCGGGGCGATGTCCTGTGCAGCTGCCAGCTCATCCTCCTTCATCCACTGCACGATTTTACCCGCATACCCAGCTGTGCCAAGTCTGTGAGGGTGTGTATTTTTTGCCTGGAGGGCCTTGTGCGCCACACTTGTACTTTTGAAATCTTCGGTCGTTTTCATCGCCTTGAACTCTTCCCATTGTGGTTCCAGGAATGGGTATTTATGAACAGGCGTTTCGTCCGTCTCCACGTATTTCTTGACAAGCGTGCTCTTGAAGTTCTTCCATGCTTTGCACGCCGCTTTGTAGGTTTGTTGTTGCACAGCGTCCAGGTGTTCTTCTGGGAACTCGAACGATGCCAAAATTTCGGTCCACAGCTCACGTTTCCGAGTGTCAGGCACGTTCTTCCACGAATTGTATGTGATCTCAATTCGTTCTCGTGAAACTACTCCGACCATGGTTCGGAATGCGTTTACTGCTTTTTGAGGAAGGATAGGGACCCCAGATGCATTCACCGCTGTGATGATCTGTCGGCCCTCAGGCTTCTTTGATAGCCCTCTTCCTTGGCGTCTTGATGTTGGAGCGGACGCCTCCGGCGATGATGTTGAAGAATGTGCGGGTGACATGTTGCTCATTTTGTGGGTCTATTAAGATAAGATGAGAAAGTAATCATATTGAATTGCAAGACAAGAGAGGAGTAGAGGGGAGGGGGAGAAGGGAGGGGGTGATATGGACATAGAGAGGGGGTGATGTGCCTATCTTACCAATGTACCAATGTATCAAGTCCTTCTTTTTCCCGCAAAATTCAAGTCAATTTTATTACAAAAGTGCAAAAAAAAAGACATTCCAGATTCTTCGGTGAGCAGCCGACATAGCCGACTTCTTCGGTGAGCGACTATGCATCTGCTTCTTCCCACTCCTTCTCTTCATCTCTGGTCTCCGGATCACGTACGCCAGTAGCGATGATTCATCTAACTGAATCATCGCTACTGGCGTACGTGATCCAGAGATCAGAGATGAAGAGAAGGAGTGGGAAGAAGCAGATGGATAGTCGCTCACCGAAGAAGTCGGCTATATCGGCTGCTCACCAAAGAATCTGGGATTTTGTTTTTTTTTGAACTTCTATACTAAAATTTCCTTGAATTTTGTAATACTATTACTACAAGGTCTCTAAACAAAGTGCCTATCCTAGCACCTACTTTAGTTGCTAAAACTATAAACCAAATAGCAAAGTCCCTAAACAAAGGTCTATGAAGCAAATGACACAAACTAGTGTATCCGGTTCATTGAACGGGAACACTATAGTATGTCACTTGCTTCATTTGCTGTTTTTTGTCTAGATACATGGAGCATTTGGGTGGAAAGATCAACTGTTTCGTCAAGCGCATGACTGCCAATTCGAAGCATAGCATAGCATCCGAGGCACATCCGAGGCCTGCTGCTGTGTCTTGAGGAATGCCAAGAGCTGGTATTCAGATGGGTTATGAGAATAAGATTCATAATTTATAGTTTGAGGAATGCCACATCTGAAGACCAGCTCTTGGCATTCTTCAAGACACAGCTGCAGGCCTTGGATGTGCCTCGGATGCTACGCTATGCTTCAAATTGGCAGTCATGAGCCTGACGACACAATGTATTTCTTTCCACCCAAATGGTCAATGTATCTTTTGCAATAATCGCAAGATTTCTTTATCCGGATACACTAGAATGTGTTACTTGCTTCATGCCCTTTGATCATATACTCTTCCTTGATTGGTTAATTTGTGCTCTCAAATTGTAGGGTTGCACATGATAAGATGAGGAAGCAAGAAAAGTGATACATGATGCTCAATGTTAGGAAGAGATCAGGAGAGGAGTAGAGGGAAGGGGGAGAAGGGAGGAGAGGAGTAGAGGGAAGGGGGACCCAAATGATTTCAAACTATATACTATGTACTATATACTATATACTATATACTAACACAACAAGCAATGTAATATGTACCAATGTAAACTAAGCAACTGCAGTAAACAATGTACCAATGTAGTATGTACCAAATAGCAAACTAATTAAGCTACTGTAGTAAACAATGTAACAATATAATATGTACCAAATAGCAAACTAATTAAGCTACTGCAGTAAACAATGTACCAATGTAATATGTACCAAGCATCAAGCATCAACCCTAAACACTAACAGTAAGCATGAAGCATCAACCCTAAATATGTACTAAGCAACTAACCATAACAGTATGAAGCATCAAGCATCAAACCTAAACACTAACAGTAAGCATGAAGCATCAACCCTAAATATGTACTAAGCAACTAACCATAACAGTATGAAGCATCAAGCATCAACCCTAAACACTAACAGTAAGCATGAAGCTCGGGGAGGGATTTGATGACCTTGCGGTTTTGGTGACCATAGGGACGCAGGAGGAGGAGGCGGCGGCGACGGAGGAGAAGGAGGAGGAGGCGGCGACGACGACGGAGGAGGAGGAGGCGACGGGCTCGGGGAGGCGACGGAGGAGGAGGAGGCGGCGACGCAGGAGGAGGCGGCGGCGACGCAGGAGGAGGAGGCGACGGGCTCGGGGAGGCGGCGACGGAGGAGGAGGCGACGGGCTCGGGGAGGTGGCGATGGAGGAGGAGGAGGCTGCGGCGACGTCTTCGTCCGGGGAGGCGGCCGGCGAGGGCTGGGGGAGGCAGCCGGCGAGGGCTCGGGGAGGCGGCGGCGACGACGGGCTCGGGATTTAGATCTAATCGAATAACTGCAGCGCACACGGAAAACCCTAGCGAGAGGGTATATGTAGGAAGATTATCACAGACGGTTCTAAACTTAGAACCGTCTGTGATAACATATCACAGACGGTTTTGAGTTAAAAACCGTCTGTGATAGTTTACCATCACAGACGGTTCTAAACTTAGAACCGTCTGTGATATGTTATCACAGACGGTTCTAAATTTAGAACCGTCTGTGATAAGCCTTTGCCGGCTGTTGCAATTAAGACAACACCAATAACTACACAGCTGCATTCATATCAACTACCAAACAGCTGCATTCATATACAACACCAACCAGCTGCATTCACACAGTGTATTTCTTGATACATTTTGTCATTCTCAAATACATCACACATATACATTTTCACATATACATCTCAAAATTGACTACATCACACATTTTCACATATACATCTCAAAATTGACTACATCACACATTTTCACATATACATCTCAAAATTGACTACATCACACATTTCCACATATACATCTCAAAATTGACTACATCACACATTTTCACATATACATCTCAAAATTGTCACACATTTTCACATATACATTCTTATTGTACTTGCTTATTTCCTTTAAAAATTAGCCCTTCATCATGATCAATGCGTACGTAACTAGTTTCGTCATGTCGTTCATCGTCGACCCTTATGCCATTTCCAAAAGGAGGTAACTCGTCAAATTGATTGTATTCCTCCTCGTCCACTACATTCTCCACTCCGACAATTCTCCTTTTTCCATGAAGAACTACATGGCGTTTCTTATTTGCCGGGTCAGTTACATAGAAAACTTGAACAACTTGATTGGCGAGTACGAATGGTTCATCTTTGTACCCGACACGTTGGAGGTCCACGGTCGTGACACCGTACTTGTCAACCTTCACCTGTGGGAGATGCACCCAACGGCAGCGAAATAAGGGGATCTTGAAAACCACATAGTCGAGCTCCCAAATCTTTTCTATGAAGCATAGTACGAGTTTCTCGACCCATCGGTACTGAATGCATCTATGCGGACACCGCTGTTCTGGTTAGTGCTCTTGACATCCTGAGACTGCGTATAGAATGTGTACCCATTTATGTCATATCCTTGCCATGTCACAATTGTAAATGTCGGCCCTTTTGCCAACCATGTCAGCGTCTCACTCGGCGAGCTCCTAGCGATTTGCTCCTTCAACCATTGGTTGAACCGACGGTTGTGTTGCCTCATGATCCAAACATCCGGCCGCTCCGGATTCTGTTGCCGAAGCACACCCTTGTGCTGGTCCACATAAGGCGCCACTTCAGTCATGTGTTGCAACACCGTGAAATGGGCTTGAGTATACATGTCCATATCTGGAGTGATTGCTTTCCTTCCGATAGTTCCGAGACCCTTCAGCCTCCCCTCGTGACGAGATTGAGGGACACCTATCGGCTGAATCTGAGCCATATAATCGACACAAAACTCAATGACCTCTTCGCTTGCATAACCTTCGACGATGCTGCCCTCCGGCCGAGAACGATTCCGTATGTAGGACTTGAGAATTCCCATGAACCTCTCAAATGGGTACATGCTACGTAGGAATACGGGCCCGCACATTTTTATCTCCCACACAACGTGAACAATGAGATGGACCATGATATCGAAAAACGAAGGAGGGAAATACATTTCAAGGTGACATAGAGTCATCACCACCTCGTCCTGCAGAGCATCTAGTCCTTCGGGATCGATGACCTTCTGAGCAATTGTGTTAAAGAAATAACATAGCCTCATGATTGTCTCTCGGACTTTGATCAGCAAAATATTTCTAATTGCAATAGGGAGCATCTGTGTCATCAGCACATGACAATCATGAGACTTCATGCCATTTAACTTCAAATCTTGCATCGAAACAAGTTTCTTCACGTTGCCGGAGTAACCAGACGGAACTCTGACACCATGCAAGCACTGGCACAGTTCTGTTTTCTCAGCCTTGGACAGAGTGTAACACGCAGGGGGAAGGTACGTTCGTGCATTATCAGTGCATGTCGGTGCTAACTCAGGCCTGATGTGCATATCAGCCAAGTCAAGCCGTGCGTTGACGCCGTCCTTTGTTTTATCACGGATGTTCAGTAAGAGACCAATCAAGCTGTCGCACACATTCTTTTCTACGTGCATGACGTCGATGCAGTGCCGAACATCTAGGTACTCCCAATAAGGTAAGTCCCAAAATATTGATCTCTTCTTCCAGGTGTTCTTCTCATGAGCCCTCAATTTACGTCCCTTTCCGAGGACAACATCTAAATCCTTAACCATATCATAAACCTCGCGTCCCCTTAAATGCCTTGGAGCTGAACCATCTTCCTTCTCTCTGTCAAATTGTTTCTTCATCTTGCGGTGTGGGTGAGCCCTCCGAAGGAACCGGCGGTGACGCATGTAGACAGTTTTGCGTGAGTGTCTCAGCCACACACTCTCGGTACCATCTAAACAGTGAGTACAAGCTTTGGCACCTTTTATACTATGGCCCGATAGGTTACCAAGGGCAGGATAATCATTTATGGTGCAGAACAATAAGGAGCGCAGAGTGAAGTTCTCTCGTTTGTATGCATCCCATACCTGTACCCCTTCGTTCCACAGTACTTTTAGATCTTCCACCAACGGTGCTAGGAACACATCGATATCATTCCCAGGTTGTTTTGGCCCTTGGATAAGTATCGACAGCAAAATGTACTTTCGCTTCATACACAACCAAGGAGGAAGGTTATAGACGCAGAGAGTCACGGGCCATGTGCTATGTTGGCTGCTCATGCTACTGAATGGATTCATTCCATCTGTACTCAGTCCAAACCTTATATTCCTTGGTTCTGCACCGAACTCTGCAAAACTCCTATCGATGTTTCTCCACTGCGCGGAATCAGCAAGGTGTCTTAGCATTCCATCCTTCTTGCGCTCCTCCGAGTGCCAACGCCGCAGTTTTGCCTCCTTTGGATTTGCATAAAACCTTTTCAAACGGGGAATTATAGGAAAATACCATGCCACCTTAGCAGGAGGTCCTTTCTTCGCCTCTGTTCCCTCGCCATCATCTGATTGATTGTTACGTTTGTATCGGGATGTGTTGCACACCAGACATACATGCATGTTTGCATACGCTTTACGATAGAGGATACAGTCGTTCGGGCATGCATGTATTCTTTCTACTTCCATTCCCAACGGACAAAGAACCTTCTTGGCTTTATACGTGGTTTTAGGCAACTCATTTCCCTCCGGAAGCATGTCCGCTAAAAGACCTAGCAGCGCCGTGAAACTCTTGTCGGACCAACCGTTGCTTGCCTTCAATTTCAACAGTTCAAGCACGCCCGACAACCTCGTGTACTTGCAGCCCGTGTACAAAGGTTTCTCTGAGTCCTCCATCAAGCCACGGAATTTAACATACTCTCTCTCATCATAGTTCTCTTCTACATCGCGAAGCATCTGATCCAGATTATCATCGTGCAACCTATCCGAATCCGAGCCACAATCGACATCAGCCGGCGGCATGTCATTCACTTCACCGGCGATGTCATCCGGGGGCATATCATTCACTTCACCGGTGATGTCATCCGGCGGCATATGATCATTCACTTCGCCATGACTGGTCCAACACGTATAATCCTTTTTGAAACCCCTCCGAATCAAGTGCGCTTCAATTTGCCCTCGGTTCTTAAACATCTTCAAATTCTCGCAGTCAGTGCATGGACAGCACATATATTCCACCCCCTTACTCAACATATCCTCCTCGGCGGCTCTTATAAAAGCAGAAACGCCATTAATGTACTCTTCACTCACACGGCTCGCGGCATACATCCAACTTCGGTCCTACGTTACGTACATATATAACAACTTAGTATTAAAATCTAGAATAACTAATTATAACTACATATATACCGGCCACATTTATTATATTGAGACTTAATTTCCTAGCTCAATTCATATTACAAACACAATAGCTATTATATAACCAACCATTTTGCAAATTAATTAACCATCTTCAATAACCACTCATGGATTACTTAAACCTAAATTGTAATGCAATTAAAAATAAATAAATTTCATTACTAACCATATCTACAGCAACCAGGAAAGTCTGAATCTTAATTCAAAGCTCAATCTCTGCCTCTTCCCACCAAATTAACTGGCCTGAAATCGCTCTAGCTTCCTCCCGAGTGAAAAAGTGCGCAGCAGTGGCTAGATCTGGATCGAAATGAAGACGATGCGGTCTGAACAGCGCAATAAATGCCTTTGTCATTATCACAGACGGTTTTTAACTAAAAACCATCTGTGATAATAAATTATCACAGACGGTTTTTTATTAAAAACCGTCTGTGATAAATTATCACAGACGGTTTTTTATAAAAAACCGTCTGTGATAAGCTTCATACCAGAACGCTTCGCGCGTGTTTCGATGCCAGAACGCTTCGTGTTTCGATCGTCTAATTAACGTCTCTCGATCATTATACGAAGCGTCTATATCATTCATGTTTGGGTATACGAACCGTTTGTGCTAAAGGTTAAATATGCGCTCCTAATCCAGGTCTCTAGCTAGCTTCTACGTACGTACAATACAATATACAATTAATACAACATGGCTTCTACTACTGTTCTTGTGATCATCTCCTTCCTCTCATCTGTTCATCACGAATTGTTCGGCCGGAACCTTACACAGGCGGCCAGCAATTTGCATCTGGAGCAGCTTCTCCGCACCCGCCCTGCTCTCCTTCCCCGACTTTCTTGCATCCGTCAGCTTGACCTGATCCTCCGCCGTCGACGGAGGCGTCTCGCTGCCGCTCAAGAAAGGGAAACAGCCCTCACCCTGGTTCTTCTCCACAATGTGCGCAATGCGGAAGAAGCTCTACACGCATTGCAGAGACTGATGGATAGCCTTGCCAATCAAGCAGAAACGGCAGATTCTGAGGAATCTTTTCATGCTATCCTGTACGACATTATGGATGCTGCTGATCATTTGCCCAGGCTGCACGAGGAAGTGCTGAGGACAAGGGCAATCTTAACGGCGTTCGAGAATTTAGCGGCTGATCCTCCAAGTCCCCAAGTGGAAGAAGAAGCTTACGAAGCGCAAAAGAATACAATCTGGGAAACTCTTTACCTGTGCGACTTTTGTAATAAATTTGCCTCTAATTGAAATTAATAAATTTGCCTTTAATTTGTGACCTCTTGTCTCAGTAGTTCTGTAGTTAAGTTATTAGAAGCAATGTGTACTTATATATTAACCTCTGATCTAGAATATGACAGACAAAGGGACATCACAGCCGGTTCTTGTGAAAAACCGTCTGTGAACATTCCCAGACGGTTCTTAACAACAACCGGCTGTGATAGTCGACACAACATAGACGGTTTTTTAATAAAAAACCGTCTGTGATAATCCCAGATTATCACAGACGGTTTTTAATAAAAACCGTCTGTGATATTCCAGTATCACAGACGGTTCAGAAGTAAGAACCGTCTGTGATACTCCTTTTTCCCGCCACAAATACCACAGACGGCCTTCAAATTAAAACCGTCTGTAATAGTTTACATTACAGACGGTTTCACAAAACCGTCTGTGATTTGCCGTCTACTATTAGCCTTTCTGTAGTAGTGTGCGCACCTCACGCAGCGAAAGTGATTCCTATTGCATGGCAGTCAGCCTTGTGGTATTTGGGGAAATGGTCAACGTTGAAGGGCCATGGTCGAAGGGAGCAGTGGTTGAAGGAGAAAGTGGTCGATATCGAAGGGCCGTGGTTGAAAGGGCCCATGGTCGGAGTCGCAAAACCGTTGTTGAATTCGAAGATCCGTGGTCGAAGGGGGCCGTGGTCGAAGGGGGAAGTGGTCGACGTCAAAGAACCGTGGTTGAAGGGGACAGTAGTCGAAGGGGGCAGTGGTCAAAGTAAAAGATCGTGGTCAAAGTCGAAGATCATTAGTCGAAGTCAAAGCTGTGGTCAAAGGGGGGAGCGGTTGGCGTCGAAGGGCTGTGGTTGTCGAAGGGCCATGGTCGAAGGGGACAGTGGTTGAGGGGGGTAGTGGTCGAAGTTGAAGGGGGCCACAAGGTCGACGGCAAGACCCACAAGGTCTCATACTCTCCATGGATTGTAACATGCTTTTGACCACGAGGTGTGATCGACGGTTTTCGATTTACGACCACAAGCACTGGTCGATGTGTTCCAACTTACGACCACAAGGTGTGGTCAATATCTTCCGACTTACGACCACGGCTGGTCGAAGTTGAAGATTCATGGTTGAAGTCGAAGCCATGGTCGAAGGGGGCCATGGTCAAAGGGGGAAATGGTCAACGTTGAAGGGTCATGGTCGAAGGAGATAGTAGTCAAAGTCAAGGGGGTAGTGGTCGAAGTTGAAGGGGCAGTGGTCGAAGTTGGGGCCATGGTCGAAGTCAACGCTGTGGTCGAAGTAGGGGCCGTGGTTGAAGGGGGCCATGGTCGACGTCGAAGGGCCGTGGTCGAAGTCGGGGCCGAGCAGGCTGGCATCGACAGTCGGGCGATAGGGCACAAGCGCACTGGAGGCCTGCCAACGTACAGCCACCAGCGATGGTCGATCGCTCCCGACCTATGATCACACGCGATGGTCAACAACTTCTAACTTACGACCACGAGGTGTGATCGACAGCTTCTAATTTACGACCATGAGCATTGGTCGATGTGCTTCAACTTACGACCACGAGATATGATCGATGTCTTCCGATTTATGACCACGAGTGCTAGTCGTTGTGTTCCAACTTACAACCACAAGGTATCCTCGATGACTTCTGACTTACGACCACGAACGATGGTCATCGGCTTCTGATGTACGACCATGATTCATTGTCAAAGGCTCCCAATTTAGGACCACAATCGATCTTCGACCGCTACCAACTTATGACCACCAGCGATGGTCGACTGCTCCCGCCCTACGATCATGTGTGATGGTCGATGGCTTCCAACATACGACGACGAGTTGTGCTCAAGGGCTCCCGATCTACGAACGCGAGGTGTGGTTGATGTCTTCCGACTTATGACCATGAGGTGTGATCGACGGCTTTTGACTCATTTGACGGATTTAAAAACTTTTAGAACATATTTGTATGCATATTCTAAAATTTTTTTACCATGTGTGAGTTTTAAAACATGCAGTATGATAAATTTTAAAAATCTATAGTAACGCATGGGCATTCAACTAGTATACCTAAAACATATGAGCACAAGAAATTGAAGCAACAAGATGAATGTACAAGGTAAAAGGTAGACCTCAAACATGATAATTTAACTTGTTCATAAAAACTCTAAATAAAAAAATTCTACGGTGTACTTTCTATGAAACATGTTAAATTTCAAAGAGATTTGTAGCTTTTGTTTGAGCATTAGCTCAATTTTAGGTTTTGATACGATTTTAGTGCAACAGAGCTTCACGAACCAAAATATCTTAATTCTCTCAAGTTCTTTTATGTTTTTTACTGGTATAGATTCTTAAGGTTATGAACTAACGATGACTCAAGTTTCAAGTCTTTTAGATCAACGGATCAAAAGTTTTATAGTTTTTTGAATTTAAAATAGTTTTTTTCACTATTTCACGGGTTGAAATCATTGTAGCACCGATAATTTTAGATTTTTGGCTTCTTTTTTTTTATAGGTTCTCATAGCTATTGGAGTGAAGATTAAGGAAATACTTTGAAAAAATTAAAGGCATCATTCACTCTCTCTTTCTGTTGTCATACCGGTCCTACAACCGTATTGTACATTGGTTGGTTAACCTTCATGATATACCCTAAAACATCCCATGAGCACAAGAAAATGAAGCAACAAGATGAACGTACAAAGTAAAAGATATACCTCAGAAACTTGATGATTTAACTTGTTGTTCCAATATAGAATCTATTAGATAAAAACTCTAAATTAAAAAAATTTATACGGTGTATTTTATACGAAACATCTTAGATTTCAAACAACATTTCCAACGCATTCGTATATCTTCTATTCCTGTCAATGCTGCCTATGTCTTTTTTTTCCTCTCATTGTTCTATATTTTCATTTTTGCCTTAAAAATTGACCCATTTTTAGGACTAGCGGAATACCCGTGCGTTTCTACGGATTTAAAAAAATTTAGAATATATTTATATCCACGTTCTAACAAATTTTACCACCCGTTAGTTTTAGAACATGTAGTATGATAAAATTTTAAAATCCGTAGAAGAGGCTGGGTAGAAGAGGAGGTGTAAGATGGTAACTGTTGGTGGAAGTGGAGAGGAGGGGTAGTTAGATATGAGAGAGAGGGAGAGGGATGTTAGATAGATGGTCAAGATTTCAGTATTTAGATCGGACGGTTGAGAAGGGAGGAAAAAGAATGTATTAATCACCAACTCAAACTTATTAGATAGTAAAGATATGTCAAGTACATGAGTTCTTTCACAAAATTATGTGTATTTTTTAGGAAACAAAATTACGTGTAGTCTGGACTAATAGATCTAACCCACCTTGAGATTAGGCCTCTAATCTAATTCAACTCAACCGTATTCACTCCTACCCGCACTTCCACGATCTCACGGGCGAGGACAGGACCCAAGACCCACTCTTCACCCTCCTGCCTTGTTGCCGGTCCCACCCACCGAAAACAATGGGACAGAGTGAAGCTAACAGAAATATAGAGAGGTAGTAGAGCGCTTAACACCTCATGCTACATTTCATTAATCTCATCGAGTATATTTTTACAGTGCAATATACATGTCTTTATATAGACCTTAAGAACCAACTCGTGCACTAGTACAACTCACTACTACAGAAAAAGTCATCACAGACGGTTCGAAAACGTCATCACAGACGGTTTTGTGAACCGTCTGTATTTATGGGTCAGTGATAATCGAAGGTCATCACAGACGGTTTTCGGACCGTCTGTGATTATCAGCTATCACAGACGGTTTTTGAGTAAAACCCGTCTGTGGTAGCTGATAATCACAGACGGTTTTTAGTTAAAAACCGTCCGTGACACTGATCATCACAGACGGTTTTTAAGTAAAAACCGTCTGTGATTATCTGCTATCACAGACGGTTTTTACTCAAAAACCGTCTGTGATATTCCCTTCAACCCCTAAATATATTTTTCTTTATTGGCTAGCCTCAGGAAATGCTAGCCATGCCCTCTGAAACAAGCAGATAATCACAGACATAAAACATATACAATTCACACATCTCATTTCATTTCAGATACATTTCACATCTCAATTCATTTCACATACATAAAACATCCAATTGACAACACACTTCATTTCACAAACATAAAGCATCCATTTCGCAAATCAATTCATTGAATTGAAATAAAATATCCATTAACAAATACACAATTGTAAAAGATCTACACTGCATTTGCACTTAGAATTACAATAACAAATCATTCTGGGAAGTGGAACTCTCCATCTGATCTTACGACTTTAGTCCACAAAAACCAAATTAACTCTCCTCGAATTTTTGCTAAATCCGGCTGTGTCAATGCAGATGTAGAAATGGGCGCAGCCTGTCGATAGGAATATCAACGCGCGCACATATAAAACTTGACATGTATGAAATAAATGTGGAAAGATTGAGAAACCTTAGGAGTGGTGATCTTGCTGGAATCGAGGAGTAGTCTCATATGGTGGCACACGTAGTATCCACATGTGTTGCCCGGCTGCTGCTGGTGGCACTGCAAAAAATAGAATGTGTTAAATCAAGTGGCATTACTACTAAGTGTTGTATATGATTAATTAATGTGTAGCTAGCCAATACCCGAAAATTGCGATCGTGTTTGAAGGGCTTGGCAGCTGTCATCGAGCCACTTGTTTGTTGAACGTATGTGACGAACGACCTTCGTTATTCAAAAAAGTTAGATTAGTCATTCGGAAGGAAAGAAAGAATACAATGTGCAATGTACTTACCTATCGAGTATTTCGGCGATAGCTGTGTACTTGGATTTTTTCTTACTTAGAGAATCAAGGTATATAGCCTTGTTCCATTTTGGTATAATTACAATTAAAATCCAATGGAAGTTCTCATTGTATGGCATAAGAACAAATTCCTTATCGCGGTGAGCCAGCAGTGCTTTTGTAATATAGTCCTCGACAAAGGATGCATCCTCGTTGATGGTATCAATGGCGACCAAGCGTGGGTCCAGGAAACCAATTGGTGATTTCGATGATCTAGCTTCGGTCAACATGAATCTATATATATACACAGAAAAGCAACAAATTATGACATATATCGGTATTACGTGAACAGAGACTGTGATTGTACAGACTTATAGCGTCCAGCATTGAACAAGTGAGGCGTCGAGAGCATTGAGCGTGAAAAGACCAAATATATCGTCAAAGATCACCGGGAAGACACATTCCTGAACTTCGTGCAAGAAATATTCCGGCTTGAATTTGACAATGATACCTGAGCGTCGTTCTGCCTCTGGTCTATTAGACTGTTTCATATACCAAGTGTGGAATCTTTGGCAACCAAGTCCTAGCTTTGTGAGGTGCCCTTGCGGGAATATCATCGGCTCGCCTAGCATGAATTTGCGGGCCAATGGCATGTACGGGATATCGTCATCATCCTTCGTCTTTGATTTGCCATGGCCACTGCCTCGACTGCAGGTCGACTTCATGGTAGTCGACTGTAATGGTACAGACGGTGCAAGTTGCTTTGGCAAGAATAGCACCCGTGGAGATAGCACCGGTGCAGGTAGCTCTGCTTCGCACTGCCCGTGTGGAGATGGCACCAGTGCATGTTGCTGTGGTTCGCACTACACTTCTGGTCCTGCCAACGGTGAAGAAGCCTCCAGGGAGATGTCGCTTTTGGGCCACTGGATGAATGTTCCAATGGCCTGTCCTAGAGTCACGATCTCGTCGTTGGGGGGCTTCGGTAGCAGGACCACCTCAAAATTGACATACACACCATCCACATTAACTTTTGCGAAGCCTGGCGCTAAAGCTTGACCGTGCACCATGGCCCCGATACCAGACGAATATGTCTGGCCCAAAGCAGCGTACAAGGGAATGGAGCCATATCTCACTTGGAGCCTGCACTTCGTAGGCTCCTACATAACGATACAAAATTAGCTACGCGAATAGGCCTATCAATGGAGCAAGCATTCGAGAGATAATAATTATTACTAGGATGTCGTCCACAGGAAATATGGCCTGGGTTTGCGTCGGATTGGACGCGCAGCTACTCGGATGGTTGTGCGGGCTAGCTAGCACAGGAGCGGCAGTAGCGGCCTGCTGACTTTCTGTCTGTTTCCGCACCTCATCTCTGATTACGTCAGCCATCTGAGCTAATAGCTCCTCTCTAAGAGATTCGTTGATCTCTTCTCGTAGCTGTGCGTCACGCTCGGCTTTGTTTCTCTTCCTACGCCGATACATTCCGGAGTCATCTTGGAAACCATGTTTCCAAGGAACGTAAAGCCCAAGGCCTCTCGTACGACCCGGGTGCTCCTTGTTTCCCAGGGCCACGGAGAGCATATCATTCTCCCTTGTTCCCTGGAATGATCCCAGGGTAGATTCAAAACTCAGCTCTCCCTGCAAAAGCACAAAATGTCATTTCAATTCGTACGAAGTTGTGGAGTAATTACAAGCTACATAGTTCTATCGATATCTTACCAGGCGCTGGGACACTTGCTGGTCTGCAGGGTTTCGAAAGGAGACGTCCCCCGATGTCATTGTAGATGACCTTGCTCTAATCCAATTTCGAGCGTGGTCATCTGGGATATTGGAAAACGGCGGGGCGATGTCCTGTGCAGCTGCCAGGTCATCCTCCATCCTCCACTGCGGGATTTTACCCGCATACCCAGCTGTGCCAAGTCTGTGGGGGTGTGTGTTTTTTTCCTGGATGGCCTTGTGCGCCGTACTTGTACTTTTGAAATCTTCGGACGTCTTCATCGCCTTGAACTCTTCCCATTGTGGTTCCAGGAATGGGTATTTATGAAAAGGCGTTTCGTCCGTCTCCACGTATTTCCTGACAAGCGTGCTCTTGAAGTTCTTCCATGCTTTGCACACCGCTAGGTAGGTTTGTCGTTGCACAACGTATAGGTGTTCTTTTGGGAACTCGAACGATGCCAAAATTTCGGTCCACAACTCATGTTTCCGAGTGTCAGGCACGTTCTTCCACGAATTGTATGTGATCTCAATTCGTTCTCGTGCAACTATTCCGACCAGGCTTCGGAATGCGTTTACCGCTTTTTGAGGAAGGATAGGGACCCCAGATGCGTTTACCGCTGTGATGGTCTGTCGGCCCTCAGGATTCTTCGATAGCCCTCTTTCTTGGCGTCTTGATGTTGGAGCGGACGCCTCCGGCGATGATGTTGAAGAATGCGTGGGTGACATGTTGCTCATTTTGTGGGTCTATTAAGATTAGATGAGAAAGTGATCATATTGAATTGGAAGAGAGGAGAGGAGTAGAGGGGAGGGGGAGAAGGGAGGGGGTGATATGGACATAGAGAGGGGGTGATGTGCCTATCTTAGCACCTACTTTAGTTGCGAATACTATAAACCAAATAGCAAAGTCCCTAAACTAGTGTATCCGGTTCATTGAACGGGAACACTAGAGTATGTCACTTGCTTCATTTGCTGTTTTTTGGCTAGATACATGGAGCATTTGGGTGGAAAGATGAACTGTTTCGTCAAGCGCATGACTGCCAATTCGAAGCATAGCATAGCATCCGAGGCACATCCGAGGTCATGCGCTTGACGAAACAGTTCATCTTTCCACCCAAATGGTCCATGTATATTTTGCAACAATCGCAAGATTTCTTTATCTGGGAACCTCATCCACAACATTCTCCACTCCGACAATCCTTTTTTTTCCCGCAAAATTCAAGGCAATTTTATTACAAAAGTGCAAAAAAAAGACATTCCCAGATTATTCGGTGAGCAGCCGACATAGCCGACTTCTTCGATGAGCGACTATCCATCTGCTTCTTCCCACTTCTTTTCTTCATCTCTGGCCTCTGGATCACGTACGCCAGTAGCGATGATTCTGAGGCCAGAGATGAAGAAAAGAAGTGGGAAGAAGCAGATGGATAGTCGCTCATCGTAGAAGTCGGCTATGTCGGCTGCTCACGAAGAATCTGGGAATGTCTTTTTTTTGCACTTTTGTAATAAAATTGCCTTGAATTTAAGAAGGAAAAAGAAGGATTGTAGGAGTGGACATCACATCTCGGTAGTGGTCGGCATATACTATTACTACAAGGTCTCTAAACAAAGTTATATGAAGCAAATGACATAAACTAGTGTATCCGGTTCATTGAACGGGAACACTCGAGTGTGTCACTTACTTCATGCCCCTTGAAGGTCTATGTGGCATATACACTAGAGTGGTCCTTGATTGGTTAATTTGTGCTCTCAAATTGTAGGGTTGCAGAAGATTAATCTTGGCCGTCCCGCTACTAAATGAGGAAGCAAGAAAAGTGAAACATGATAAGATGAGGAAGCAAGAAAAGTGAAACATGATGCTCAATGTTAGGAAGAGAGGAGAGGAGTAGAGGGAAGGGGGAGAAGGGAGGGGGTGATGTGGACAGAGAGAGGGGTTATGTGCCTATACTATATACTAACACTACAAGCAATGTAATATGTACCAATGTAAACTAAGCAACTACAGTAAACAATGTAACAATGTAGTATGTACCAAATAGCAAATTAAACTAAGCTACTGCAGTAAACAATGTACCAATGTAATATGTACCAAATAGCAAACTAATTAAGCTACTGTAGTAAACAATGTACCAATGTAGTATGTACCAAATAGCAAACTAATTAAGCTACTGAAGTAAACAATGTACCAAATAGCAAACTAATTAAGCTACTGCAGTAAACAATGTACCAATGTAATATGTACCAAATAGCAAACTAATTAAGCTACTGCAGTAAACAATGCTCACAATGCTCAAAACCCTAGTCCATCACAGAAACTGCTCACAATACTCAAAACCCTAGTCCATCACAGAAAGTGCTCACAATGCAGACAGTAATCGAGGGGAGGTGGCCGGCGAGGGGCTCGACGAGGGGCTCGGGGGAGGCGGCCGGTGACGGGCTCGACGAGGGGCTCGGGGGAGGCGGCTGGCGACGGGCTCGGGGGAGGCTGCCGGCGACGGGCTCGACGGAGGCGGCTGGCGAGGGGCTCGGGGAGGCGGCCGACGAGGGTTCGCGGAGGCGGAGGCGGAGGCGACGACGGGCTCAGGATTTAATTAGATCTAGATCGAATAACTACGCAGCGCACAGGGAAAACCCTAGCCAGAGGGTATATATAGGGAGGTTATCACAGACGGTTCTAAACTTAGAACCGTCT
Organism: Dendrocalamus latiflorus; assembly: GCA_017311315.1. Classification (NCBI taxonomy): domain Eukaryota; kingdom Viridiplantae; phylum Streptophyta; class Magnoliopsida; order Poales; family Poaceae; genus Dendrocalamus; species Dendrocalamus latiflorus. Next base: position 44,908,012 of record CM029627.1, read on the forward strand.
GTGATAAATATCACAGATGGTTCTAAGTTTATAACCGTCTGTGATAGTTATACTATCACAGACGGTTTTAAACTTAGAACCGTCTGTGATATTGATATCACAGACGATTCTAAGTTCAGAGCCGTCTGTGATAAGCCTTTGCGACTGTAGTTATTAAGACAACACCAATAACCACAGCTGCATTCATATCCACCACCAAACAGCTGCATTCATATACAACACCAACCAGCTGCATTCATATCAACCATCACATGTACATCACACATATACATAAATGCCAATACACATATACATTTTCACATATACATTTTGTCACACATTTTCACATATACATCTCAAAATTGACTACATCACACATTTTCACATATACATCTCAAAATTGTCAGACATTTTCACATATACATCTCAAAATTGTCACACATTTTCACATATACATTCTTATTGTACTTGCTTATTTCCTTTAAAAATTAGCCCTTCATGATGATCAATGCGTACGTAACTAGTTTCGTCACGTTGTTCATCGTTGACCCTTATGCCATTTCCAAAAGGAGGTAACTCGTCAAATTGATTGTGTTCCTCCTCGTCCACTACATTCTCCACTCTGACAATTCTCCTTTTTCCATGAAGAACTACATGGCGTTTCTTATTTGCCGGGTCGGTTACATAGAAAACTTGAACAACTTGATTGGCGAGTACGAATGGTTCGTCTTTGTACCCGACTCGTTGGAGGTCCACGGTCGTGACACCGTACTTGTCAACCTTCACCTGTGGGAGATGCACCCAACGGCAGCGAAATAAGGGGATCTTGAAAACCACATAGTCGAGCTCCCAAATCTCTTCTATTAAGCCATAGTACGAGTTTCTCGACCCATCGGTACTGAATGCATCTATGCGGACACCGCTGTTCTGGTTAGTGCTCTTGACATCCTGAGACTGCGTATAGAATGTGTACCCATTTATGTCATATCCTTGCCATGTCACAACTGTAAATGTCGGCCCTTTTGCCAACCATGTCAGCGTCTCACTCGGCGAGCTCCTAGCGATTTGCTCCTTCAACCATTGGTTGAACCAACGGTTGTGTTGTCTCATGATCCAAACATCCGGCCGCTCTGGATTCTGTTGCCGAAGCACATCCTTGTGCTGGTCCACATAAGGCGCCACTTCAGTCATGTGTTGCAACACCGTGAAATGGGCTTGAGTATACGTGTCCATATCTGGAGTGATTGCTTTCCTTCCGATAGTTCTGAGACCCTTCAGCCTCCCCTCATGACGAGATTGAGGGACACCTATCGGTTGAATCTGAGCCATATAATTGACACAAAACTGAATGACCTCTTCGCTTGCATAACCTTCGACGATGCTGCCCTCCGGCCGAGAATGATTCCGTACGTAGGACTTGAGAATTCCCATGAACCTCTCAAATGGGTACATGCTACGTAGGAATACGGGCCCGCACATTTTTATCTCCCACACAACGTGAACAATGAGATGGACCATGATATCGAAAAATGAAGGAGGAAATACATTTCAAGGTGACATAGAGTCAGCACCACCTTTTCCTGCAGAGCATCTAGTCCTTCGGGATCGATGACCTTCTGAGCAATTGTGTTAAAGAAATAACATAGCCTCATGATTGTCTCTCGGACTTTGATTAGCAAAATATTTCTAATTGCAATAGGGAGCATCTGTGTCATCAGCACGTGACAATCATGAGACTTCATGCCATTTAACTTCAAATCTTGCATAGAAACAGGTTTCTTCACGTTGCCGGAGTAACCAGACAGAACTTTGACACCACGCAAGCACTGGCACATTTCTGTTTTCTCAGCCTTGGACAGAGTGTAACACGCAGGGGGAAGGTATGTTCGTCCATTATCAGTGCTTGTCGGTGCTAACTCAGGCCTGATGTCCATGTCAGCCAAGTCAAGCTGTGCGTTGACACCATCCTTTGTTTTATCACGGATGTTCAGTAAGAGACCAATCAAGCTATCGCACACATTCTTTTCTACGTGCATGACGTCGATGCAGTGCGGAACATCTAGGTACTCCCAATAAGGTAAGTCCCAAAATATTGATCTCTTCTTCCAGGTGTTCTTCTCATGAGCCCTCAATTTACGTCCCTTTCCGAGGACAACATCTAAATCCTTAACCATATCATAAACCTCGTGTCCCCTTAAATGCCTTGGAGTTGAACCGTCTTCCTTCTCTCCGTCAAATTGTTTCTTCATCTTGCGGTATGGGTGAGCCCTCCGAAGGAACCGGCGGTGACGCATGTAGACGGTTTTGCGTGAGTGTCTCAGCCACACACACTCGGTACCATCTAAACAGTGAGTACAAGCTTTGGCACCTTTTGTACTATGGCCCGATAGGTTACCAAGGGCAGGATAATCATTTATGATGTAGAACAATAAGGAGCGCAGAGTGAAGTTCTCTCGTTTGTATGCATCCCATACCTGTACCCCTTCGTTCCAAAGTACTTTTAGATCTTCCACCAACGGTGCTAGGAACATATCGATATCATTCCCAAGTTGTTTTGACCCTTGGATAAGTATCGACAGCAAAATGTACTTTCGCTTCATACACAACCAAGGAGGAAGGTTATAGATGCAGAGAGTCACGGGCCATGTGCTATGCCGGCTGCTCATGCTACTGAAAAAATTCATTCCATCTGTACTCAGTCCAAACCATATATTCCTTGGTTCTGCACCAAACTCTGCAAAACTCCTATCGATGTTTCTCCACTGCGCGGAATCAGCAAGGTGTCTTATCATTCCATCCTTCTTGCACTCCTCCGAGTGCCAACGTAACAGTTTTGCCTCTTTTGGATTTGCAAAAAACCTTTTCAAACGGGGAATTATAGGAAAATACCATGCCACCTTAGCAGGAGGTCCTTTCCTCGCCTCTATTCCCTCGCCATCATCTGATTGATTGTTACGTTTGTATCGGGATGCGTTGCACACCGAACATACATGCATGTTTGCATACTCTTTACGATAGAGGATACAGTCGTTCGGGCATGCATGTATTCTTTCTACTTCCATTCCCAACGGACAAAGAACCTTCTTGGCTTTATACGTGGTTTTAGGCAACTCATTTCCCTCCGGAAGCATGTTCGCTAAAAGACCTAGCAGCGCCGTGAAACTCTTGTCGGATCAATCGTTGCTTGCCTTCAATTTCAACAGTTCAAGCACAGCCGACAACCTCGTGTACTTGCAGCCCGTGTACAAAGGTTTCTCTGAGTCCTCCATCAAACCACGGAATTTAACATACTCTCTCTCATCATAGTTCTCTTCTACATCGCGAAGCATCTGATCCAGATTATCATCGTGCAACCTATCCAAATCCGAGCCACAATCGACATCAGCCGGCGGCATGTCATTCACTTCACCGGCGATGTCATCCGGGGGCATATCATTCACTTCACCGGCGATGTCATCCGGCGGCATATGATCATTCACTTCGCCATGACTGGTCCAACACGTATAATCCTTTTTGAAACCCCTCCGAATCAAGTGCGCTTCAATTTGCCCACGGTTCTTAAACATCTTCAAATTCTCGCAGTCAGTGCATGGACAGCACATATATTCCACCCCTCATTCAACATATCCTCCTCGGCGGCTCTTATAAAAGCAGAAATGCCATTAATGTACTCTTCACTCACACGGCTCGCGGCATACATCCAGCTTCGGTCCTACGTTACGTACATATATAACAACTTAGTATTAAAATCTAGATTAACTAATTATAACTACATATATACCGGCCACATTTATTATATTGAGACTTAATTTGCTAGCTCAATTCATATTACAAACACAACAGCTATTATATAACCAATAATTTTGTAAATTAACCATCTTCAATAACCACTCATGGATTACTTAGACCTAAATTGTAATGCAATTAAAGAAAAAATAAATTTCATTACTAACCATATCTACAGCAACCAGGAAAGTCTGAATCTTCAAAGCTCAATCTCTGCCTCTTCCCACCAAATTAACTGGCCTGAAATCGCCTAGCTTCCTCCCGAGTGAAAAAGTGCGCAGCTGTGGCTAGATCTGGATTTGTCTGTGATAAGACAGATGTGGTCTGAGCAGCGCAATAAATGGCTTAGCCATATCACAGACGGTTTTTAATTAAAAACCGTCTGTGATAACCAGCTTATCACAGACGGGTTTTTATTAAAACCGTCTGTGATAAATAAACCAGCTTATCACAGACGGCTTCGGGGAGGCAGATCGGGATAAGGCAGTAGTGTATGAGACGGCGGTTATATACGAAGTGTCACGGTCTGTGATATTAATTAAGAGATGGCGGTTAACGAAGCGTCACTGGTGGTTTCGAATATGAACCGTTTGTGATAATGCTTATATTTGCACGCACTATTCCATTTCTTCGATCTAAACTGTCCTCTCCCGCCCTCATCTTCTTCGATCATCACCACATTTCTCAACAATGACATCTAAAATTTTGTTCATCTCCTTTCTCTCATCTATCCATCATGAGTTGTTCGGCCGCAACCTTACACAGGCGGCCAACAATTTACGTCTGGAGCAGCTCCTCCGCTCACGCCCTGCTCTCCTTCCTCGACTCGCTTCCAATATCGTCCGTCAACTAGACCTCATCATCCGCCGTCGACGGAGGTGTCTCGTTGCTGCTCACGAAAAAGAAACCGCCCTCAGCCTTGCTCTTCTCTACAATGTCCACAAAGCAGAGGAAGCTCTTGCGGAAGTGCAGAGTGTGATAGATAATCTTTCCGATCAAGCAGAATCGGCCGATTATGTTGAAGATTTTCATGGCATCCTCTTTGAGATTATGGGCCATGCTAATGATTTACCCAGGCTAGAGGAGGAAGTGGAGATGGCAAGGGCAATCTTCACGACATTCGAGAACTCAGCGGCTGATCCTCCAACTCCAGAAGTTGAAGAAGAAGCATATGAAGCCCAGAAGATTAAAATCTGGGAATCTCTTTTTCTCTTAGATTTGTAATAAATTAAATTTGCCTTGAATTAAAATCTGGGAATCTCTGTTTGTCGAACTTTTGTAATGAATTAAATCTGTCTTGAATTAAAATATGGGAATCTCTGTTTGTCGAACTTTTAATTTGGAGGCCGTCTGTGGTGTTTGTGGCGGGAAAAAGGAGTATCATAGACGGTTTATGTTTAAAAACCGTCTGTGATAATTTGGAATATCACAGACGGTTTTATAATAAAAATCGTCTGTGATATTCCATTATCACAGACGGTTCAGAGGTAAAAACCGTCTGTGATACTCCTTTTTCCAACCACAAATACCACAGACGGCCTCCAAATTACAACCGTCTGTAATAGTGTTAATCAGAGACGGTTTCACAAAACCGTCTGTGATGAGACGTCTACTATGAAGCTTTCTGTAGTAGTGACTAGTGTCCAACTACATGTAACAAACTCCAGCTAATCCATCTAAGTAGCCAATTTCCATTTTTTTTTTTACTTATTTACCACTGGAGAAACCTCCAGTAACTTGGTATCTCCTCTATCGACCTAGTTCTATGCTAATACATTTTTACTTTTTACAGCTAATCTCGTTATTGTCACTTAGGAAGCTAATAACAGCTGGTAGAAAGGTTTGCTCCATGGCCGACATTATTACTGCACTGACCAACATGCATGCCATCGCTGCTCCAATAGTACATTTTTAGTTTTTTTTCTCTCAAGAAAATATAGTATTAGAATCTCTAACACCCATGGAGACGGGACATTGGACAGAGAAACTCTACCCGCGCTTGGAGTTGGAGCCCACCGCACACCTCGCGCGCAGCAACCATGGCCGTCCACCTGCTCACTCGCCCTCGCCTCCACCCCTCCTCCTCCTCCTCCGCTCCCCTCCCACGCCTCCGCGCCTCCGCCTCGCTCTCCCTCTCCCACCCTCTCCTTCTCTGCCGCCTCACCGCCTCTGCCTCCGCCCCCGCCGCCGCGCCATGTCGGCCACCGTCCGCAGCTCCCTCATCGACCCGGACGGTGGCGCGCTCGTTGACCTCGTCGCCCCTCCCGACCGCCGCGCCGCGCCGCGGGCCGAGGCGGAGGCGCTGCCTCGGGTGCGCCTCGCCCCCGTCGACGTCGAGTGGGCGCACGTGCTCGCCGAGGGATGGGCAAGCCCGCTCCGCGGGTTCATGCGCGAGCACGAGTACCTCCAGTGCCTCCACTTCAACTGCGTCCGCCTCGCTTACGGCGCGGGGCTCGTCAACATGTCGCTCCCCATCGTGCTCGCCATCAGCGACAGGGAGAAGGAGGACATCGGGGACAAGCCCGACGACGCGCTCGTCGGGCCCAGCGGCGACCTCCTCGCCATCCTGCACAGGTCCGATTCGTTCTCCGTGCTGCTCCTCCCTATCTTGTTCGTTTTCGTTTGTGGTGGCATATGATTCATGATCGATTGCCCATTTTGTCGATCTGTCTGTCTGTTTATTTTTTTCCTGTTCTTATTATTTGTTCTTGATGCTAAAGATGCTTCCATCCTGATGGTTCTTGGTTCGATCAAACACGAAGGTTGCAGCTTTCGTATAAAAATAACTAGGACATGGTAAATTCGTTCAAGTATATTGCATTTTGGGTGTGAAAACACTGTTTGCCATGATACATTTGCAATCGGGTGAAAATTTGAAGGCAAAGAAATGTAGCAAGCATTGCCGGTTGAAGGAATTATGTTTTGAGTCAACCAACTTTCTCACAAGTTCAGAACCAATGAATGCCGTACTGGCTGTCCTTCAATTGTGGGAAGCTTTCGTGGAAGCATCTTACGCTATGCTGCATCTTCTATCTAGTCCACATTTTGGCAGGTTCGGGACCGTAGCGCCACTAGCAGGCTCAATGGACGAGAATTTTTTGGCAGAAAGTTGTTGTTTTCCTTGGTGGCTCTATAGCTAGCTTCCCTTGTGGTGCGTATTTGACCATGTGATTGGTGATCAACTTGATTCTTAGTAGCTACACGAAACGTTTTGCATAGCTTGTAAGTCATTAAGAGAGAGAAGTGACCGTTTACAGATGCTATGTTGACAATTGACATAGACAGCAACAACTATGGTTTCCTCGTAGTTTTGGAGAATGGTTATGTGACCATTGATGGCGAATTCTCTTCATAAAGGGAAAAAAGCGATGTTATTTAAAAAATTAAAGATGTTTGTGCCTAGTAATTTAGTAGTTGATTATTACAGCAATGATACTTTTTATGTGGAGCCTGCAAATTGACATGTTGACATGATTTCTAGTCGCATATGACAACAGTTCACTTCATGACATTTTCTTGCCCTTTTTCTGGATCATGGAGCGGACTTGTCACCATCATCGTGTCACCCCCATTTAATAGTATTTGAACTATTTCTGTTACAAACAATTTATATTTGAATCCTAAATAGTAATTTCTTTTGCATAGCTGTGAGGTATAATTATAATTTTACATATACTACAAAATGCAACTGTTTTCATGATATGGTAGTATTAAACTCGGCGTAGCTTTCTTTCAAGGTAAATTTTGGGCATAGTTATTTCTTTTCCTTCCTGCTTTGGCTGTTCTGAAATTATGATAGTGGAATGGGACCGACATTACTCGATGTGACATGCTGATGAGGAGTATGCTGAACACGCCAATCACAGACGGTTTTGTTAAACCGTCTGTGATCGACACTAACACAGACGGTTTTAATTTGGATACCGTCTGTGTTGGTGGCGTCGGAGAAAACGAGTATCACAGACGGTTCTTACCGATGAACCGTCTGTGCTACTTTAGTATCACAGACGGTTTGTGTTAAAAACCGTCTATGATAATCTCAGGATTATCGCAGACGGTTTGTTATTAAAAACCGTCTGTGATAACGACGCTACGCATTTATTGCGCTGCTCAGAACCGCATCTGTCTTCATTTCGATCCAGATCTAGCTGGTGCTTTACTCTTTCGCTCAGGAGGCAAGCTAGGCGATTTCAGGAGACAGAGATTGAGCTTTGAAGTAGAGATTGAGCTTTGAAGCAGAGATTAAGTTTTGAAGATTCATACTTTCCTAGTTGTTCTAGATATGGTTAGTAATGAAATTTATTTTTCTTTGCATTTACAATTTAGATGTAAGTAATTGGTTAGTGTTATTGAAGATGGTTTGCAAAATTGTTGGTTATATAATACTTGTTGTGTTTATAATATGAATTAAGCTAGCAAAGCCTGAAAGCATGTGGTATATATATATGTAGTAATAATTAAATAATTTAATTTTTAATACTAAGTTGTTATATATATATATACATAATGTAGGACCGAAGCTGGATGTATGCCGCGAGCCGTGTGAGTGAAGAGTATATTAATGGCGTGTCTGCTTTTGCAAGAGCTGCCGAGGAGGATATGCTTAATAAGGGGGGTGGAATATATGTACTGTCCATGCACTGACTGCGAGAATTTAAAGATGTTTAAGAACCGAGGGCAAATTGAAGCACACTTGATTAGGAGGGGTTTTAAAAAAGGGTTATACGTGTTGGACCAGTCATGGCGAAGTCAATCATCATTTGCCGCCGGATGACATGGCTGGTGAAGTGAATGATATGCCGCCAGATGACATCGCCGGTGAAGTGAATGACATGCCGCCGGATGATGTCGATTGTGGTTCGGATTCGGATAGGTTGCACGATGACAATCTGGACCAGATGCTTCGCGATGTAGAAGAGAACTATGGTGAAAGAGAGTATGTTAAATTCCAGGGCTTGATGGAGGACTCGGAGAAACCTTTGTTCACGTGCTGCAGGTCAAAGTACACGAGGTTGTCGGCCGTGCTTGAACTGTTGAAATTGAAGGCAAGCAACGGTTGGTCCGACAAGAGTTTCACGGCGCTACTAGGTCTTTTAGCGGACATGCTTCCGGAGGGAAATGAGTTGCCTAAAACCACGTATAAAGCCAAGAAGGTTCTTTGTCCATTGGGAATGGAAGTAGAAAGAATACATGCATGTCCGAACGACTGTATCCCGTACCGTAAAGAGTATGCAAACACGCATGTATGTCCGGTGTGCAACGCATCCCGATACAAACGTAACAATCAATCAGATGATGGCGAGGGAACAGAGGTGAAGAAAGGACCTCCTGCTAAGGTGGCATGGTATTTTCCTATAATTCCCCGTTTGAAAAGGTTTTTTGCAAATCCAAAGGAGGCAAAACTGCTGCGTTGGCACTCGGAGGAGCGTAAGAAGGATAGAAATATCGATGTGTACGGTAACATCCCAATTAGGGAACTAGTGTAATTATGAAAGTTATAAAATCTTTTAATGGTTTATCCTGTGTTTCTCAAAATTTTTGGCGAAGTTCAAATTTCTCGAGTTGGATTTCTTGCTAAATGCCCGATTAATAAAAAAAATCAAACTGAGAAAATCCAAAACTCCTTAGGAGTATTAAATTCAATTTTTAAAATTGAAATCTGGGCATTCAAAGCCAGGAATGGAAGTTTAAATCAATATAAAATCCTTCCATCCAATTTTCATATCCGGAAATTCAAATTGGGAAAAATTAAGATTTGTTTTCTCCGAAACTCGACAATCTTGAAAATTTAATCATCTTTTGAGCCAAGCTTTCAAATTGAGAATCTAATTACTAAATTCAATTGCTGAAATTTCAAAAAAAATCCCCTTGGGCCCGACCCATTTTCTCTCCGGTCCGCTTTCTTTTTCTTCCCTTTCTTCTTTCTTTTCTCTTCTCCCAGCCCACTCTTTTTCCTTGGCTTTCAGCACAGCCGACGCCTCCTTCTTCCTCCCCTTCCCTGCTCATGGCGTCGCCGACCCGCCCCCACGCCGCTGATCCTCCCGCCGGCCCAGCCCGCGCAGCGCCCCCGGTTCCCCCCCCCCCCCGTCACATATGCGCTAGCACCCTACCACCGGCCTAGCCCCGCGCCACTCCCCTACGCCATGCCGCTACCCAGGCCACCGGACGGGCCTCCCATACCACCGTACTCGCAGCCATGCCCGCAGGACGCGCTCGCCATGCCGGCACTGCTCCCCTCCCTCGCCTATAAGTAACCCGACTCGCCTCCTCCTCCCAGTCCCCACTCCCCCTCCTCTTCCCTCAATCCGAGCTCAGCTCGATTGCGCCGTCGTGTCTTCCCCAACTCCGGCGCCCGGTCTCCCTGCCGATTCGTCGAGCCCCGACTCAATTCCCTTCGCCTGGAGCTCCTCCATCAGCCGTGGAAGCCATCCCCGCCACCACCTTGGACCCCCATCCCCCACGGCGAGCTGTCCACAGGAGCCCTCCAGCGCCGCCGCATGAGCTCGTCACCGGCTCGCCTCAACCTCCCTCCGACCCGTTCAACTACTCATGTGAGCTCTTGGAACCTTGCTCATGCTCATGCGCTCCCCTTCCCCTTCCTTCTCCCTTCCGGCCGCCGGCGCCCCGTCTCCCCCTCACCGCCTGCCGCCTAAGCCACCGCCCGCTCGCCTTGGCGCCACCCCGGCCGAGGCTGACGCCTCCCTGAGCTTCCTCATCACTGGGGGAACCCATTTCACCGGTCGCCGGCGCCACCGCCCCTCCCCCTGGCCGCGTGCCTCCCCTGCGCCTCCCCTGTCTTCTTGTCTCTGCCCTGCTCTATCTCAGAAGGCCGAGTGGCCCTCCTCCCGTGTCTCAGTCTTTGCATGGTGGGCCCGACTAGAAGTTTGGCAAACTCATACACATCAGACATCAGTGTGTCCTCCCGCTTCGGGAATCTTGAAGTTCCTATTAAAATCCTCTTGTTTAAGCAAAATAACAAGATATGAGTTGGGAATAAGAAAAGAAATGAGAAATTAACTGCAAAATTTTAATAGAAGCTTGCAATTGAAAAACCTATCCTTGGTACATTTCCCGTCTATAAAGAAGTAATAAGAATAAGAAGTTAAGTGCAAAAAGATTTATGTATTTAAGTCGGAAACTTAGCAATAGTTCATATTGTGTCAATTGAGATTAATCCACTAATCTTTATGTACAACTAAATCCATGTTATACAGGGTCTATTTTCATATGTCAAGAAAATCAACACAATGGAATGGATGTTGCCGTTAAAATCTAATCCGTGAACCTAATCAAAGAATTCTCTTTTATAAATCAAAAGTGCTAGAAATTTGATCCTAATGATTAAAGTTGCATATTTGCAGCTTCATAAAGATAATTTCAATACTCTCAAATTTGACGTCGAACAAATCGAACATTAAATATCACATTCTGTTAAATACTCGAATGATCTAAATGGTACCTTCCACCTCTTGATCCAAATCGAAAGTCATTAATGCCAAACTAAGCAAATCAATTTAACAAGTTTTTACCACATAAAATATTGACCATAAATTACTCATCTCTAAAATCATGTCATCTCTCTCATTAGTACTTAAAATAGTCTTTGCCTCACATCCAAATCTCCACTCATTATCTCATAAATTCAAATGTAATAGTTGAAAATAACTAATACCAAAAGAAATAGCTTCATCGAGGTAATCCATATTAATTCATGACTCATTCACTCACTAAAAGGCAGACCGTGAATAATAGATTGGTAATCAATAAAATAACCAACCTTACCCATAATAATAGCTGATTGAACGATTAACTCCATACTTTAATTACATTATTAAAAATATTGATCCATTAATTTGACAGTTGCAATCTCAAATAGGAATGGCCTCATGAAATATTAAGATTTCATCGGGTACATAAAATAATACTCTTCTCCTGTAAAGCTTTCGCATCCTGAAATCATGTTCCTCTTCACTACCATCGATACCCTCTTTTATCTGTCCATAAGTCCTGCCTGACTCGTGGAGCTTCCTTGATAAATAGGAATCAATAAAAAGAAAGTCATCAATTAAAAAGGTCAGGCCTCGCCTTTCCCCAATCGGCTATGTTTGGCCACTTCCTTCCCTAAAGCAGATAATTCCTGTAAATACTCATTCACCTCCGATCCCTCTTTATCCTAATTTTCCCTCACGGTAAAGCTACTTAGATAATTCGTTCTCCTGCCCAATTCCTCTACCGCTGTGTTTACAGTACACTAATCCAAATCATCCTTCCATTCTAAAAATCGTAATAAATGTATAATTTAAATTAAATCGGGCATTTAAAGTGTTTGGAGTTATTTAGTCTTTCTTTTCTTTGCCGCGTATTATAATCTGAAGACTCGACGAGACGACGGATTCGAAAAAGATCAAGACTCAGGTAAAAGCGACGACTAGGAAGTTAAGATCGCTGACTGAGCAGGCTTTGATTTAGGTCAATCAAGGCCGTGGTACACCAAGCAAGGCAAGTCATCACTTTGATCATATTGATCCTACATTTTATGCAAAATTATGTCTTTTTAAACTATCAACTTGCATGCCTAATTGATTATGCAAATACATGTTAAAGCTTAAGGTAGCTACATGCCCACTTGATGTTGTATTAAATTTATTATGCCATCCTTTGATACTTGAATCACCTGATCCTTGTCACCATAGATATTAATGATAACTTTACTAGCTATAAGTCATATGAAATGCCATGCTAGTCTTGTCAAGTCCAGGGCACTAGTTGCCCTGATCATCAATCTTTAAAACATAAGAATTTGTTTTGGGACCGTCATGGGATGTACGTGTCTGAGTATTTTGCTACAACTGTTTTATGCTTCTCAAAACCCTAAAAATCTGCTTTACCTGTCTGGGCGGTTGGTGAGAGTGGATGGTGCTGATGTCGCACGAGAACCCGTGGTGTGTGGTAAGAACCGCCTGGACAAATTAAGGACTGAATCTTGTACTGACCTCCTGGTGTAAAATAGTACAACCACAAGTCTATATGGGTACGACCTAGCTGATTAACTTGCAAATGTTTAGTTTAGATATCATTACGGAAGATGGGTGCCAGAGCACTGGTTTACTCATACGGCGCAAGAGGGGGCTTCTGACTGTGGCGGATGTAACCCTTCAGCGGTGAAACCTCAGCGGGGTGGTATCTAGCTAAATCGGAGTAAGGTAAAGGCTTTATGATAAACCATCTGGGTCTCATGCCTAAGGAAGCATGTTGGCTATTAAGATGACTTATCTCTTGTGGTGAAAGTGTACAACCTCTGCAGAGTGTAAAACTGTTCGAGCAGCTGTGCCCACGGTCAAGGGCGGACACGGGAACCTACTCGAGTTAGTTCTATTTCCAAAAACATTTGTGGGTGGGATAAAACCTATCAGAGAGATGTACTCTGACCATGAACTTTTCCTGGAGAGATGTACTCCAGCGGCGAAAACTAGCATTGGTGGAGGTAACCATGCACTGTAAAAAGGTGGATGTAACCTACACTACAATTATTATCGCATTCTCACAATCAATTTCATAAAACATGTTTCAGTTAAAATTGCTACGTCTCAGGAGATTTTTCTTACTTACTGTAATTCCAAAACAATGCTTTTAGCAAATAAAAGAAACCCAAGCCTCCCTTGACAGCTTTGCATCTATTATTACTGCATCCTGTGTGGTGGCTTGCTGAGTATCATCGTACTCATTCTTGCTTAACTACCATCACTCAGCCAGAGAGAACAGGAATGCTAAACCCCGCGACGCTAAAAAGGGGTCGACAGAGCTGGAAGACGAAGAGGCCATGGACTAGGTTGCGAACCCCAGTTGGCTGCCTGTGGGCAAGTCCTGCGGGTCCCACCTGTGTGAAGTTTCCGCTGCTGCATTTTACCGTTTTCGGCTTAACCGGCCCATGAGTAAGTATTACGGTATTATTTACGCTTCCGCATGATATGTTTTTGACATACAGTAATGTACCTGTGAGCACTATCTACTGATCCAGGGAATAGTGCGGTAGAATCACAGAGGATCTGGGTTTGCTAACCCGAGGTCCGACATGTACCTAGCACCGTTGGTGGAAGATCTAAAAGTACTGTGGAACGAAGGGGTACAGGTATGGGATGCATACAAATGAGAGAACTTCACTTTGTGCTCCTTATTGTTCTGCACCATAAATGATTATCATGCCCTTACTAACCTATCGGGCCAGAGTACAAAAGGTGCCAAAGCTTGTACCCACTGTTTAGATGATACCGAGAGTGTGTGGCTGAGACACTCACGCAAAACGGTCTACATGCGTCACCGCCGGTTCCTTTGGAGGGCTCACCTATACCGCAAGATGAAGAAACAATTTGACGGAGAGAAGGAAGACGGTTCAGCTCCAAGGCATTTAAGGGGACACGAGGTTTATGATATGGTTAAGGATTTAGATGTTGTCCTCGAAAAGGGATGTAAATTGAGGGCTCATGAGAAGAGCACCTGAAAGAAGAGATCAATATTTTGGGACTTACCTTATTGGGAGTACCTAGATGTTCGACACTACATTGACGTCAGGCACGTAGAAAAAGAATGTATGTGACAGCTTGATTGGTCTCTTACTGAACATTCGTGACAAAACAAAGGACGGCGTCAACGCATGGCTTGACTTGGCTGATATGGACATCAGGCCTGAGTTAGCACCGACAATAATAGATAATGGACGAACGTACCTTCCCCCAGCGTGTTACACTCTGTCCAAGGCTGAGAAAACAGAACTGTGCCAGTGCTTGCATGGTGTCAAAGTTACATCTAGTTACTCCGGCAACGTGAAGAAACTTGTTTCGATGCAATATTTGATGTTAAATGGCATGAAGTCTCATGATTGTCATGTGCTGATGACACAGATGCTCTCTATTACAATTAGAAATATATTGCAGATCAAAGTCCGAGAGACAATTATGTGGCTATGTTATTTCTTTAACACAATTGCTCAGAAGGTCATCGATCCCGAAGAACTAGATGCTCTGCAGGACGAGGTGGTGATGACTCTATGTCATCTTGAAATGTATTTCCCTCCTTCTTTTTTCGATATCATGGTCCATCTCATTGTTCATATTGTGTGGGAGATAAAAATGTGCGGGCCCGTATTCGTACGTAGCATTTACCATTTTGAGAGGTTCATGGGAAGATATCGATCAAACTATGTAGCTTGTAATTACTCCACTACGAAGTGAAATGACATATCGTGCTCTTGCAGGAAGAGCTGAGTTTTGAATCTACCCCGGGATCATTCCAGGGAACATGGGAGAATGATATTCTCTCTGCGGCCCTGGGAAACAAGGAGCACCCGGGCCGTACGAGAGGCCTTGGGCTTTACGTTCCTTGGAAACATGGTTTCCAAGATGACTCCGAAATGTATCGGCGTAGGAAGAGAACCAAAGCCGAGCATCAGGAGCGGCCGCGAGAAGAGATCAAGGCATCTCTTAGAGAGGAGCTAATGGATGAGCTGGCTGATGTAGTCAGAGATGAGGTGCGAAAACATACAGAAAGTCAGCAGGCGCCGCCGCCTCCGCTCCTGTGCTAGCTAGCCCGCACAACCGTCCGAGTAGTTGCGCGTCCAATCCGACGGAAAGCGAGGCCAGATTTCCTCTGGACAACATCCAGGTAATAATTATTATCTCTCGAATGCTTGCTCCATTGATAGGTCTATTGGAGTAGCTAATTTTGTATCGTTATGTAGGAGCTTACGAAGTACAGGCTCCAAGTGAGATATGCCTCCGTTCCCTTGTACGCTGCTTGGGGCCAGGCATATCCGTCTGCTATCAGGGCCATGGTGCATGGTCAAGCTTAAGCGCCAGGCTACGTAAAAGTTAATGTGGATGGTGTGCATGCCAATTTTGAGATAGTCCCGCTACCGAAGCCCCCTAACAACGAGATCATGACTCTAGGGCAGGCCATTGGAACATTCATCCAGTGGCCAAAAAGCGACATCTCCCTGGAGGCTTCTTCACCGGCGGCCGGACCAGAAGGGCAGCGCGAACCAGAGCTAAATGCACTGGTGCTATCTTCACAAGGGCAGTGCGAAGCAGAGCTACCTGCACCGGTGCTATCTCCACGGGTGCTATTCTCGCCAAAGCAACTTGCACCAGTGCTACCATTACAGTCGACTACCATAAAGTCGACCTACAGTCGAGGCAGTGGCCAGGGCAAATCAAAGACGAAGGATGATGATGATATCCCGTACCTGCCATTGGCCCGCAAATTCGTGCTAGGCGAGCCGATGATATTCCCGAAAGAGCACCTCGTAACCCTAGGACTTGGTTGCCAAACATTACACGCTTGGTATATGGAACAATCCAATAGGCCAGAGGCAGAACAGCGCTCAGGTATCACTGTCAAATTCAGGTAGGATCATTTCCAGCACGAAATTCAGGAATGTGTCCTCGCGGTGACCTTTGACGATATATTTGGTCTTTTCACGCTCAACACTCTCGACATCTCACTCATTCGATGCTAGATGCTGTAAGTCTGTACAATCACACTCTCTGTTCATGTAATATCGATATATGTCACAATTTGTTGCTTTTCTGTGTATATATATAGATTCATGCTGACCGAAGCTAGATCATCGAAATCACCAATTGGTTTCCTGGACCCACGCTTGGTCGCCATTGATACCATTAACGACGATGCATCCTTCGTCGAGAGCTATGTTACATCAACACTGTTGGCTCACCGCGATAAGGAATTTGTTCTTATGCCATACAATGAGAACTTCCATTGGATTTTAATTGTAATTATACCAAAATGGAACAAGGCTATATACCTTGATTCTCTAAGTAAGAACAAATTCAAGTACACAGCTATCGCCCAAATACTCGATTGGTACACAGCTATCAATATCACAGACGATTTTTAGTTAAAAACCGTCTGTGATATTGATATATCACAGACGGTTCGACAACCGTCTGTGATAACCTTCAATTATCACTAACCTATAAATTCAAACGGTTCAGAAAACCGTCTGTGATGACGTTTTTGAACCGTCTGTGATGACCTTTTCTGTAGTAGTGACAGATGATCCAAAGACACATTTACTGTTTAATAGTTTGATCTCTTTTTCATTTCCATGAAGCAGACCATTACAACTTCCTGTATTAACTCCGAGACATCAAATATTAGGTTTATTAAAGCATGAAGATATGTCATAAATAAGATATTGCGCAAAAATGCATTTATGTGCTGATTTTTCATGGCATGTGGTAAAGTTTGTTGCAGCTAATTCATTTTCAGAAGATAATTGTACTTGAGTTACCAACTTTGGAATACACTAGTTCTGTTTAGAATTTTAGATGCATCTACATGCTTGGCATGACTTGTAGTTTCTTTACTGAAGTCAAGTTGGTTTAGTGCTGTATCAACGTTCAGAGATGTGAAGCAGCACCGAGCTGTAACTTTGACCTGTAAAGTTCGCGTTGAGTCGGTTACAAGAAGTAAAATTCAATTTGATTAATGGATGACTAAGCAGTAGAGTTTATAGTACAGATAAGTACTAGCTGAAGATAGCTGTACAAGTATTAAAAAAATGGTGTTTATTGAGTCGGTTAGAGTAAGTAGGTCTCTCTAGTATCAGTTTGTAAAATCTATAAGAGGATGGCTTTGGCATCCGCTTGTACCAAGATTGCGAGATCAATGAAATGAAAAGTTTTTAGAGCTGAAGCTCCTCTGTTTTAATTTTGTCCTCTACTCTTGCTTCCTTGAGTGATCCATACCCAACAAAGTTGCCCAAGTTCCTTTAATAGTTCTACTACTTACTGGAATTTCTGTCCTATTATAGATTTTATTGCACAGTTTTCTGGATGATTGATGTCCGAAAAAAATCTTATTCCTCTTTCTTGTGCATACAAGTAGCTTTTATTTTGGACTGTGGAACTTGAAGTGTCAATCGTGATGAAATATTGATTGTATCAAGGCTGGGTTTTACAGAGCCATGTCAATGTTACCCTCTCTTTTCCTTGATGACTTGACTCCGATTTTGTTTCTTTTTGAAGCGCATATATTTTTAGATTTTCTTAAACCCTAGATTGATTTTGTGAAAATTTTCTAGTCTATCATCTATTCCTCTGCCTTTTCCATTGTGTCGCTCATAATTGCATTATGAGCCCAAGGGTGGGATATATTTTCGGTATACGGTGAGACTCCTGAACCATGTCACCAACCACAATCAAACATACCATTTTTAAGAGTGTAAAATATATTAGTTCCTAACACACATGTGTGAGTCATGCGCTATGATCAGATTGTTTACAAGATCAACTCCAATCTGATTATGTGGGTCAACAGACTGCAGAGTATTTCATGCACCTTGGTGCCTAGGCACCCATATCAATACCCGTTGATTTGCTTTGAGATTCGCAACGTTTGATGTGGGTATCTTCATATACCCATAAAAAAGTATATTTGAGATGTCAAACTCCGAAAAAAATTAAATTCAACTTCAGTTTAATTAGTTTGAACTATTTTTATGGTATATACTCACTGTAGTCGCATGGAACTCAAAAATAGTTCAAACTAGTTTGAACTGAGTTCAAAACTTACTTACCATAAAATATATCAAGGGTATAAAACATTTCCATACCCAAACTCAAAAAAATTATCAATCATATGCGTGTATCGGACAGTTCTTGATGTGGGTGCCTAGGCACCCAGGTGCCTTATGTAATTTTCCCATATATATATATATATATATATATATATATATATATATATATATATATATATATATATATATATATATATATATATATATATATATATATATATATATATATATATATATATATATATATATATATATATAGTAAAAGTATTGAGTACTATTAGGTGTCCGGACACCTCAATCCGCGGCCGTCCGATCGCGTACGCTGGGTGAGCCGGAGAAATAACGATTAACGGGTTGGTCAGACCCGTTTCTTCTGCACATCGCGCGGCAAAATAGGAATCTCCGTCACGCATCGAAAAGCCATGGCTAGTCGCTGTCTACGGAGACGGAAATAATTGGATGTTTAAAAAGGTTTTGCTCCTCTTCCTGGGGTAGACGCGCTGAGACCCTTCGGCCTTCACCAAGCGAAGCGAGCAGACCAAGATTGAGCTGCTCCACAAGAATTATCCTCTCCCACCTCTCCTCCTGGGGATCTTCAGGTGCTCTCAGGTAATCTTGGTTTCGCAGATTTCTTCTAGGAAGTTTTCTTGGATTTCTTGGGTGGAATCGGTGGGCTGTTGGAAGTGTTCTTCTGAGCGGCGAATTTTATTCCGTTTTTGGTGGGTTTCTGGATTTGGAGTTCGAATCCCCTGGAATTGTTCAAAAGATTTGTGGGGCTCTTGCTGTTCTTCCTTTCTCCGTAATTGCTGGGAGAATAAAATGGGTACTTGCTTCCGTTTCGTGCCTTTTTTTTTCTTCCCTCTTCATGTGTAAAGTCGGAATCTTGGTTTGGGATTAGATTCTGGGACGAATTGTAAGTGGAACTCTTGTTCCTCCCTGAAACTGCATCTCGTCGAAATCCCTGTAGGAATCTTGCTTTGGAATTTAAACTTTTTGTAAGCACAGTTCTTCCCTTAGGAGAAAAATTCCTTCTGAAGTTAGTGCGCTTGGTATTAAGGGTGCAGGAGGATTTGTTTCTTTCTGAGTTGCACTAAAGTTATTGTATCTGGTCATTGGGCCAAGTAACTAGGGGCCCTTTATTTTTTTAAAATAAAATTTATTATTTGTTTCCCTACCTTTTCCAAGTTCTTGGCAGTTCATAGTATTATTATAGTATTTTTTAAGAAATTTCGCAACTAGCACTAATTGTGGACTGATATGTTAATTTTTAAGTTAATTGTAAGTTGTTACTATCAGTAATTTAGTATTAGGCATGCTGTTCTTTTTTTTTCTTCTAATCTTTGTCTTTCACTTTCTAGATCCTGTGATATTCCTACACTAATATGTTACAAAACCAATACATTTTCTAAGAATTAAATTTCGCTTTCATCTGTAGTACGTCGGAGTTAAGACGTCGATTTCAGTGATGTCTTCAGCACAAGGTACTAATGAAGTGCAAAGTAATCAACCAAATCCAATGGCCTCTGATGCTTCTGCAGGAGACGCTGGTTCCTTCGCTAGTAATGATAATAGAAAGGTCTCTCGTGAAGACATTGAACTTGTAAGATGTCTAGCTATTCTGTAGTCTTTAGCTCTTTGCTGGCTCAATTTTGATCAGATGACATCCTTATACAGTGCCAGTATAACACTGTCACCAACTAATTAACTAAACTTGGCACCCTGTTGCAGGTCCAGAATTTGATAGAGCGCTGTCTACAACTATACAAGAACAAAGGAGAGGTTGTTAGAATTTGATAGAGTGATTTGTGTGTGCATATCTCCGGACGGACATTTGTATACCAGTTCAGAGTTGCGTAACATTTTAAGATAACATTTGATGTCCGATTCAACTAAAAAATTCACATAAGATTTTCACCCAAACCACTATCACGACATACAAATTCGCCGCTTTAAATCATTCCCTGCGACATACGCGTTTTCTTACGCCGTTCATCTCCATGAACCATTCAACGGGAATCTGTTGCTCGACTGATATGAAAATTTGACATAATATTTTTTTCACCTTAACTGCTAACATTATGTACAAATTCGCCGCTCTAAATCAGTTTGTGTGACGTATAAAAATTAATGGAAGTCAACACACACGATTGTACCGTTCATCTCAATCAATCCATTTAAGATAACATTTTGTTGTCCGATTATGATGAAAAATTCACACAAGTTATTCACCTAAACTCCAATCATGACGTACAAATTCGCCGTTCTAAATCATTCCCTTCGACATATAAAAAAATAGAAGTCAACACACGACAGTTTTTCCTACGCCGTTCGTGTACATTTACAATTCAACGAGCATTTGTTGCTCAAATGAGACGAAAATTTCACATAAGATTTATACCTAAACCGCTTACTTGACATAAAAATTCGCCGCTCTAATTCATTCCGTGCAGCGTATAGAAAAATAATGTAAGTCAACATATGCGTTTTTTCTATGCCGTTCGTCTCCTTCAACCATTAAAGATACATTTTGTTGTCCGATTGAGATGAAAAATTCACATAAGATTCTCACCTTAACTGCTAACATCACGTGCGAATTCGCCACTCTAAATCATTCCGTGCGGTGTCTAAAAAATAATGGAAATAATGCAAGTCAACATACGTTTTTTTTCTATGCCGTTTGTCTCCATCAACCATTTCATATAGCATTTTGTTGTCTGATTGAGTTGAAAAATTCACATAAGATTCTCACCTTAACTGCTAACATCACGTACAAATTCGCCGCTCAACATCATTTCGTGCGGTGTATAAAAATTAGTGAAAGTAAACACAGTTTTTATTGTGCCGTAAGTCAACCACTTAAATTTTTTTTGAGTATAATACTCGATTTGTTCACAATGATTCATCATATGTTCAACGTAATGATATTTTGCATGTACCATAGACTTTTAAATTTATATATACAAGCGAGCGTACTTCCAATACTGCCGTATGGATTTGCATACCTATTCCACGTTAATGCCACATTGAGATTGTTCCTGTACCGTTCGTCTCAATATATATATATATATATATATATATATATATATATATATATATATATATATATATATATATATATATGTATATATATATATATATGCATATTAAATTCCAGTAGACTTGATCTAAATAAATATATCTACCATATTTCAGCACAGCCATCCTTAGCACCTCGAATATTAATTTCTCGAGTTAAATTTCTCATCAAATTATTCCCTATCACTTGTATCAATAATATGAATAATTTCATATTGAGTTAAATAGATAATAACCACAATAGTTGTTGAGAGCCACATAAAAATCCCAACATCTTCCACTTGGTTGAAATAAACTAAGGTCTCATATCTTTAACATGTTTGAAAATAATTTCTGACTAACTGGCTTACTCAGTAGATCTTCCTTCAATGTGTTTGCTTTTACTATGAAATAAGTGATAGGTTGTGATGCACTTTCCATGATCTTAAGTAATGCAAGACATTCCCTTAGCCATACACCTTCCTTTGTTGTTTCAGATGCAGTAATGTATTCAGCTTCCATGGAGGAAAAAGCAATTGCATCCTATTTTCTGCTGCACCAAGAAATAGCACCTTCTGCCCAAGTAAATAGATAACCAGAAGTTGATTTTTGGTCATTCGAATCCCTTTGCCAATCAACGTCATTATAACCCGTCAGGCGAAGATTATAACCATTAAAACATAATGAATAATACACTGTTCCTTTGACATAAGACAATACATATTTGATTTGTTTCCAGTGTCCCTCCCCAAGATTCTTTTGGTATTTACTCAAAATTCCAATGGCATGGCTAAGGTCAAATTGTGTGAATAACATAGTATACATAAGGCATCTCAGAGCTAAAGAATAAGAAATTACATTCATTCTAGCTTTTTCCTTAGGAGTATTTGGACATAATTACTCACTGAGTCTAGTTCCCTTCACAATAGGTACACTAGCAGGTTTGCTGTTTTCCATAGAAAAACATTTTAAAATGCTTTAAATATATGCCTTTTGGAATAACCCAAGAATCCTTTTATTCCGATCTCTATGTATCTCAACTCCTAAAACATAAGAAGCTTCTCTCATATCTTCCATATTAAATTTAGAAGACAACTAAACTTTCACTTCTATCAATGTATTTTTTATCATTAGAAGCAATGAAAATATCATCAACATATAAAGATAGTAAGACAAAATATTTACCTATAACTTTTGTATATATGTAATGATCACCTTCCATCATTGAAAAACCACATGGCATGATAGCATTATCAAATAGAATATACCATTGAAGTGAAGCTTGTTTAAAACCGTAAATTGATTTATTCAACTTGCGAGCTTTATTTTTATTTCTTTTTCTCTAAAACCTTCCGACTCTTTCATATATATTCCCTCCTCCAAATGATCATTAAGAAAAGTAGTTTTATTATCCATTTGGTGAAGTTTAACATCATAATAAGCCATCAACGTACTAATAACACAAATTGAAGTAAATTTAGCAATAGGAGATAAAGTTTCCACAAAGGGCCTGTTCTTTTCGACCGAAGCTAGCGGCTTTTGGCTTTTT
Organism: Dendrocalamus latiflorus; assembly: GCA_017311315.1. Taxonomy (NCBI): domain Eukaryota; kingdom Viridiplantae; phylum Streptophyta; class Magnoliopsida; order Poales; family Poaceae; genus Dendrocalamus; species Dendrocalamus latiflorus. The sequence goes on from CM029627.1 coordinate 44,930,976, forward strand.
CTACAGTACCTAACTTTCAAACGGGGTATTTTCTCAAGACGGGGTCTACAAGTTAATTGTAGTACACATTAAAAGCCTAACATCTGTGTTAACCAAAATCGCAAGCGAGTATCTATCTCTTCGTAATCTCTATCGTAAACAGCTAAAATTCAAAAATTTCAGCCAAAAACCACAAACCGTAGCCAAACCAAACAGGCCCAAAGTCAATGCTTTCTCTTTGTGTAAATCATTTAGTAATAAGTCTAGCCTTATATTTTACTACTAAACCTGTTGCATTCAATTTTCTTTTAAAAATCCATTTACAACTTATGGGCTTATGGTTGTTTGGTATATCAACAAGTTTCCAAACTTTATTCTTTTTGATCGAGTTTAATACTTTTCGCATTATTTCCACCTATAGTTTTTTGTTGCGAGCAGTTTATTGTTTCTTTATAAGTTTTTAGTTCTTCCTCTAAATTTGAAATTTTAGAGTGAACTTTTCCAAGAACAAATAATAATCTAGATATTGGGGTATACTTAAATTCCTCTTACTTCTCCTAAGCATGTTAGTGTTGGAAGTTTGATTTGTATTTTCTTCAGGAGCTGAATCTCTTTTAGTGTGAGAATTAATATTAGGTGTATCCATCTGTGTTTCTGGTGGAGTTGACAATAATTCCACCATCTCCCGCTTAGCATAGTGAGATATGTTTTGATCTAAAAATATTGTTTTGTAGGGGTGGCCCCACATAAGCCTCGGCGGTGGTTGAGAATGCCCTGTTGACGGCCCTCGGAACGTTGCAGCGTGAGCTGGCGGACCTCTGCGAAGCCGTGCGGGAGATGCAAGAGGCTCGGAGCCAGCAAGTCCAGCCGGCAGCGGCGACGGAGTCCTATGCCAGATCGGGCAGACAGCCGTGACACCCCGACATCCAGTCGCGTCCCGATTCGGTGTGTCGATCCGGAGTCCCCCCTCTCTACCGGCCTGCAGCAACGCTTCACTCTCGGGGACTTGGGCGACGGTTCCTCTACCTCTGTGGCCGGCGCGGGCGATGAAGCTTCGCCCTCCTGGATGTCCGCGCCGTGCCCCTTGTCCGGGTGCTAGGCGATCCGCCTCCTCCTCCAAGTCCGAATTGGTGTACTCCGCCAAGTCGGAGCCACTGACCATCGTACCTTCGGCTCCGACAGGATTTACGGGAGGGGCAGCCGCCAGGCTGGATATGGCTGCAGGTGACCGGGCCCTCCGACGAGGGGGGAAGCCCTCCCGTTGTGGAGCAGTAAGCAAATAACTAAGCAGTAAGCATAAGCACTTATGGAGCAAGATCCTGCATACTAGAAGTGTAGAAGCCAATCAATCGTGCAGCGGCGTTACTCCAAGCTCCAACCGGATCAAGAGATACTACAGACAGCACCAGGATCCCACTCGCCCATGCTACATCCAGCTCAGATCAAACCAAGAAAACACCAGCGGGAAACCGACCTCCACCTACTCCCACATTTCCACAAGCACGTTCTTTGCAAAGACAGTTTGAACATTGAAAGACAGTTTGTAATTGTATTGCAGCAGCAGGTGTTGATTAAAAAAAGCAAAACCCTTGAATCAACAGGTTGTTGTCATCAAAATATAACATACTGCAGTTCATACCTGTCCGTTCCTTGCCAGTACACGTTTTGACGCAGCATTCCTTAGACTTTGTGAGGAAATGTAATACGCTGAAGCATTGTTTTTTTGAGAAGTGCCTCTTTTTTTATTTGAACATTTGTTGCCAACAGTGTTTGTTGTGTCAGGCGTAGTTGCAGAAGGATTAGTTTGGACGATGCTCTCAGGATCAGTCTGCATACAAAAAATGATGAAACAATTTAGCTTGCATAAAGTTTTCAAGACTGGAGTTGGTGCAAACAATGATACAATTTTTATACCTGCTTTAATGTGGATTCCCTTTGTTCTGCAAGGGCTGCAAGCATTTCTTTCCTCATTTCTTCTCTTAATACTTGTCTTTTCTTGTCCTCTTCCTCTTGAAGCTGTTGCATTTTTTCTTCCAATATCCTTTCCCGTTCAGCAGCTTCTTTTTCAAGTTTCTCTTTTAACAATTCTACCTCACCTTGGAGCTCAATATTCTTCTGGCTGGTTGCAGCTGTAGCACGAGCTTGTTCTAGGAATTGAACATTCAGCATACGACTTTGTGTTGGATATTTCGACAAGTACCCGTGACCATGAAGTCTAGTTGCTTTGCATCCTGTGGTTTCCTTGTACGATGACTGGAAAAAAAACATTCTCCTCTTCTCTTGTAAGGCTGGATAAGTCATATGGTTGTTCTCTCTCCGTAATTCGGTTGCATGCATTATCCTAAGAGGAAAGTCATAATTGAAGTAAGTAGAATTCAGAACTGAATGGATGCACAATATATTGAAGCATGCTATGACTAGTGTAATTTCTGATTTACTCACATAGACATCCTTTGAAGCATTGTTTGACCATTGTCCATTCTTCATGTGAGTAGTCATCCACAGATTCAAATCATTTGGCTCTTCACCAGTTACAGGGTCTCTCTAAAAGATGGGAACAATGTATTATGAGTTTGTCATTGATGAAAAAGAACTATATTAGTATGTCATAATTACCTGCTCATAGCTTATTCGAGAAAACGTTCTGCTTCCCATGATGTGCATAGTCTTTTGTTTATAACGGTTTTCAGAGTTCTGGCTGCTAATTTTCTGAAATCAGTAGAAAAATGCATTAATTAATGGAAATGCTATCGATCCTGGAATTTGTATTATAGCTTGGTTGTTCACATTAAAAACAATCTTCTCAGCAAGTAATTTCACTAAAGCACCTTCTGTTTCAGAGAATATAGCAAAGAAAATTGAAGCCGGCCAAGAAAAATTCATGTTTCCTCTATTGCTCCATACTTTGTTGCTCTAGGAAAAAAAGATAGCGTGTCTAGATATTTTTTCTTGCAGGTGAAACAAGCAGCCAATCTGAAGGGCTAGCTGTTGGAGTGATAGTGGCAATACTTTGTTAAAGTGATAATCTGATATTGTGCTTCAAAAGATATATGAGATCATTAACTGAATATCTATTTGACAAGCCTGTATTTAGAGGAAAATTAAGTGTATACTAGTTAAAATAAGTAAATTTGGTACTGGCAATCGACCATATCTTTTCATTTTCATCCACAGTGCTTGGAATGTCCCACCTTTGCTGTTGTAAGTTTAAAGACAAATAAAAGGTGAATTATTTGGTAACCTGGGACTGTGCATGCTTAGGCAACAAAACAATATGCACGTACCAGTACATCGGATGCTATTGAATTTCTGACATTAGGCTCTATATCCTTCCACTTTTTGACTCCAATGAGTGGTGCCCTTTTCTTTGTAAACAGTTCCACTTCATCCACAAAAGCACGGCTGTTGTCTCCTATGGGACCTCCAAGCCTAGATGAAAATTCAATCTTAAGTTTCTGATCACCACTCTTTATTCGCTTGTTGGCTGCTGCTATACCCTTAAGGGTACCACGTCCCTCTTTTTTGAAGCCTCCGCCGGATGCTAGTTAGAAACCAATTACAATTAAATGATTAAACACATTCAGAATGGAAGTTTTGAAGCTTAAAATAAAAATTGTTGAAAGGAAAATATACCATCATGCTTTTTCCTTTGACGTCTAGCATGAGATGGCCAACACGGAGGAGTTTCGCTGCTGCCATGACTTTCCTCTTCAGCGAGTATTTCATCATCTTGGCTATGCTGATCTAAATATGATACTGCATATATATCCAACATCAGATGCAAAGGTACACAGAAGGATTTCTATGATCAGGTAAAATAATCTTCTGTGCTAACAGACCAAACACTGTAAACATCTAATAACCTATGGATGTAAAACCTCAGTTCACTGCAGTATAAAAGAACATCTCCTGTACGGCTGTACTAACCGACAGAACACTACAAACAAGGATTTCAGTTTTAGATAGCATAAAAAGAACTGCAACACCAACTGAATTAGTATGAGTTCACTGCAGTTGCAACTTGCAAGCACTTAACACTTAATCTCCAGAAGTTCCAGCATTTAAGATTTCAACTAAAGGGGATGCAGTAAGCTAGAATTCTAGATGGGCAATCACCAATCAGATACAAAACTGTCTCTAATCTCTACTCTCTGGAGTCTGGATAATGAATAATAAACCCTACAAATCCTACTGGCTACTATAACTGTCTCTAACCATTTGCAAAAATTACATTGCATGTTAGTACTCTGACAATGATCAAAAGAAATTACAGATTTCTGGAAGATCGCCTTGCTGCCTTAGCCATGCTTTATAAGTTAGGATTGTTTCCTTCCTGTAGTCATCTTGTAAAGCTGCACTTAACGAATATGTTAGCTGTTTGGTCGAAACAACACATCTTATATTAAATGCAATGAGTATGGCATCTTAACTTACGTGTCTCTGGGTCTTCGCGTTGCAGTATTGCAAGCCATTTCTTGTATGCATCAATATCTACTCCTGAAGTTGGTTCATCACCATTTGGCCGCTGCCTTGGTCGCTTGATGGGGGTTATGCTCACTTGCATACCTCTCGGTTGATCTTTTGTCAGCACAAACCTGATTTGTTTCTCCCTCTCATTCTCTGCTAGCATGGCTTCTATTTGGTGGTTAAAATCGAGCGCCTCGAGCTTTGCCTGAGCCCTGCCACATCGCTTCTTATAAAATAAGAAGTCCCTCCCAGAGTACCCAAGGTTCGATCTGATATACATCAAGTTGTAAAATGTGATATAAGCCCTGTCAAGTTCTAACTCGACAATTTCGACTTCTGGATCCGCCCCAACGCAATCAAACTTGATATTCCAAATCTCTCCGATGAACCTGGCACAGTATAAATTGAGAAAAGTGACTGTATTAACATGATGCCTAATAAGTAATGATTCAGAATAGTAAATGTACAAGTACTGTTAGCTGTTACAAAGCATGAATTTTTGAATATGAAACTTTGTTGCAAACGAATTTTTCATGGATAGAAAAATCTCTGGATAGAAGGATGTATTGATTAATATGTTCTGGATAGAAGCAACTAACAAAGTAGTAGCAGGCCTGAGGATTCATTAATATTACAAAAATAATAATTTGCACAGCTACCTTCCTAACGTAGCCCTGAACTAGTATCACTTTAGAATAAAATTATTGGTACACCATATGTAATACAAGTTTAATCTACCACCAGGGGCCAAATTATCCCACAAATTTGTCATTTGTCTTTCTTTAATACATGATAGTACAGAGCAATATAGAAGTATGCCCTGCGTATCAGCTAATCCGATTTGTTTCTTATTTTACAGTGTCACAAACCCAACAAGACCCTCACATCAATCCGCACCACAGACAATTTATAAGATCTGCTATGCCTAAATGGAGTCCCTAAAGAATCTGCAGCACCATAGGGCATTGAATCTCAAACCAACTGTGATTGCCGGTTCGATCCATCGATTAGGGTTGGATGCAGCAGAAAACTTACTTGTCGGGTCGGGGAAGATCCAGCGATTTCTCTCCAGCCTTGATCGCGTCAATTATAGAAGTGTCAGGTTGGCCGATGTCGTCAGCGGCGGCAGTCACCGGCGGCGTGCTGCCTGGATGAGTCGGCATCGCGGCAGGAAGGGCGAAGAGAGGAGAGCGAGGGAGGTGGCGTGGGACACTGGGGCGAGAGACCGGGGAGGAGGCGACTGAGGGAGCTAGGGTTTTGTGGCCGATGCACGCGCGCGTGGGTTTATGGGGCCGTCGCCGGCGGCGTGCTGCGTGGTTGAGTCGGCATCACGGCAGGAAGGGCGAGAGAGAGGAGAGCGAGGGAGGCGGCATGGGGCACTGGGGCGAGAGACCGGGGAGGAGGCGACTAAGGGAGCTAGGGTTCCGTGGCCGATGCACGCGCGCGGTGGGGTTATGGGCCCAATTCCTGGCGTGCCCTTTAGATTTGATTGGAATATGGAGGACTTTTGGCGGGTAATGAATTCCTTGTAAAAATTTAGTGGGAAACAATTTGATCATATTTGGTGGGAAACAACTCCTTGTAAAAATAGTACCAAATGAATCCTAATCTTGATCAAGTTTCACTCAAGATGGCGTCCCAAACTTTGTTCAATCCAAATTGGGTTTAATTGTACAGAGCGTTCATTTATTTAAAAGCAAATGATAGTGAAAAATAAAGGATCTATCACCAAAAATTACCGTGATCTTGAACAATGCAAGTTTGTCACAATTCTTAATTGGAGTCCAATTTGAGTTCCTTAGTGCATAGCATTCCTTTGCACGTAGTATTCATAATTGTACATAGCATACACTTTGTTTAGAACAAATCATAGTGGACAAGTATCTATCACCAACTTTTCCTAATTTTGAGCTATTTTATCTCGTTTTTTCTTGAACACACAGGAGAGCTGCGTATCATTATATTAAAGAAGAAGGATCACAAAATTACAGACGCGCCTATTCCTATAAGTACACATGACCTGAAACGACCTAGCCCCTAGGAACAAGGGCCGACAAGAAAAAGAACCCTTGCGCTCCAGCCAATGCCCAAAGTTGGGCCTCCTCCTTAGCAAGTAGCAAGGCGTACAACACCGTTTGGCTATATCAACTTATGTGGGCCTGTTCAAGCGAGCAGTCATACTCTGAATGAGCTGAAAATTTCACATTTGACTCCCATCTGTACTGCTGGCTTGCCATTGGAATTCGCCGCCAAAGTTCATTTCATACTGCACATGAGAAATCGTACAAGGCAGTACGTACACTGTTTGGTTGTATCAACCTATACAAGCGAGCAGTTGTTCTCCGAATGAGCTGAAAATTGCACGTTTGGCTCCATTCTGTACCGTTGACATACCATTGGAATTCGCCGCCATAGTTCATTTCGTACTGCACATGAGAAATCGAAGAAGGCAGTGCGTACACCGTTTGGCTGTATCAACCTATACAAGCGAGCAGTCGCTCTTTAAATTAGCTCAAAATTTCACGTTAGACTACCACTTTGCACTGCTAACATGCAATTGCAGTTCACCATCGAAGTTCATTCTGTACCGCCAAACGGTGATACAATCAAACGGTGTACGTACTGCCTTCTACGATTTCTCATGTGCAGTACGAAATGAACTTTGGCGGCGAATTCCAATGGCAAGCCAGCAGTACAGATGGGAGCCAAACGTGAAATTTTCAGCTCATTCAAAGTAGGACTGCTCGCTTGAACAGGTCCACATAGGTTGATATAGCCAAACGGTGTACGTACTGCCTTCTACGATTTTTCATGTACAGTACAAAATGAAATTTGACGGCGAATTCCAATGGTATGTCAACGGTACAGATTGGAGCCAAACGTGAAATTTTCAGCTCATTCGGAGAACAACTGCTCGCTTGTATAGGTTGATATAACCAAACGGTGTACGTACTGCCTTCTACGATTTCTCATGTGCAGTACGAATTGAACTTTGGCGGCGAATTCCAATGGCAAGCCAGCAGTACAGATGGGAGTCAAATGTGAAATTTTCAGCTTATTCAGAGTATGACTGCTCGCTTGAACAGGCCCACATAGGTTGATATAGCCAAATGGTGTTGTACGCCTTCTACGATTTAGGAGTTGATGCCTTGTTGCAATTTGCCATCGACCATCTCATCAGGTCTATACCACCAGTCCTCAAAAGAAGCATCATTGATCGTTGGCGGTAGAGTTTGCGGCCCAAAGCGATTTAGGAGGGAGAACCAGAATTGCCTTGCAAACACACAGCTGGTGAGCGAGTGATCAAGTGTTTCCTTAGCTTGACCACAATCCACATAAAGAAACGACAACGCCCTGGAGCCCAGGTTTTCCAAATATGATCAGAAGACCGAAATTTGACAGAACCTTGGAATTTGACCGAAATTTATAAATTCAGCAAGGATCCCAACTGAGAGAGCTCCATGTATATCTCGGATCCAACTGTGATTAAGTATTTTATCTCATTTGACTCCCAAAGTATGAGCTAGTTTTACCTAGTGTTCGCCTACACGTAAGTCTAACCCGTCTAGACGCTAGTATTGGGGTTAACGACTAGTTTAGCTTATAATTTAGTTAATTATCGTATCATGATATAGCTTATAATTTATCTAATTATCTGATCTGTTGATGATATAGCTTAAAATTTAATTAATTATCATATCATATGTTATCAAATCATAGTGGTTCATATGTTATCAAATTATCATAACATTGTCTTTCTATTTTTGATGCTAGAGTACAATTAGCCAATTGTCAATTCAGTTTTAAATACATATGTTTGACCCAATTGTCAATTCAGTTTTAAATACATATGTTATGTAAAATGAATTCAATTTAGAAATTTGAGACAAAAAAATAAATGGTTGGCAATTTATCTATCACCGGCGCTACCGCAAAAGGTTTTGCAAGAGCTCGTCCACCAGCACAAATCACGCTCCCATGTACAAGTGTTGCCCCTCCGGCACTCCCCGTCCGCTCGGCCCATCAGCGAATCAGCACGGCCCACCGCCCACACCGCACGCGATGACCTCGCTCGCTCTCGCCTTGCCTCGCCTCGCCATCTCCTCCCTTCCCCAGTTCCCGGTCCCCACCCGAACCCTAGCTCGCTCCCGCCCGGCCGCCCCCAAATCCCTCCCCGGCATCCCCGCCTGTCGATCTGTTGGACCGAAATGGCGACAGAGGGGGGGTGAATGGCGCTCTCAAAAATTAAATTCGCCCCTCAAGTACCCACGCTTATACTTCTTCTCCAATAGCTATGGAAGCTATGAAGATAGAAGATATGCACTACTGGAAGTCAAGGCAACAAGGAAAAACCAGATCCAAAAAGAAGCAGCCAAGAAAAATAAATTCAGAGCCAGTCTGACTGCAAGCGGTAGTACCGCTGAGACGAGCGGTAGTACCTCTGAGCGGTAGTACCTCTCGAGGAGCGGTAGTACCTCTGAGCGGTAGTACCTCTCACGGAGCGGTAGTACCGCACGACGATCGGACTTGTCCGAACGTTTCTTCGCTGCCGATCGGACTGGTCCGAACAAAACCGATAGTACCGCTAGGACGAGCGGTAGTACCTCTGAGCGGTAGTACCTCTCGGGGAGCGGTAGTACCTCTCGAGAAAATCAGCAAACTGAAATTTCAGAAAAACTGAGAAAATCGCAAGATTCTTGGATTCTTGGCTTGGGAAACTTTGAGGATAGCTAGGGAACACTCCCAGAAGAATAAGCCAAGAGCCAAAAACAAGAACACCACTCCAAGAAACAAGAATTTCAGATTTGGGTAAAACTCTGAAATTTTGCCCGAGCTGAGCCAAAACTCAAATTACTCCCCAACCGTTGATCCTTTGGCTATGAAATTTTGAGGGTAGCTAATTAATAGCCTCTGGACTCTCCATACCAAATTTCAAGCCATCTCAACAAGGGAATCAAAATCTGGACCAAAACCAAGAAACGAAGAACAAGAACATAGGAGGCCAAAACTGAAATAAGAGAATCAAACTCGGTTTGCTCTTGGGATTAAATAGCCAAATGGCTTTTGAGCATCACCCATGTCATAGCAACCCATTTTGGCACTCTCCAGCAGGCAAGAACTCAGAACCACGAAAATCAAGAAATCTTGCAGAGAGGAAACTGAAGAACAGAAGCTACGAACAGGGAAAACCAAACTTCAGATTTCATTTCTTGAATCACAGGGAATACAGAGGAGTTCCGAAAAGGAAAGATTACAAACTCCTCAATCCATCCTCTCCCTCTCTACTCAAGAACACCACTCAAGAACACATGAGGGAGGAAGAACACACCTCTGTTCTATCACCTAGAACACATCGTAGGGGACAGAGGGAGCACCAGACTCTGCCTCTCCAACCACTAAAGACTAAAGGAAAACCAACTCCTAAAGCCTCTTTTGACTAGAGCAAACCCTAATTCCCTCCAAAATGCTCAAGTGGGCATACAGCCCCTCCTCTCCTTTTATAGCGCTTGGCTAACGGGTCTCCGCCCCGTTACGCCCGCTATATCCAACGGAGCCCGCTCCTGCTTGTGCAGCCTTGCGAATTTCCCGATTCGCCCCTCCTGCACCTTCCGGGAAGCTTCCGCGCTCCTTGCCTCGCACGCCTCGCAACCACCTCGAGTCCACGTCGTCTTCGACACATCCCGACCGTTCTGACCTCAGCGCCACCTGCGCCTAGTCCGGTCCACCGTGTCTCGCCACGACTCCACTCGACGTCCTGCAGTCATCGCCATTGCCCGTCGTGTCCACCATCGGTAGCACTAGCTCCGGTTCCTCGTCTCCCGACTCGCAACCACCTCACCAGCCTCGATCATCCTCGGCGTACCCGACCGTTTGGACCTCAACACCTCCTGTGCCTAGTCCCGGTCCTTCCACGCGTCACCATGACCTAGCTCCGAAGTCCTGCAGTCACACAGACAAGAAACACATCACATAGCACCGCTCGACACATGAAAGCGTAAATACCATCACACTTACCACATATGAAGTCCAAACCTGTCGAAACATTAGAATATGCATCCTAAGCCCAATGACCAGGTTTGACCAAAGTCCGACCGAGCCAGATTGCGCCACACAACGACTCGACTCTGAACCACTCAAACCAAACTCGACTGACCTAAACCCTTGTCAATTACTCATCACTCTCATGGAGTTACGACCACATGGTCTCTCACGATCTCACCACCGCCGGCGCAGCAACCAAAAGCCCTCTCGTTCTCGTCTCCCTGTTCCCTTCCTCGCTATCGCAGCCGGTAAGTCCCCCCTCCCTTATCCCTCCCTGTTCCCTTCCTCGCCATCGCGGCAAGCGCTCATGCCGCACCGCACCGCCCGCCGAGTCCGACGATGAGGGCCCCCTGCGCGGCTGCTGGTGGTGCAGCCGCGCCTCCGCCCGGGCTCCCTCCTCGATTCCAAGCTCGCCGAGGCGCTCAACCTCGCCAACTCCCTCGAGGAGCCCCGCGACGGCTTCTACTACGTCGACCTCGCCGCCAAGGGCACGCCGCCGCACCTCGTCGTCCAGAACCCCTCCTCCCGTGGCCGCTCACACGCAGGTATCCAACTATCCATCGTTCCATTCCCGGTGCTTACTGCTTAGCTCAATTGGGAGTATTTTGGGTTATGATGATGGTCGATCACCTTTATACTAGGATTCTACTTTGTTTAGAATTAAGATCCTTCATGCAAATATTATGCCCTTCTAGGATTTAACTTTCATGTCCACCATTTAGTCGCTGCCTGTTAGATGTCAAATGCAGCTCCAGTGTCTACTTTCATGCCTTCTAGGATTTAACTTTCATGCAAATGTTCTACTTTGTACCTCTTTCATGTCCACCATTTAGTCGGTGCCTGTTAGATGCCAAATGCAGCTCAGTGTGATATGCCCTTCTAGGATTTGGGTGTTAACACTAATACCTATATAGTATGATGACAAGGGCCAAATATTCAGTTTGTTGACATACTAATACCTATATGTTCAGCCCAATTAGAGCTACTTGTATGTTAACAGTTTGCATAAATACCTGTATGTTAACAGAAGACTTTAACTGAGTTGTACATTTTAATTGTTCCAGTTTGCATAAATACTTGTCCGGAACACAGTGACCTTCAGGGAGAACAAGCGAGAACAACTGAAGTATGTCCTCTAATGCATTGTTACTAATACCATACATGCACTTAATCTGAAAGAGCCTGACAATGGAAGATATCTTAGTGGCCTCCTTGCAACCTGGATACAATTCCTTCTTCGCCTCTGTTAATAATTTAAAGAATTTCTTTGCTTCTTCATTTGGCTCTTCATTAATAGTACCTATGATGTCTCCATGTATAGCACCCCTTATTAGTGTTGAAACCAGTTCATTCACAGCACTACGGTCTCCTGTAGCGCCATCATCGACATCTGTTGCAGTGGTGCCCTCATGTAAATCATCTTCTCCTTGGATGAAGCTTTCATCAAACCCTCTGAGAACCAAATGACTCTGAACCTCTGTTTTTGTTCTGTAGTTCATGCAACGACATCTTCTACATGGACATGGTGTAGTTTCTCCTGGAGCAGTCCCACCAAATTTAATTTCAATAAATTTCTTGAAACCTTTTTGCCACTCATCTGTCATAAAATGCGTGCGCATCCAACTCCTACCATCAACAGGCATGTTCTTCCAGTCCAAATGAACACAAATAACTAGTTCAGCCACTACAACACAAACAAAGACAAAAGTAAACATATATATTTCAAATCATAATTACTGTATAGTACCCCCTCAGTTATATTCAAACAACTTACTTTTAGTCAATACTGGACATAAAACGATTAAAAATTTTCTTATCAAATAGATCAACTCTATTACTTCAAAAAATTTATTAAAGTGCTTCCAATGGTATTTGTAAAATCTGATTCTTATATGGATTAAATGACCGAATGTTGCTTCAATTAAGACATTTTTTTGTTATTCTAGCAATAATGCCAAATCCTGCAGCCCCATAATCCGTATCATGACACTTGCAGCAGTGTGGAGTTCTTGTTGGCTACTTGCATATTTGAGGAATGAGGAAGACACTGAGGTATCCCATCATGCTAAATTGTTGGTTTGATCTCCAAATTTGATGGGTATGTTAATTGTGCTGATTCATACAATTCCAAGTTAAAAAGATTTTTAGTGTTAAATTGTTGGTTGGGTATGTTAATTGTGCAGATTCATACAATTCCAAGTTAAAAAGATTTCAAGATGCAAGTGTACTGAACTTCTGACTAGGATCCGAAAGAGGCTCAATTCAGATTTAATTGATGGACACAATCACCAAAATTCTCATGTGTGGACTCGGATGGAAACTCTCAAGAGATCTATCCGAAATCTAAAAGCAACAGATCAAGTTGAGTCCTTTGTAACTTATGCTAGCAACCCCAAAAAAAAATCTCGGCCAGGTAACAGACAATGGTTCGTATGGGAGCTAGAAGACTATTCAACTCTTGCATGTACAAACCGATCAGTAGTCAAAACTTTCGGCCAGACTAGAAACAAACTTTGGTTCGGATAGTACTTCGGTTGGTTCAAACGGACAGCAAGCCACAAATTGATTCGACTGGAGGTATGAAATTTTCGGTCGAACTCAACAAGTTGACGCGGAGCACAGTAGATCGATTTTTTTTTATTGACTCGCTACCGAGATACGGCTGGACAGGATAGATTGATTTTTTTTATGTGGACACAACGATTAAGCGACGCAAAAGAACACGACGATCAGCACCTAAACAAAAATTCTAATAGATAAAGACTTAACCAAACTCACAAAAAAAATAACAGATGCAAAACTAGAGTTTGGATTTTTTTTTTTGGTTTTGGATCATAGGACAGCAGGTAATAAACTGAAATTTAAAGGGATAAGATCCTACCGAGTAAACCGTGGCTCTGATACCAAGATGATACGGGGTCGCCCGATCTTCTCGACGTAGGATTGGATATATACTCACGTGTAGCCTCTCGAATCGTAGCGATCCTCCGTTGCCAATGCAAGAACGAACACTCTTTAATTCGCAAGATCACACGCGTCGGACTTCACGACCACCAAGCGAAAACCCTATCGCGCTCCCAATTCCCAGCGGAAAGGTTGAACGATCTCGATTTGCAAGAACTCTCAAATTTCTATGGAATTTTTGTGGCTAACAAAAACTCAAGAAACATGTACAAAATAAAAACTCAAAGTTTCTAGTCATCTACTGTTCTGATGGCCAAACTTCCGTCACGTAGTGGTCCCTCCAAATAACTTCTAGTCGGTCCCCTCTCTTGTCCGTCCGTGCGCACGTATTTATACAACGGCGACGGCCAGAAGTCCGTGTACACAAGTGCATCCGAGTCCAATTCTCTCCACACACACGCGCATGGGCTAAATTCCCACATACTACATATATTGGCCTAAGCCCACTCTTATTACTAGAGTTCAGACTCAATGATCTAAACAAATACTCATACTTTTAATTAAGAAACGAGATACGCAGATCTTCTTCCTTTCTTTCCTTAGTCACATGATCGTCTCCTTCAGCTGTATAACACTTCCTTGATTGCTCGGCTGCTCGAGTTTTCCCTCTTGATTTCCAAAACCTTCACGACTTTCAAACCTAAGAATGCACAAAAAATTGGCTTGAGGTAGTATATTGTCCTTATCAATACAAAGAAATTCATTAAGAAACAAATTCACCTGTTTATTTAAAATCTTGCCTCGTGCTCTAGTAATTGGGCCTTTTGGTGCTTCATGATTATTCGGAGAGGTCAACGACGTAGAGATGTCCTCATCACTAGAAGTGTATCTTCATAAGTTGTGCATGATTTTTGAGTTTAGAATAGTAGCTTGTCTCTCACAGCATGCATGTCTTGACTAGATAAATTCCTTGACTATAAGTGGCTTCACGGCTGTGCATGCTTCTTTATTAATTGCCTTCCGTATAAACCTGAGAACAATTAAAATACTAGCATTAGGTAGTAGCCAACTCTCATGTAAAATAAAGCCATATGTAATTAAGAGCGAGTTCACCTGTTGATTAATCTTTTAGCTTGTGCTCGCGTAATCGGACCAATCTAGATGTCCTCATCATCTTCTAAACGCATTTTTTACTTTAGGCTTGTACAAATCGAGTATGGGCCTGTATATAATTAAATAAAATAGTGGTAGCTCTGTATCTCCAAGTATAATCATTAAATACCCAATTAAATTAGAGTTCACCTGATAATATTTAATAATTCCTTCCAGTTAAATAATATATTTAACTGAGAAATGCAAGACATGAGCGTATCCGCGTCAGCGAGATTGATTTCCCAGGGGTTACTCACGTGTCCTTTCCCATAACGCAAATACTGTAAAAGAATAAGTGCACAAATATTTGAACAAAACACATGCCTAGCCTAGTGGTAAGAAAAAGGTTTATGACCGTGAAGATCCTGGGTTCAAGACCTAGGACATGCTTTTTTTTCTATTTTCGCTTAAATAAATTGTGGCAACACAATTACTTTTTGCCACCCAACAAGTTTTTCTTCCAACAAATTTAAATCGTGGCAAACCTTTATTGATGCAACGCTTAACAATCTCGTTGCAACATATACAAACCTTTTACAACACTAGTTAAAGATTATGACAACGCAATCAATTCGTGGCAATAAAACATTTATTGATGCAACGCTTTACAATTTCGTTGCAATACATAGCAACCTTTTGCAACGTAATTTAAAGATTATGGCAACGTAATAAATTCGTTGCAATATTGTCAACTCATCGCAACCACTTAGAATTTCGTTGCAATAACAGCAACATATGGCAACGAAATTCAAGATTATCACAACGCAGGAAATTGCGTGGCAATATTGTCAGCTAATCGCAACGATTTTTGAAAGTGGTGGCAATAACACCTACCTCTTGCCACGAAAGTCAAGATTTTTGCAATGCAATAAATTAGTGGCAATATTGACCACATATCGCAACATTTTTTCCAAACTGTGGCAATAAGGCCTACCTATTGCAACAAATTTTGTGCCGTTGCAATGTGTTTCGTGGCATTAGGGGGATTTTCTAGTAGTAATTCTACTACTCAATTATGTCCATTTGAGGTGGTGTATGGTTTCAAGCCGATCACACCACTTGATTTGCTGCCACTGCCGTTGCATGAACATGTCAACATGGAAGCATCAAAATGAGCGAAATATGCAAAGAAGATTCATGTCAAGTCTAAAGAAGAAATTGAAAAGAAGTCACGATACTTTTCTGAGAAAGCGAACAAGCTCAGAAAGAATATGCTATTTGCACCAGGTGATTTAGTTTGGGTGCATCTACGCAAAGAACATTTTATGGACAAGTGCAATTCCAAGCTAATACCTCGAGGTGGTCCATTTAGAGTGCTTGAGAAGATCAATGACAATGCATACAAGATCGAGTTTCCCGGTTGTGATTATGTTGTGAGTTCTACATTCAATGTTGCTGATTTATCACCATTCTTGGGTCTAGAAGAATCAGAGTCCTAATTGAATCTGGTTTTAATTTACACAAGAACTGGATATTACCTCATGCAAATGTTGTGTGCATGCTCAGGTTTAAACAATGTGAAGCTTTTGGAATCAGAGCCATGGAGGAGAAGCTAATAGAGAAGAAATACTTGGAGTCAAGCAAGGAAAGACATGTTCACATCCTTATTGCCACATCGGATCGACCACAAAAACAATTGAACTCACAAAGATGCTCCAGACATTCAAACGATTTCAACTGGTATCAAAAACTGCCTTCGGATCGGTCTGATCGACCTCAGATGTGTTTAGGACTGTCCGATCCACATCTGGTGCTCGCAAGACCTTCGGAATGTTTGAACCAATCTGAATAGTTTCGACTGTCCGAACCATTCAATTAGCGTTGGACACTTAGATGCTTTAGGAACATTCGTACCGCTCTGAATAATCGCGCCGTCCGATCTTCCACGGACAGCCCGATTGCTTTGAAAATGTTTGGGCCACTCTAAATGAGTCATATCGTACAATCTTCAACGGACCGCCCGATCGCCTTGGAGATGTTTGGACCACTCCAAATGTTCGTTCATTCCACGACGTTCGATCAGTTTTGGATAGTCGATAGCAACGGTGATGTTCGGACCTCTCCGAATGTTCGCCCTTCTATGTCATTCGATCAACTTTAGATGGTTGATATTGATGGCTAGAGATACTTGTAGCCATTTGATTGACTTGGATGTATTCTGAACAGTATGATCGTATCTCTCACCGTATACCTAGTATATAAAGGCAATAACTTTCACATACGAGGTCCAATTGAGATAACCTTGGACTTGTTGGAAAGATTATCTCAAGGGCTACATAATAGAGGAGGATTTATCTTCAAAAGCATCATGGATTTTTATTTTTATTTCCTTTTTGTGAGAGTCCAAGTCTAAAACACTTAGGAATTGTGTAGGAGACCCTGCAGTCTCCCAAGGGTTATGTAAGCCTTGTAATACGTAGCTTTTTTGGTCGACCATCATTGAATCTATTATTTTCAAGAGAGAGCTATATGCTTGTTCTTCCTAGAGTTTGCTATCTGATTGCAACCTAGAGGGGAATTGGGCATTTCTCTATATCGTTGTTCTTGTGATTCCTTGTGATTCTTAGGAGCTGCGATGCATCTGCTTTGTGGTCAAGTAGACAGGAACATGAGCGTGTGGTTGGGTGAATTCTTTTATCGTAGGTTGTTGTTTTGACAGTGGTTGGCATTATCGATTCGTCAGGTTGCATGGATCCAAGTTATCATTATCGATCGTACGTCATGAAGATCAGGCACCCACATCACCAGAGATCCACACATTTCAATTTTGGTAGGGAGAGATGACCATTACCCTATAGGACATTGCTTATCTTACGAGGCTACCACTATGAGATCGCATCATGGTTCCATCCCCAGGTCAGCCGATTCAAAGATATGTATGTTGCATAGGTTTGGTCATGGCATTCTAGATAGGATCCTTGGTGTGCCACATTCATGGCTGTGATAGTACATGCATTGCCCAGCAGACACGTCGGTAGAGGTTGTGAGGTCCTACCTAGTTGCTTACATGCTCTTCCTGTTCAGGTGGGTCCTATTTCCTATAACTTAGGGAGATTGAGTGTACCCTAACTACATCCACCTCACTGAGTCCTTAGTTGATGCCAAGCCTGGTGAGGTTCCTCTGTACAGCTAGGGTTCGGCTGTATAGTGCATGACATATAGGGGTTTGTGTGATGGCTCATAGTGTGCTATAGGTGAGTTGAACCTCACTATCTGCTACACCTAGTTGTAGTTGTGGTCGTGGGAGCACTTCCTTGTTGGTTGGTCATACCTTTGGGTGGAGGTGCATCCATACCAGTTGGAGGAATGGTTCTATGGTCACTGCGATGGTGAGGATCCAGTGGACAGACCCACCATGGTTACTCATTGGACAGCTAGCTAGTTAGAATTGTCGAGGGAGAGACCACAACGAGTGTACCCAGAGTTCCACAACATGTTTGAGACCATGCATGAGGATGCCGTTATGTGGATGGTGTAGACCATATAGTTCATCTCAGAGACTGTGCTATTCGGCTTGCCAATGCAGTGCGAGCAGGATCAAGACTACTGGCTTATGACTTGCCACCTCATCTTCTCCCATATGATGGAGTACGCTGCACAATGAGTCATGAGACAGTTTGGGCTTCACCAGCAGGTGCCACCAGCACCAAGTTGACCTCTCTTGAGACACGTTCACTTGTAACTAAAATAATTTGTTAGCTCTTTTCATATAATTCATTGCATTAACTTTTAATTCATGTACAATTCATCACTTTTTTTGTTTCCCTATTGAAATAACCATTGCGTACCAAGCCTTTTTTGCATGTAAATGAAGAAGGGATAGAAGAGCGATGATTGGAGGTAGACACAGCTACTGTGGACCACAATGTGGGAGTAGTTTATGAGGTCGCAGGTTGAACAGGAGGGGTGACCATATGACCCATACATGTACACCATGTACTTGCAATGATACATGTATTGCACCTGTTGCAGACTGACGCCCCCCTCAGTAGCACCCAATGGAGGCCAAACACGCTGATAAGATGGCATTTGGACCAAACTGGCACCGTGCGGCATGACATAACGAGATAGTAAAACATTTCAAGTTTGTATGTATACTGTATTGATCATGCATACATGACTAACCCATTTCATCCTTTGTTGTAGTACAACCATCTATGATGTATCATGTTTGAGGGTGGTGTCATGCTACGCTGAGGATGTTCGAGCTCCTTTGAATGCCTTCTGGTGTCTGTCTGCAACATGAACGACGATGCTAAGCATGCACTGAGCACCATCAGCTAAGGCCGATGTGTTTCTTTTGTGTGGCGCATTGCTCCAGTATGTCAGTTTCTAGTGTCCATCTGTAGCTATGTCCACATGTCCTAGCTCCTCGACGTATCACACTAGCCTCGCCCGTTCATCATCTGCATAGCGCATTGCTCCTGTATGCCAATTTCGTAATTTTCTACCATCAACACGATAAATTACTTTCATTGTTCTTCATATATGTCATCTTCATGCAGGGCACTCGCATTAACACAACTCTACTTCTGTTTTTGTCATGGAGGCAACCCGATGCACGATCTCCGTCGCCAAGGGGTGGACGTCAGAGCACTGCATGTCCATCCTCGCCACAGAGACAACACAGGGCACGTGGCACTCCAAGCAGTGACATCAATTCACTTGTCCGGTACTGTGAGGTTCATTACAGCAATTACGCACCAACCGACCGCCGACACCTACGGCAGCATGACCAGTGGTACGATCGGACATACGACAACTACACGGTTCATCAGTACAACATAGACTATGTTGCATCGGGCTACACTAGAATGACTACCCTGGATCAGATCTAGTAGCTCTTGAAGCGGTGAACCCAGCGGTGCAGTGCAAGTGCAGAACCCTAGGGTTAACAAGTCGACCAGTGGTGAGCAAAGAGCAATGGAGAGCTTTGGGTCCATGGTGATGGCGTTTGTAACATCCCATAGTTCACTCCATTTTTAAACCATGAATTTTTGCATATTTAAAATCTTGCATGGCTTTATCTGAATTTTTCTGTAAATGATTGGATTTATCCTATGTTTAAATGAATATTGGAAATTTAAAACCAAATTATAAATTAAACAGATTTATCCGGTATTTTATTGAAATGTTTGCCCTGCGTAGAGGCTTTGACTATTGTAGATCTGCAAGAATTGGATTCTTGTAGTAGGGGCGGCCAACAGTGGAGTAATGGATTATCATTGCACCAATCAAAACAAAGAAACAGAACGGAGAACTTCCATCAAAAAGGAAAGAATAAAGACAGGAGAGAACCATCCTGCCCTACTATCCTAAAAAGCAAAAAGAAGCACGTACGACATCTTGGTTTCCAAATGACTCATCACCTCATCCCTCACCTCTGGTTCCCACCGCACACAATATGTGATTTTTCTGGCTTCATCTTAAAAAGTGAAAGAGTCAAGCGTTCTGAAAAATTGAAATCCATTCGCTTTGCGGAGTTTGTGGACATGAACGTCCACCAAATACCACAAGGCTGACTGCCATGCAATAGGAATCACACTTTCGCTGCGTGAGGTGCGCATCAATTCCGCGCCACAATTGCAACGTCGAATAATTTGTTAGCTATGTTGTAAATTAACGATAAACTCATAAATTTTATGCCTATTCATAGAAATTTTTATTTGAAGCCAAAGTTTGCCACAACACCCTTAAGCAAGTTTGTGGCAAGAGCCCCTTAGACATGTTTGGTTCTGCCATCAATTTTCTTCACACTTTGGCAAGTTAGACAAATACATTTGGTACACTTAGGTATTATTAGGCTACAAACCAAACATGCCATATTTTCGGTATAATCCCAACAGTTCATCTTAGACTTATTATATATGTATATGTTGTCGCAAAGCTAGTTTGGGACGAAGAAAGATAAATTTTGAAGAATTTGAATCAAATGAGAATTCTATGCGGTGTTCGGATGAATGAACATTCGAAAGTTCAGAAAAAACTACAATCGATATTTCCCGCGGAGTAAAGAAGAGATACCTGGCAACGTCCTCTCTTGAGCGAATAAAACAAGCGGACTCCAAATTTCATATGAAGCCCTCACTAAAATTTTGTGACACAACTTTATATGAATTTGGAATAAAATTTATGAAAATATTGGAAACAAACTCATTATAAAAAAAATATAGCCTATGTGGATGCGCAGGTTAATGACTAGTAACACAAATATTAGTCGTGATGATGAGGTTGATATCAACCACCAAAAATTAACATAGGGGGGCCCTAGATGCTTACAGATACCCACCCTCGGAAAAAAAGACAAGCAATACTTAACTTGAATAAGGTTATCACCATTACTTTGGATTTCCCCCCTCCCAATCCATAAAGTGTTAGATCATGAAAATTTGATCAAGATATGGAGTAAGTCGAGCACTATATTTTACATGTGTGGTTATAAATATATCATCTCTGGTCAACGAAATCCCAATCTACGGGAAAACAATGCCTGCATTGTCCATCACGTGCCCTTACTTCCACAGTAGAAGTAATGACTTGTAGTGCCTTAAAATGACCGTTAAGAGCCAGTAGTTGCACAAGTCGTTGAAAACGAAAGAAATGGTTGGAAAGGAAACTTAGGTATGTATAACCTTGTAAGCTTCCTAACAATCTATTATAGATTGAGGATAAAAAAAGGACAAGTATAGCAAAATATTTAACTATCATAATTTCATCGAGCTGCTAAAAACACTACTACAGAAAACCGTATTACAGACGGTTCAGAAATGTCATCACAGACGGTTTTGTGAGCCGTCTGAATTTATGGGTCAGTAATGATACGAGGTCATCACAGACGGCTTTCGAACCGTTTGTGGTGTAAACATCACAGATGGTTTTTAATTACAAACCGTCTATGATAGTTGATAATCACAGACGGTTTTTAACTAGCATAGACGGTTTTTAGTTAAAAACCGTCTGTGATTATCAACTCGCACAGAAGATTTTTATTTAAAACCCGTCTGTGCTATTCTCTTCTATCCCTAAATCTATTTCTGTTTATTGGATAGCCTCAGGAAATGCTAGCCATGCCCTCTGAAACAAGCAGATCAACATGTACATGTATACATCTAATTCATTTCACAAACATAAAACATTCATTTCGCAAATCAATTAATTGAAACGAAATAAAATATCCATTAACAAATACACAACTACAATCAATGTCAATCTTATCCCAAATAAAAAAATTATTGTACGTTATGGAACTCTCCATCCGATTTTATGACTCCAGCCACCAAAAAGTACGCGCTCTCTCCTCGAATTCATGCAAGGTCGGGCTATTGCAATGCAGTTGTAGGGATGGGCGCAGCCTGTCGATAGAAATATCAATGTGCGTACATATATAACCTGATAAGTATGAAATAATTGTGGGAAGATTGACAAACCTTAGGATTGGTGATCTTCGAGGAATCGAGTAGTAGTTTCATATGGTGGCAAACGTAGAATCCACATGTGTTGCCCAACTGCTGCTAGTTGCACTGCAAAAAATAGAATGTGTTAATTCAAGAGGCATTACTACCAAGTGTTGCATAGGATTAATTAATGTGTACTAGCGAATACCCAAAAATTTCAAACATGTTGCAAGGGCTTGGCCCCTTCGGTCGAGCCACGTGTCTCTGCAACGTACGTGGTGAACGACTTTCGTGATTTGAAAATTTTAGCTTAGTCATTCGGAAGTAAAGAAAGAGTACAATATAGTTATGTATGGAGAAAATGTACTTACCTATCGAGTAATTGGCCGATAACTGTGTAGTCGGTTTTGTTCTAACTTAGGGAATCAAGGTATATTTCCTTGTTCTATTTTGTTATAATTACAATTAAAATCCAATGGAACCCCTGATTGTAGGGCATAAGTACAAATTCCTTATCGCGGTGAGCCAGCAGTATTGTTGTAATATACCTCTCGACGAAGGATACATTCTCGTTGATGGTATCCATGGCGACCAAGCATGGGTCTAGGAAACCAATTGGTGATTTGGATGATCCAGCTTCAGTCACCATGTGTCTATGTATATACACAGAAAAGCAACAAATTATATATGACATATATCGGTATTACATGAACAGAGACTGTGATTGTACATACTTACAGCGTCCAGCATCGAACGAGTGAGGCGTCGAGAGCATTGAGCATGAAAAGATGGTTCATCGGTAAGAACCGTCTGTGATAATCGTTTTTTCCGACACCAACAACACAGACTGTCTCCAAATTAAAACCGTTTATGATAGTGTATGTCACAGACGGTTTTGTCAAACCGTATGTGATTTGGCATCTACTAATAGTATTTCTGTAGTAGTGAAATGTGTTGCATAAAATTTTTGGTGAAATCAGTCGAATTCCTAACCTTGCTATATGCTTGGAGGTTCGTGCTCCGATCAATGGGTTCATATTCTCCGACAGCGATGTCGATGAGTTAGGGCACAATTAGCTAGATTTGGGTTCAGATTCAATAGGGGTAGGCTATAGAGGGAGGGAGGGGCAGTGGTGGCATTATCAGTCGTGGATTTGGGGGAGGGGGTGAGTGGGTTGGGGGAGGAGGAGGCGAATGACAACAGCGGGGAGGGGGCATCAGCGAGGTAGTAGCGTGTGAGGTGGTGGCAGGGTGGTGCAGGTTGAACATTAGGGTTGGGAGCTGAAGGGAGTGAACTAAGTATGTAGGAGAGAGTAGGAGAGACTATGGCGGTTGGATTTTGATTGAACGGCCAGAAATGTGACTGCTTTGGTTCAGAAAAACATTTGATGAGGAAAAGACACAACCTAATTTTATTCCATCTCCGGGATTTCTCACTTATGAAGGCCATCATCTCCATTCACTGGAATGAAAAGAAAATAAAATTCATCATCTCTTGCTATCGTTACTAGTCAAGTACTAACCAACTTTTATAACATCCCAAATATGGGGGATTGCTGAAAATGAGAAGAATTTAAATTTTTTGTTGTATTTCGGTGTTATTTGATTTTTCCCTAGACTCTTGATTTAGGTTTTGCTAAATAATGAAAATAAAAAATCATGGATCAAGAGCCAAAATAATTGGATATCTAATTGAGCTGAATATGAATTTGAATTTCAAAAATTAAAAATCAAAATTTGACAAAAAGGAAAAGCAAAGATCAATATTCCTTTTTTGCTAGCCATTCCCCTCTTTCTCTCTTCCTTCCTCCCTCTGACACTGGCCGCATCCCTCCCTCTTCCTCTCTCCTCCCCTTTTCCCTGTGTTGTGTGCGAACAAGCCGCCAACCCATCCCCGGCGTGTGCAATCTTGGCGCCACCTCACCTCATGCCTGTGCATGCATAGCCCCCACGCCGCGCTACACATCGTGATTTGTGTGCCCGGTGCGCTGCGCAGCTTGGTCGCATCCACGTGCCCCCTGCGCTACCTTTCACTGTGGGAGCACAACAATGCCACAGAGCCCCTTGCCTATTTAAGCCGAGCTGTGGCCCCCTTCTTCCTTCCTTTCTCACCGAGCTGAGTCGCTCCTGTGCTCGCGCCCACTACCGTGTCCACCCCACCGTTCCGGCCGCCTCGGCAAGCTCCGTTGAAAGCTGTTTGCGTTGAAATATGTTCCCAAGCATCCTCTTCTAGCCCTCTTAATTAATTGGATTTCTATGCTCTCTAGCTAGCCGCGCAAGCTTCCTTCCTCAACTCCGGCTGTAGTTGCCTCCAACGCCGTCGCCTTCTCTCCGGAGCTCCTCCCTTCGATTCCTCCTACATGGAGCATCCCCATAGTGCCCTAGCTTCTCCAATTGCTGGTCAAAGCTCCCCTTAGCTCGAGCACCACCCCCACGCTGGCCACCTCACACGACACTCATAGTAGGCTTGGAACACTGGGATTTCTCTTATTTTCCCGACAGCCAATGTTGCTTGGCGGCTTCAATCCATTTGATGAATCACCACGGGGGATCTTTTCATCAACCTACAATGCCTTCAATTTAGCATTGTCCATCTCGGACACAGCCTAGACAGATACGGTCTTCATCATTCTTTCAGTTGGTGGGAGTCAATTTGGCCAAGATTGAGGAAGGTTGAAGGGATTGGCTGGTGGTGGAAGGTTCAAGCAGATTGGAGCTAATGGTTAAAGGAGAAGACTAAAAATTACCTCTCGGTAAGTTTTTGTAATCATCTCAGCCAATTACTCATCTTGAGAATTGAACGGTTTTCTCAGGATTCGACGGACAGAATAGAAAAAAAGTTTGGACTTCCTCTGTTTTGGAGTTTGTTTGTCTTTTCAACTCAAGCAAAATTACCTTATTGACCAAGTTCATTTCTAGTCAATAAGAATCAAAAAGGGCTTCCCTTCTGTGAGACCATGTGGAGGTCACCCCATGGTTGTGAATAGTAATTGACCTTTGCATTAGAGTTAGTGTAAGGTTGAGTTTTGTTTATGAGGTATGTGCAAGAGTTTGCTGGCTCTATGACCTTTGTGTTCGTCCGTGTGGTCGGTAGTGGCATTTGCGACCACATGGTCGGCAGTTAATTTTACGACTTGGTGGTCGGCAGTCGATTTTATGACTTGGTGGTCGGCAATCGGTTTTACGACTTGGTGGTCGGCAGTTGATTTTATGACTTGGTGGTCGGCAGTTGATTTTACGACTTGGTGGTCTGCAGCCAGTTTTATGATTTTGTGGTTGGTAGAGACTTTTATGACTTAGTGGTCGGCAGAGGACCTTACGACTAGATCGTCGTAGCTTCTACTGGTCGATACTTGTAGCTCTATATGGTCGTGGTCGATAGTCGTAGCTCTGCTAGGCTGTGGTCGATAGTCATAGCTTTTCCTGGTCATGGTCGATAGTCATAGCTCTACCTAGTCATGGTTGATAGTCATAGCTCTACCTGGCCATGGTTGATAGTCGTAGCTCTGCCTGGCCGTGGTCGATAATCGTAGCTCTGCTTGGCCGTGGTCAATAGTTGTAGCTCTGCCTGGCCGTAGTCGATGGTCATAGTGCTCTGCCTGTGTGATCGTAAGTCATAGTGACTAGGTGTGTTATAGTCATAGCCGCTGTGAATGATGGTCGTAGTGATTGCTATGTGGTCGTAGCATTTGCTTCATGGTCGTAGCAGCCCATGCGATGGTTGTAACATCTCACTTGGTGGTCGTAGACAGTTGGGAAGACTTCAAGTGCTATGAGTAGCTTATGTTTTGAAGTCATAAGCTATTAAGACCAGTGGTTTACTGAGATTGCTTCTCTGGAATTCGTTATGTTTATGCAAATTGATGATTCTTGGTTATAGTGCGGTGCTATGTGATGCTTTACTTGTCAGTGATGTGAGGCGTGGAAGGATCGGGATTAGACATAGGGAGGTGTTGAGGTTCAGAATGATCAGGAAAAGCCAAAGATGACTAAGGCCGCAAGGTGGTTACAAGCGTGGACAGTAAGAAAACAGGAAGCTTCCAGAAAGGTGGTAAAGGGGCACTGTGGTAAATTGCTCAAGACCTAAAAAGGAGGCGGTTCTATTAAAGGGTGTTTATCCTGTATGTGTGAGGAAACCCGGTGGTAGTTAGGGGTTAACGAGTTATCCCTGGTATCGAGAGACTATAAAAAGGGATGGAGGGCTACCCATCATGTGGTCTTTGGTGTCTTTTGGTTTTCTTGCATGTGTTCGTGTTTAGGGTTTTGGGTGTGGAGCACTTGTGCTCTTGGTCCTTCTGGATGGAGTGGCTGTAGACTCAATCCTCGGAACAATACATCATTTATTGATCTACTTGTTGAGGATTGTTGTTTGAATGGCTTTGAGTTGGTTTGGTTATGTTTCTCTGTTTTCCTGGTTCTTCTTTGTTCTTTGATTGTATTATATCTTTCTTGATACGAGAAAACGTTCTTGGTTCTGATCTGACTTGCTGTGTGTTGGGGAATCATGCTCAAAGCCATCTTGGCTATTCTATTCCCATGAGCAAGGTTTGATTGAGTTTTTATTCTCTCGGATTCAGTTTTGGGCGCTCTCGATAAAATCTTGTGAAGCTCTCATTTCGGTTGCTAAGTTTTCAATTAAAGATTAGAGCAACCTCTTGAGACCCTCATCATCTTGTGTTCAAAGCTTCATGGCCGTTTGATCCCTTAATCAAAATTTTTGCATAGTTTGGATCTTGCGGTCGTGCACTCTCTGCTCTTCCTCTGTTTCTTTCAAGAAGTTTACAACCACGGTCAAGTTTCTCACCGCAGCGTTCTTCTTTTCGACCATGTTCAAATCTGTTTGTTTCTTACCATCTTTTGTTGATTCTAAACTAAAGCAGTCATAGTCGGTGTAGTCACAGTCTGGAACGCTGATCGACTTTACGAATACGTTGGTTTCAACGAAGGTCAAGTTCCAGACTACAACGTACTGATTTCGACCACACTGATCGATTTGGTTGCAGAGTGGTTTCGACCACATTGGTTGTTCGACCACTCGTTGGCTTACGACCAAGTTAGTTACTACCACTATTTTGGTTGGTGACGACAACACTAGTTATTCAATCACGTTGTCTATGACTACATCAATTTGGACTGTAACTATTTTCAATCTTGTTGTTTTTGGTCTCGGTGGTTATCGACTGAGACAATTCTCGACCACATTGTCTGCTTTCGACCATGTTGTCAAAGTTTGTCCACGTTGTGGTATTTTTACCACGTTGCTGGCCTCCAACCATGGTCGTTTCTCTGTTGTGTCTTCTCAGTTGCTCTATTGCCTGTCTGGTCCTACACCCCCCTTTGTTGAGTGAATACTTGGGGTGGATTTTAAGGCACCATTCACCCCCCTCTGTTACCTGTCTGGTCCTACACCTTTTGTCTTTCGTCTACAATCTCTCTTTCTCAAATAAGTTACTTTCACTTGAAGTTGAGGGGACTAGATGAGAGAATTGAATAATCTTTAAATTATGACATTATTATACTTTCCGAGTATGCCCCTTATTGATAAGGGAGAATAGGATAGTCGTAAGTCCTCCTACGACCACTCTCAAGTTGTAAGCTTTTCTATGGCCATATAATCGTGAGTCCTTCTACGACCACATAGTCGTAAGCTCTTCTACGGCTATGTACTCGTAAGTTCTCCTACGACCACCTTGTGGTCGTAGACCTTCCTGTGACTAGTCTATCTCCAATTCCTTTATCCATGGCGTTCTCCTACATCGTAGAGGTGCCTGACAAGACAGTTAGAACATGCGCTTATCTCAATAATCACACATGATTCCTCTCTCTGACAATAACCTCTGTTGGGCGGTTATCTTCCGAACCATTGAAATGTCTTTTGGCATGAGACAACTGTCGTCGTTTCATCAGCTATATAAAGGATGAAAGCGGAGGGTTATGAGACAACCGATCCAAACAAGAATAGTGCAAGGCATTTCGTATTACACATTTGTAACCATTTCTCTAAGTAATAGCCACACAGAAAGTACAATTATTATTCTACCAGGAGAAGGCCCGAACCTATATAAAAACCCCTGTGTCTTTCTTTTGCATTACCGGATCTTACCCTTAAGAGTTTCCCCTGAATCCAAAAAATCATACGTAAGATCGGTATTAAAACACCGACATGTAGACTTTGATGACAATTATGTGCACATTTATTATCCAAACTATTGGAAAATAGTATGGCATCATTTACCCCTAGTTGTTTGACTGTGGCGAGGTGTGGTCTCATCTTTTGCTTTTTGCTTCTACTTCCAATTTCTGTATTGTAACATTTGGATTGATCGGCCCGCAATGTAAACCTTATCCGATACGGGTTATTTAAACTCTGATGTATAATATAAATGTTTGGTATGGTTTATGCGATGTATATGTATGATCCAACAATGTATCTGTGTACTAGCTACTAATATAGGGAATAGTGCAGTGGAAACACTAATATAGGGAATAGTGCGGTGGAAAACACAGAGGATTCGGAAGTGCTAATCTAGGGTCTCACACGTTGGAAGTCGAAAATAGTTCTATTTGTCAAAAAAAAGAAAAGGAAAGAAATACTGGAGTGCGATTTGTAGTTCGTAGGGAGGATCTGCTTTTCTTTCACTACGACTAATAGAGTTCACAGTCAATATACATCAATCAAATAGCAGCCCAACATGGCGCCCCACTTGTGAAGAGGTTTCCTGATTTGATTCCTAACGAATTTTCCATTTATGTCTTGATGTGCACGTTTTGACCGCCAACAAATTATACACCCTCACTATAACTAATGCACTTTTATTACCAAATATAGAATGGACATGCTTGCATCAAGGATTACGATTATGGATGCCCAAAGTCGTACAGTCCATATCCGTTTTCAACAGACGGAAAGTCCTAGTATGCGCAGCGTGTTTGGAATTTTTGAAGTTGAAAAAACGAAAAACGTGTTCGGGACTTTTGGGGTCCTGACGCTCCATGCATGGCCTCTATTTAAAGGCCCAGCAGCCTGGCGTACGGCATGCCTGGTCCTATTTACTAATTCGATTCCAAAGCTCCTCTCGTTTTGAGCAGAGGTGATCCGTGCATCTACACTAGTGTTTTTTAATTACGGTGCATTTTATATATATAGTGATTAGCCGTCAAGTGCAAAGTGTTTTTGTGAAAAATCCAGTGGGTTTTCCTATATATAGTCATTAGCCGTCAGGTGCAAAGTGCATTTTATATATCATCCTATATTATGACCGGCGGAGTGCTGCTGCATCAGTGATTTTGTGAAAAAGCCTTTTGGATTTTGCGAAATCACATTTTGGTCCTCGGTTCTTGCAAAAAGACCTCTACCACGTTCTTTCCCCGAAAACCCCCCTCCACTTCTTCGAAATTACGTACAAGTCCTCGCATGTCCATGAAAGCCATCCTTTTGCAGGATAGCACCTTGCGGTTTTCCAACATTACGTACGAGTCCTCGTTTAATTGCATACAGGTCATTAGTTTTTGCAGAAAAGGCCTTCAATTTTTCTAAAATTATGCATGTGTTCTCGAATTTTTTTAAAAAAACTTTCCCACGAATTGTTGTCTCTTTTACTTCGGTCCACATGATAGCTAGCGCGGTGTGGCGCCGCGCTTACGCTACTAGTATATAGTCATTAGTCGTCAAGTGCAAAGGTTTTTGTAGAAAATATAGGGGGTTTTCTGCAAAAATATTTAAGTAGGATGGCGATCTCATCCATCTCTATCCGAGCCACACAATCTAGATGAGACAGTTTATGTTGCTATTAGCACCTTAGCACTAGATATGTTGCCATATATTGTCATTAGCTGTACTAATCAAAGGTGTTTCCTAAAATTGCTTTCCTAGCAGTAGTATATATTGTATTGTCTTTAGCCGTATACTCGTAGGCGACGTATGTGATCTGCTGACCAGTAATTAATTGATATATATATAAACGCATGCATGCAGTCGAAGAAGAAATTAGTTACCATGGAACACGAGAAGAACCCTAAGCGGCCGTCGGTGAAGGTCGAAGACAGCAAATGGACTGAATACTTCATCGATCTCCGCCCTTTGCCTTGCTCTCACCAGGTGTACATTACTACTTTTAAGAGTGTGTGTCAAATTTGTTTTGTTTGTTTGATTTGTTCACATTTAATTATTCTATGCAATATATCAAAATTAAGCAGGAGACAACGATCAAGGAGAGGCGGGACGAGCTCGTGCGCAAAGTTGGCTGCATGATCCAAGAGTATACAAGCAAGAAAGCAGTATATTTGCTGGAGGGGATGAAGACTGTTGATGACCTAGAACGGCTTGGTGTTGGCTACCATTTTGAGCAGGAGATCGCCATGTTTATGGACATTCTCAACAGCACGCCGGTTAGGGACGGTGACTTGTGTGCAATCGCCCTCCGGTTCCGCCTGCTAAGGCAGCACCGCTACGACGTTCCATGCGGTACTTAGCTAATATATCTATGAGCATCATCAGTTGTTAACTCCCTTTCTCATAAAATATCCCCTCTTATTATAGTAGATATATATTATTCCATTTCTAAACAGCTCCTCTTAGAGAACTCACACTAATTAATTTCCACCTCAACCTCGCAAGTTGACTTGGTTATTTATATTTCTGGACGATTTATAAATTAAGTGTCTCAACGTTAGGTTTGTGTTACAGCATGACCACAACCACTGTGCGAGGAAACATGCCCTAAATTTTCATAGGTTACAAAGTGCTCTATCTGCTTCTTTGTCCTAACGCATAATTAATTACAGCACAGATCAACAAATCACCAAATCTCAGAAAATATTAATGACATGGTTGCCCCTATATAATACGTGACAATCTACAACTTTATATCCAACCTCTTTTACAGCATTAAGGTAGCTAAGGGTAGATAGTGGAAACATTGTGAAATGGCTTGACCCAAGAAAACGGACGAATTAACGTTGCGAAACCCAGGGAGTAGTAGTGCACTATCTATACAGTACTAGATGTTTAGTTTAATAAAACCAACTCCCCAGCTAGGAATTTATACAGTGAGAAAAATTACGTACCATTACACTTTAACTGTTTGAAATGTCCTTACACATTGTATTAATTAACTAAACGGACGCAGAAGAAGTATTCGAGAGTTCCAAGGATGGGAATGGAAACTTCAAGGACGCCCTGCGATCTGATGTCGATGTCCTACTCAGTCTGTACGAGGCCGCTCACCTCCTCAAATGCGACGAAGACGTCCTCAACAGCGCCATCATCTTCACCACGGACTGCCTCTCATCCCTAGTCAAAGGTGGACAACTACCTGAGCCCATCTTACAGAAAGTGCAGGACGCTCTGGCTTCACCGACGCACCGGAGAATGAAGAGGCTCGAGGCCAAGCTCTACATGCCCATCTACGAGAGTGACAAGGACAGCAACCAGGAGATACTTGAGCTTGCTAAGCTTGACTTTCACATCCTGCAGCTGATGCACCGTGATGAGGTCAAGAGGATCTCACTGTGAGTACTAATCTCATTTTTGCCACTTAACTAATCTCAATTTCGCAAGTAATCATACTAGCTTGTTGCATGTGCCGTATACATGCACCTGCATAGCAGCATTGTACATATATACAGAAATGGAAAAACTAAGCACGTATGTCAAATTTGAACAAGTCTTATTTATTGTCATGTCATACTCTACTATTGATGCTGAATTCGTTCCCTTTAATGACTAAATTAGGTGGTATAAAGACCTTAATCCTGGGAGCACGCTGGGTCAATACATACGTGAACGGCCAGTGGAGTGCTACTTTTGGGCACTTGGTGTTTTCTACGAGCCACAGTATGCCAAGGCACGGATGATGTTTGCAAAACTTATCAAGTTGTTGTCACTTTTTGACGATACATTTGATTCATACGGCACCATGGACGAGCTTACTGAGTTCAACCAAGTGGTCCAACGGTAAGACATCTTGGATTTTCCTTTAAATTCTATTGTTAAACTTGAGGATCCATCGGATGCATGGTCGCTCCAGCTGTAAGTTGTTTTATGCAAGGTTGTCAGTATCGCATTGTATCTTACGATCCTAATATCGCATCAGATCATGCCAATTCTAATCCTACATAGTATCAAAATTATGAATAATCGCAAGATCTTACGATTTGTAGAATAACGATTTTCGAGGCAAGATCCTACTACGATTATGAGATTAGATCCTGTAATCCCGATCCCACCAACATAAAAACGATCCTAGTCCCGATAACACCATTGTTGGTTTTATGTGTGTTTTTTTTCCAAATTCCTGATAACATAAAAACGGTCCTAGTCCTGATAATGTTGGTTTTATGTGTGTTTTTTTTCAAATACATCCCGTCTTATAATGCGACTAATCAGTAAATTCCACTTGACTTGTGAATAATATTTCAGGTGGGACATAGAAGGCGCCAAACACGTAGGAAAGTGCTACGGGTACGTAATGTCCCATTTTTCCAAGACACTGGAAGAATTTGTGGCTGACGGTGCTTCACGCTTTGGAACTGAATGTATTAAGGAGGCTGTAAGTAAATATATAGTACTAGCTCCACAATTATTCATATTCACGTGAATTCTTTCATGTTTTGCACACCACAATTAATATATATGTAAATCGTACGTATGGGTCGACCAACGTTCATGCTAATTACCAAAAAAATGTAGATGAAGGAGGGGGCCAAGTGCATGTTGCAAGAGGTGATATGGAGGGAAGAGGGGCACGTGCCCCCCATGCGTGACCATCTCAAGGCCACTATGGTAACCACCATGTACTGGTCACTGGCGTGCATATCCTTTGTTGGAATGGACGCAGGCGACGACGTTTACACCTGGGCGTGCTCATTCCCTAAAATTATACAGAATGCAGCAATGATATCCCGCCTAAGGGACGATGTTTCTGGTTATGAGGTGACACATGCACATATATATTCAACTTGATTTGTCGTACATAGATCATCAACGCATTTTGAAAGATGATATCCATCCATCCAACGTCGCTAATTAAGGATTTTAAAACTTCAAAGATGATCATCAACACATTTTAGAACTTGATAATGTGTAGTGTGAGAAAGAAAGAAGCAATGTCGCTACTGCGGTGGACTGCTACGTCAAGGAGCATAAGGTGACGGTGCAGCAAGCCAAGGAGGCGCTGCTGTTCGTCGTGGAGGAGCAGTGGAGGAGCATCAACGAGGAGTTCCTCAGCAAGACGCACATGATACCGGCTGCGGTGCTGACACGCGTGGTGAACCTCGCGCGTGTTATGGAAAGCCTCTACAAGAAACAGGACAGCTACACCCACACAGCAGAAGTGGCAGAACCCATACACAAGCTGCTCAATGAAAGCTTCTACCAGTAATTAATAAGCTTTAACTGTTGCTTGCTTGCTGGAGCAAGTTGCTGGAGATATATGTGTGTACGCATATATATAGAACGCATGTGCTAGCTACATAGTGTGTGTACGCACGTAGCATGCACACGGGCACGTGTAATAAATAAACCTTGCTTGATGTAGCAAGTGTCAGTAATATTTCGTATCATGAGAAGATCACATCCCCTTTTACATTTAAGAACTATTTGAATAAAATGATATTCTGTACCTTGGATAATTATAATTTATATTGATCGGCAGAGTATGTGACTTGTCCATGAGACTCTTCATTTAAATCAAGATGTTATTCTAAGTAATCACTGGTTTAATATCATTAAGTGGCACACTATTATTGTAGCATACGTACAATAGTGGGTAAACGGTACTCCTTTTTCCATAGGAGGAGGTACGGCTAGCTACCTTGTCATCCTCTTTAAAACCTTATACTTTATCCTTACTCATATTATTCTTGATCCACTGAATATTTTCATCCTCTGCCTATGCTTGGCGAATCTGGCTATCCAAAGTCGCCTGCAACTCCATTGTGGCTAAGAATCCTTCCAAAATCAATTCTAGGCTAAGCTTCTAAAATTCCTTGTGTAGGGCTGGCTGCCTTTCCTTGATCATCACTATATTATAATAAACCTTTCTGTTCAAAGCATCGGCTACTACATTGGCTTTTCCAGGTTGATAATGAATTCCAACATTATTGTCTTTTATCAACTCCAACCACCTCCTTTGCCTGAGATTGAGGTCGGCTTGAGTGAAGATATACTTCAAGCTCTTGTGATCCGTGCAGATTTCACAATGATTACCCATGAGATAGTAGCACCAGATTTTTAAAGCATGCACTATGGTTGCTAACTCCAAATCATGCATGGGATAATTCTTTTCATGTGGCCTTAACTGACGCGAAGCATAAACTACCACTCTTTTATCTTGCGTCAACACACATCCCAAACCTTTGCGGAAAGCGTTGCAATAGATCTCAAAATCCTTATTAGTGTCTGGCAATATTAGCACTGGGATGTAGTCAAACACTCCTTCAACTTTTGGTGTCCAAACAAATTTCTTTTCTTTCTTTAGCAACTATATAAGCAGCCTCGCTACGCTGGAAAATCTTTCAATGAAACGACAATAATAGCTAGCCATTCCAAGAAAACTTCTGACTTGTGTTGTTGACGTTGGCGCCTTCCAATTAAGCACGTCCTTCACTTTCCGGGGTCAACTACAACTACTTCTACTGACATGACGTGGTCGAGAAATGCAAATTCCTTCATCTAGTATTCACATTTTCTGCTGACATGATCCCTTAACTTTTGCAACACTAACCTCAAATACTCTTCATGTTCTTTCTTATCCTTGGAGTAAATCAAAATGTCATTAATGAACACAACAACGAACTTGTCCAAATACTCCATGAACACATTGTTCATCAGATACATGAAATAAGCTGGGGCATTGGTTAAGCCGAATGGCATCACTATGAACTCATACATACCATAATGAGTTGAGAAAGCTATCTTAGGTATATCCTCTTGCCAAATTTTCGTCTGATGGTACCCTGACCTCAAATCAATATTGGAGAACACTCTCAGCTGATCAAATAAATCATCGATTCTAGGAAAAGGATACTTGTTCTTGATAGTAACTTCATTGAGAGCTCGGTAATCCACATATGTATGTTGACTACTGTAGGACTGAAATGGCAACAGAGGGGGGGGGGTAAATGGTGCCTTCAAACCGCCCCTAGTATTCACACAAACTTCTTATCCGATAGCTATAACAACTGTGAAGTAAGAGGATAGATGCCCACTGGAAACTGAGAAGATCTCAAATAGAAAGGAAAACCAAGAAAGGAAACAGTTTAGAGAGCAGGCAATCCGGTCAGACCGCAAGAGTGTTAGCGGTCTAACCGCAAGCGGAAGAGCAGTCTGACCGCAGAATCAGAACCGGTTTGACCGCCAAAAGAAAAGCATTCGAACTGCCGTAGCGTTTTCGGTCTGACCGGGAACAGATTCAGCGAAAAGAAAAGAAAAAGATCTTGCCGTAAACTAAAAGGACCATAACCTATACTATCTTGACCGAAAGCCGAAAAGAGCAGACACTCCAAAACAAAAATAGCAGACAAAGAAGAAAAGCAAAAACCTGAAAAAGACAGTCTAGCATCCTGAAGAGGTACAAGGAGCAGCTGACCGAAAACAGACTGCACAAACTGATTGGCCAAAGAAAAGATCAAATGATTCGGTTGGGAATCTTCTTCAGATGCCAAGACAATATGAGAGACAAATCAGTTTGAGACAGAGAACTCAATTTCCAACTCTATTGAACGAAAAGCTTGGTTGAGAGCAAACTGCAGAGCAACTGAATCAGACAAAACAGTAACTACTGCAAAGCCAAAATGAAAATAGAAGATGATACCAAATACAAAAAGCTTGTGATTCTTGAATCTGAGACTTTTGATCACAACAAGGAAGAGACCTCAGATCGAGAAAACATAAGCTTGAAGCAACTTTTCGCCAAGACAAGAAATCGGAAAACAGTAAACCCTAGAAAACAAAGGATGTCTGAGCTAACAAAATCTCAGGGAAAAAACTGCTATTGAAATTTTTGCTCTCAGGAATAAGCTAGCCAAGGAGCTTTGAGGAGATTCCCAGTTCAGAGCAAAATAGATCTGCAGCTGCTCGATCAAAGAATCCATTCAAAACGAAAAGAAATAGAGAAGAACAGAGAGCTGCAATAGACAGAACAGAAGCAACTGGTGACAAAGAAAACACTAAGAAAGACAAGAAATCAGAAAGACTCAAACAGAAGACTTCTCAAATAGGTTCAGAGATATGAATGATTACAGAATGAGATTATCTACGGCCATTTCATTACATGATCTCGAACTTTGAGAAACACACCCAAAAGAAATAAAAACTAAACTCCACACATGAGCAACCGTGCTCTCCCAGACAGAACTCACGCCAAAAACAAAGAAAAGGGAAAGACCCCTATCCTGGAACCAAGCACTCTCTATTTATAGTCTTCAACTACCGGGTTTACAACTTGCTTTATACATTAGCTTCACCAAACTCAGCACTTTACCCATTAACTCCAACCGAATCTGCTTCCACCTTGCAGCCTTGCACATTTTACCAAAATGTCACTCCTGCACCTTCCTGGAAGCTTCCGCTTTTCTTGCTGTCCAAGCCTTGCAACCACCTTGAACACTCGCCGTCTTCGGCATCACTCGATCGCTTCGACCTCAGCACCGCCTGTGCCTAGTCCGACCATCCCATGCCCCGTCACGACTTAGCCTCAAAGTCCTGCAACCATCACAGACAAGAAAACATCACATAGCACCGCTTGAAACATTATGAACAAGGAATTGTATCATGAAAACTTTACTCACAAAACATCCCTACAAGATGTAACATCCTGATTTTTTAGAGCCTTTTTGGAGCTTTTAAAATAAAATTCACCATTTGAATTTTTCTGGAATTAATTAAAGCTTAATTGGAATTTTTCTGAATTAAAAGGATTTAATATGACTAAACTAAACATTAACATTTGTCAAAAATATTTTATTTGAGTCCCTTGAGTCCCAAGGACTTTATTGGATTTTTTTGAATTTTTTTGGAGTTACTTGCTATTTTCTAGAGCTCAAAAGTAATTATGTGAATTCTAGAAAAAAGTAATGAATTTTCTAATTTCCAAAACCCAATTGGGCCAAAGCCCGGACCAGCCGCCTCGGCCCATGCCGCTCCGCAGCCGGCCTACCCAGCCTAGTCCGTGCCCGCCTTGACCCGCTCGATGTGCGCCACGTGTCGGCCATCCAGCACTCGCCGCCCGCATCCAATCGCCCGCTCCGCCTTCTTGCACCGTGCCACGTGTTGTCCATCGAAGAGGCTGAGCACTGTTCATCGTCTTCAGATTGCCATCTCCGTCTTCTCCCCGGACTTCGTAGTCGCCTCCAAGTCGGCCTCGAGGTCCGGGTATAAAAGGGGGCCAACCCCGTGGTCTTCCGCCGTCCCGAAGCCGCCGCTAGCTACCTTTGCGCCATCTTCGCCGAGAGCCGCTGCCGAAGGTCGCCGGCCGTCTTGCCGTGGTTCGCCGAAGTTCGCCCTCACCGCCGCCGAAGTCGCTGCCGCCGGTGAGTCACCGCCATCGCCGTCGTCCACATTTACCCGCCGGTTAGACGCCATTGAGTCGCTGCCACCGTCTCAGTTCGTGCGCCGCCGCCTTGGTTTCCGAGCCGTCTGCCTCGCGTCGAGCGCCGTCAACCGTCTGCCTTGCACCCGCGCACCTGCGTCGCTTCATCTTCCCCGTGCGCCCAATTCATGGTGCACCGAGCATTTGACGTTTGGGGCCCACCGGTCGGGTGCACTATGCCGCAGACCCGTGAGCCAACTAGCCACGTCAGCACGCCACACAAGCCCTAGAACCCAGTCAGCGGTTGTGTCAACAAGCCTAGTTAGCAACGCACTATTCCATACACCAAGTCTACCGTAGACTAGCCCTACCGTGCACCGAGCCCACAGCATAGTAACCTTTCCGATTTTCAGCCTTTTTCTTTAGATTAGATTTTTCGAGAGCCCGTTCTCCCTCGTTCGAACTCCGATTGACCTGTTTCTTTTTCCTAAATTCATCTAAAATTGAGCTCTATGTTTTGCTTATAGTTTTGAAGTTTTTGGAGTTCATTTTAAATTTTATTTGAATTTATTTTATTTTTGGTTTCGCTTTCTCTCTCGTTAGATGACGCTTTCAAAGGAGCTGAAGCCGGATTTGAGGATCAAGAGCCGTTAACTGAGCAAGGTCAAGGCAAGTCATGTCCTTTGATCATGTTGAACCTTATTTTCAAATCTATTATGTATTACTTTGTTTTAAATTATCATGCATTGCTACTTTATTACAAAATCCTTGTATTGGTAGTTATTGTCCAAATTGATTAATTCCTCCTTGATAAATTGGTTGCCATGATTCTATTGTTACCATAGGATGGGAAGTTATTTAGTGATACAATATTAGTTGTCACATGTGTGGTACATTTAGAATTGCTTAGCCATGCTTGTAGTACGTGGGGTCCATCATCACATGTGGATAATTAATCTTGACTTAATGATATACTTGAACGTGGTGGTCAACCATGGTTATAAAATTTGATTGCCATGATATGGGTAGTGTCATTGGTATTGGTCTTACAAATCTGGTTTTCACTCGGGCGAATGATCGTGCAGTAAAGGTGGTGCAGGTTACACATGGGGTGTGGATGCTTCGCCTGGGTAAATTTAAGGACTTAACTTTGTGCGCCATTGATCTAAGCTTTACCGCGTAAACCACATGTCTAGTATGGGATAGACCTGGCATAATAATTGAGAGACCATGTGGATGGACCCCATGTTTGTGATGAGTAATTGATGCGTGATCGGGAAAGTTTGAGTTTGGTTTGAGTGGTTCGAGCCAAGTCGTTGCACGGTGTAGTTGACTGTGGTCGGACTTGGTCCAATGCAGTCGAACAAGCTTTGGACGCCTGTTTTCTTTTCGACTGGTAGTTGGGCTATTTTGGGTATGAGCATTTAATTCTAATACGACTTTGTGTTATCTGTATCTCGAGCGGTGCTATGTAATGTGTTTCTTGTCTGTGTTGGCTGCCGGACTTTGAGGCGGAGTCGTGGCGAGGCATGGGTTGACCGGACTAGGCACAGGCGGTGCTAAGGTCGGAGCGGTCGGGATGTGTCGAAGACGGCGAGGACTCGAGGTGGTTGCGAGGCTTGGACGGCAAGGAATGAGGAAGCTTCCCGGAAGATGCAGGAGGGGCGTTTCGGTAAAAGCGCAAAGCTGCATAAGGAAGCGGATTTGGTATATGGCTTAGCGGGTAAAGCGAGGGAGAAGCCCGTTAAGCAAAGGATATAAATAGGAGAAGGATTCCCTGGTGCATGAATGTCTTGCAAGAGGAGTTGATGGCTTTTGGGAGGTTGTTAGGGTTTGCTTTGTGCTTTTCTTTTTCAGTTGAGGAGTAGGTGAGAACTGCAGAGTCTGTTATGGTTGTAATCCGTGGCTCCTACGTGAGTTCTTGGTGTTCTTGATTCTCAAAATGCGTATGGGGCTGTGTGTGTTCTTGGAGTGTAAGATGAATGTAAGAAAACTCTTGTAATCATTCATCTCTCCTCTATGAGAAAGTTCTTATCTGAGA
Organism: Dendrocalamus latiflorus; assembly: GCA_017311315.1. Taxonomy (NCBI): domain Eukaryota; kingdom Viridiplantae; phylum Streptophyta; class Magnoliopsida; order Poales; family Poaceae; genus Dendrocalamus; species Dendrocalamus latiflorus. The sequence goes on from CM029627.1 coordinate 44,970,485, forward strand.
TGATTTGGTTTCATGCCTTCGTTTTGTTATTTCTTAGCTTCAGATATAGCCCTTGTTACTCTCTGTTCTTTCTTGCTAGCAATGAGTTTGAGTTAAATATTTTGTTAGAAAGGCCGTATCTTTTCTGCTTTGAATGGGAAATCGATTCAAGGCTCTTTGGCCATTTTATTCCCAAGAGCAGGATTTTTATTAGTCTGATTGCTAGGCAGGACTGTCTTCATCTCATTTCCCTGTTTTTCAATTCTAGGGTTTGGGAGGCAGAGGACTTTGAGAAATTTTGATTTCCCTTCATAAAGTGGCTTCAAATTTGTGCCTTCTTGCTAAGAGATCATCTGCAGCTGGTTTTCAAAGTCCCTTGAACAAAGACTCAAAGTATCATGTGATTTTATTGATCTTGTGCCTTCCTGACAAAAATAGGAATTTCCAATTTTTAAGTGATCTAGACCTGCACTCTCCTTCTCTTGAGATCCTTTTGGTATTTAGAGTTTAGTCCCAATGACTCATCCTAAGAAGAATAGCAAACCCTCATGCATTTCCTTGCTTTTCAGCTTGCTGTAGTAGAATTTGTATTTTTTGGCCTACTCTGCATTTCAGTTTGGCTTTTACGTTTTCAATCCAATGCAGATTTCAGCAGCTCTGCACCATTTTTGCTGTTTTCAGATTCTTGTCAAAAGTCTCCTTGCTGCACAGTGAAACTGCTTTTCGGCCAGTGGTTTGCTGCACTCACCCGCAGGCTGCATTCTTCATTTTTCACTGCCGAATACAGCAGTTAGCTTCCTTTGGCTGCAGCCTGCAGCAGCTCATGGTCGCAGTTTTTTGCTCTCGGCAACAGTGTCTACTCTGAATATCTTCCTACCGCTGGCTGTTTTGCTTGCCTAGTATTTTCAGTTTGTGTCTCTCTTCAGTCCTTGTTTTAGTTGACTTGTTTCACCAAAATTTCACAGACTGCAGCAATCACATATTACAGTAAATTGAAGCTATTTTCTTTTGAAATCTGTCCTATTTGTCCTGAGAAATTTCAGCAGTCTCTGCAGTTTGCAGTTTTCAGATTGTGTGTTGTAGTTTTGTTCTCTTCAGTCCGAAAATCTGATTCTTTTGTGCTCTGTATTTTCAGCATTCCTCTCTCTGTTTGCAGCATAGGAGCACATGGTCATTTAAATGTTTCAGTTAAATCAGAGTGTTTCAGTTAAAACAGAGAGGTCTTTATCAGTCTGTATTTGCATCTTCTGTGAGGTTCTTCCGCCAATCAGCAAAATATACTTTCTTGCTTCATAGCTTTTATAGCTATCGGAGAGTTGAGATTCTCATGAATAGTTAGGCGGCGATTTTTGAACGCATCATTCACCCCCCCCTCTGTTGCCGCTTTCGATCCAACAATAATTTGTAGAGAATGTGCTAAATTTCAAATTACTCAATCATCTCTTATCTTTTGCTCATGAGCTTTTGCATTTCAGCTACACATGATGTCACAACAGTGCTCCTTGAGTCCCTGAGTCTAGTCCGGTCCACTTCGCTGCACACGACCGCACCCGGCATCCTGACCATTTGGACCTCCGATCCTCCCTGAGCGTAGTCCCGATCCACTCGCCGCTGCCCGTCGTGTCCACTCGACACCGACCGAGACCTCCGACTCCACCTGAGTCTTGTCCTGGTCTGTTCCGTCGCACACAACCGCAACCGACACCCAACAGTCTGGACCTCCGACTCCTCCCTGAGCCTAGTCCCGGTTCTCTCATCGTCGCCCGTCGTGTCCGTCACCGGTAGCTCCGGCTCCGGTTCCTTGTTTCCCGACTCGCAACCACCTCACCAGCCTTGATCATCTTCGGCATCACCGACCGTCTGGATCTCAACACCTCCTGTGCCTAGTCCCGGTCCTCCTCCCCTCACCATGACCTAGCTCCGAAGTCCTGCAGTCACACAGACAATCAAACCGTCACATAACACCGCACGAAACAGCATAATCAATATTAGCACAAGTAAAGGTACTCAACCCTAGAATACCCAAAACAAACTCAAACTCACTAAACCAACCGTCAATTACTCATCACCAACATGGGGATACCTCCACATGGTCTCTCATGCCGGCTCTCCGGCGGGCGGCGGGCGGCGGCGAGGGCGGCAACGGGGAGAGGAGGCTGAGGGGGATTCGGGGGAAGGGCGCGGGCTCACCGTGGGCGACCGGAGGCGGCCAGCGGCGTCAAAAGGCGGTGGCGCGGGGAGGGTCACCGGCGAAGTTGGCCTTCGGGCGGCACTCGAGCCGGACGGAGGGGCAGCCGAGGTGCGCACGGGCACGACGAAGGTGGTGGTGGGGACGGTGAGGCGCGGCGAGGCTCGAAGTGACGACGATTGCTCACCGGACTTGATGGCGGCGGCGGCGAGCAAGGCGCACGGTGCCGGGGTGCTCGGGGGCTCCGGAGAGAGGAGAGGGGGCAGCGCGAGGTGGGGCGAGGGACGAGGTAGCTTGGGGGGTTCTTATAGGGGTGAGGGGGAGGGGCGGTGCGCGAATTCATCGCCGGAGTAGGCGTGGCGGCGGTTGCGGGGAATTGGGGGAGTGGGGAGTGATCGTGCAAAACTGCACACCCGCAAGTGAACGGGCTGCCGCTAAGATAGCAGCGAATGTCGTGTCCTCCACAGGGACTAGAGTACCGGTGACAGGACACTAAACTAAAGCTAAATCGCACAAACTGGGGGTCTAAGACTGATTGCTAATCCTATAGAAGCTGAAAACTAGTGATCAACTCTGCCTAGGAGAAGGAGAAAGGAAGAGCTAAAGGTGCTGCGACCTAAGGAATACTGGACCGAGAGGAGGAAAGAGAAGAGTAACCTGAGAAAATGACTCTGCTGCGAAAAGAAAGAGCTAAGGTAAATGAGAATAAGAGAGAGAAGAAAGAATTAGGCTAGAAGTAGACTAGACTTGCTGCAGGAAGGGAAGGGAAAAGAAAGAAGACAGAGATAAGAAAAGAGAGAGAGAGAGAATAATGCTGAGAGACAGCTAGGCTAGCAAACTATTTGAATAACAGCAATCTACTAGAAAAGCTTTTGAGTTTGAGATAAGAGAATAAAGAAAAATAGACTAAAGAAGGGAATAATCAGACTAGAGACGGCAAAGACTAACAGAAGAAGATGCTAAGAGAGAAAGAATCTAAGAAAAGAGGGGAAGAAAGGATTACAGAAGATACTAGAGAAGAAAGCTAGAGGAAAGAATCTTAGAGATAGAAAGAAGAAGAGGGATAATAGAGTGAAGATCCTGCTACAGGAGAAGAAGAAGCTGCCGAGGGGAGTCAGAAAGGCTGAGAATCGCTAGCTAGACAGAGGAAAGGACTAATGAGAAGACACGGGAGGAGTTGATAGAAGTGAAGCGCATAGGGCTGCTGAGACGAGAGAGAAGGAAGGAATGAAGTAGAAGCAGAGAAGAACTTAAGAGAAGGAGGTGAGACGCTACTGATATAGCCGTATTTCACATCAAACAAGAGCAAACACAGAAAAAAAATAATGACAAATCTAAGCGTCTAAATAACAACCTAGCTACTGTAGGGAACGAACAAATACTTCTAACAAAAACATAAAAGCTGAAATAACAGATCTAAACAGATTAGCATGCATTCAATAAACCCTAACAGAATGTTAAATCTAAACCAACAGAAAATAGCATAAGCATGGCCGAATATCAGACATTCTACTAGGGACAGAATATGATGAAATGTTAACAGAGCAAAAAAATAATAACGTAAATCTACACTAGAGAATCAATATCAATATCTCAGAATTTAACAAGAATATGAAAATACTCTTAGCATCCAGATCCACAAACACATCATGAGCACATCTCAGATTTAATCATAAACATCTTAGGGAAAGCATGAACAAGACAGCACATCCAAGCAACCACTTCTTAGTTGCCAGATCCACACAGACACATGCACATAGACAGATCTAACATGTAATCATCCCAAGCATGCCATCACAGTACTAAATATTAGATTGGGAATGAAACAACCCATAGAGATGTAGATCTGAGCCGAAGAAGATCATTTGTAGAGGAAGCAGGCAGTAGGAAGCAGATCCGGGCGAAGAGCAGCAGATCCGGCCTTGAAGAAGTAGATCCGGCCTTGAAGAAGTAGATCCGGCCGTGGGAGCTGAAGAGGTAGCCGTGTAGAGGTAGCAGACCAAGCGTCGGGGAAGTGGATCCGTAGAAGATGAAGCAGATCTGGCGCCGTGAGGTAGAAGGTGTTGCAGATCCGTCCGGAGAAGTAGAAGCAGCAGCAGATCCGGCCGAAGAAAGCACAGGAAGAGCCAATAGGGACTTAGATCTGGTCGAAGAAGGTTGCGGGTTCGCAGATCTGGTCAGCAGCAAGGGGATTTCGTGGAGTGAGCAAGGGAGGCTGCATGGTGAAGATGGAGAGATGGAGATCCGGTGGAGGCGCTGGAGAAGATGGTGGCTGCTCGGTGAGGAGGAGGAGGGTGGCTCGGTGGTGCTGGTGTAGGATGATGGAGTGGGTTGGCTAGGGTTCTCGGATCTTGGAGCTTGGTGGTGAATCGGTGGAGATGGAGGCGATGGAGAGGAAGGAGTGGGGCTGCTGGTTGGTGGAGGTGTGGTATGGAGGCGGCGGCAGGGTGTTGGTTCGTGAAGGAGAATGGGTAGCGGCTGCTCGGTGAGGAGAGGTGCGGCGCGGTGGTGGAGAAGATGGAGTGGCCGGTGAATGGTTGGGGGGGTGGCAGAGGATCTGAAGGGGCCGTCGGGTATGGGAGATGGTTGCGGTGGTGATGGAGCTCGGTGGAGATGTGGAGATCGTGGAGGAGATGGAGTAGTGAAGCTGGGTGGCGGCCGGCTGTGGTGAGGGAGATGGAACGGCAGGGTGATGGGTTCGGCCAAAGGGCAATTGCGGCTAGGGTTTGCGGGTGTGGGAATGACCGGCTCTCCCCCCTTGCTGCTGGCTTAAATAGTTGCGGCGCCCCCTTTTCTGCTGGCTAGGGTTTGCTGCGGAGAGGCATGGGTGAAGTGCTGGCACGGTTAGGGTTTGCTGTGTTTTGCATTTAGGTCCTTCCCCTTCTGCTGTATTGCAACTCTAGCTCATCCCATGCTGATATCTGTGAAGTTTTTGCACCTATTTCGCGCCGATCTGCAAGGAAAGTGCGAACACTGTAAACTGTAGCAAAATGAGGGCAAATTTATGTATAATTGATGAAATTAAGGTCAATTCAAGCTGCTAGCAACAGGATAATGTCATAAAATATACTGCAAATATGATGCACATCATATACCCCCAAGCTTAAACATTTGATTGTCCTCAAGCAAATGATATGGAAATATCGAACCCAGGGAACAAGAAAGGCTGAAATGATCTAAGTGAATTTACTTGCACTTAACCCCCAAGCTTAAGTGAATTTACTTGCAGCTAGTAAATTAGCACTCAATAATTCAAATAAGACTGCCTGACTTAATTTTTACTGGCTATTCAGATTTAGAATCAGAATTACAGCAAAGATATCAAAGTGATACTAGAGTTTTTGACCAGATCAAGTTACCCAAAAGTGCCAAATTGCACTAATTGTTTGCATGGATCCCACCAGAATTGAAAAGTAATAAAGACTAGATATCACAGTCAAGAATAAGCATATCCTAGAGTCATATTTAGGCATTTACTATTCTAGATAAAGAGACTAATGCTTGCTTGAAATTTATGAAAAAGTCCACACTTGAGCCATGATACTTTACTTTTGCTGATTTTAAACAAGCTTCAAACACATGGGCACAAGTGCCACTTATTCCAACTCTTGGGCATTCTTGCCACTTATTCAGACTTCAATTGGGAAAAACTGCCACTTATTCAACATTTTTTTTGGCATGTGACAAAGTCACTTATTCAACTCACACTTTGCAGCACAAAACAGAGATAAAGATATTTTCTTTTTAAGCATCGTTAATCGGTTTTCATTATCTCTAAGTACCATGTGGCATGGACTTAGGTAAATCAACCAAATTATAGGCTCAAGATAGGACTACCACTTTCACAACCCTTTCATTCAAGCAAAAGTATCTATGTCTAAAATGAAGTATTATGCCCAAGCATGAATCCTAGGATATTGTTATTCTAGAAGTGATAACTAGAATCGATACAATTCGCAAAAGGTTAAGATACATGTGTAACTTGCAACGAATCAACAACCAAAGGATCACCAGATTTCTAAGCAATCACAAGATTTCAATGAATTCAAGAGTAACCCAATTGGATATCCAAAGAATTGATGCCATTACTAGATCACTTAAACAAATTTCAGTTTGATAACTCTGGATTACACAAGACAGTCACATATTACAGTCAAGTATTCACTAGCATTCTAAAACAGCTCATACTAATGATCAGGGCAGTCACATTTAATCATTAGAAATCTAGCATGAGAATGATACTAGCCATAAATCATCAATTACACATCACCAATTTCAGTGCCCATGAGCATTCCTCAACAATAGACAGATCTCTCCCCCAAACTTGAATTAAGCATACACTAAAAAAATAGACATTTAGCGTTGGAAGCAGTTCACCTGGTGCAAAAACTGAAATAGGCAGTCTCACATTAGTCCTTAAGCTCCCTGCCAGTCTCGATTGATGGTTCTGCAGGTACCTGAAAATGGAAGAAACAAAAAGGAAAAGATAAACCGACACAAAGGTAAAATAACAGAGAAAAACTAAAGTAAAATAGAAAGAATAAACAGCTCAGGTTGCCTCCTGAGAAGCGCTTGTTTTGGGTCTTTAGCTTGACCAACAAATGATAATCAAGTAATCTCAAAAGAAATTGGAGGATCAGGGTCAGATCTGACTTGATCTCCAGCATTGTCCTCATCACTTAGTTCAGGAAAAGGTTCTCCAACAAAGTAATGTTTCAATCTTTGCCCATTAACCTTAAAAATGCCCCCAGATTGACTCTCAACCTCAAAAGCTCCACTCCCTAGCACTTTCTTGACTACACAAGGCCCAAACCATCTAGATTTGAATTTTCTAGGGAATAAATGGAATCTAGAGTCAAAAACCAAGACAAGCTGTCCAGGTTGGAAGTCACGCCTCAAAATGTGGCGGTCATGAATCTTTTTAGCTCTCTCTTTGTAAATTCTTGAGCTTTCATAAGCATCAAGCCTCAATTCATCAAGTTCACACAGCTGCAACTTCCTATGTTTCCCAGCTAGACCCATATCCATGTTGAGCCTTCTAATTGCCCAGTGAGCTCTATGCTCAAGCTCAACAGGAAGATGACATGCTTTTCCATAAACCAACCTAAATGGGGACATTCCAATAGGAGTTTTGAATGCTGTCCTATAAGCCCATAATGCATCATAAAGCTTAAGAGACCAATCTGTCCTGGATTTGGACACAACCTTTTCAAGAATTTGCTTTATCTCTCTATTGGAAACTTCAACTTGCCCATTAGCTTGAGGATGATAAGGAGTGGTTACCCTATGATTATGGACCCCATATTTGGATAAAAGAGCTTCAAACTGTTTGTGATTAAAGTGAGACCCACCATCACTTATCACAACTCTAGGAATCCCAAACCTAGGAAAGATGACTTGCCTAAACAGCCTACAAACAGATTTTGAATCAGCATGGACTGTGGGTATAGCCTCAACCCATTTGGACACATAATCAACTGCAACCAGAATGTGTTTGTACCCTTGAGAGGAGGGCAATGGTCCTATGTAATCTATTCCCCAAACATCAAAGAGTTCTACCTCAAGAATACCATGCTGAGGCATTTCATGTCGTCTTGACATGTTCCCTGCATGCTGACATGGATCACAAGACTGAATATAAGCATGAATATCCTTGAACATGGTAGGCCAATAAAATCCAGCTTGAAGAACCTTAGCTTGGGTCTTAGCAGTTCCTGCGTGCCCACCAAAAGGTGCAGAATGACAGTGAAAAATCACATTTTGAACCTCCTCATGAGGTAGGCAACGTCTAATAACCCCATCTGCACAATGTCTATACAGATATGGGTCATCCCAAAAGAATTCTCGTGCCTCATGAGTGAATTTCCTACGCTGCTGATAGGATAGATCAGGAGGTATAGCATTGCAGACCAAATAGTTCACAATGTCTGCATACCAAGGAGTTTTAGATTGAATAAGAGAAACTTCTGAAAGTTGGTCTCCAGGAAGAGAATCTTCAATTGGAAGATTAGAGACTGGACCAGAATGGGGTAATCTAGAAAGATGGTCAGCTACCAAGTTCTCAGCCCCCTTTTTATCCCTAATTTCCACATCAAATTCTTGCAGCAAAAGAATCCAACGAATGAGACGAGGTTTTGCATCCTTTTTACTCAAAAGATACCTAATGGCTGCATGATCTGTGTACACTATGCATTTTGAGCCAACTAGGTAAGATCTGAATTTGTCAAAGGCAAATACTACAGCTAGCAGTTCTTTTTCAGTGGTTGTGTAATTGATCTGGGTGTCATCTAAAGTCCTTCTAGCATAGTAAATGACATGCAAAGCCTTGTCATGCCGCTGCCCCAAAACAGCCCCCACAGCAAAATCACTAGCATCACACATAAGCTCAAAAGGAAGATCCCAATCAGGAGATTGCACAATGGGTGCAGAAATGAGAGCATCCTTGATCTTACTAAATGCATTCATGCAAGACTCATCAAATATAAAAGGAACATCCAAGCCCAAAAGATGAGTAAGGGGACGAGCAATTTTAGAAAAGTCCTTAATGAATCTGCGGTAAAAACCTGCATGCCCCAGAAAACTGCGAACACCCTTCACATTTAAAGGAGGTGGCAGGCGCTCAATCACCTCAACTTTTGCTCTATCCACCTCAATCCCTCTAGAAGACACTAAATGACCATGGACTATCCCCTCTCTAACTAGAAAATGACATTTCTCCCAATTGAGGACCAAATTGGCCTCAAGACAGCGCTGTAAGACAGTTTCAAGGTTGGCCAAACAGCTCTCAAAGGTCTGTCCATAAACAGTGAAATCATCCATGAAAACCTCCATGATTTTCTCAATAAGATCAGTGAAAATGGACATGACACAGCGCTGGAAGGCACCAGGGGCGTTACAAAGCCCAAATGGCAGCCTACGGTATGCAAAGGTACCATAGGGGCAGGTGAAAGTGGTCTTTTCCTGATCTGATGGATGTATTGGAATCTGCAGAAAACCCGAATATCCATCCAGATAACAGAAATAAGAATGACGGGCCAATCTCTCTAGCATTTGGTCAATGAAAGGCAATGGAAAATGATCCTTGCGTGTGGCTTTGTTGAGTTTCCTATAGTCAGTACACATGCGCCAGCCCGTGGTTGTTCTTGTGGGAATCAAATCACCATTTTCATTGGCAACCACTGTCATGCCTCCTTTCTTAGGCACAACATGAATGGGACTGACCCACTGACTATCTGAAATAGGATAGATGATGTTAGCACCTAGAAGCTTGAGGATTTCTTTCTTGACAACCTCCTGCAAATGAGGATTAAGCCTACGCTGGTGCTCACGTGTTGGCTTAGCATCATCCTCAAGGTGAATGCGGTGCATGCAGGTGGCTGGATCAATGCCTTTCATATCATCTATAGAGTATCCAATGACAGCTCTATATTTACGAAGGATCTCAAGAAGTTGGTCAGCCTCTAAAGGTGTTAAATGGGCACTAACAATAACAGGACAGGTCTGATCTGGTCCCAGAAATTCATATCTAAGATGATTAGGAAGTGGTTTCAGCTCTACCTTTGGGGCTGTGGGTTGCTTAAGGTCTGGGATTTGAGAAGGCTCTACAGGAGCATCAATGAGTGCCACATGATGAGTATCTGCAGCAGTGCACTCATCCTCAATTGATGTCACTTCCTCAACATCTTCATATGTCTCAACAACACATTTGTCAACCAAATCAAGTGAAAAACACTGATCTGGACAGTGAGGAAGATGAGTGGGGTGCCTCATATCAAATGCTAGCTTCTCTTGACCAAATTGGAGAGTAAGCTTAGCATCTTTGACATCAATGACAGCACCTGCAGTGGCAAGGAATGGTCTCCCAAGGATGACAGGTTCACTTCTATCCTCCATCTCTAGGACAACAAAGTCTACAGGGAAGGCAAAGGTACCAACTACCACAGGAACGTCCACTAAAATACCAGCTGGGTGACGATATGTGCGATCAGCCAACTGCAATTTCATGGCTGTTGGCTGCAGATCGCCCAAAGGGAGCGCGTCACAAACTGATAATGGGAGGACACTAACACTTGAGCCTAAGTCACAAAGGGCTCTAAAGTTCTTGGAGCCTAGAATGCAAGGTATGCAAAAGCTACCAGGGTCATCTAACTTAGGAGGTAGCTTATTCTGTATGATAGCGCTACACTCCTTAGTTAGAGTGACCACCTCAAGCTCATCCATACTCCGCTTCTTGGTAAGCAACTCCTTGAAGAATTTGGCATACATAGGCACATGTAGGACAGCCTCTAGAATGGGAATGGTGATCTGAACATCCTTCATCCTTTCTAGGAATTTAGCAAACTGCTTGTGCTCATTGGATTTTTCTAACCGATCAGGGAATGGCAATTTGGGTTTTGTGGAGGGGACAGCTGCTGTAGTGGATGATGAGGGAATATCAGATGTTTTGGCTGGTGTTATGGAGCTGGATTGGTGCAGATTCTGCTGCTGTGAGTCAGGTTTTTCTTGCTGGACAGACCTAAAGACAGGTGGCACATACAAGGGTGGTGTGGGAAGAAGTGGTTCAGATGTTGTCTTGCCACTCCTAGTGGTAATTGCTCCACAATGACCACGAGGATTTGCCTCAGGCTGTGCAGGAAGTCTCCCAGGTGTGCTGGATGAAGCCTGTGATGCTTGCAAACTCTCCACACGACTAGCCAAATCAGTCAATTGAGTCTTTGCATCATTGTATTGAGCTTCCATCTTAGCTACATGTGATGCAAGGAGCTGTTCAATTCTGGTCAACTGATCTGATTGAGAAGTAGTGGGTGGAGGGTTTGGAACATGCATCATAGGTTGCTGAAATGAGGCATGTGAAGGGACTTGCTGCTGTCTAAAGCCTTGTGCTGATGTTCCCACAGGGAAGGATGACACACTAGGGTTGGTGTTCTTGTAAGACAAGTTTGGATGACGCCACCCTGGGTTGTAGGTTTGAGAAAACTGCCCATGTGATTGAGCATAGTTCACTTCAGATGATTCAGCTGTGGAAGTTAAGGGGCACTCAGCTGGAGTATGCCCTTGAGATCCACAAATCTGACATCCAGTGGCTATATGGGCTGAAGATGAGGGCATGAGCTGCGCCATTTGACGTGTGAGAACTTGAATCTGAGCTGATAAGGCATCATTAGAGCTCACCTCATAGATACCAGGACGTGGAGGAGCAGAAGCTCTCTCACTAGACCACTGAAAGTGGTGGGAGGACATACTCTCAATCAAGCTGAAAGCTTCATTAAGAGTTTTGTTCATTATGCCTCCTCTTGCTGCAGAATCTACAAAGGCTCTTGTGTGGTGTGTAAGACCTTTGTAAAAAATCTGCAGCACAAGCCATCTTTCAAGGCCATGGTGAGGACACATCCTAAGCAGGGTTTGATACCTCTGCCAAGCATCATACAAACTCTCACCCTCAGATTTTTATTAGTCTGATTGCTAGGCAGGACTGTCTTCATCTCATTTCCCTGTTTTTCAATTCTAGGGTTTGGGAGGCAGAGGACTTTGAGAAATTTTGATTTCCCTTCATAAAGTGGCTTCAAATTTGTGCCTTCTTGCTAAGAGATCATCTGCAGCTGGTTTTCAAAGTCCCTTGAACAAAGACTCAAAGTATCATGTGATTTTATGGATCTTGTGCCTTCCTGACAAAAATAGGAATTTCCAATTTTTAAGTGATCTAGACCTGCACTCTCCTTCTCTTGAGATCCTTTTGGTATTTAGAGTTTAGTCCCAATGACTCATCCTAAGAAGAATAGCAAACCCTCATGCATTTCCTTGCTTTTCAGCTTGCTGTAGTAGAATTTGTATTTTTCGGCCTACTCTGCATTTCAGTTTGGCTTTTACGTTTTCAATCCAATGCAGATTTCAGCAGCTCTGCACCATTTTTGCTGTTTTCAGATTCTTGTCAAAAGTCTCCTTGCTGCACAGTGAAACTGCTTTTCAGCCAGTGGTTTGCTGCACTCACCCGCAGGCTACATTCTTCATTTTTCACTGCCGAATACAGCAGTTAGCTTCCTTTGGCTGCAGCCTGCAGCAGCTCATGGTCGCAGTTTTTTGCTCTCGGCAACAGTGTCTACTCTGAATATCTTCCTACCGCTGGCTGTTTTGCTTGCCTAGTATTTTCAGTTTGTGTCTCTCTTCAGTCCTTGTTTTAGTTGACTTGTTTCACCAAAATTTCACAGACTGCAGCAATCACATATTACAGTAAATTGAAGCTATTTTCTTTTGAAATCTGTCCTATTTGTCCTGAGAAATTTCAGCAGTCTCTGCAGTTTGCAGTTTTCAGATTGTGTGTTGTAGTTTTGTTCTCTTCAGTCCGAAAATCTGATTCTTTTGTGCTCTGTATTTTCAGCATTCCTCTCTCTGTTTGCAGCATAGGAGCACATGGTCATTTAAATGTTTCAGTTAAATCAGAGTGTTTCAGTTAAAACAGAGAGGTCTTTATCAGTCTGTATTTGCATCTTCTGTGAGGTTCTTCCGCCAATCAGCAAAATATACTTTCTTGCTTCATAGCTTTTATAGCTATCGGAGAGTTGAGATTCTCATGAATAGTTAGGCGGCGATTTTTGAACGCATCATTCACCCCCCCTCTGTTGCCGCTTTCGATCCAACAATAATTTGTAGAGAATGTGCTAAATTTCAAATTACTCAATCATCTCTTATCTTTTGCTCATGAGCTTTTGCATTTCAGCTACACATGATGTCACAACAGTGCTCCTTGAGTCCCTGAGTCTAGTCCGGTCCACTTCGCTGCACACGACCGCACCCGGCATCCTGACCATTTGGACCTCCGATCCTCCCTGAGCGTAGTCCCGATCCACTCGCCGTTGCCCGTCGTGTCCACTCGACACCGACCGAGACCTCCGACTCCACCTGAGTCTTGTCCTGGTCTGTTCCGTCGCACACAACCGCAACCGACACCCAACAGTCTGGACCTCCGACTCCTCCCTGAGCCTAGTCCCGGTTCTCTCATCGTCGCCCGTCGTGTCCGTCACCGGTAGCTCCGGCTCCGGTTCCTCGTTTCCCGACTCGCAACCACCTCACCAGCCTTGATCATCTTCGGCATCACCGACCGTCTGGATCTCAACACCTCCTGTGCCTAGTCCCGGTCCTCCTCCCCTCACCATGACCTAGCTCCGAAGTCCTGCAGTCACACAGACAATCAAACCGTCACATAACACCGCACGAAACAGCATAATCAATATTAGCACAAGTAAAGGTACTCAACCCTAGAATACCCAAAACAAACTCAAACTCACTAAACCAACCGTCAATTACTCATCACCAACATGGGGATACCTCCACATGGTCTCTCATGCCGGCTCTCCGGCGGGCGGCGGGCGGCGGCGAGGGCGGCAACGGGGAGAGGAGGCTGAGGGGGATTCGGGGGAAGGGCGCGGGCTCACCGTGGGCGACCGGAGGCGGCCAGCGGCGTCAAAAGGCGGTGGCGCGGTTCGGGTCACCGGCGAAGTTGGCCTTCGGGCGGCACTCGAGCCGGACGGAGGGGCAGCCGAGGTGCGCACGGGCGCGACGAAGGTGGTGGTGGGGACGGTGAGGCGCGGCGAGGCTCGAAGTGACGACGATTGCTCACCGGACTTGATGGCGGCGGCGGCGAGCAAGGCGCACGGTGCCGGGGTGCTCGGGGGCTCCGGAGAGAGGAGAGGGGGCAGCGCGAGGTGGGGCGAGGGACGAGGTAGCTTGGGGGGTTCTTATAGGGGTGAGGGGGAGGGGCGGTGCGCGAATTCATCGCCGGAGTAGGCGTGGCGGCGGTTGCGGGGAATTGGGGGAGTGGGGAGTGATCGTGCAAAACTGCACACCCGCAAGTGAACGGGCTGCCGCTAAGATAGCAGCGAATGTCGTGTCCTCCACAGGGACTAGAGTACCGGTGACAGGACACTAAACTAAAGCTAAATCGCACAAACTGGGGGTCTAAGACTGATTGCTAATCCTATAGAAGCTGAAAACTAGTGATCAACTCTGCCTAGGAGAAGGAGAAAGGAAGAGCTAAAGGTGCTGCGACCTAAGGAATACTGGACCGAGAGGAGGAAAGAGAAGAGTAACCTGAGAAAATGACTCTACTGCGAAAAGAAAGAGCTAAGGTAAATGAGAATAAGAGAGAGAAGAAAGAATTAGGCTAGAAGTAGACTAGACTTGCTGCAGGAAGGGAAGGGAAAAGAAAGAAGACAGAGATAAGAAAAGAGAGAGAGAGAGAATAATGCTGAGAGACAGCTAGGCTAGCAAACTATTTGAATAACAGCAATCTACTAGAAAAGCTTTTGAGTTTGAGATAAGAGAATAAAGAAAAATAGACTAAAGAAGGGAATAATCAGACTAGAGACGGCAAAGACTAACAGAAGAAGATGCTAAGAGAGAAAGAATCTAAGAAAAGAGGGGAAGAAAGGATTACAGAAGATACTAGAGAAGAAAGCTAGAGGAAAGAATCTTAGAGATAGAAAGAAGAAGAGGGATAATAGAGTGAAGATCCTGCTACAGGAGAAGAAGAAGCTGCCGAGGGGAGTCAGAAAGGCTGAGAATCGCTAGCTAGACAGAGGAAAGGACTAATGAGAAGACACGGGAGGAGTTGATAGAAGTGAAGCGCATAGGGCTGCTGAGACGAGAGAGAAGGAAAGAATGAAGTAGAAGCAGAGAAGAACTTAAGAGAAGGAGGTGAGACGCTACTGATATAGCCGTATTTCACATCAAACAAGAGCAAACACAGAAAAAAAATAATGACAAATCTAAGCGTCTAAATAACAACCTAGCTACTGTAGGGAACGAACAAATACTTCTAACAAAAACATAAAAGCTGAAATAACAGATCTAAACAGATTAGCATGCATTCAATAAACCCTAACAGAATGTTAAATCTAAACCAACAGAAAATAGCATAAGCATGGCCGAATATCAGACATTCTACTAGGGACAGAATATGATGAAATGTTAACAGAGCAAAAAAATAATAACGTAAATCTACACTAGAGAATCAGTATCAATATCTCAGAATTTAACAAGAATATGAAAATACTCTTAGCATCCAGATCCACAAACACATCATGAGCACATCTCAGATTTAATCATAAACATCTTAGGGAAAGCATGAACAAGACAGCACATCCAAGCAACCACTTCTTAGTTGCCAGATCCACACAGACACATGCACATAGACAGATCTAACATGTAATCATCCCAAGCATGCCATCACAGTACTAAATATTAGATTGGGAATGAAACAACCCATAGAGATGTAGATCTGAGCCGAAGAAGATCATTTGTAGAGGAAGCAGGCAGTAGGAAGCAGATCCGGGCGAAGAGCAGCAGATCCGGCCTTGAAGAAGTAGATCCGGCCTTGAAGAAGTAGATCCGGCCGTGGGAGCTGAAGAGGTAGCCGTGTAGAGGTAGCAGACCAAGCGTCGGGGAAGTGGATCCGTAGAAGATGAAGCAGATCTGGCGCCGTGAGGTAGAAGGTGTTGCAGATCCGTCCGGAGAAGTAGAAGCAGCAGCAGATCCGGCCGAAGAAAGCACAGGAAGAGCCAATAGGGACTTAGATCTGGTCGAAGAAGGTTGCGGGTTCGCAGATCTGGTCAGCAGCAAGGGGATTTCGTGGAGTGAGCAAGGGAGGCTGCATGGTGAAGATGGAGAGATGGAGATCCGGTGGAGGCGCTGGAGAAGATGGTGGCTGCTCGGTGAGGAGGAGGAGGGTGGCTCGGTGGTGCTGGTGTAGGATGATGGAGTGGGTCGGCTAGGGTTCTCGGATCTTGGAGCTTGGTGGTGAATCGGTGGAGATGGAGGCGATGGAGAGGAAGGAGTGGGGCTGCTGGTTGGTGGAGGTGTGGTATGGAGGCGGCGGCAGGGTGTTGGTTCGTGAAGGAGAATGGGTAGCGGCTGCTCGGTGAGGAGAGGTGCGGCGCGGTGGTGGAGAAGATGGAGTGGCCGGTGAATGGTTGGGGGGGTGGCAGAGGATCTGAAGGGGCCGTCGGGTATGGGAGATGGTTGCGGTGGTGATGGAGCTCGGTGGAGATGTGGAGATCGTGGAGGAGATGGAGTAGTGAAGCTGGGTGGCGGCCGGCTGTGGTGAGGGAGATGGAACGGCAGGGTGATGGGTTCGGCCAAAGGGCAATTGCGGCTAGGGTTTGCGGGTGTGGGAATGACCGGCTCTCCCCCCTTGCTGCTGGCTTAAATAGTTGCGGCGCCCCCTTTTCTGCTGGCTAGGGTTTGCTGCGGAGAGGCATGGGTGAAGTGCTGGCACGGTTAGGGTTTGCTGTGTTTTGCATTTAGGTCCTTCCCCTTCTGCTGTATTGCAACTCTAGCTCATCCCATGCTGATATCTGTGAAGTTTTTGCACCTATTTCGCGCCGATCTGCAAGGAAAGTGCGAACACTGTAAACTGTAGCAAAATGAGGGCAAATTTATGTATAATTGATGAAATTAAGGTCAATTCAAGCTGCTAGCAACAGGATAATGTCATAAAATATACTGCAAATATGATGCACATCATATACCCCCAAGCTTAAACATTTGATTGTCCTCAAGCAAATGATATGGAAATATCGAACCCTGGGACCAAGAAAGGCTGAAATGATCTAAGTGAATTTACTTGCACTTAACCCCCAAGCTTAAGTGAATTTACTTGCAGCTAGTAAATTAGCACTCAATAATTCAAATAAGACTGCCTGACTTAATTTTTACTGGCTATTCAGATTTAGAATCAGAATTACAGCAAAGATATCAAAGTGATACTAGAGTTTTTGACCAGATCAAGTTACCCAAAAGTGCCAAATTGCACTAATTGTTTGCATGGATCCCACCAGAATTGAAAAGTAATAAAGACTAGATATCACAGTCAAGAATAAGCATATCCTAGAGTCATATTTAGGCATTTACTATTCTAGATAAAGAGACTAATGCTTGCTTGAAATTTATGAAAAAGTCCACACTTGAGCCATGATACTTTACTTTTGCTGATTTTAAACAAGCTTCAAACACATGGGCACAAGTGCCACTTATTCCAACTCTTGGGCATTCTTGCCACTTATTCAGACTTCAATTGGGAAAGACTGCCACTTATTCAACATTTTTTTGGCATGTGACAAAGTCACTTATTCAACTCACACTTTGCAGCACAAAACAGAGATAAAGATATTTTCTTTTTAAGCATCGTTAATCGGTTTTCATTATCTCTAAGTACCATGTGGCATGGACTTAGGTAAATCAACCAAATTATAGGCTCAAGATAGGACTACCACTTTCACAACCCTTTCATTCAAGCAAAAGTATCTATGTCTAAAATGAAGTATTATGCCCAAGCATGAATCCTAGGATATTGTTATTCTAGAAGTGATAACTAGAATCGATACAATTCGCAAAAGGTTAAGATACATGTGTAACTTGCAACGAATCAACAACCAAAGGATCACCAGATTTCTAAGCAATCACAAGATTTCAATGAATTCAAGAGTAACCCAATTGGATATCCAAAGAATTGATGCCATTACTAGATCACTTAAACAAATTTCAGTTTGATAACTCTGGATTACACAAGACAGTCACATATTACAGTCAAGTATTCACTAGCATTCTAAAACAGCTCATACTAATGATCAGGGCAGTCACATTTAATCATTAGAAATCTAGCATGAGAATGATACTAGCCATAAATCATCAATTACACATCACCAATTTCAGTGCCCATGAGCATTCCTCAACAATAGACAGATCTCTCCCCCAAACTTGAATTAAGCATACACTAAAAAAATAGACATTTAGCGTTGGAAGCAGTTCACCTGGTGCAAAAACTGAAATAGGCAGTCTCACATTAGTCCTTAAGCTCCCTGCCAGTCTCGATTGATGGTTCTGCAGGTACCTGAAAATGGAAGAAACAAAAAGGAAAAGATAAACCGACACAAAGGTAAAATAACAGAGAAAAACTAAAGTAAAATAGAAAGAATAAACAGCTCAGGTTGCCTCCTGAGAAGCGCTTGTTTTGGGTCTTTAGCTTGACCAACAAATGATAATCAAGTAATCTCAAAAGAAATTGGAGGATCAGGGTCAGATCTGACTTGATCTCCAGCATTGTCCTCATCACTTAGTTCAGGAAAAGGTTCTCCAACAAAGTAATGTTTCAATCTTTGCCCATTAACCTTAAAAATGCCCCCAGATTGACTCTCAACCTCAAAAGCTCCACTCCCTAGCACTTTCTTGACTACACAAGGCCCAAACCATCTAGATTTGAATTTTCTAGGGAATAAATGGAATCTAGAGTCAAAAACCAAGACAAGCTGTCCAGGTTGGAAGTCACGCCTCAAAATGTGGCGGTCATGAATCTTTTTAGCTCTCTCTTTGTAAATTCTTGAGCTTTCATAAGCATCAAGCCTCAATTCATCAAGTTCACACAGCTGCAACTTCCTATGTTTCCCAGCTAGACCCATATCCATGTTGAGCCTTCTAATTGCCCAGTGAGCTCTATGCTCAAGCTCAACAGGAAGATGACATGCTTTTCCATAAACCAACCTAAATGGGGACATTCCAATAGGAGTTTTGAATGCTGTCCTATAAGCCCATAATGCATCATAAAGCTTAAGAGACCAATCTGTCCTGGATTTCGACACAACCTTTTCAAGAATTTGCTTTATCTCTCTATTGGAAACTTCAACTTGCCCATTAGCTTGAGGATGATAAGGAGTGGTTACCCTATGATTATGGACCCCATATTTGGATAAAAGAGCTTCAAACTGTTTGTGATTAAAGTGAGACCCACCATCACTTATCACAACTCTAGGAATCCCAAACCTAGGAAAGATGACTTGCCTAAACAGCCTACAAACAGATTTTGAATCAGCATGGACTGTGGGTATAGCCTCAACCCATTTGGACACATAATCAACTGCAACCAGAATGTGTTTGTACCCTTGAGAGGAGGGCAATGGTCCTATGTAATCTATTCCCCAAACATCAAAGAGTTCTACCTCAAGAATACCATGCTGAGGCATTTCATGTCGTCTTGACATGTTCCCTGCATGCTGACATGGATCACAAGACTGAATATAAGAATGAATATCCTTGAACATGGTAGGCCAATAAAATCCAGCTTGAAGAACCATAGCTTGGGTCTTAGCATGTCGGACCCCAAGTTTACTAACCTGGAATCCTCTATGATTACACTGCATTATTCCCTGGATCAGTAGATAATGCTCACAGATACAATGCTGCATCATTTCATACACGACAAAACCATACATTACAATACCAGAGTTTTAAATAGACCACGTCGGGCCGAGGTTACAATAGGGCCGTCAGGCCAAATGTCTTACAATACATAAAAAGCGGAAGCGGAAGCGTACATAAGCGTAGGGGCACAACTCGCCACAGGCAAGCGACTGGGTCAACCTGAGTACTTCCGCTATTATTCAGAGATCTGATTAATAACGGAGGCACCCACCAAAACTAGCCTGGTCAACTGGACTGAGGCGAGAGGCGAGACTACCGAAGCCTAATCTAATATCCACCATCTTCATTGCCTTCGGCATCCTGATCCTCATGGTAGGCGTAGTGCTCTTGATTCACAACTTCTGAAAGGGGGGTTAAGAGCGAGATTGAGCACAACCAACCGTGCTCCGCGAGCCAACACACAGAATGCATATAATTATAGATGCAAGGCAATTCAAGGGTGGCTCGGGTTCTTTTATTTGCATAAAGCGACATTTGGAATTACCATAATTTAAAATTTCTATGACCTAGCATTTTTCAAGAACTTATGAAATAAGCACTGAAAGTGTATAATAAAATTTATACCAGGGTAGTTTCCATTTCCAAATTTTATGGTTACATCCACCCTATTTTATGGTTACATCCACCATTTACTATCATCTTTGCATAGCAGGTTACATCCACCTTAAATTCCAACACTGGAGTACATCCCTCCAGGATAAATTTCAAAATCAGAGTACATCCCTCTGATAGATTTTTGTCCCACCCGCAAAGGTTTTTGAAATAGAACTAACTCGAGGAAGATTTCCATGTCTGCCCTTGACCGTGGGCACGGCTATTCGAATAGTTTGTTTGAGTACTCTGCAGAGACTGTACATCTTTACCCACAAGAGATAATCGTCCCGATGGTTCTACATGATTCCTTGGACATGCAGATCGAGAGAATATCACGAGGCCTTTACAATACCTCGCTCTCTAGCATTTCACTCCTATGGGGTTACGTCCATAGGTTGTGCGGGATGTCCACCATAGGTTAGCGCAGTCGGACTCCACTCTCCACATACGCTATCCTAGGCAACGTCACCTACATCCGGTGTCCCATTCCAAGTGGGGCTTTCATTACCCACCTACACACGTTCTCCGTGAAATGACTAGAGGGTTCAGTAAATTATTTAGCCAAGCCTACAATATGCCAGCTTGTGGTTGTACTGTTTGTACACGGAGGGTCCACACAGGATTAAGTCCTTATGTTGTTCGGGCGGTTCATTCCACAATCCCCTGTGTTACATCCACACCCACCGTTCTTTCCACCCGCCCAAACAGGTTTAGCAATTTTGAGGGTTTTGAGAAGCATAACACATTTTAACATAAATACTCAGCCACGTACATCCCATGACTGTCCCAAAACTAGTTTCCATGATTAAAGAATGATTATCAGGGCTACTAAGGCCCTGGATTCGACAAGACCAGCATGGCAGTATTATGACTTATAACTACCTTAGTTATAGTTTATGCCTAGGGCGACAATGGTCATGTGAGTTCAAAAGGTACTGGTGGGGTTTTATATCATTAGGTGGACATACGGTTATTAGCTACCTTAAGAGTGACATACTTTTGCATATAAAGTAACGCATGCAATTTTGATAATTTAAAGAAACATAATTTTGCATAAAATGTAGGATCAACATGATCAAAGTGTTGACTCGCCTGGATCGAAAGCTTGGGGGTCTTGCGCTGCTTCAAGCGGGGTCTCGTTCGCGTCGTCGAACTCTACTCGGACGGGAGTACCGGAAAAATCACATAAAATAACGAACACCGAGTAAGAACCAAATAAACAATGAAACAACTCAAACAAACTCGGAATTGAACCAAACTAGAACCATTAGACAGGTCTTGATTTTAGAAATTTTTAGAACTTGGTTTCGTTTAATTCGGAGTTACGGTTAAGAAGTTATAGTGTTTTGAAGTTTTAAATGTTGGAAAATCCGAAAAATAAAGAAATGCATTGCGGACATGTGGGCCTTAATTAGCAGGGTTTTATTACTTCCTTTAATTGCCGGCTTAGGACAGATGGAATGTGGGTTTGGGCAGCATATTAATGGGCTAAGGTGCGTAGCTCTCTGCTCTGCTCTGGCTCGTCCCGGCCGCGTGGGAGGCGGAGCCGACCGGCGGCGGAGAAGGCACGGGGGCGCGGCGGCGCTGGCCCAAACGGGTTGCCCACCCGGGCGCGCACTTCGGGGAGGCGGGAATCGGCCGGTCCTCGCGCGGGCGGCGGCCGGCGGCGGTTAAAGCGGCGGCCGGAGCATGGGTAAAGGGCGCCGGCAGCTCGGGCCAAAGGGGCTCGATTCCTCGACAGGTGAGCATCTATGGGCCTTGTTGAACTCACCTAGGACGTTGGCCGGGGCCGAGGTGGAGCAGGGCGGTCCGGCGGCGGAGGCGGGCTTGCCGGGGAAGAGGACCACGGTGGCGGCTTGCTGGAGAGGGCGGCGGGGTCCGGCGAGGTGGCGAGGGCGTTCACGGGGTCCGGGCGACGCTCCACGCGCAAGGGATCGGCCCGAGGTGCTACGGCTTGCCGGCGGTGACCGATGCCGGCGTTGGGGAGGATTGGCGTCGCCGGCGGCCTGCGAGGGAAGAGGAGGCGATTAGGCCGGGGAGCAGGGAGAGGGAGAGAAGGGGAACTCGGGGAAGAGCTCAATGAGTCCTGGCGGCGACCGGAGGGGCGCGGCGGCGAGGTTGGCCGAAGGAGCGCCCGAGACAGAGGAGGTGGCGAGCGGGGCGTTCGGGCGGGCTTCGGCGGAGGGGTGCGTGGCGCGATGGAAGTGCCACATATAGAGGCCGAGGCGGCTCGTCGGGGGAGACAAGGCGGCGTGTTGCAGGCAGCGGTGGCGTCAGAGCCGTGCGGCCACAGTGCGAGCGAGGAGACCGGAGCGTGGCGCGACGCGCGTTAATGCAGGGAGTGCCGCTCGGCCTGATGGTCGCAAGGGGAGGCGAAGTGCAGAGGGCAACTGAGCGTCGCCGACGCGACCAGGGCGTACCACGGCGGCGCAGCGCTTGGGTGGGGGCCGGCGAGAGGCGTGCAAGACAGGGTGAGTTCAGCGTGAGCGGGAGACGTGTGGGAGGTGACCGGAGACTCTGCCACTGCCGGGCGCTGATGGCGAGGAGAGATGCTGAAGACGAGGCCGCTGCCGCAATAACTCGCCGACGAAGTAGGTGGCAGAAGGCGACAAGCTGCAAGAGGTGGCGTTGGAGCCATGATGGAGGAGGGAGAAGCTCTGCCACCAGGAAGAAGAGAAGAATGGAGGGTGGATGGCCAGGATTGGCTGGGAAACTCTCCTTCAATTTAGCCTATACACAGATATATAAGTGTTTGTATGCATGTATATATATACATATGTCTTTTCTTCACAAATCTTAGACTCCCGAATCCTCTGATCTTTGAGGTATATTTCAAACTCTTGATTTAAAGGATTAATTCAATTTATTTCATTGGAGGTAAAAACAAGGTTTTCAATTTAAATCATTTACGGACAACTTGAATTCCTTTTGAAAACCAAAGAGGAATAAACAACTGAGGATAAATGCTTTTAATTTCATTAACATGGGTTTGAATTTGTACATTAGCTTCAAGGCTTGAAAATGGGATGTTACAGATCCTACCCCCCTTAAAAGGAATCTCGTCCCCGAGATTCGGGTAGAGTAGATAGAAGGAGGTGGGGACAAGCTGGCTAGCAATAGGTTCTTAGGTACTGCTTGATGCTTTGCCCTTTCTTTGGAGTCACCTGAAGAGAGGATATCCATACAAAAGTGGGTCATACCACCCAGGAGAAACCTTGTTCTTCTAGGTTGATCGTGGCTGGCTTCACCTCATTGATTAACATTTTCTGGAGCTTGTTGTCCTCCTACGCTCTTTTCATTTTGATAGATTGGTAGCAGTGGCGTATCATCCCGGTGCTTTGACACTCCTTGTTGATTCTGGCTACCCCCCTTAAAAGGACGGGTGACCAATACTAATTGTCTTTGCCAGCTCTAGGCATGACGAGTCTGATAGCAGCTTGGAGGCTTAGTTGTCATATCTCGGCTGATTTGGCTAGCAACAGGTTCATGGAACAGTCCTTGGGGCAGTGATCCTGTCCTTTTATTTCTCCGCAATAAAAGCAGATGGTATTCTTTCGAGGTCCGCCTAATGTAGTGGTGCAGTCGCCTGTCAGGTGGCGACTATTTCTTAGTAGCCTTTGTGGAGTGGATCTGAGTGAATATTTGGTCGAGTGGTAGGGACCAAGGCGAGTAAAAATCATTGGTTCCTGCTTCTTGCTTCTAGCCTTGTTCTTGGCCATTGACAATGTCTTGATTAGTGAGTTCACAGTGAGAGGGGGACTTGAGTCTTGATTGTCTTGACTGGGCTATTTGTCACTCCGCACTTGCAGATCTGATGAGGTTTTCAGCAACAAGGTGAGGGGGAAATAGCATGGGATACGAGAGAATTGGGGAGATGAGGTACCCTAACCCATTCTAGGGAGTGCACACCCAGGAAACTGGGGCAGTACACAGTTCACACAGAAAAACCAAGGTTTTGAAGGCAAGCTTTTCCTGTGACTGCGAATATTGTGCCCGAGAGCAAGAAGGCAGTGCACAGGGCCAAATAAAATCTATTGATCAAGCAACTCTCATGCGAGGAGACACACATAAAAGGGCGCGGGGTTCTGAACACTAGATTTGCTGAAGCGAGGCCACCAAATCTTCACGAGCATCCTTGACGTCTTCGAGCTTAAATCTTTGAAGTAAGGGGAAGGAAAGGGAAATCAAATTTCCTTTTTGAAGACAGTAGTAGGGGAAGGGAAGCATCGAGAAGTGCTTTGGCAGTGAAGCCCATGCTCCTCATTATTATTTGAAAACAGTTTTTTTTAAATGCGCTTTTCTCTTCTTTTTTTTTTTTGAGATACCAAGGCTGAAAATATTTGGGTATCACTAACAATTTGCAAGGTAGGTAAATTCCCAAGTTTTGGTTTTGAAAGCAAGTTCTTAGAAATTAAGTCTTTGGGTCCTCAAATACTGGGGCGAATCTTGTAAAGGAACTTTGAAATCAAGGCTCTTTGCAACGAAGATACACTATATATATTTGATATAGAATTTTTATAGCAAGACTGATTTTCCGAAAGTGGTTTTTGAAATACTTGAATTTTGAAATACCCCCTTTTTTTTTGGCAAAGGTATCCTAACCTCTTCCAATATCACAATCTCGACGGAATAATTCACATTCATAGCCCTTCCATTCGTGGGTTTCTTATTCCAAGGCCTTGCTAATCCTGCTCATACTTGATTGATTGTAGGGTATCTTCTTTCATTGCTTAATCATTGCACAACTGGTGTCTAGTACTCCAAACAGTGAGTATTATCATCTATTCAATCCACAGATCATATCACTTCCAAGGCATCATTCGTAGTTATCATTCACTAGATCAGGGTCTCCTACTCCTCAATTGAATCTCACTTTCCTACATAAAAGCATAAATCCAGTCTTGGATTCATTAGTCGACAATCCCATCCAACTACTCACCTAGATATTACTCCAATTTCTTTACCTTTGAATCCACCCGTACTCGATCGCTTCATGGTTCCAATATTTCAATCCACCAATAACATTTGTATTATAATCCAACCTTCTCCACCATAAATTCATAAATTCAATCCTGGTTTTATTTTTGAGCGATACTCCATCATCCTTACTTGTAAATCCACCGATATCATTTGTATTATGGTTTCTTAATACTCCAATCTTTTCCATTCTTTAACGCATACTCATAATCCATTTATCCAGTGATCAATCCCACTATCTACAAACTTGTGCTCAACAACTTTATTGGCATCGACGTCCACCGAGACAATGTTTATTAATCAAATCTACAATTCAATGGTTATTATCACATCTCCTATTGTCTCCAAAAATTCCAATAATCCACCTGGTAGTCGATTATATTATCCCAACATTGTAACATTCTCCTGGGTTCACGCTATTTATTAAAGCTGCAAACCAACTATTGTTATTACACTCCATATTTCTCTAAAGACTCCATCGGTTCACTTATTCAGTCGTCTAAATTGGTCCGTTTATTTAACCAATCCAATTATTTAGCCAATCCAATCATTTTAAACCGGCCCACTAATTCAGCCAACCTAATCATCAAATTGGTACTCATATAGACAATCCAACCATTCAAACTGGTCCACTTACTTTTCAACTAGAAATTCATACCATTGATTCTCTCTCATGATCGACATGAATCCACCAAGATTTATACATATGTCTGAGAAACCAAAGCAAACTTTTGGAATAATTTGGTTGGAAGTTAAATCTTAGAAAATTTTCCTCGGAAGATTAGGTTTGCTAAAATGGGGTTTGAAAATGAAATAAATAATTTAGTAATTGAGCTTCCAGGGATAAAATAACTTTCAAAAATAAATTTCAATTTAATCCTTGTGATTTTGGTCCAAAGTAGGTTTTCGAAAGGGGTTTACAGGAGGAGTTCCGGACTTTTATTGTTTGACTCCGGGATAAGAAAGCTTTAGAAGTATAAATGACTAGGGCAGCATGTAGATGAGAGGGGGTCATCTGGAAAACAACCTAGAGCCATTTTAGAGACTAATAGAAGGAGGAGGTTTTATATGAGGGTTTACTAGCCCTCTACCAGCACAACAGAAAACTGAACAACAACAGAGAGGCAAATAAACACAAGGCATTATGCCTAGGGTAGTTCATTACATTAGGGGGGGTTAGGTGTTACATGACAGCCGGGCATAGCGCACAGGCCTACAACAAGTCACGACACCGCATACACAACGTCTACTAGCTGGGTACATAAGGGGGATACATCTGGGGAAGTGTGCATACACACCAACAAAAGACTGCCTAGACAATACTACTGTCTAACCTACATTAGTCCACCTCCGGGGACCGGGGGTGGGTCTGACCACAGAAGACGCAATCACCTGGAAAGCGGGAGCAGGAGACGATGCTGGGAGATCGGGAGCGAGAACGGGAAGGGCTTGATCCGTTGTTGGAGGGACGGGAGCGGGACGAGCGACGCCCCCTGCTGGGCTCTGCGAGGGTGCCATTGGGCGGTGGGCGCACGCTTATGCGCGCCGTCAGTCGTGGGCGAGGTCCCTGGCGCTGAGCCGGTGCTAGTACTGGATCTGAAGCTGGTGCTGGAGCAGCCACTGGTTCGGTTGCGGGAGCTGAGGCTGTCACTGGGGCTGTAGCTGGAGCTGGCACTGGAGCTGGAACTGGTGCGGACACTGGAGTTGGAGCTGGTGGCGTAGGCATAGGGTAGGCTGCCCTGGCTCGAAGGAGCTCGAGCCCAGCCTCTGCAACGAGACTCTCGCGCTCCGCCGCCTGAAAGGCGATCAGGTAGCGGTTCAGCTGAGCGCTGAGGACGTCCGACTGCTGCAGGCTCGCGGTCAGGAGAATGCGCAGATGCCCAATCTCCTGCATGGCGAAGGCATAGGAGGCTGACATCGCCTGCGTCAGCTGGATCTGGTGAGACAGCTGGGGGTTGTCCACCCTGTGGTCGAGGCGATCCGGAAGGAACTGCCCCTGGCGGATGCGAGGGGAGTGGGCAAAAGGCGACTGTCGCAGCCTATCCTCGTGCACCTGGAACAGGTGAGCCACGGCGAGACGCGCCGCATCCTGGATGGCGTCGACGAGGTACATTCGTGGAGGCTCGGCATGGACAGTATGGGAGTGGAGCTCCCTGTTACTATCTCGTGAGTAAATGAAAACCTCCATGGTCCACAAATCCATGCTGTGGACGTTGGTTCTCCTGCCTCGGTAAACGGGCGGGCGGACGTACCCGAGACAACGCAGCAGCTGCCGCAGGATCTCGGCGAACCCTCCTTCGCTTTCACCATGGGAGATGTGATCCCATGGACCAACTGGTGCAACTCCGGCCATCTAAAAATTTTGAACACCAATAGATTAGAACAGATGAAAATACAAAAGAAATTTTGGGTGAGTATAGAAACTAAGAGAGTTGAGTAAAGCAGTATTACGCTATATTTTTGCAAAAGTTTTACATAGCTTTTGTAAAAAGGGCTCAGACCTTAAATCGTGACCAGCCTAACTAAGGTTTCTACAGTCGTATGCTCTGATACCAGCTCTGTCGGACCCCAAGTTTACTAACCTGGAATCCTCTGTGATTACACTGCATTATTCCCTGGATCAGTAGATAATGCTCACAGATACAATGCTGCATCATTTCATACACGACAAAACCATACATTACAATACCAGAGTTTTAAATAGACCACGTCGGGCCGAGGTTACAATAGGGCCGTCAGGCCAAATGTCTTACAATACATAAAAAGCGGAAGCGGAAGCGTACATAAGCGTAGGGGCACAACTCGCCACAGGCAAGCGACTGGGTCAACCTGAGTACTTCCGCTATTATTCAGAGATCTGATTAATAACGGAGGCACCCACCAAAACTAGCCTGGTCAACTGGACTGAGGCGAGAGGCGAGACTACCGAAGCCTAATCTAATATCCACCATCTTCATTGCCTTCGGCATCCTGATCCTCATGGTAGGCGTAGTGCTCTTGATTCACAACTTCTGAAAGGGGGGTTAAGAGCGAGATTGAGCACAACCAACCGTGCTCCGCGAGCCAACACACAGAATGCATATAATTATAGATGCAAGGCAATTCAAGGGTGGCTCGGGTTCTTTTATTTGCATAAAGCGACATTTGGAATTACCATAATTTAAAATTTCTATGACCTAGCATTTTTCAAGAACTTATGAAATAAGCACTGAAAGTGTATAATAAAATTTATAACAGGGTAGTTTCCATTTCCAAATTTTATGGTTACATCCACCCTATTTTATGGTTACATCCACCATTTACTATCATCTTTGCATAGCAGGTTACATCCACCTTAAATTCCAACATTGGAGTACATCCCTCCAGGATAAATTTCAAAATCAGAGTACATCCCTCTGATAGATTTTTGTCCCACCCGCAAAGGTTTTTGAAATAGAACTAACTCGAGGAAGATTTCCATGTCTGCCCTTGACCGTGGGCACGGCTATTCGAATAGTTTGTTTGAGTACTCTGCAGAGACTGTACATCTTTACCCACAAGAGATAATCGTCCCGATGGTTCTACATGATTCCTTGGACATGCAGATCGAGAGAATATCACGAGGCCTTTACAATACCTCGCTCTCTAGCATTTCACTCCTATGGGGTTACGTCCATAGGTTGTGCGGGATGTCCACCATAGGTTAGCGCAGTCGGACTCCGCTCTCCACATACGCTATCCTAGGCAACGTCACCTACATCCGGTGTCCCATTCCAAGTGGGGCTTTCATTACCCACCTACACACGTTCTCCGTGAAATGACTAGAGGGTTCAGTAAATTATTTAGCCAAGCCTACAATATGCCAGCTTGTGGTTGTACTGTTTGTACACGGAGGGTCCACACAGGATTAAGTCCTTATGTTGTTCGGGCCGTTCATTCCACAATCCCCTGTGTTACATCCACACCCACCGTTCTTTCCACCCGCCCAAACAGGTTTAGCAATTTTGAGGGTTTTGAGAAGCATAACACATTTTAACATAAATACTCAGCCACGTACATCCCATGACTGTCCCAAAACTAGTTTCCATGATTAAAGAATGATTATCAGGGCTACTAAGGCCCTGGATTCGACAAGACCAGCATGGCAGTATTATGACTTATAACTACCTTAGTTATAGTTTATGCCTAGGGCGACAATGGTCATGTGAGTTCAAAAGGTACTGGTGGGGTTTTATATCATTAGGTGGACATACGGTTATTAGCTACCTTAAGAGTGACATACTTTTGCATATAAAGTAACGCATGCAATTTTGATAATTTAAAGAAACATAATTTTGCATAAAATGTAGGATCAACATGATCAAAGTGTTGACTCGCCTGGATCGAAAGCTTGGGGGTCTTGCGCTGCTTCAAGCGGGGTCTCGTTCGCGTCGTCGAACTCTACTCGGACGGGAGTACCGGAAAAATCACATAAAATAACGAACACCGAGTAAGAACCAAATAAACAATGAAACAACTCAAACAAACTCGGAATTGAACCAAACTAGAACCATTAGACAGGTCTTGATTTTAGAAATTTTTAGAACTTGGTTTCGTTTAATTCGGAGTTACGGTTAAGAAGTTATAGTGTTTTGAAGTTTTAAATGTTGGAAAATCCGAAAAATAAAGAAATGCATTGCGGACATGTGGGCCTTAATTAGCAGGGTTTTATTACTTCCTTTAATTGCCGGCTTAGGACAGATGGAATGTGGGTTTGGGCAGCATATTAATGGGCTAAGGTGCGTAGCTCTCTGCTCTGCTCTGGCTCGTCCCGGCCGCGTGGGAGGCGGAGCCGACCGGCGGCGGAGAAGGCACGGGGGCGCGGCGGCGCTGGCCCAAACGGGTTGCCCACCCGGGCGCGCACTTCGGGGAGGCGGGAATCGGCCGGTCCTCGCGCGGGCGGCGGCCGGCGGCGGTTAAAGCGGCGGCCGGAGCATGGGTAAAGGGCGCCGGCAGCTCGGGCCAAAGGGGCTCGATTCCTCGACAGGTGAGCATCTATGGGCCTTGTTGAACTCACCTAGGACGTTGGCCGGGGCCGAGGTGGAGCAGGGCGGTCCGGCGGCGGAGGCGGGCTTGCCGGGGAAGAGGACCACGGTGGCGTCTTGCTGGAGAGGGCGGCGGGGTCCGGCGATGTGGCGAGGGCGTTCACGGGGTCCGGGCGACGCTCCACGCGCAAGGGATCGGCCCGAGGTGCTACGGCTTGCCGACGGTGACCGATGCCGGCGTTGGGGAGGATTGGCGTCGCCGGCGGCCTGCGAGGGAAGAGGAGGCGATTAGGCCGGGGAGCAGGGAGAGGGAG
The DNA here is from genome assembly GCA_017311315.1 of Dendrocalamus latiflorus. Lineage (NCBI taxonomy): Eukaryota > Viridiplantae > Streptophyta > Magnoliopsida > Poales > Poaceae > Dendrocalamus > Dendrocalamus latiflorus. Next base: position 45,000,787 of record CM029627.1, read on the forward strand.
AGAAGGGGAACTCGGGGAAGAGCTCAATGAGTCCTGGCGGCGACCGGAGGGGCGCGGCGGCGAGGTTGGCCGAAGGAGCGCCCGAGACAGAGGAGGTGGCGAGCGGGGCGTTCGGGCGGGCTTCGGCGGAGGGGTGCGTGGCGCGATGGAAGTGCCACATATAGAGGCCGAGGCGGCTCGTCGGGGGAGACAAGGCGGCGTGTTGCAGGCAGCGGTGGCGTCAGAGCCGTGCGGCCACAGTGCGAGCGAGGAGACCGGAGCGTGGCGCGACGCGCGTTAATGCAGGGAGTGCCGCTCGGCCTGATGGTCGCAAGGGGAGGCGAAGTGCAGAGGGCAACTGAGCGTCGCCGACGCGACCAGGGCGTACCACGGCGGCGCAGCGCTTGGGTGGGGGCCGGCGAGAGGCGTGCAAGACAGGGTGAGTTCAGCGTGAGCGGGAGACGTGTGGGAGGTGACCGGAGACTCTGCCACTGCCGGGCGCTGATGGCGAGGAGAGATGCTGAAGACGAGGCCGCTGCCGCAATAACTCGCCGACGAAGTAGGTGGCAGAAGGCGACAAGCTGCAAGAGGTGGCGTTGGAGCCATGATGGAGGAGGGAGAAGCTCTGCCACCAGGAAGAAGAGAAGAATGGAGGGTGGATGGCCAGGATTGGCTGGGAAACTCTCCTTCAATTTAGCCTATACACAGATATATAAGTGTTTGTATGCATGTATATATATACATATGTCTTTTCTTCACAAATCTTAGACTCCCGAATCCTCTGATCTTTGAGGTATATTTCAAACTCTTGATTTAAAGGATTAATTCAATTTATTTCATTGGAGGTAAAAACAAGGTTTTCAATTTAAATCATTTACGGACAACTTGAATTCCTTTTGAAAACCAAAGAGGAATAAACAACTGAGGATAAATGCTTTTAATTTCATTAACATGGGTTTGAATTTGTACATTAGCTTCAAGGCTTGAAAATGGGATGTTACATAGCAGTTCCTGCGTGCCCACCAAAAGGTGCAGAATGACAGTGAAAAATCACATTTTAAACCTCCTCATGAGGTAGGCAAGGTCTAATAACCCCATCTGCACAATGTCTATACAGATATGGGTCATCCCAAAAGAATTCTCGTGCCTCATGAGTGAATTTCCTACGCTGCTGATAGGATAGATCAGGAGGTATAGCATTGCAGACCAAATAGTTCACAATGTCTGCATACCAAGGAGTTTTAGATTGAATAAGAGAAACTTCTGAAAGTTGGTCTCCAGGAAGAGAATCTTCAATTGGAAGATTAGAGACTGGACCAGAATGGGGTAATCTAGAAAGATGGTCAGCTACCAAGTTCTCAGCCCCCTTTTTATCCCTAATTTCCACATCAAATTCTTGCAGCAAAAGAATCCAACGAATGAGACGAGGTTTTGCATCCTTTTTACTCAAAAGATACCTAATGGCTGCATGATCTGTGTACACTATGCATTTTGAGCCAACTAGGTAAGATCTGAATTTGTCAAAGGCAAATACTACAGCTAGCAGTTCTTTTTCAGTGGTTGTGTAATTGATCTGGGTGTCATCTAAAGTCCTGCTAGCATAGTAAATGACATGCAAAGCCTTGTCATGCCGCTGCCCCAAAACAGCCCCCACAGCAAAATCACTAGCATCACACATAAGCTCAAAAGGAAGATCCCAATCAGGAGATTGCACAATGGGTGCAGAAATGAGAGCATCCTTGATCTTACTAAATGCATTCATGCAAGACTCATCAAATATAAAAGGAACATCCAAGCCCAAAAGATGAGTAAGGGGACGAGCAATTTTAGAAAAGTCCTTAATGAATCTGCGGTAAAAACCTGCATGCCCCAGAAAACTGCGAACACCCTTCACATTTAAAGGAGGTGGCAGGCGCTCAATCACCTCAACTTTTGCTCTATCCACCTCAATCCCTCTAGAAGACACTAAATGACCATGGACTATCCCCTCTCTAACTAGAAAATGACATTTCTCCCAATTGAGGACCAAATTGGCCTCAAGACAGCGCTGTAAGACAGTTTCAAGGTTGGCCAAACAGCTCTCAAAGGTCTGTCCATAAACAGTGAAATCATCCATGAAAACCTCCATGATTTTCTCAATAAGATCAGTGAAAATGGACATGACACAGCGCTGGAAGGTACCAGGGGCGTTACAAAGCCCAAATGGCAGCCTACGGTATGCAAAGGTACCATAGGGGCAGGTGAAAGTGGTCTTTTCCTGATCTGATGGATGTATTGGAATCTGCAGAAAACCTGAATATCCATCCAGATAACAGAAATAAGAATGACGGGCCAATCTCTCTAGCATTTGGTCAATGAAAGGCAATGGAAAATGATCCTTGCGTGTGGCTTTGTTGAGTTTCCTATAGTCAGTACACATGCGCCAGCCCGTGGTTGTTCTTGTGGGAATCAAATCACCTTTTTCATTGGCAACCACTGTCATGCCTCCTTTCTTAGGCACAACATGAATGGGACTGACCCACTGACTATCTGAAATAGGATAGATGATGTTAGCACCTAGAAGCTTGAGGATTTCTTTCTTGACAACCTCCTGCAAATGAGGATTAAGCCTACGCTGGTGCTCACGTGTTGGCTTAGCATCATCCTCAAGGTGAATGCGGTGCATGCAGGTGGCTGGATCAATGCCTTTCATATCATCTATAGAGTATCCAATGACAGCTCTATATTTACGAAGGATCTCAAGAAGTTGGTCAGCCTCTAAAGGTGTTAAATGGGCACTAACAATAACAGGACAGGTCTGATCTGGTCCCAGAAATTCATATCTAAGATGATTAGGAAGTGGTTTCAGCTCTACCTTTGGGGCTGTGGGTTGCTTAAGGTCTGGGATTTGAGAAGGCTCTACAGGAGCATCAATGAGTGCCACATGATGAGTATCTACAGCAGTGCACTCATCCTCAATTGATGTCACTTCCTCAACATCTTCATATGTCTCAACAACACATTTGTCAACCAAATCAAGTGAAAAACACTGATCTGGACAGTGAGGAAGATGAGTGGGGTGCCTCATATCAAATGCTAGCTTCTCTTGACCAAATTGGAGAGTAAGCTTAGCATCTTTGACATCAATGACAGCACCTGCAGTGGCAAGGAATGGTCTCCCAAGGATGACAGGTTCACTTCTATCCTCCATCTCTAGGACAACAAAGTCTACAGGGAAGGCAAAGGTACCAACTACCACAGGAACGTCCACTAAAATACCAGCTGGGTGACGATATGTGCGATCAGCCAACTGCAATTTCATGGCTGTTGGCTGCAGATCGCCCAAAGGGAGCGCGTCACAAACTGATAATGGGAGGACACTAACACTTGAGCCTAAGTCACAAAGGGCTCTAAAGTTCTTGGAGCCTAGAATGCAAGGTATGCAAAAGCTACCAGGGTCATCTAACTTAGGAGGTAGCTTATTCTGTATGATAGCGCTACACTCCTTAGTTAGAGTGACCACCTCAAGCTCATCCATACTCCGCTTCTTGGTAAGCAACTCCTTGAAGAATTTGGCATACATAGGCACATGTAGGACAGCCTCTAGAATGGGAATGGTGATCTGAACATCCTTCATCCTTTCTAGGAATTTAGCAAACTGCTTGTGCTCATTGGATTTTTCTAACCGATCAGGGAATGGCAATTTGGGTTTTGTGGAGGGGACAGCTGCTGTAGTGGATGATGAGGGAATATCAGATGTTTTGGCTGGTGTTATGGAGCTGGATTGGTGCAGATTCTGCTACTGTGAGTCAGGTTTTTCTTGCTGGACAGACCTAAAGACAGGTGGCACATACAAGGGTGGTGTGGGAAGAAGTGGTTCAGATGTTGTCTTGCCACTCCTAGTGGTAATTGCTCCACAATGACCACGAGGATTTGCCTCAGGCTGTGCAGGAAGTCTCCCAGGTGTGCTGGATGAAGCCTGTGATGCTTGCAAACTCTCCACACGACTAGCCAAATCAGTCAATTGAGTCTTTGCATCATTGTATTGAGCTTCCATCTTAGCTACATGTGATGCAAGGAGCTGTTCAATTCTGGTCAACTGATCTGATTGAGAAGTAGTGGGTGGAGGGTTTGGAACATGCATCATAGGTTGCTGAAATGAGGCATGTGAAGGGACTTGCTGCTGTCTAAAGCCTTGTGCTGATGTTCCCACAGGGAAGGATGACACACTAGGGTTGGTGTTCTTGTAAGACAAGTTTGGATGACGCCACCCTGGGTTGTAGGTTTGAGAAAACTGCCCATGTGATTGAGCATAGTTCACTTCAGATGATTCAGCTGTGGAAGTTAAGGGGCACTCAGCTGGAGTATGCCCTTGAGATCCACAAATCTGACATCCAGTGGCTATATGGGCTGAAGATGAGGGCATGAGCTGCGCCATTTGACGTGTGAGAACTTGAATCTGAGCTGATAAGGCATCATTAGAGCTCACCTCATAGATACCAGGACGTGGAGGAGCAGAAGCTCTCTCACTAGACCACTGAAAGTGGTGGGAGGACATACTCTCAATCAAGCTGAAAGCTTCATCAAGAGTTTTGTTCATTATGCCTCCTCTTGCTGCAGAATCTACAAAGGCTCTTGTGTGGTGTGTAAGACCTTTGTAAAAAATCTGCAGCACAAGCCATCTTTCAAGGCCATGGTGAGGACACATCCTAAGCAGGGTTTGATACCTCTGCCAAGCATCATACAAACTCTCACCCTCAGATTTTTATTAGTCTGATTGCTAGGCAGGACTGTCTTCATCTCATTTCCCTGTTTTTCAATTCTAGGGTTTGGGAGGCAGAGGACTTTGAGAAATTTTGATTTCCCTTCATAAAGTGGCTTCAAATTTGTGCCTTCTTGCTAAGAGATCATCTGCAGCTGGTTTTCAAAGTCCCTTGAACAAAGACTCAAAGTATCATGTGATTTTATGGATCTTGTGCCTTCCTGACAAAAATAGGAATTTCCAATTTTTAAGTGATCTAGACCTGCACTCTCCTTCTCTTGAGATCCTTTTGGTATTTAGAGTTTAGTCCCAATGACTCATCCTAAGAAGAATAGCAAACCCTCATGCATTTCCTTGCTTTTCAGCTTGCTGTAGTAGAATTTGTATTTTTCGGCCTACTCTGCATTTCAGTTTGGCTTTTACGTTTTCAATCCAATGCAGATTTCAGCAGCTCTGCACCATTTTTGCTGTTTTCAGATTCTTGTCAAAAGTCTCCTTGCTGCACAGTGAAACTGCTTTTCGGCCAGTGGTTTGCTGCACTCACCCGCAGGCTGCATTCTTCATTTTTCACTGCCGAATACAGCAGTTAGCTTCCTTTGGCTGCAGCCTGCAGCAGCTCATGGTCGCAGTTTTTTGCTCTCGGCAACATTGTCTACTCTGAATATCTTCCTACCGCTGGCTGTTTTGCTTGCCTAGTATTTTCAGTTTGTGTCTCTCTTCAGTCCTTGTTTTAGTTGACTTGTTTCACCAAAATTTCACAGACTGCAGCAATCACATATTACAGTAAATTGAAGCTATTTTCTTTTGAAATCTGTCCTATTTGTCCTGAGAAATTTCAGCAGTCTCTGCAGTTTGCAGTTTTCAGATTGTGTGTTGTAGTTTTGTTCTCTTCAGTCCGAAAATCTGATTCTTTTGTGCTCTGTATTTTCAGCATTCCTCTCTCTGTTTGCAGCATAGGAGCACATGGTCATTTAAATGTTTCAGTTAAATCAGAGTGTTTCAGTTAAAACAGAGAGGTCTTTATCAGTCTGTATTTGCATCTTCTGTGAGGTTCTTCCGCCAATCAGCAAAATATACTTTCTTGCTTCATAGCTTTTATAGCTATCGGAGAGTTGAGATTCTCATGAATAGTTAGGCGGCGATTTTTGAACGCATCATTCACCCCCCCTCTGTTGCCGCTTTCGATCCAACAATAATTTGTAGAGAATGTGCTAAATTTCAAATTACTCAATCATCTCTTATCTTTTGCTCATGAGCTTTTGCATTTCAGCTACACATGATGTCACAACAGTGCTCCTTGAGTCCCTGAGTCTAGTCCGGTCCACTTCGCTGCACACGACCGCACCCGGCATCCTGACCATTTGGACCTCCGATCCTCCCTGAGCGTAGTCCCGATCCACTCGCCGCTGCCCGTCGTGTCCACTCGACACCGACCGAGACCTCCGACTCCACCTGAGTCTTGTCCTGGTCTGTTCCGTCGCACACAACCGCAACCGACACCCAACAGTCTGGACCTCTGACTCCTCCCTGAGCCTAGTCCCGGTTCTCTCATCGTCGCCCGTCGTGTCCGTCACTGGTAGCTCCGGCTCCGGTTCCTCGTTTCCCGACTCGCAACCACCTCACCAGCCTTGATCATCTTCGGCATCACCGACCGTCTGGATCTCAACACCTCCTGTGCCTAGTCCCGGTCCTCCTCCCCTCACCATGACCTAGCTCCGAAGTCCTGCAGTCACACAGACAATCAAACCGTCACATAACACCGCACGAAACAGCATAATCAATATTAGCACAAGTAAAGGTACTCAACCCTAGAATACCCAAAACAAACTCAAACTCACTAAACCAACCGTCAATTACTCATCACCAACATGGGGATACCTCCACATGGTCTCTCATGCCGGCTCTCCGGCGGGCGGCGGGCGGCGGCGAGGGTGGCAACGGGGAGAGGAGGCTGAGGGGGATTCGGGGGAAGGGCGCGGGCTCACCGTGGGCGACCGGAGGCGGCCAGCGGCGTGAAAAGGCGGTGGCGCGGTTCGGGTCACCGGCGAAGTTGGCCTTCGGGCGGCACTCGAGCCGGACGGAGGGGCAGCCGAGGTGCGCACGGGCGCGACGAAGGTGGTGGTGGGGACGGTGAGGCGCGGCGAGGCTCGAAGTGACGACGATTGCTCACCGGACTTGATGGCGGCGGCGGCGAGCAAGGCGCACGGTGCCGGGGTGCTCGGGGGCTCCGGAGAGAGGAGAGGGGGCAGCACGAGGTGGGGCGAGGGACGAGGTAGCTTGGGGGGTTCTTATAGGGGTGAGGGGGAGGGGCGGTGCGCGAATTCATCGCCGGAGTAGGCGTGGCGGCGGTTGCGGGGAATTGGGGGAGTGGGGAGTGATCGTGCAAAACTGCACACCCGCAAGTGAACGGGCTGCCGCTAAGATAGCAGCGAATGTCGTGTCCTCCACAGGGACTAGAGTACCGGTGACAGGACACTAAACTAAAGCTAAATCGCACAAACTGGGGGTCTAAGACTGATTGCTAATCCTATAGAAGCTGAAAACTAGTGATCAACTCTGCCTAGGAGAAGGAGAAAGGAAGAGCTAAAGGTGCTGCGACCTAAGGAATACTGGACCGAGAGGAGGAAAGAGAAGAGTAACCTGAGAAAATGACTCTACTGCGAAAAGAAAGAGCTAAGGTAAATGAGAATAAGAGAGAGAAGAAAGAATTAGGCTAGAAGTAGACTAGACTTGCTGCAGGAAGGGAAGGGAAAAGAAAGAAGACAGAGATAAGAAAAGAGAGAGAGAGAATAATGCTGAGAGACAGCTAGGCTAGCAAACTATTTGAATAACAGCAATCTACTAGAAAAGCTTTTGAGTTTGAGATAAGAGAATAAAGAAAAATAGACTAAAGAAGGGAATAATCAGACTAGAGACGGCAAAGACTAACAGAAGAAGATGCTAAGAGAGAAAGAATCTAAGAAAAGAGGGGAAGAAAGGATTACAGAAGATACTAGAGAAGAAAGCTAGAGGAAAGAATCTTAGAGATAGAAAGAAGAAGAGGGATAATAGAGTGAAGATCCTGCTACAGGAGAAGAAGAAGCTGCCGAGGGGAGTCAGAAAGGCTGAGAATCGCTAGCTAGACAGAGGAAAGGACTAATGAGAAGACACGGGAGGAGTTGATAGAAGTGAAGCGCATAGGGCTGCTGAGACGAGAGAGAAGGAAGGAATGAAGTAGAAGCAGAGAAGAACTTAAGAGAAGGAGGTGAGACGCTACTGATATAGCCGTATTTCACATCAAACAAGAGCAAACACAGAAAAAAAATAATGACAAATCTAAGCGTCTAAATAACAACCTAGCTACTGTAGGGAACGAACAAATACTTCTAACAAAAACATAAAAGCTGAAATAACAGATCTAAACAGATTAGCATGCATTCAATAAACCCTAACAGAATGTTAAATCTAAACCAACAGAAAATAGCATAAGCATGGCCGAATATCAGACATTCTACTAGGGACAGAATATGATGAAAAGTTAACAGAGCAAAAAAATAATAACGTAAATCTACACTAGAGAATCAGTATCAATATCTCAGAATTTAACAAGAATATGAAAATACTCTTAGCATCCAGATCCACAAACACATCATGAGCACATCTCAGATTTAATCATAAACATCTTAGGGAAAGCATGAACAAGACAGCACATCCAAGCAACCACTTCTTAGTTGCCAGATCCACACAGACACATGCACATAGACAGATCTAACATGTAATCATCCCAAGCATGCCATCACAGTACTAAATATTAGATTGGGAATGAAACAACCCATAGAGATGTAGATCTGAGCCGAAGAAGATCATTTGTAGAGGAAGCAGGCAGTAGGAAGCAGATCCGGGCGAAGAGCAGCAGATCCGGCCTTGAAGAAGTAGATCCGGCCGTGGGAGCTGAAGAGGTAGCCGTGTAGAGGTAGCAGACCAAGCGTCGGGGAAGTGGATCCGTAGAAGATGAAGCAGATCTGGCGCCGTGAGGTAGAAGGTGTTGCAGATTCGTCCGGAGAAGTAGAAGCAGCAGCAGATCCGGCCGAAGAAAGCACAGGAAGAGCCAATAGGGACTTAGATCTGGTCGAAGAAGGTTGCGGGTTCGCAGATCTGGTCAGCAGCAAGGGGATTTCGTGGAGTGAGCAAGGGAGGCTGCATGGTGAAGATGGAGAGATGGAGATCCGGTGGAGGCGCTGGAGAAGATGGTGGCTGCTCGGTGAGGAGGAGGAGGGTGGCTCGGTGGTGCTGGTGTAGGATGATGGAGTGGGTCGGCTAGGGTTCTCGGATCTTGGAGCTTGGTGGTGAATCGGTGGAGATGGAGGCGATGGAGAGGAAGGAGTGGGGCTGCTGGTTGGTGGAGGTGTGGTATGGAGGCGGCGGCAGGGTGTTGGTTCGTGAAGGAGAATGGGTAGCGGCTGCTCGGTGAGGAGAGGTGCGGCGCGGTGGTGGAGAAGATGGAGTGGCCGGTGAATGGTTGGGGGGTGGCAGAGGATCTGAAGGGGCCGTCGGGTATGGGAGATGGTTGCGGTGGTGATGGAGCTCGGTGGAGATGTGGAGATCGTGGAGGAGATGGAGTAGTGAAGCTGGGTGGCGGCCGGCTGTGGTGAGGGAGATGGAACGGCAGGGTGATGGGTTCGGCCAAAGGGCAATTGCGGCTAGGGTTTGTGGGTGTGGGAATGACCGGCTCTCCCCCCTTGCTGCTGGCTTAAATAGTTGCGGCGCCCCCTTTTCTGCTGGCTAGGGTTTGCTGCGGAGAGGCATGGGTGAAGTGCTGGCACGGTTAGGGTTTGCTGTGTTTTGCATTTAGGTCCTTCCCCTTCTGCTGTATTGCAACTCTAGCTCATCCCATGCTGATATCTGTGAAGTTTTTGCGCCTATTTCGCGCCGATCTGCAAGGAAAGTGCGAACACTGTAAACTGTAGCAAAATGAGGGCAAATTTATGTATAATTGATGAAATTAAGGTCAATTCAAGCTGCTAGCAACAGGATAATGTCATAAAATATACTGCAAATATGATGCACATCAGGGAGGTGGGGGAAGTAGGGAGCGGGCGCGGGTCTTGCGGCGCATGGCGGAACGGGGAGCGGCACGCTCGAGGAGTGGGGGAGGCGGGGAAGGGCGGAGAGGTTGCAACGGCTGGTGGCGGGTGCGGGAGAAAGAAGACGGCCGCGCAGGGAAGAAGGCGGAGGAGACTGACATGCGGGCCCGGGGTGGCAGGGAGAAAAGTGGAGAGAAGAGGCGCAGGCGGCCGGATGGAGATCGGGTGGCCACGAGGTTAGAGGGAGCAGGCGGGTGAGATGGGCCGAGGCGGTGCGCGCGGTGGATCCGAGCCGCACACGTGGCGAGTGCGGGAGACGGGTAGGCGGGGTGGAGTGGGCGACATGGATGGTATCTGGCCGTCCACGTGGCGGCCGGAGGAGGAGGGGAGGGGATATTATTTTCTGGTTTTAGTTTTTGATTTTCAGAAAACCCTAGAAAATTTTTTAAGCCTCAAAAAATATGCAATTAACTCCAAAAATTCCCAAAAAAATTCAGAGGACTTCCTGGATACATTTTTGACTTATGAAAATTAGTTCCAACTAATGTTGGTATTTAATTTTTATACTTAATATACTTTTTAATTTCAAAATAGATTTTTAAACTCCAAAAAACTCAAAAAACCCAAATAAAATTCAAATAAATCCAAATAATTAATTTGAATTAAGATTTTTATACAAAATCAAAATATCATTTTATTTAATAATAATTTTAGGTTTTACATAAAAATACTGTTCAAATCAGGTCTTCTCAAAACAGAAAATCTGGGCAAAGCAAAACTTAAAATTCAGGCAGCAAAAATACTCATTTAATTTAAATTTTTATCTTAGTTAATTTTTATTTATTTATTATTTTATTAAAAACCTGGGCTGTTACACCCGTCGTGCTCACCTCCGGCAGCTCTAGCTCCGGTTCCTTGTCTCTCCAGCTTGCAACCACCTCACCAGCCTCGATCATCTTTGGCGTCTCCGACCGTCTGGACCTCAACACCTCCTGTGCCTAGTCCCGGTCCTCCCACGCCTCACCATGACCTAGCTCCGAAGTCCTGCAACCACACAGACAAGCAAACCATCACAAGATTAGCCATGCACCGCACAAAACATTGTGAATAATAATCTGCATCAGAAGAAAGTACTAAAAACATGCTCCTACAAAGTCATATGCCCATTACGACCGGTCAAAATCACAAGATTAGCCATGCACATAGCCTATGACCGCATTGTACATCGTTGCGACCACCCCAGAGGTCCATACGACCGATTCCCAGATGATACGACCGCTTCAGGAGCTCATACGACTGGTTAAACGGAAGCTATGACCACGGCCAAGGGTTTCAATGTGATTGAAGGGACTTCCAACCACGTCTGACCACGCTATGACTCTATCCGAGCCTTCCAACCGTGTCCCAAGCACGTCCAACCGCGTTCGACCACAACCAATTGCGCTCCGACTATGTTCGACCGATATCGACCACGTCCGATCGCGCCAGACTGCGCTACGACCACGTTCGACTACGCCAGATTGCACTACAACCACGTCCGCTGGCTCTCTGACCTTGCTCGACTACTTCACAACGTGGTCGAAGTCCACCGACTTCCCAACGTGGTCGTGGTAGAAGTCTGCTGACTATCGACCGCAGCGGTCAAAGCCTCGACTTCCGACCGCTTCTTGCGATAACGTGGTCGTGGGTCACCGACTCCTCAATGTGGTCGTAAGCCCGGCCGCCGACTTTCAACTGTAGCAGTCGAAGCTTCAACTTCCGACCGCTTTTGAGCATGGCCAACGTGGTCGTAACACCTTTTGACCATGGTCAACATGGTCATAACAGTGTTCAACCACAGCCAAAGTGGTCATAACAGCGTTCAACCACAGCCAACGTGGTCATAGTAGCGCTCGACCACGACCAACGTGGTTGTAGCAGCGTTCGACCATGGCCAACGTGGTCGTAGCAGCGTTCAACCACGACCAACGAGGTCGTAGCAGCATTCGATCACGGCCAACGTGGTCGTAGCAACGTTTGACCACGGCTAACGAGGTCGTAAACCCATCTGGTGTCCTTCGACCACGGCCAATGTGGTCGTAAACCTGTCTGGCAACCTCCGACCATGAGCAACGTGGTTGTAAATGACATAGCGCGGTCATAACCAGTGAACTTGGCTTCCCTACGTGGTCGTAAGACAATGTAGTCAAAGTCTGTCGACTTCGCAACGTGTTCGAAGTCGAAGTCTACCGACTCGCAGTGTGTTCGAAGTCGAAGTCTACTGACTTCGCAGTGTGTTCGAAGTTCGAAGTCTGCCGACTTCGCAGTGTGTTCGAAGACCCAACTTTGACTACCGACTCCAAGGTCATAAATCGTTCTGCTGACCTCTGATCACTTGAAAAACACGTCGGCTGGCTTCCAACTTCTGACTGAGACATCACAACGTGGTCGTAAGGCTTCCAGTCGGTAACAACGTGGTCGTAAGAGCTTCCGACCACCGCAAGAGCTTACGACTTAGCAGAAATCGCACAAACCAAACTCAAACTTTCCAAAATGAGTGGCAATTACTCATCACAAACATGGTGTCACCTCCACATGGTCTCTCAATCTCCCCCTTGATGTGTATATTGACAAACACAGAAAAAGCATAGAGTTGAGTTTGTTTTTCTGTTTTAACTGAGAAAGTCACACATGGTCTAGAAAGAGTTGACAGAGAGACATTAGAGCCACGAAGAGTATTCAGAATGACCTTTAAGTATTACACCAAGCCATAACCCGAGAGAGAATTTATGTATAGACAAGCTAAAACCAGATAAGCCAGAATCTGAAATTTAGATGTATTGCTTAGCATGTCAAGTCATTCAAGATCACAATCTAGCTAAAAGTATCCAAAAATGATGCAAGCCATGTCAATATTCTAAGTGGAACCAAGAAGCTAACATTGAGTCAGTTTAGAGTGCTATAAGTTCAAGAATGAGACATTTGTTCAAGTACTTGACAGTTTTGTAGTTTAGCAAATTTAGCACATTTGACACGATTTTCCTTTGAGAGATTCCTATTTGTTTCCAACCAAATTTTTGTTGCTTAGCCATGTGCTAGATCTCAAGCCTTATGCGACCATTTCAAGCAATAAGCTTAAGAAATGATCTTGGTGATCCAAAAATCCCCCTGAGTTCATGCCTAGTGCAATGGAAAGCAGTCTCATGAGAAAGAATTGGTGAGATCAGTTTTTTCGCACAAAAGAGATCTTTTTGCAATTTTTGAATTTAGTTCAAGAACAGTGAGTCAAAACTAACTCATGCTTCACTAAAAAAACTAGCATAGTTCAATCTAAAACTCAACAAAGATTTAAGACTCAACTCAGCCTATTTAACATGGCATGAATCATAAGAGGATAACTAAAGGCAGACTAGTCACAAGATCTAACAGACATGATTTTAATTTACGTTATGCACAATTAATCAACCTATCATGGCAAAGACTAGACTGCACATATAAAGTCATAATAAACCAAGCACCCTAGCATGTGAAGCATTTTTTAGTTCATGTTGAGTTATGTCATCATTAAGTTCTAGCAAATCTCAGATGAACTCCCCCTGAACCAAAGCAATAAGAGGAAAGCAGCTAGCAAAGAAATTAGAAAAGGCAGTCTTTGGAGCATAGACAAGATACAGAGAATACTATGGCTCAGACTGACTCTCATCTTTCCCATATGACTCAAGGGCTATCAGCTGGTCTACAAACAAACTAGGGAGTAAACACGTTCCTTGTCTACCCAAGGGTGGCCCGATCCTTGCTAGACCTATAAGTGAGTGAACTCAACCTAGTGAGAAGAGACACAACTAATAAGCAGCATCCTAGAATCACAAGATGAGAGGAAGAAGTCTAAGCAACTCAGCAAGAGAACCACTCTAATCTATGCTAGAAAGACTAGCCCAAAAGCACCCTTATGCAATGCAACAAAATGAGACAGGAGCACATAAGCACACTAAAACATAAAGCAAGAAGCTCCTCCTCACAACAATCCATAAGGACAGACCACCCCAAGCTCTCCCGGCTAGGACAAAAGCCTCGAGCTATCTAAAGGCTTGGTAAGGATACTGGCCAACTGGTGGTCACTCTCCATAAACTGGAGCACTACATGACCCTTCTCCACATGGTCTCTAGGAAAATGAAATCTGATATCAATGTGCTTGATCCTGGAGTGCTTCACTGGGTTCTTGGCAATGATAATGGCAGAAGTGTTATCACAAAAAGTGGTACACTGTCTATGACCAACCCAAAGTCCCGCAAGGTCGACACCATCCAAAGCACCTGACTGCAGCACCTAGCGGTAGCCACATATTCGGCCTCTGCGGTGGACTGTGCAACACTGGACTGCTTCCTAGAAGACCAGAAGACAAGAGACCAAGAGACGTCTCCAAAGGTGATCGACTCATCACCTAGAGTTCAGACTAGGGAAGAGAACCAACAGGAGTCTCCGGTGAGAGCAGCCGGAGTCGACAAGCCAAACCACTCCCTTCCCAGTTCGACGGAACTATGTCAACGAGAAAACCACATCTGTGGCTCGGTACTAGGGTAAATGAGTATGGACTTGGGAACCCAGTACTGAGTGACACGATGAGCAGAAGAGGTAGTCATACCCGACTGACCTACCCTACCTCTCCATCTCTCAGAAGACCAGAAAATTTGTGAACAGACATAAATCTGTTACCGGATCTGACTGCTATGGAAGAGTGAGTCTGACCAATAGCAACATGCTAATCACACCGCAGATAGCTCTCTCGACGGGGGAAACGAGATCTATCCTAAGAACGACGGACATCACGACCAGAAGCAACTCAAGGACCAAAAACAGAAGTAGGAAAACCAAGTCCTCAATGCTGCCTAACCACCTCAATCGAGTTTTCTACAACTCTAGACCTCGTGTTGGTCTTAGGTGCACTCAGAGTCTGGGGCCGACCCTGAATACGCCTAGGAGCATGAACACAGTCTCTCCGTGTGATACTGGCGTGCGTGAAGCATCTCTCAATAGAATGTCCATCCTTCTGACAGAAGGTACAATGATATTTCACCTTCTGAGAGGTTAATGTAGCATGACGAGGCTTCGCATTTTGAGAGGTCGAAGCAATAGGTGGTGCCACCTTACTGTTAGAAATCCCTTGGACAAAGCCCGCAGATCTGAACTCAACTTTCTTGGTTCTGGGCTTGACTTCGATCGCACCTGTTGCTATAGGTCTGAGAACAGCAGGGGGATGCTTCCTCACATCCTCTAAGAAATCATATCCTAGACCTTGATTGAACATTCAAATCTTGGACTTGTTTAGAATAATATTCAGCTTCTTCTTACCTCCAACAAATCTCTCAAGAGTGTTCATAAGATACTGACACTCCTGAAAGAGAGAGGCGCAGGAAGAGCAGGGAGAAGATGAAGAAGAGACAGCAGAAGGGGTGGAAGAAGAACCAACAACTGAAGAACGAATGGCATGTGCATGTCTCTCCTTGTGCACAGCCGCCTCAACTTTGAGGGCTTCGCAGGACACACAAGGGGCAGTTTTAGTTCTAGCCATTTGGTCCTTGTAGCTCTTCCTAAGAGTCTTTACCATGTCCTTAGACATCTCCCCCTCCATGGCACACACATCACAATCAGATTGTGGCTTCTCTAGTATGTCCTTAGTTAGCTTCACACATTTATCATCCAATGCAATCAAATCTAATTTTAGTTTTTCACAATTAATACATGGTGAGCTAACAGGTGCCTTAGAAGCATATTGAGCCAGTTTCTTGTTATGATCAACCATGTCTTGAAATTGCTTAGAAACAGACTCAAGTTCAGTAGTTAATTTAGGGCAGTTTGCACAAGAAGCAGCAAGTTCAAGCAAAGTAGCTTGCATTTAAGCAATTTTATGATCGACCCTTTTTAGGTTAATATTCAGATTATTGTAGCTTTTACATGTTTCAGGCAGATTAGAAGCATAGTGTAAAGACCTCTAAAAGCATTGTCCTTATCCTCACATGAGGTGCAAGATGTCGTCTCAACAGTAATAGATGAAAGAGTAGCTACCCTAGCCATCTCTAGTTCAGCTAACAGACTAACATTCTCCACCTTAAGTAAGTCTAGCTCAGAAATCACACTATCATGAGAGGTCCTTAGCTCTTCCATATCTCCAATCAAAGAAGTACAAACATCACAATCATCACAGGAGGGAGCAGATTTAAGTGAAGTAAGCTCCCGTGATAAGCACTCTACTTCCTTCTCTAACTCACTACACCTAGCTCTAGATCTAGCATAAAATTTTCCTAACTTGAGGAAAGCATCATTGAGCTAGTCGTAGGAGGGATCTACCTCATCGGAGTCACTGTAGAGATCGTTATCGTTGATGTTGTTCTCGTCAGCTATGAAGCACATGCCGATGAAGTCATTGCTGTCCTTGGCGTCCTTGCCATGATCATCCATTCCATCGTTATCGCTCCAGCCTTCCATGTCACTGAAGTTGATGTCGTCGAAGGCGGTGAGGACACGATGGAGGAGCTTCTTGGCTTTGCCAAGGTTGCGGTACTTCTTCTCTTGGCCATGAGCTGAGGGCTTCATGTTGCGGTTCTTGCTGATGTAGTCATTCTTGCTTGTGCCACCGTAGTCGTTCTTGCCCTCCTCCAGCTTGGGGCAATTTGCTCGAATGTGGTTGGGGCCACCATACTCAAAGCAAATCACCAGCCTTCCTCTCTTTCTCTCCCTAACCCTCTTATAAGCATGTGAAAATTTTCTAGCTAAGAGGGCTAGTACGTTCTCTAGGAGCTACTCTATCTGATCATCACTTATCTCATAGAGAGTAGCCAAGGAAAAGTGTAACATCCTGATTTTCAGAGCCTTTTTGAAGCTTTTAAAATAAAATTCACCATTTGGATTTTTCTGAAATTAATTAAAGCTTAATTGGAATTTTCATTAATTAAAAAGATTTAATATGATTAAATTAAACATTAATATTTGTTAAAAATATTTTATTTGTGTTCCTTGTGTCACAAGGAATTTTTCTGTATTTTCTGGGATTTTTCGGAGTTTGTTTGAGCTCAATTTGAAATTTCCAAAAAAAAGAGGAGAGAGAATGAACAGTACTCGACACGTGTCAGCACCTGGTTCATCTTCAACCTCCAGAGCTTCGATCGATCCCGATCGGCTGCGTACATATTTTTTCCATTTTTCTCTCTCTTCATAACTTCCAATCCGGACATTATTTGAATGTCTTCCCAAAAGAAAAGTTGTGCCAAATCACGCAAGGAATCCATCCCAACTGGTCTCTTTCCGTTTCGTTCATCCGTTTGCCTTTTATCTCCAATTTTCTGAAACGGACTCTAAACCGAAATCCGCGGATTGGAGTCGGTTTCTACCTCTTCCAAGCCTATAAATAGGACCCCTTGGCTCCCATAAACCCATCCCAAGCCGTGCCAAGTCCCCTCAAAGCCCAGGACGCCGTCGGCACCGAGCCCCTCCGGTCCCGAATTTGCTCGTCGTGTCTCGAGCTATTCGGTGAGTTTCTCCGTGATCCTTTCGCGTCACATTGTGCCATCATGTCCCATCTACCTTCTAGCCAAGTTAATTTGATTTTGGTGCAGCCAATATTCCGGAATCGAGATTTCCCCAATCTAGGTCAAGAGCGCTTCCCGACGTCAATTCGTCGCCTCCGGTAAGCTTTAGCCCTTGCCGTAATTTTTCCTAGCCTTGCCTCGCCGCGTTCTACGCCGTGCTCACTTTCGTTTCCCCGAAAAGCCTCCACAAATTTTCGCCTCCGAACCTCGCCATGTCCATCAATGGCATCTCGTGTCCCCCATCTGCCCGGTGATGTTTTCACCAATCCGTTCGCGTCACTTCGTGTCAAACCATCCCAGGTAGCTACCCTCCAAGTGGTTTTAGATTTCGTTCACCGAGCACCAAGATATTAAGTTTTTCCTTTTCCCTTCCCGACGTCGTTCAAACGTCGTTTGCGTCGTCTCCGGTGGGTTTCTGGCCGAGCCGATAATTTTTCTAGCTTCGCCAAGCCGCGTTCTAGCCCGTGCTCACCCTACCCCTCCATGTCCTATGCCCGGATTTTATTCCTCTCTCCTACCCATGTCGTTGTAAGCCGCTTGTGCCGTCAACGGTCTCCGTTTGGCGTGCCGTCAGTTTCTATGTGTGCCTTAGGTCCCTAACAACCAATTTTGCTAGTTGAATTCATCTCCCATACCTCCTCTCGCTAGCGCTAGCCTCCTTTTCCAAAATTGCTCTCGGGTGAACAGTAACATCTGTGAATTTCCAGCATTTTCTTGCCCCAGCAAACTTTAGATCGCTCGTTCTCCTTCGTCCGAACTCCGATTGACCCGATTCTTCTTCCTAAATTCATCTAAAATTGAGCTCTTTCTTTTGGTTCTGGTTTTGCATGTTTTTGGAGTTTATTTGAATTTTATTTGATTTCTTTTTGTCTTTTCAATGCGTTTTCTCTCTCGTTAGATCACGTTTTCGAAGGAGGGGAAGTTGGATTCGAAGATCAAGAGCCCTCAACTGAGCAAGGCCAAGGCAAGTCGTATTCTTTGATCATGTTGAACCCAGTTTTCAATCTATTATGTATTATTTTGTTTCAAATTATCATGCATGGCTATTTGTTAATAAAACCTCGTAATTGGTAGTTATACTCCTAATTGGTTAAATCCCTCCATGATAACTTGATTGCCATGATTCCATTGACACCTTAGGATTGGGAATTATTTAGTGATAAATAATAATTGTCACATGGGGTTACGTTCAACTGCTTAGCCTGCTTATTATTAGTTCGCTGGGATCTGTCATCGCATGTGGTTAATTAATCCTGACTTAATGGTTTACTTGAACGTGGTGGTTAGCCACAGTTATAAAATTTGTATGTCATGACATGGGTAGTGTCATGGGCATTGGTTATACAAACTTGGCTTTCACTTGGGCGAATGATCGTGCAGTAAAGGGGGTGCTGGATGCACATTGGGATGTGGATGCTTCGCCTGGGTAATTGTTAAGGACTTAACTTTGTGCGCCATTGATCTGAGCTTAATCGTGCAAACCACATGTCTAGTATGGGATAGACCTGGCATAATAATTTGTGAAGTCTCCACTTTGGTTTTACTACTGATGTTGTGTGGCGCAAGAGGGGGCAATTATCGACTAGGGGGTTACCCTACTCGACGGCGAATCCTTAGCGAGTGGGATCAGGTGGAGATGGATCATTGTAAAAGCCTTGTTGTGATTTCCTTAGCGCGAGGCTAATCACATCGTGTGGGTACAGTTGTGCAACCTCTGCAGAGTGTAAAACTATTCGAATAGCCGCGTCCTCGGTCATGGACAACGCTCGGTGATTTCACACGAGGTATAGTAATTTCTAAAAAGTTTTGGACAGTGGATGGTTAATTCACTGTTGGTTTATCCTGTTGGTTGGGAGATCCATAAGTGGTTGGTTTAGCTTATGGATGGGAGATTTATAAGTGGTTACTTCAATTCCTTTGATTATTGTTTATTATTGTTTTACTTCAAATGCGCCTTCAATCTATTTATTATATTTTCAAATGCCGTTTTATGCAAACTAACCTTTCAGCCATCCATTGTTAAGCCTTGCATATTATATTGCATTCATTTGTTACAAACGACTTGCTGAGTACCAATGTACTCACGGCTTTATGCCCATGTTGCTCAGTTGAGGAGGAGGGACCAGATCAGCAGGAGTTGCCAGAAGGAGGCTACTACGAGGACTTCACGGATTAGGACTTCGTTCTCCACTCGATAGCCTGTGGGCGTGTCGATTGGCTGCTGCGCTTTCTTTTGGATTTCCGCTGCTAGTTTTTGTTAAGCCCTTCGGGCTAATTTATTGTAAGCTTTACCATAAGGTCGCACTCTGATGATTATTAATAATATTTGAGTCTTTTCTTAGTAAATCGTGATATGTTCGATATTTCATCTTTGTTTATACTGTGTGCACTAGCGTGATCCTGGGACTAGTGCAGTATACACAGAGAGTCCGGATTTGCATATTCGGGTCTCTACAGAGATGGTATCAGAGCTATATCGACTGTAGGACGAAGCCCTAGTTAGAATGGTCGAATTAGTCAAGTTTTCAAAATTTATTTTCTAAATCAAATCAACCAAATGATTGACTAGTAATTCTTGATTCTTACCTCATTCTTAGGATTCTTGCTCCTTGTCTCCTCTGAGAACTTGTTTTCGAAATTCAATTTGACTTCTTATCCCTATAAAGACCATAGATGTCTCGAGTGTCCCTCCATCAAAGTGAATGTTGGCATGGAATTCTTCAAGCTGTGCTGTGAAGTTTGGATCAAGG
The DNA here is from genome assembly GCA_017311315.1 of Dendrocalamus latiflorus. Classification (NCBI taxonomy): domain Eukaryota; kingdom Viridiplantae; phylum Streptophyta; class Magnoliopsida; order Poales; family Poaceae; genus Dendrocalamus; species Dendrocalamus latiflorus. The sequence goes on from CM029627.1 coordinate 45,020,883, forward strand.
GAGCACTCAAGATGTTCCAAGACAAGATCGAAGACTGCCGTGAAGATCGAGAGCCATTAGGTTAAAACCCTGCCATAGTTTTAGCATCGTGTAGACCGTTTTACTTTTTCTTGCAGTTGCGTGTGATGTGAGCTGCAAATTTTGCCCTTAAAAGCATTATATTGCAATCACGTCAATCTTTTATTGGTGTTATTTCCCCGGTTTTGCTGTTAGCCTTTTTCGGCTAAGTGTTTGTTTAGTTTAGGTTGCCATTAGAAATTCCCCTTAGACGAGTTTACCTCTCATCTATGCTTTTCCCACTTATCTTTAAAACCCGGTCAGAGTTTTGAAAGTGTCAGAGCAACTAACCCGGAATAAAGTTGTCCAAGTTCAACCTCAAGTCTTACCTATGCTTTTCCCCCTTACCTTTTCGCCTAGAGCAGTCAGTAGTGTTTCTCTTCAGAGCAGCAGCAAGATGGTTGGTCCCAGGAACCCCGCAGAAGCGTCAAGGAATCACGCCAATTCCGTTCAATCTTGGAAGTACCCCTGCCAAGACTCCAGGAGCAAGCCGTGGAACATCGTCAAGTCAAGGAAGCCAAATACCTTAAAGCGTTGCAAGTGGGAGTCTTAACCACGTCGTCTCCGAAGTCGCACCTGGTAACCTATTCTTTTAGTCAGCCTGAATCTCGGGGTCGAGATTCCGTTTAAGGGGGGAGGTTTGTAACATCCTGATTTTCAGAGCCTTTTTGAAGCTTTTAAAATAAAATTCACCATTTGGATTTTTCTGAAATTAATTAAAGCTTAATTGGAATTTTCATTAATTAAAAAGATTTAATATGATTAAATTAAACATTAATATTTGTTAAAAATATTTTATTTGTGTTCCTTGTGTCACAAGGAATTTTTCTGTATTTTCTGGGATTTTTCGGAGTTTGTTTGAGCTCAATTTGAAATTTCCAAAAAAAAAGAGGAGAGAGAATGAACAGTACTCGACACGTGTCAGCACCTGGTTCATCTTCAACCTCCAGAGCTTCGATCGATCCCGATCGGCTGCGTACATATTTTTTCCATTTTTCTCTCTCTTCATAACTTCCAATCCGGACATTATTTGAATGTCTTCCCAAAAGAAAAGTTGTGCCAAATCACGCAAGGAATCCATCCCAACTGGTCTCTTTCCGTTTCGTTCATCCGTTTGCCTTTTATCTCCAATTTTCTGAAACGGACTCTAAACCGAAATCCGCGGATTGGAGTCGGTTTCTACCTCTTCCAAGCCTATAAATAGGACCCCTTGGCTCCCATAAACCCATCCCAAGCCGTGCCAAGTCCCCTCAAAGCCCAGGACGCCGTCGGCACCGAGCCCCTCCGGTCCCGAATTTGCTCGTCGTGTCTCGAGCTATTTGGTGAGTTTCTCCGTGATCCTTTCGCGTCACATTGTGCCATCATGTCCCATCTACCTTCTAGCCAAGTTAATTTGATTTTGGTGCAGCCAATATTCCGGAATCGAGATTTCCCCAATCTAGGTCAAGAGCGCTTCCCGACGTCGATTCGTCGCCTCCGGTAAGCTTTAGCCCTTGCCGTAATTTTTCCTAGCCTTGCCTCGCCGCGTTCTACGCCGTGCTCACTTTCGTTTCCCCGAAAAGCCTCCACAAATTTTCGCCTCCGAACCTCGCCATGTCCATCAATGGCATCTCGTGTCCCCCATCTGCCCGGTGATGTTTTCACCAATCCGTTCGCGTCACTTCGTGTCAAACCATCCCAGGTAGCTACCCTCCAAGTGGTTTTAGATTTCGTTCACCGAGCACCAAGATATTAAGTTTTTCCTTTTCCCTTCCCGACGTCGTTCAAACGTCGTTTGCGTCGTCTCCGGTGGGTTTCTGGCCGAGCCGATAATTTTTCTAGCTTCGCCAAGCCGCGTTCTAGCCCGTGCTCACCCTACCCCTCCATGTCCTATGCCCGGATTTTATTCCTCTCTCCTACCCATGTCGTTGTAAGCCGCTTGTGCCGTCAACGGTCTCCGTTTGGCGTGCCGTCAGTTTCTATGTGTGCCTTAGGTCCCTAACAACCAATTTTGCTAGTTGAATTCATCTCCCATACCTCCTCTCGCTAGCGCTAGCCTCCTTTTCCAAAATTGCTCTCGGGTGAACAGTAACATCTGTGAATTTCCAGCATTTTCTTGCCCCAGCAAACTTTAGATCGCTCGTTCTCCTTCGTCCGAACTCCGATTGACCCGATTCTTCTTCCTAAATTCATCTAAAATTGAGCTCTTTCTTTTGGTTCTGGTTTTGCAGTTTTTGGAGTTTATTTGAATTTTATTTGATTTCTTTTTGTCTTTTCAATGCGTTTTCTCTCTCGTTAGATCACGTTTTCGAAGGAGGGGAAGTTGGATTCGAAGATCAAGAGCCCTCAACTGAGCAAGGCCAAGGCAAGTCGTATTCTTTGATCATGTTGAACCCAGTTTTCAATCTATTATGTATTATTTTGTTTCAAATTATCATGCATGGCTATTTGTTAATAAAACCTCGTAATTGGTAGTTATACTCCTAATTGGTTAAATCCCTCCATGATAACTTGATTGCCATGATTCCATTGACACCTTAGGATTGGGAATTATTTAGTGATAAATAATAATTGTCACATGGGGTTACGTTCAACTGCTTAGCCTGCTTATTATTAGTTCGCTGGGATCTGTCATCGCATGTGGTTAATTAATCCTGACTTAATGGTTTACTTGAACGTGGTGGTTAGCCACAGTTATAAAATTTGTATGTCATGACATGGGTAGTGTCATGGGCATTGGTTATACAAACTTGGCTTTCACTTGGGCGAATGATCGTGCAGTAAAGGGGGTGCTGGATGCACATTGGGATGTGGATGCTTCGCCTGGGTAATTGTTAAGGACTTAACTTTGTGCGCCATTGATCTGAGCTTAATCGTGCAAACCACATGTCTAGTATGGGATAGACCTGGCATAATAATTTGTGAAGTCTCCACTTTGGTTTTACTACTGATGTTGTGTGGCGCAAGAGGGGGCAATTATCGACTAGGGGGTTACCCTACTCGACGGCGAATCCTTAGCGAGTGGGATCAGGTGGAGATGGATCATTGTAAAAGCCTTGTTGTGATTTCCTTAGCGCGAGGCTAATCACATCGTGTGGGTACAGTTGTGCAACCTCTGCAGAGTGTAAAACTATTCGAATAGCCGCGTCCTCGGTCATGGACAACGCTCGGTGATTTCACACGAGGTATAGTAATTTCTAAAAAGTTTTGGACAGTGGATGGTTAATTCACTGTTGGTTTATCCTGTTGGTTGGGAGATCCATAAGTGGTTGGTTTAGCTTATGGATGGGAGATTTATAAGTGGTTACTTCAATTCCTTTGATTATTGTTTATTATTGTTTTACTTCAAATGCGCCTTCAATCTATTTATTATATTTTCAAATGCCGTTTTATGCAAACTAACCTTTCAGCCATCCATTGTTAAGCCTTGCATATTATATTGCATTCATTTGTTACAAACGACTTGCTGAGTACCAATGTACTCACGGCTTTATGCCCATGTTGCTCAGTTGAGGAGGAGGGACCAGATCAGCAGGAGTTGCCAGAAGGAGGCTACTACGAGGACTTCACGGATTAGGACTTCGTTCTCCACTCGATAGCCTGTGGGCGTGTCGATTGGCTGCTGCGCTTTCTTTTGGATTTCCGCTGCTAGTTTTTGTTAAGCCCTTCGGGCTAATTTATTGTAAGCTTTACCATAAGGTCGCACTCTGATGATTATTAATAATATTTGAGTCTTTTCTTAGTAAATCGTGATATGTTCGATATTTCATCTTTGTTTATACTGTGTGCACTAGCGTGATCCTGGGACTAGTGCAGTATACACAGAGAGTCCGGATTTGCATATTCGGGTCTCTACAAAAAGCCAGCACCATCAAAAGATGTTCTGGAAATAAGATTGGGATCAATGACCAAAGCCATCGACTGTGATTTGGACTTGTGAGAGACAATGTCAATCTCGTGAGTCTTGAGGCGTGAGTACAACGCATCAAGAGTCAAAGTCAAAAGATCAGTCATGTCCTTGATGGTGGTCACTTTCATCTCCCAAACTCGCAGATCTAAAGTAGAAAGCATTTGGCGAGCATTATCCGAGTCAGGGTATGTGAGACCAACTGCTTGGAGATTGCTCAAAATCTTGTAAACCTTGCAAAGCACTCATCTAAGGACTCACCAGTGAGCATCTCAAACTTATTGTACTCTCGCTTGTATTGGTCCTGTCGTACGGTCTTGATTTGGATAGTGCCCTCATGGTATGCATTGAGGGTCACCCAAATATCGTAGGCTGACGATAGATGAGAAATGCAATCAAATTCGTTTCTGCTAAAACCTTGGATAATTATGTTCCTTACCCTAGCATTTGCCTCAACATCAAGTGTATTTGCCACTGTGATGTTCTCATCGGCAGGAACAACATAGGCATAGCCCTGAGCCTATATGTAAGACTCCATCCTACTCTTCCAGAAGGGATAGTCAATCCCATCGAAGATAGGGGGCTTGGTGGAATGCTTGTCTGTTGCCATGGCTCAACAGGCCGGTTAAGATCTACAGAGAAGAGCTAACCGGCTCTGATACCACTTGTAGGACCGAACTGGCAATAGAGGGGGTGAATGGTGCCTTTAAACCTCCCCAAGTATTGACACAATCGTCTTCTCTGATAGCTATAGAAGCTATGAAGCAAGAAACTGAATGCTCTCTAGAAACCGAGAACCAAACTGACAACAGAACAGGAACAGTCACTGGCCGAGGACAAAACAGAGCAGTCAAAACGATCTACGTACCGTGATCAATCTGATCAAGAGATAGATTGTCTGTGACAGAGAGATCGAACGCCAACTCGTGGTCAATCCAGTCACTCGGTCGAAGATAAACAATCCACTAGAAACCAAAAATCAGATCGACAATAGAAAAACTCAGTCATGACCAAAAATAAGGTGCATAGTGTTTACTATGTGATCGATGACCGAACGGAGGAAACGGAAGTGCTCGATCGCTAGACCTGATTTTCGAATAACTTTTGATTCTCGGATCAGATGATCACGGGACTTCAAACACTGCACAATAACATCCTCTGGAAGAGAAATTACCAAGAAGACAAAAACTCTTTGCTGTAATCGAAAAGAAAGACATGATCGAACTGAAAACAGAGGAAGAAAAGAGGCGCACGACCGCAAGCAAAAAAACTCTCTGACTACTCTTTGCTCTCGTGAATAGACTAGCCAAATGGCCTTGAGGATGATTCCCAGTTCAGAGCAAAACAAAACCGAGGCTACACGAACAAGAGCACAACTCAAATCAAGAAGACCAGAGCACATCAGAGAACCAGTCTTTCAGACAGAAAAGAAGAAGGGATAGGATATAACAGAGAAAGCGCAATCAAAACAATCAATCATCATACAGACAGAAGAACACAAATAGAGGAACAGAGATGAATGTGAGAGACCATGTGGATGTAACCCCATGTTTGTGATGAGTAATTGACACGTGTTCTAGAAATTTTGAGTTTGATTTTGTTGGTTCGAGCCAAGTCGGCGCATGGCGCAGTCGAGTTTGGTTAGACGTACTTGACACTTGTTCTTCTTCCCGATCAGTCGTTTGGGCAATTTAGTGCTTGAGTACATTTCACTATTGCTAATGTTGATTATATTATTTCAAGCGGTGTTATTTGATGTTTTGTTGTCTGCGATGGCTACAGGACCTTGAGGCGGAGTCATGGCGAGGCATGAGACGGCTGGACTAGGCACAGGCGGTGCTGAGGTCAAAGCGGTCGGGAGATGCCGAAGACGAGGACTCGAGGTGGTTACGAGGCTTGGATGGCAAGAAATGAGGAAGCTTCCCGGAAGGTGCAGGAGTGGCATTTTGGTAAATACGCAAGGCTGCAAAAGAGGAAGCGGATTCGGTTTTGAGTTAGCGGGTAAAGTGAGTTGAAGACCCAGTAATCAAAAGCTATAAATAGAGGGGTGTCTCCTAGTGGCTTAGGAGAAGTCAGGGTTTCTGTTTTGCTTTGTCTGGTGTTCTGTTGAGAAGTAGGTGTGTAGAGCAGTGTTAGTTTTGGTTTTTACTTTTTGTCTGCGTGAGTCTGTGTGAGACCCGGAGTAGAAACTTCCGGACCCCCCTGTGCATTACAGTACTAGTCCCAGATCAAAGCTAGTACACACAGATAACCAGAAAAACGGTACATTGCCATCCACGATTTATTACAATAATAACTGAAGTTTTACATTGGTCATTGCCTTACAAAGGTTAACAGAACCTTAAAACGAAAATAAACACAGCGGAAGCAAAAAGTAAATTAGTCGACCCATCAATCTGCCACAGGCAATTGACTGGGGAAACGAATCCTAAGCATCCGGGAAGAAACCACCGCATCCACACTCGGCACAGAAGTCGTATTCTCCAGCTTGAGCTTCTTCATTCTCTGCTAATGTATTTGTAGAGCAACATGTGAGTACAAAATTGTACTCCGCAAGTCTTGGGAAAGATGCATAGATGCAAGGCTTCACAAAGGAAGGCTATATGTTTCTTTTGCAAAAATCAGCATTTTATTTCAAATCTACATAATTACTTCAAAGGCCATTTGATAAACATCTTGTTTTTCATAAATGAAATTAGATAAATAACTTAGTGAAGGTTAAACCACCAACACTAATATCTCAGGCTATCTGCCAATTTTCAAGAAAACCTCAGGTTAAACTACCTGATCTGGTTACACCACCAGATTTAAATCACGAGAGTTATACCACTCTCAAGTTTGACAAACCATTTTATTTTGAAATCAAAATCAAACTTCTACCATGTGAATGCATTCCTTGCCCGCCCTTGACCGTGGGCACGGCTATTCGAATAGTTTATTACTCTGCAGAGTTTGTACACTTTACCCACAAGAGATAAATTATCTTAATAGTCAACATGCTTCCTTTGGCATGAGACCCAGATAAAATATCACAAAGCCTTTCACCTACTCCAGTATAGCTAGATACCACCCGCTAAGGTTTCACCACAACTCGAATCCACGAGTCGGAGCCCCCTCTTGCGCCGTATGAGTACAGTAAACCCTGTCCCTCACTATGAGTAACCAGTACACCCTGGCACCCAATACACCACTGGTGATATCTAAACTACACCTTTATAGGTTAGTTAGCTAGGTCGTACCCATATAGACTTGTGGTTGCACTGTTTTGCTCAGTTTGGACAAACACAAGCGTCGGTCCTTAAATGACCAGGGTGGTTCATTCACAATTCCAAAAAATTCTCGTGCTAACTGCACCAGCCAAACCTTCCATCCACCCTTGTCAACTTTTCCTTTTAAAATTCATTTTTACTTTTAAATTAACAGTGGTAACATCCATTACCACTTTTCAAACAAATCATTTAACAATGGTAACATCCATTACCAATGTTCAAACAAATCATTCATCAAAACATTTAGCAAACATGCTACTCATTTGAGCATTATTACATTGATTTGCTACGCTAAGCATTTGCTAGTATTTAAAAATTCAACAGATGTAATACTAACTCATTATTGAGTCAAAGGGATATTCTAAGTTGACAATGGTACAAGGTAAACAATTTTCAATGGAAGGTATAACAAATTGGGTATTTAACTAAATTTTCTAAATCAAATTATCACTTGATATAACATAAGCATGCAATAATTTAAAATAACCACCTAATCATTTTATAAATCATTTGAGCAAGTTGATCAAAGAAAACTTGCAAAACATAGGATCAAAATGATCAAAGGAGACTTGCCTTCCTGTGCTGGGTTGAAATTTTCCGGAGCTTGCTCTTGAAATTCTTCGGACAAATCGGTCTCTACACGTAAATCAAGAAATCCAAATAAATAAAATAAAATAGAAAAAATTCAAAAATTGAAACTAAATATACCAATTGAAAGATTAGAATTTTAGATGAATTTAGAAATTTCAATGGATCAATTTGGATTTAAAATGAGAAAGTTATGGCTTCCGGAAGATTAAAACTAGGGAAAAAGGAAAAAACCTAGTTTCGGGAATTATTTTTGTACTGAGAAATATGATTTATGACGTCATCAATTTTCGAATTTTCTGAGCGGGAATTATTATTTGAATGACGGGTGGGTCCGGTCTACCGTGAACCGGATCCACGGACCACGGGGTTCGCCGACGTGGCGCACCGGCCACATGGCGCCACGCGGGTGTGAGGTGGCGGCCACGCGGGCACAACCGGCCGACGTGGAGGCCACGCGGGCGCACGCGCAGCCGCACGGGGAGATGGCCGGCCGGCGGCCGGAGGCGGGGCGGCGAGCGGCGGCGGGGTGAGGAGAGGCGGCGGCGGCTTACCGACGGCGGCGGGGAGGGGCGGGCGGTCGGCGGCGAGGGGAGGTGGGAGGCCGGCGGTGGTGGAACTTGGGCGGCGGCGGAAGATGGCCGGAACGGCGGCGACCGGGGGCGGGGAGGGGCGGCGCACGGCGGCGGGGTGGCGGCCGAACTGGAGGGAAGGAGCGGTGGTGAGAGGAAGGCCAAATGGAAGGAGGAACACCGGAGTTTAACTTTTATAGGTGGAGAAAAAGAGATGAAAAGCCAGCGATTTAGAGAGGATTAAAGGGATGATGCGGCCGGCCATGAGTGGGAATTGATGAGGGCAATTGATTGCGCAAACGCTCGGAGTTTAAAGGGCAAGAAACGGCCGGATTTAAGAGCTCCATTTTCGGGTTAATGGAGGTGGAGAGAGAGGGTGGGAGGAGGAAGAAGAAGAGGTTGAAGATGGATATGACATGTGGGTCCCATGTGTAATAGAGAGGAGAGGAAGTGAAGGGGTACGGGCCGTCGGATTTGCGACACGTGGCAAGTGAGTGTATGAGAGGCTTTGGATTTTATGAAGGGGTAAGTTGTGGTGGATGGCTAGGATTAAAACGTGGAGAGAGATGGATTTCATCTGAGGGCGACACGTGGCGGCTAGGGATATATTGATTTTTATTTTCGGATTTAATTTCAGGAATTACTAGAAACTTTATTAATACTTCGAAAAATAATATTTAATGTCTAAAAATTCCAGAAAAATCATAGAATATTCCTGGAAGTATTTTAAACTTTAATAAAATATTTTTAATCTCAGATTTGAATTTAATAACTTTATAAAATACTTTTTAACTTTGAAAATTGATTTTAAATTCTAGAAAATTCTCAATAATTACTTAAAAATTTAGGGAAGGCTAGGAAAAATATAATAAACTATTTTTGGCTTTAATAAAATATTTTAAACACATTTTCTTGCTTTAAAATTTTAAATAAACTCCAAATAAACCCGAATAAATCCAGATAAGACTCAAATACATTAAAATAATTAATAAAAATAAAATTTTTCAGAAAGCGAAAATTTGGGATGTGACAAACCTACCCCCCTTAGAAAGAATCTCGACCCCGAGATTCGAAAAGACCGGGAAATAGATCAGGAAACTCTGCTCGAAGATCCTCTTCACGCTCCCAGGTTGCTTCCGATTCTGGATGATTATTCCACTGCACCTTGCAAAATTTGATAGTCTTGTTTCTTGTACAGCGCTCTGCCTCTTCTAAAATCTTGACAGGAAACTCTGGATACGTCAAGTCTTCTTTTAAATCCACCTCTTCTAAAGGTATTAACTCCTCTGGTACTCTTAAGCACTTCTTCAACTGTGATACATGAAATACATCATGTACATCTGACAACTGAGGAGGAAGCTCTAACTGATATGCAACTTCACCTCTTCTGGCTATAACTAGAAATGGTCCGATATACCTTGGAGCAAGCTTTCCACTGACCTTGAAACGTCGCATCCCTTTTAAAGGTGACACCTTCAAATACACATGATCCCCTGGTGCGAACTCCAACATTCTGCGACGATTATCTGCATAACTCTTTTGTCTGGTCTGTGCTATTTTCAATCGGTCTCGTATTAATCGAACTTGCTCTTCAGCTAACTTCAAGACATCGGGTCCGAATACTTGACTTTCTCCAGTCTCTGACCAATATAATGGCGTTCTGCATTTCCTGCCATACAAGGCTTCAAACGGAGACATCTTCAGACTAGACTGGTAACTGTTATTATAGGAAAATTCTGCATAGGGTAAACTTTGATCCCAACTAGCTTTGTTGGCTAAAGCACACGCTCTTAGCATATCTTCCAATATCTGATTCACTCGTTCAGTCTGGCCATCTGTTTGAGGATGATAAGCAGTACTGAAATTTAAATTGGTGCCCAAAACTTCATGAAGTTTCTGCCAAAATCTTGAGGTAAACTGTGTTCCTCTATCCGATACGATCTTCTTTGGAACTCCATGCAGACATACAATTCTTGACATATAGAGCTCTGCCAATCTATCTCCTGAATAGGTAGTCTTTACAGGTATGAAATGTGCAACCTTTGTTAAGCGATCCACTATAACCCAAATTGAATCATACCCTGACTTGGTTCTTGGTAGTCCTGTTATGAAATCCATTCCGATTTCCTCCCATTTCCATTCAGGTATCTGCAGAGGTTGCAAAAGACCGGCAGGTCGTTGGTGCTCTGCTTTAACCCTTTGACATATATCACACAAAGCTACATATTCTGCAATTTCTCGTTTCATGCTGGTCCACCAATAACTTTCTCTTAGATCTTGATACATCTTTGTACTTCCAGGATGAATAGAATATCCTGATTCATGTGCTTCCTTTAGAATTAAATCTTTTATTTCCTTTCTCTCCGGTACTAAAATCCTTTTTCCAAACCAAAGAATTCCTTCTTCATCTTCTGAGAATCCAGGTGCTTTGCCTTTCTTCATGTTATCCTTTATTTCTTTAACATACTCATCTTCTTTTTGAGCTGCCTTGATCTGATCTTCTAAAGTGGGTTGGATCTTTAATGTAGACAGAATTCCTTCATTTATCACTCCCAAATTGAGACGCTGAAATTCTTCACGAAGAGTTGAATGACTGTCTTGAATCAACATATTGCTAACATGGATCTTCCGACTTAAAGCATCTGCCACTACATTGGCCTTTCCTGGATGATAGTGTATTCCCACATCATAATCCTTTATCAGTTCAAGCCATCTTCTTTGTCTCAGATTAAGATCGGGTTGAGTGAATATATACTTTAGACTTTTATGATCCGTATATATTTCACACCGATTACTAATTAGATAATGCCTCCACAACTTTAGAGCATGCACTACAGCAGCTAGCTCTAAATCATGAGTGGGGAAATTTTCTTCATGAGGTCTTAACTGCCTTGATGCATAAGCAACAACCTTTCCTTCTTGCATTAGTACACATCCAAGACCTTGTTTTGATGCGTCACAATAAACTTCAAAATCTTTTCTAATATCCGGTAACCGCAGAACTGGTGCTGAAGTTAACCTCTTCTTTAACTCTTGAAAACTTTCCTCACAGGATTTATTCCATTCAAATTTCTTCTCTTTCTTTAACAGCTGGGTTAAAGGTCTGGCAATCTTGGAAAAGCCTTCAATGAATCGACGATAGTAACCAGCTAATCCCAGAAAACTTCTGATCTCGGTTACTGTCTTGGGTGGAGTCCAATTTAATACATCCTTAACTTTTCCAGGATCTACAGATACTCCTTCTGCTGAAATTACGTGTCCCAAAAACTCAATTTCCTTTAACCAAAACGCACACTTGCTAAACTTGGCATATAACTGGTGTTCACGGAGTCTTTGCAACACTATCCTTAGATGATCCTCATGTTCTTTATCGCTTTTCGAATAGATAAGAATGTCATCTATAAAGACAACAACAAACTTATCTAAATAATCCATAAATACTTTATTCATTAAATTCATGAAGTATGCCGGGGCATTTGTCAGACCGAAAGACATCACCGTATACTCATATAGTCCATATCTTGTGGCGAAGGCTGTCTTTGGTATATCTTCTGGTCTAATCTTCAACTGGTGATATCCTGACCGAAGATCAATCTTGGAGAAGACGCTTGATCCTTTGAGTTGATCGAACAGATCGTCGATCCGGGGTAAGGGATACTTATTCTTTATAGTTACTTCATTTAAAGCTCTATAGTCCACGCACATACGCTGACTACCATCCTTTTTGTTTACCAAAAGTACTGGGGCTCCCCAAGGTGAAGAACTTGGTCTAATGAAACTTTTCTCTTGTAATTCTTGAATCTGCCTCTTGACTTCGGCTAAATCATCAGCTGACATCCGATAAGGTCTTTTTCATATTGGGGCTGTTCCAGGTACCAGATTTATAACAAATTCAATCTCTCGATCTGGTGGCAATCCTGGCAATTCCTCAGGGAAAACATCAGGGTATTCGCAAGCTACCGACACATCCTCCAACTTTTTCCCTTTTAAGTTGGTTAACATAATGTTCTTCTTTGTATGCATAACTGCCTCGTGTCTTATCTGAATTCCGTCAGAATTGGTAAGAGTAATGGCACGATTGGCACAATCTATATGTCCTTTATACTTGATCAACCAATCCATACCAAGTATTATATCTATGCCATCGGAGTCTATTATAATGAGGTTCGCTAGGAACTTTACTCCATTTATATTTATGGTTGCCCTAGGGCTAACCAATTTAGTCCTCAATTCTTTTCCAGGAGATTGGACTATCATAAGGTTCTTTAGCATACAAATATTCCAATTATTTCTTTCAGCAAAAGCTTTTGTTACGAATGAATGTGTAGCTCCAGAATCAAATAATATAATTGCTGGTACTGAATTAACCAGGAACTTACCCAGAACTACGTCTGGTGCATCTTCCGCTGCTTCTGCGGTGACATGATTGATACGCCCTCTGTTGAATGGCTGTGGAGTCTGTGGAGTCTGAGGGCTTCCACGTCCTTGACCGGTAATTGGAGCTCTTGCTGGTGTAGGATCCAGGTTGAAGCGGACCGGGGTTACCGCTTGACGTTTCTGTGGGCAACTGCTGGCATAGTGTCCCATATTTTTGCAATTGTAGCATTGCACTCCTGCAGCTACATTTCTATTCTGCTGTTGTTGGGCTGCATTTCCAGTTCTAGGAGTTTGGGGCAAAGGGCGAGGCGCAGAAATGGGTGTCCTTGGATGATTATGCACTGGAGGCCGGTTGTACTGTTGTTGAGTAGGGCGTTGACGGGAACTGCTAGCAGACTGTTGAGCTTGAAACTTCCTTTTCCTAGCATCAAAAAGCTGACGCTGGGCATCTTCTTGTACTAAAGCTTTGTTCACCAGATGTTGAAAAGTAGGGTAGTCATTGGAGACTAACTGAACTTTGAGGTTGGGGTCCATTCCTCCCATAAACCTCCAGATCCTTGCGGCATCAGTCGCCACATCTTCAGGTGCATATCTTGACAATTGGATAAATTTACTCAGATATGCGGAAACGCTAAGGTTTCCTTGTTGTAGCTGATGAAACTCCTTCCTTTTCATTTCCATAATACTCATAGGAATATGAGCAGTACGGAAAGTTTCCAAAAATTCTTCCCATGTAATATTCTGGGCATCTTGATGTGCGGCACAGTAGTTATCCCACCAATTAGCAGCAACTCCCTTGAGTTGGTGAGCGGCGTACAGAACCTTCTCATGTTCTGCACATTGAGCCAAATTGAGTTTTCTTTCTATTTCTTTAATCCAATCATCCGCCTCCAAAGGGTCAACAGATCCTGCAAAGGTCGGAGGTCAGGTTCTCATAAATTCCCCAAGTTTAGACTGTGGCTGTTGAACTGGTGCTTGCTGGGCTTGTTGGACTTGGTTTTGGGCCAAAGCTTGAAGTAGTTGCAACTGCATGGCCATCATCTGTTCCATATTGGGAGCTTGAGCTGGCGGAGGTGGAATTGGGGCTTCATTGTTGTTGGACGCTTGATTGTTGTTGATATTACTTCTGGTGTTCACCATCTGAAGCTCCATCAAGAAAAGTATAGGTAAGATGAAAGTAGCATAGATAAGATGGTCGAGGCAATTTAACAACATCCCAAAGCAACTCACAAGATCAACACAACAGACAGAGAAAAACGCAACCCTTAAATTCAAATTAACTTTTGAAGAATGGCTGTACCACAGATGCACATAGGCTTGGTACAGTCCAATTTATTACATCATAATAATATAAAACGTTCTAATGTCGACAACTCAAAAGGTAAACTATAGGCTAGTATCTAATCATCCTCAACGATGATGCGCTCCTCTGGCTCCTCCTCGGGGTCCTCCTCTGAATCAGATAAGTGTCTCTGTCCACAACCATGGCAGTTGTTCGGCGAACGCGACCGTGATCGACTCTGACTGAAGTCGGAAAAACCGGAGCGAGATAGCTGGCGTCCTCGGCTAGATCCTCCAATATCGACGTCGGGTGGCGGACTGGAGCGTCGCACACTCTTCCTCGCAGTAAGCCTAGTGCGAGGTCCTGTAGATCTGACCGGAGCAGTAACAGGGGCCGGTGGAGTCGGTGTAGTGGTAGCAGCTCGAAGACGCTCTACCTCTGCCTCGGCAGCAGTCCTCGCCTGAACGGCGTCGGCGTGGGCAACCTCACTCTGCAGTAGCTGGGCTCGGAGAGTGTCGGAGTGGTCGTAGCTCGACGTAAGCAGCCTCCGAAGAAGTCCGATCTCCTGCTGAGCTCTGGCGTAAGTCGCTGAAGCTGCCAGAGTGTGCTGCACCTGGTGAGACAAGCGCGGGTCATCCACCACCAGCTGGAAAAGCTCTGGATGAGTCTGTCCTGCTCTCGTCGTCGGGAAGAAGCAAAAAGGTGACTGTCGTAGCTCCTCCTTGTGCCTCCTGCACAACTCCGAGATCGCCAACTGTGCTGCATCCTGGATCGCATCTGAGCAGAAGGTCCGTGGATACTCAATATGACGCTCAACTGGGTCAATCCTCCCGTCTGGAGCGTAAATGAACACCTCCATGCTCCAGGAGTCCGTGCTCATCACTCGCGTGTTCCGCCCTCTGAAGATAGGCTGTTGGGTGTACTTCAGATGCTGCATTAGCTGCCGTAGAAGAGTCGCAAAAGCTCCCTCGCTCTCGCCATGAGAATGATGATCCCACGGGGCTGATGACGATGAACCTGCCATCTACAAGTTTGGAAAGAGGAGAGATCAGTAAAGATTTTTAAATAGTGAAAAGGAGGACAGAAACAAGATACTAAGTAAAAGGAGAGTAGAAGCAAAGAAGCTTATATATTTTTAATATATTCTTTTTAAACATAAGTCCTTAAAACTTCCCAATACCTAGGGTTCGTCCTACAGTCAAGATGGCTCTGATACCACTTCTGTGAGACCCGGAGTAGAAACTTCCGGACCCCCCTGTGCATTACAGTACTAGTCCCAGATCAAAGCTAGTACACACAGATAACCAGAAAAACGGTACATTGCCATCCACGATTTATTACAATAATAACTGAAGTTTTACATTGGTCATTGCCTTACAAAGGTTAACAGAACCTTAAAACGAAAATAAACACAGCGGAAGCAAAAAGTAAATTAGTCGACCCATCAATCTGCCACAGGCAATTGACTGGGGAAACGAATCCTAAGCATCCGGGAAGAAACCACCGCATCCACACTCGGCACAGAAGTCGTATTCTCCAGCTTGAGCTTCTTCATTCTCTGCTAATGTATTTGTAGAGCAACATGTGAGTACAAAATTGTACTCCGCAAGTCTTGGGAAAGATGCATAGATGCAAGGCTTCACAAAGGAAGGCTATATGTTTCTTTTGCAAAAATCAGCATTTTATTTCAAATCTACATAATTACTTCAAAGGCCATTTGATAAACATCTTGTTTTTCATAAATGAAATTAGATAAATAACTTAGTGAAGGTTAAACCACCAACACTAATATCTCAGGCTATCTGCCAATTTTCAAGAAAACCTCAGGTTAAACTACCTGATCTGGTTACACCACCAGATTTAAATCACGAGAGTTATACCACTCTCAAGTTTGACAAACCATTTTATTTTGAAATCAAAATCAAACTTCTACCATGTGAATGCATTCCTTGCCCGCCCTTGACCGTGGGCACGGCTATTCGAATAGTTTATTACTCTGCAGAGTTTGTACACTTTACCCACAAGAGATAAATTATCTTAATAGTCAACATGCTTCCTTTGGCATGAGACCCAGATAAAATATCACAAAGCCTTTCACCTACTCCAGTATAGCTAGATACCACCCGCTAAGGTTTCACCACAACTCGAATCCACGAGTCGGAGCCCCCTCTTGCGCCGTATGAGTACAGTAAACCCTGTCCCTCACTATGAGTAACCAGTACACCCTGGCACTCAATACACCACTGGTGATATCTAAACTACACCTTTATAGGTTAGTTAGCTAGGTCGTACCCATATAGACTTGTGGTTGCACTGTTTTGCTCAGTTTGGACAAACACAAGCGTCGGTCCTTAAACGACCAGGGTGGTTCATTCACAATTCCAAAAAGTTCTCGTGCTAACTGCACCAGCCAAACCTTCCATCCACCCTTGTCAACTTTTCACTTTAAAGTTCATTTTTACTTTTAAATTAACAGTGGTAACATCCATTACCACTTTTCAAACAAATCATTTAACAATGGTAACATCCATTACCAATGTTCAAACAAATCATTCATCAAAACATTTAGCAAACATGCTACTCATTTGAGCATTATTACATTGATTTGCTACGCTAAGCATTTGCTAGTATTTAAAAATTCAACAGATGTAATACTAACTCATTATTGAGTCAAAGGGATATTCTAAGTTGACAATGGTACAAGGTAAACAATTTTCAATGGAAGGTATAACAAATTGGGTATTTAACTAAATTTTCTAAATCAAATTATCACTTGATATAACATAAGCATGCAATAATTTAAAATAACCACCTAATCATTTTATAAATCATTTGAGCAAGTTGATCAAAGAAAACTTGCAAAACATAGGATCAAAATGATCAAAGGAGACTTGCCTTCCTGTGCTGGGTTGCAATTTTCCGGAGCTTGCTCTTGAAATTCTTCGGACAAATCGGTCTCTACACGTAAATCAAGAAATCCAAATAAATAAAATAAAATAGAAAAAATTCAAAAATTGAAACTAAATATACCAATTGAAAGATTAGAATTTTAGATGAATTTAGAAATTTGAATGGATCAATTTGGATTTAAAATGAGAAAGTTATGGCTTCCGGAAGATTAAAACTAGGGAAAAAGGAAAAAACCTAGTTTCGGGAATTATTTTTGTACTGAGAAATATGATTTATGACGTCATCAATTTTCGAATTTTCTGAGCGGGAATTATTATTTGAATGACGGGTGGGTCCGGTCTACCGTGAACCGGATCCACGGACCACGGGGTTCGCCGACGTGGCGCACCGGCCACATGGCGCCACGCGGGTGTGAGGTGGCGGCCACGCGGGCACAACCGGCCGACGTGGAGGCCACGCGGGCGCACGCGCAGCCGCACGGGGAGATGGCCGGCCGGCGGCCTCGCCGGCGGCCGGCGGCCGGAGGCGGGGCGGCGAGCGGCGGCGGGGTGAGGAGAGGCGGCGGCGGCTTACCGACGGCGGCGGGGAGGGGCGGGCGGTCGGCGGCGAGGGGAGGTGGGAGGCCGGCGGTGGTGGAACTTGGGCGGCGGCGGAAGATGGCCGGAACGGCGGCGACCGGGGGCGGGGAGGGGCGGCGCACGGCGGCGGGGTGGCGGCCGAACGGGAGGGAAGGAGCGGTGGTGAGAGGAAGGCCAAATGGAAGGAGGAACACCGGAGTTTAACTTTTATAGGTGGAGAAAAAGAGATGAAAAGCCAGCGATTTAGAGAGGATTAAAGGGATGATGCGGCCGGCCATGAGTGGGAATTGATGAGGGCAATTGATTGCGCAAACGCTCGGAGTTTAAAGGGCAAGAAACGGCCGGATTTAAGAGCTCCATTTTCGGGTTAATGGAGGTGGAGAGAGAGGGTGGGAGGAGGAAGAAGAAGAGGTTGAAGATGGATATGACATGTGGGTCCCATGTGTAATAGAGAGGAGAGGAAGTGAAGGGGTACGGGCCGTCGGATTTGCGACACGTGGCAAGTGAGTGTATGAGAGGCTTTGGATTTTATGAAGGGGTAAGTTGTGGTGGATGGCTAGGATTAAAACGTGGAGAGAGATGGATTTCATCTGAGGGCGACACGTGGCGGCTAGGGATATATTGATTTTTATTTTCGGATTTAATTTCAGGAATTACTAGAAACTTTATTAATACTTCGAAAAATAATATTTAATGTCTAAAAATTCCAGAAAAATCATAGAATATTCCTGGAAGTATTTTAAACTTTAATAAAATATTTTTAATCTCAGATTTGAATTTAATAACTTTATAAAATACTTTTTAACTTTGAAAATTGATTTTAAATTCTAGAAAATTCTCAATAATTACTTAAAAATTTAGGGAAGGCTAGGAAAAAATATAATAAACTATTTTTGGCTTTAATAAAATATTTTAAACACATTTTCTTGCTTTAAAATTTTAAATAAACTCCAAATAAACCCGAATAAATCCAGATAAGACTCAAATACATTAAAATAATTAATAAAAATAAAATTTTTCAGAAAGCGAAAATTTGGGATGTGACAGTCTGAGAGATGGAGTAGAGTTCTTGTTTTCTCTTTCGTGTATCCATCTCAGGATGTGTGAGAGATTAGCAGAGATGGTTGTAAATGATTTTTCATATAATAATTCATGCCTCTGTATCGATTTCAAGAAATCTCGTGTCTGAGTTGTTCTGTTTTATTCTTTCCTGTGTTTTGCTTTGCTCTTTCGTCTCTGTTCTTTGCCTCTTGGTTGTTGTTTGGAGTTCATTTTTGAGAACCTGCAGATCTTTCTCTATTTCTGAACTGGGATTGATTCACCAGGCCATCTTGGCCAGCTATGTCCCGAGAGAAAAGATTTATATCGCAAGTTTTCTTGTCAAATGATCTCTACTGAACTTCCTCTGTTCTTTTCAATTTCTAGGGTTTACTGTGCGGGGAGGCAGAGGAATCAGTTTTTGTTTTTTACTTTCAGTTTTCTTTTCTGGGCCGACAATTCACAGTCAATCATTCTCGGTTTTGTCTCGCTGTCTCCCTTTCTGTTTTGCTGTTTCTTTTTGTTTTTGCTTTCTCTATGCTGCAGTTTCTGGACTGTACTGTTTTCGGTTTAGTCTTTGTACTGATTATGTACTCGGCTGATTCTCTTATTTTCTGTTGGTTCAGTTTGCAGTCTGCAATTTGTGAGCTTTTCTTGTCCGGTCAGACTGAAGATGATATAGCAACTCGACTGCTTCCTGTTCGGTAGTCAGTCCAGGTGGCCGAGGGTCAGTATTCTAGTTTCTGCTTTCTTCCGCTGAAAAAGTATCCGGTCAGACCGGCCATCAAACTACACTCAGACCGCTGCTTCAAGTGAGTTTGGACCGGTTTGAAAAAATTGTTTTCGGCTGGTAGCTCTCTGTTTCTTTTCTTGTCGTCTGCCTGTTTTTAGATTGGAAGTAATTACTGTTTCTTTTCTTCTTGTCGCTGATTTTAGATTGCATTAGCTCCCTGTTTTCAGTTCTTTTCTTGCAGTCTTTTGCCGGTCAGTTCATTATTTTTCAGTTTGCTAACCCTGCTGTCGTCTCGGCTATTGTCATTCCTTTTGTTGGTCTACCATTTTGTTTCATGCTCTGAGTTTCATCATCCAGTAGGCAAACTTCTTCATAGCTATTATAGCTATCAGAGAAGAAGTAAATGTGGATACTTGGGGGCGATTTTTGAAAGGCACCATTCACCCCCCTTTGTCGCCGTTTTCGATCCTACAATTGGTATCAGAGCCAGTTAGCTCTCTTCTATAGATCTTAACCAGCCTGTGAGCCATGGCAATGGATAAGTATTCCACCAAACCCCCAATCTTCGATGGGATCAACTATCCCTTTTGGAAGAGTCGGATGGAGACCTACATACAAGCTCAGGGCTATGCCATCTGGAGAAAAGTGAAAACACGCTGATGTTGACGTGAATGCTAAGGCGAGGAACATCATAATTCAAGGTCTTAGCAGAAGCGAGTTTGATCGCATTTCTCATCTCTCGTCGGCTTACGACATCTGGGTGACCCTCGACGCATACCATGGGGGCACCACCCAGATTAAGACGGTACGATAGGACCAGTTCAAGCGAGATTACAGCAAGTTTAAAATACTCGCTGGTGAGTCCTTGGAAGAGTGTTTTGCGAGGTTTCACAAGATTCTGAGCAATCTCTGAGCGGTCGGTCTCACGTACCCCGACTCGGACAACGCTCGACAGATGCTTTCTGCTTTTGATTTGCGTGTTTGGGAGATGAAGGTGACCACCATCAAGTACACAACCGATCTTTCGATCCTGACTCTTGACATGTTGTATTCCCGCCTCAAGACTCACGAGATTGACATTGTCTCTCGTAGGTCAAAATTGCAATCGATGGCATTGGTCACCGATCCCAGTCCTGCTTCTGGTGTTTTCTCTGATAATGCTACTGGTTTTTCCCTAGCTACTCTCTATAAAGTTACCGATGATCAATTAGAGCAGCTACCAGAAGACCAGTTAGCCCTTCTAGCCAGAAAATTCTCCCATGCATACAAGAGAGTGAGGGACAGAAAGAGGGGTGGGCCGATAATCTGCTGAGTGTGGTGGTCCCAACCACATTCGGGCGAATTGCCCCAAGCTGGAGTAGGGCAAGGGCGACTACGGTGGTGTGAGCAAGAACGACTACACCAACAAGAACCGCAACAAGAAGCCCCAGCTCACGCCCAGGTAAAGAGAAGAAGTTCTGCAACCTTGGCAAAGCCAAGAAGCTCTTCCACCGCATCCTTACCGCCTTCGACGACATCGACTTCAGCGACGTGGAGGGGTGGAGTGACAACGACGGCAAGGATGATCAAGAACCCAAGGACGGTGACGACTTCATTGGCATGTGCTTCGTGGCCCATGAGGGCGATGTCAGCGACAGCGAGCTCTACAGTGACTCCGATGAGGTATGCCCCTCTTACGACCAGCTCAATGATGCATTTCTGAAGCTAGGAAAGTTTTATGCTAGATCTAGAGCTAGGGTTGTGGATCTTGAGAAGGAAGTAGATAGACTGTCATGGGAGCTTACTTCACTTATATTTGCTTCCTCCCGTGACGAATGTGACATGTGTTCTTCTTTGCTTGGAGATATGGAGAAACTAAGGACCTCTTATGATAGTCTGACTTCTGAGTTTGACATGATTAAGGTGGAGAATGTTAGTCTGCTTGCTGAACTAGAGATGAGTAGGGTAGCCGCTCTTTCATCTACTGTTGTTGAGACTACATCTTGCACCTCATGTGAGGATAAGGACAATGCATTTAGAGGTCTTTACACTATGCTCCTTGATCTGCCAGAAACATGTGAAAACTGCAATAGCTTGAAAATAAACTTAAAAAGAGCAGATCAGAAATTTGCTGAATTGAAGGCTTCCTTGCTTGAGCCCATTGTTTCTTGTACCAACTGTCCCAAATTAACCTTTGAGCTTGAATCTGTTTCTAAGCAATTTCAAGAAATGGTTGATCATAACAAGAAAATGGCTCAATATGCTTCTAAGGACCCTGTTAGCTCACCATGCAATAATTGTGAAAAACTAAAATCTGATTTGATTGCTTTGGATGAAAAATATGTGAAGCTAACTAAGAACCTTCTAGTGAAGCCACCAACTGATAGTGAACCCAAGGAAGTGGTAGAGACGCTTAGCGATGAGAACCAAATGGCTAGAAGTAGGACTGTCCCTCTCGCTTCTGACGAAGCCCTCAAAGTTGAGGCGGCTGTGCATGCACATGCCATTCCTTCTTCTTCTTCTTCTTCTCCTCCTGTTGTTGTCTCCTCTTCCCCCTGCTCTTCTTGCACCTGTCTCTTTCTAGAGTGTCAGTATCTTATGAACACTCTTGAGAGATTTGTAGGAGGCAAGAAGAAGCTGAATCTTATTCTAGACTAGTTCAAGATTTGCAAGTTCAATCAAGGTCTAGGATACGATTTTCTTGAGGATGTTAGGAAGCATCCACCTGCTGTTCTCAGACCTATAGCAGTAGGTGTGATCGAGGTCAAGCCCAAAAGCAAAAAGGTTGAGTTCAAATCTGTGGGCTTTGTCCAAGGGATCTCTGACAGTAAGGTGGTAGCACCTGGTGCTTCGACCTCCCAGAAGGCGAAGTTTCATTGTACCTTCTGTCAGAATGATGGAGACATGATCGAGAGATGCTTCAAGCACGCCAAGATTGCACAGAGAGATTGTGTTCACGATCATAGGCGTATTCAGGGTCAGCCCCAGACCTTGAGTGCACCTAAGACCAACACGAGGCTTAGGGTTGATCATTCTGAGGTGTTTAGGCAGCATCGAGGACTTGGCTTTTCCGGTGTTTCCGATGTTCATCCTCGATTTGCTTCTGCTCATGATATCTGCCGTTTTGAGGGTGGATCTCATTTTCCCCATCGAGACAGCTACCCGCGGTGAGATTAGCATGTTGCCGGTGCACCGACTCGCTCTTCTGTAGTAGTCGAACCCAGCAACAACTTCAGGTCTGCTCGTAGACCTTCTGGCTTTCTGACGGAGAGCGTAGGGAATTAGAGGTTAGTCGTGTGTGACTACTTCTGCTCGTGTGACTCAGTATTGGGTTCTAAAATCTCTTTTGATTTATCCCAGTACTGAGCCGTTTCTCTCTCGTTGACTCAGGTTCACCGGGCGGGGAAGGGAGAGGTTTGGCTCGTTGACTCCGGGTGTTCTCGACACATGGCCGGAGATTCTCGTTGGTTCTCTTCCCTAGCTCGAGCTCCAGGTGATGAGACGATCACCTTCGGAGATGCCTCTTCTGGACGCATCATCGCCAAAGGTACAATGCGCGCTAATGAGTCTTTCATTTTAAAAGATGTTGTCTTAGTAAGTAAGCTGCAATACAATTTGCTTGCTGTTTCTCAGCTTACCGATGACAGTTTTGAGGTGAGCTTTAAGAAAAATGCTTGCAAAATTCTTGATTCTTCGGGGAGTCTGGTTTGCAGGATTTCTAGATATGGGAGGATCTTTCGTGCTGATTTTGTTGAGTCTTCTGGTGATCCTCTCAGGTGCTTAGTTGCTTCTGAGTCCCGTGACCTCACTTTCTGGCATAGGAGATTTGGTCATATTGGATTTGACCATTTGACTCGAGTTAGCGGCCACGATCTCATTCGTGGTCTGCCTAAACTCAAGATGGTCAAAGATCTAGTTTGCGCTCCTTGTCGGCATGGCAAGATGGTTGCCGCTTCTCATCCCCCGGTCACAGTGACAATGACCGATGCACCAAGACAGCTGCTTCACATGGGTACAGATGGTCCAGCTCGAGTGCAGTCAGCAGGAGAAAGGGGTATGTTCTTGTCGTGGTCGATGACTTCTCGAGGTACTCTTGGGTGTTTTTCTTAGGCTCGAAGGATGAGACATTTACCCATTTTTGGGGTCTGTTTAGTCGGCTAAGACCTGCAAGTAGACAATGCTAAGACGGACACAAATTTAATGTAGCAAACAAAAAACTAACAGATTAAAAGGCACAACAGGGTTTGGACAGCGGAAATTAACTCTTTTTGTGGGGCAATTTTTCTGGACTATGGGAAATAAAAATCAATCTACTAACTAGGGATACACAAAATTCCTACAGGTCAACTGAAGCTCTCATACCAACTGATGAGGCAATTGGGCCCCGATCTTCCAATAGGATGATAACTTCGATTTTGGTCGAGGTGAATCTTGCGATCTGACTACAACCGTACGATGTTGCTTGCGCCTTAGCAATCGCTGAACCAACCCCAAGATGTTATCAACCCTACCAAGAACGCGGTTGACCTAACCACGAAGGTCTATTCCTGCATGCAATCGAAGAACATGCAAGAACAAGATAACAAGCAATCTGAAATTGCAAATATGTATATTGAGTTCAAAATGTGGGATTCCGAAGGATGTCTTGACAGGTGGTCATCCGACACAACAAAAGAACAGAAATTTGCACAATAACTAAACCTAAACTCAATGAAATCCAAAGAGTTCAAAGGGGGTAGAGAGCGAATATATGAGTTGGAGAAGAGAGAGGGGTGGCCAAGGGTCGTCCTAGGGTTGGACACCCACCCTAAAAACAATTACAAAGCCCTTGGGCCCAATTGGAGGTGGCGCAACACCTTCAATCTCGGATTCAGAAATAGTCCTGACTTATTTCAGTGATATCTTTCTGTACAGAAGGAATGTTGAGGTGAGGCTAGATCCATTGGAAATAGGATAAAATAATCTTTTAATCAAGTACTCACCCATCCCAAACGGACTTCGGATGCGAATTCTATGCATGTTGGAAGTTGGTCCTATCAGGCTGAATCAGCGTCGGATTGTTTTAGCGATTGTGATGTGACCAAAAGGTTTCTGAATTTGAGGCCTTACCCATTGGATGGGCCTTGGAATAATATTTCCAACAAGCTCATGAACACCTAAATCGGACTCCGTTTGTTAAAGTTATGGCCGTTTTATTACAGGCCTGTCTGGCTGTCCCGAACCGAATCCGAATTGAGTTTTGAGTTGATTCCGAGTTTGATTTCAGTTGGGCTTGAGGAAATTCCGAATTGAGCTTGGAAAACCTCATCCAAAACATGGACTTTAAGTTCTTGGACCTCTCCCCTTCTGCCCTCCCATTGCAAGGCTTCTCCTTGGCCTTCTTCTTCCTTTTTTTTCTCCATTGCTGTAAGGACCCAGATTTTACAATTCGGATTTTTCTTTGATTCCACCGCACTATTCCCTGGATCAGTAGATAGTGCTCACAGATTATAGTTCTGAATATCAAAGTACATATCATGCGGAAGCATAAATATAATAGAAGACTTACTCATGGGCCGATTAGGCCGAAAACATTAAATTGCAGCAGCGGAAGAACGAAGCACATAGGTGGGA
This sequence comes from Dendrocalamus latiflorus, assembly GCA_017311315.1. NCBI lineage: Eukaryota > Viridiplantae > Streptophyta > Magnoliopsida > Poales > Poaceae > Dendrocalamus > Dendrocalamus latiflorus. Next base: position 45,045,765 of record CM029627.1, read on the forward strand.
CCTTCAGGATATGCCCATAGGCATCCAACTGGAGGTTCGCGACCTAACCCTTGGCGACTTCATCTTCTCTTCCATCATAACCAAAAGTATTGCTGAAGCGCGGTGATCTCATTCCTGCTTCTGGATTTGTTATGAGAGCGAGTGTGAGCACACTAACGGCCACCGTGCTCCGCGAGCCAATACACAGAATGCAAATAAATAGTATGTATGGCTTATCAAAGGAGAGGCTCGGGTTATTTTATTTGCCAAAAACCGCTTTTAACAGCATTATTATTATTTAATCTTAGTGTTATTGATGCTACCTAAACTCCACATAACGGTTGTCATAATTGACTTAATCCACCGAAAATACACTTTCTTTATTGATTGTTGTCTAAGACTCCAAACAGCGAGTGACATCATTTATTTAATCCATCGATCATACTTTGTATTAAGAATTCCTAATAATCCAATCTAGTAATTACTATTCATCAGCTCCTCACTCCTAAATTCTAATGATTCTCTAACATATTTACTTTCAAATTCACTGATATCATTTGTATCAGGACTCCCTAACAATTCAATCCTTTTGGTTATTGATCCAAGACCATGATTTGCTCTTCCGATATCAATCTTATTTTCCATTATCTACCTTTAACTAGTCCACCAAGTATATCAACGATCAAGTCTTTGATTTACTATTATATATCCACCAAGAATATCAGTGATCAAGTCTACGACTCGCTAGTATACATCCACCAAGAATATCATTGATCAAGATTATACTCCAATATTTGCTATTTTTCATCCCAATTCCCAAAAATTTCATTTCATCCATCTAGTATTTGACCAAAACCTATTAATCCCATTATCGCCAACATCTTCCAAGAATTTATATTGTTTATCAGTGTTGTAATCCAGCAATTACCGTTGCACTCCCTAATTCTCCGAAAATCATTTAAATCATCTTTCTAGCCTATATATTCATTTAGGCACCACCAATTTATTTCTCCCCGAATCCGCACTATCATTTTCACCTTAATGATTGACATGAATCCACCAACAACTTTATACGGTTAACACAATCAACCATCTACTTTTCTTACGACTCTATCTATTCTTCCTGACATTTATTTTGTGAGATGTATTATCATTATTCAGAAATAATACATAGAAATTTCCTGAGACCTAGCAATTTTTGAACAAAAACATAATGTGTAAGAGAATGCAATAATAATAGCGATGCAGATTCCATCCACCGTTACATGGCATCCGCACCATATGCTAACATTTCAGCGTTATAACCGCTTACATTACCACTAGGACGACACCCAGGACAACTCAAATCAGGGCTTTCCACTGCCCTTCACTTTTCCAATCCCATCCATAAAGCATTTTGAAATAGAACTATATCTGGTTAAGTTCCCATGTCCGCCCTTGACCATGGGCACGGCTATTCGAATAGTTTTGACTCTGTAGAGTTTGTACACTTTCACCACAAGAGACAATCAACTCGTTGCCCCACACGATTCCTTAGTCATGTGGTTGAGCAGACCATCACAATGACTTTTCAAAGTATCTAGTCCCTTTTGTTATCTCACTCTATGGGCCATTCCCACTTGCGGTGGGTCCCATACGGTGCACGGGATGTTTCCCACGGTTATTAGCGTTATTCGGGCTGGGAAACTTCACCCTCCACTCGGTGTCCCTTTAGGCCTCCCTTTGCCCTTGCATATCCACTCCTATCCACTACCGGTGAGATGATTCCGGGGGGTTTCGATAAATTTACTTAGCCAAGTTGTACTTTACAGACTTGTGGTTGTACTGTTTTACACAGGAGGTCATGACAAGATTCGGTCCTTAGGATTACCTGGGCGGTTTTACCACACTCCACAATTAGTGCTTCCACTGCACCACATACCAGCCCCCAAATCATCCGCCCAAATATTTAAGCAAGTTGGGGTTTTTGAGAGCATAAAATAATCATATCAAAATATACCAGTCATTCCCACCATGACTGCCCAAATCAGTTTCTCGTGATTAAAGATGGTAATGATGCTTGGGGCATTTCAGCGCCCCTGAGTATCTATGCAGTACTAAGCATGGCGTATAATTAGAGACTTATTTTCAAAAGGTTACTATTATAATTTTGCTAGGGCGACAAGGTTCACACATTCAAGTATTCCAAAGGAGGTGTAATATTAATCAAGTCAATTAATAGGCATATAACTAGAGTTTTGAATTAATCATGTATTTGCATATAAAATAACAGCATGCAATTTGATAATTTAAACTAAAAAATAATTTTGCAGAAAATGTAGGATCAACATGATCAAAGTATTGACTCGCCTGACGCGGTTTGGCGGACTTGAGCTCACACGATGATTCTCTTGAGCTTCTATTCTTTATCTTCACTTTGCTCTAACCACGCTTGATCCGTGGAATCTTCAGGACTCCAGTTGCTAACTACGCGACAAACGACTGAATCCAATAAAAGCAAATAACTCAAAAGATCCAAATAAATCCGAATAAACTCAATTTAGTTTTATTGTGTGTTAATGGGTGATTTTGGTTATTTGAGGTAAGGTCGATGGTAGAGTACGATGACTTGATCTTTTTATTAACAATTTCTTTTATTATTTTGGTATTTATCAAGGAAGTTCCATGAGCTAGGTTAAACCTATGAATTGGTGTATTTTGTCGAGTGCTAATGTTCAGGGCATGTGATATATATTATAATATATATATATATATATATATATATATATATATATATATATATATATATATATATATATATATATATATATATATATATATAATGTTTGCAAATTTTAGCTTACCAAGTTAGCCTTATAGTCTAGGGTATGTCATTTTGTGGTACAACATTTTATGTACTATCATCTATCGTCCGACTAAGTTTGATTTGAATTGGGGTCTATTTATCTATCCCATCTTGATATATATACAATTATGCTCAACACTATTATGTACTAATGCTAGTGTAAGATTTAATTAACGGCACTAATATTATCTTGCTTATGCTCTATTTACCACTAGGCTTAGTTTTATTTCTAATCTTAGTTTAAACTTAGCTATCTGAGCAAAGCTTGGTATGTATCATTTTATGTGATCCTATTCACTCGTGTTAATGGTAACAGGTTCAATTTAGAGTATGTATATGTCGGTGAGATTATTTCGAATCTTGATGACCTAGGGCTTTCATATTAAAATATGTCACTGGAGTTGGTTTAATGGTGGCATGGTAAATATTGGGCATATATTGGACTATAGACATTTATCCACATCAACTTCTCCTCATTAATGCCTTTAATAAATAGTTAGATTTAAATATTAAAGTCGCATTAATTAATTATCATATACTAACCAAGTTTAAATCTCACATAAACTCTTTAAAAACTGATTTAAATTTTATTAGTTTCCATAGACTACCCCTAATTTTTCCTTTAATTTAAAAATGATTAAAGGAGGCAGTAAAATATTAATAAAATAAAAAAATGTAAAATGGTGTGGCCGGTGGAAATCGAATTCGAAACCTCAGTTGTGTAAGTGTCAAGCGCACGCTCGGGTAGCCACTGGGCCATTGCCCATTTACCGATTGGCTAACGGGAACCAATAGCTATATGCTTCCTATGGCCAGGGCAAAACAGAGCAACTACGGCGGCCCTTGGTGGTGGACTCGCCGGCGGTGGCTGGTGGCCGGGGAGGAGGTAAGAACCAGTAAAATGAGCCGTGGGGAAGAGGAGGAAACTTTGGGAGGCGGCGCGGTAGTCGGGGCGGCGACGGGGTGGCCGGGAGGCAGCCTGAGGCGGCCAGCGGCGGAGGTAGGAAGGGGGCGGTGGCATCGGCGTGGAGGGAAGGAAATCCAGTGAGTGCGCAGGCAATAGGGCCACAAAGGAAGCTTACCCGGTGGTCGTTCGGGCCGGAGATGGTCGGAGGCGGGCCGGCAGCGTGAGTCGGCGGTGGCGCGGGTATGCCCACGGCGCTGGCGAGTTAGGGTGGAGGGGAAGCACCGGTGGCAGCGGGGGAAGGTACGGGGCGGTGTGGTGGAGCTCCACCGGCGAGGAATCGGGCTGGCGTTGACTGTGGGGGAGGCAACGGTGAGATTGGCGGCGGTGGTCTGCGCACTGGGGAAGAGAGAGGGGAAAGGGGAAGAAGATAGTGGCGCACGCGGGGAAGAAATGGTGAGCCAGCAGCTTCTTGTAGCTGCAGTGAAGCGGGGAGACGCGGAGGACCGGGCGGAAGCAGCGAAGGCGCGGGGCTCAGCGGAGGCGCAGGGCTTGGCACGGCAGCGACGTGGGGGCACAGAGAGGGTGATGGGGCGGCGGGGCAGGCATGCGCGCAGGGCATGAGTGGCTCGAGTCGCACGGCGCGCGTGGGCGCACAGGAAGGGAGACGTGGAGCAAGCGTGGCCAGGAGCAGGGAAAAAAAGAAAAGGGGCAGAGGAAGGAGGTAAAAGAAAGAGGAGGCTGTTCGGCCTGCTGGAAGTGAGAACAACTGGTAGGAAGAAAAGAAAAGAAAGGGAAGAGAATAAAAGGAGCGGGGCCCGCAGGGCAGTGAGAGCATGGGAAGGAAGTGGTAGATTGGAAAAGAGAAGAAAATGTTTGGGCTTCATTTTGAATCTCAGATTTCTAAATTAACGTTTGTCTCATATTTATGATCACCTATTTTTGCCTGATATTTAGAGTTTAAGCTTTGATTTTTTTTAACAATTAAATGAAAGTTTCTATTATTATTATTGTTTAGGTTATATGTGTGTATGTGTGTGTATATATATATATATATATGTATATATATATATATGCATATGTGTTTGTATTTTATTCATTCACTTTTATTGCCATTTATGTCATTATTTCTGAAATGAGATTTTATATTTTAACTCAGGTTTCTCCCTCTTTATACTGGATCATCTTTTCAGATTCATATTTAAAATTTTATCTTTCTATTATTTGCACCTTTCCTTTTAGGGTATTACTAATGTTTGTTTCTTTTTGAGCTTCTTAAATTTTTGGAACCTCAACCAAATTCCAGAAAAATGCCATAAAAATCCAAACTCAAATAAAATTTATTGCAAAACCATTCAAGAAATTCATATTTTAAATTTCAGATTTTTCAGGATGTTACAAACGCTTTGGCGCCGGCCTCCCTCTCGGTTCGAAAGTATTCCATTTGTCAAAACTGAGAATGAACAAAGTAGTGACATGAGGTAGCATTATATTCTCATTTAAAATATGTTGAAGCTGAAGAAACGAATTCACCTTTAGTTCTATCTTGATATTAGGCACTATGGTCGTGCGTGTTTGTGGCGTGGTCACATCATCCTCCCCTTCTTGACAGAAAACCGTCCTCGGTTTTAACATATGTGTAGCCTCACGTATTGCATGATCTTGATCATAAATCTCGGTACATGATAACAAATGCAATAAATCCTCATTATGTAATATCATAAATTCTTTATCAAGCAAAGTAAAACCTCCTTGAAATGAGCTCACCTGATAATTTAAGTGATGCATAGGAGCTCTTGTAATTCGAACAACAAACATAGCAAATATGGTTGTATCCATAGAGTACATGTTCTTATCATTCTCCCCTTCTTGCAAACAAAGCCGTCCTCGGCTTTTGATAAGCTGAACATAGGGTAACAAAGAGCCAAGGTGTATGCATGGTATATGTGTATGTCATCCGTTTTAGTAGGTCTTCGTTGTTGCACAATTAATGTTATAAAACAGCAGCGATCATAAAAGCTCATTGTATTATTAACCCAAGAGTAAAGCAGCGATCATAAAAGCTCATTGTATTATTAACCCAAGAGTAATCATATATGTCAATGAGCAAATCCAAATTTCTCACACAACAATTATTGCAACTAGTTTTGCAAATGTAAGTGAAGCATTTATGCAATTCAAATATCTAAAGTTGTAAACTTGCAGTGGTGGCACATATGGGCAAAGCTACAACTTTTGAAATCAAGCAAAGTTATTCCATATAATCATATCTCAATGGAGCAATAACAAATTAATCAAGTAAGGGTGAAAAGATTTGTAAATTCATCCATAATTCATCATCTTTATTTAGATTGTCCATACTAGATGGTGCAAAAAGAGATGGACAAATAGGCATTGGATGAGTACTAAATTTTACTTCCCTCTCATATTGACCAAGTTTCAGCACACAAGAATTGTTGTCCAAAACAGTAAGCTTCAATTCATCCATGTGATCACAAGTTATGCATATTTGATATACAAGAAATTGATTTTCTACACCATAATCTCCAATCAAATTAAACTTATACCCAGGGGTGTAGGCACTAAACAAGTATTTTGAACATGCAAGTTAAAAAACTTTCTGCATAGCATGTGACAATTTCATAGGTAGATCCAACATAATGTAACACAATGAATTAGCAGGAGAAATTCTAGTCAAAACTTCTTTATATCTAACCAAAGCCACATGATCATTGTATGTGATTAATTCATCACATGAATCACTCAAAACAACAGGCAATTCAATTATTCTTTGACAAGGTGCACTTAACTTGTTCTCAACACTCAAATCAATGCAGTGTGAATTCTCTACTTGAAATATGGGCGTGTCAGAATTTGTTTCCACTAAGTTTTGCTCTAAAATAGCATGAACAGTGCATAATTGTAGTTCTTCACAAGCATACTCACTGTGAGTGATGATAGCACCATGACCTTTACCATTTTGGCTCCCCTTAGACGATGTAGGTGCATCCATCTCCTCATCTTCGTTCTCAACCAATGGAGTCGATGGTTCAATCAGCTCATGCTCCTCTTTGATATAGTTCTCAACTACCTGCAAGTTGTTAGTCACAGAAAAAGGCACAAATACGAGTTTGTTCTCATGTTTCTTATCATCAAGCACTCTCAATTTCTCCTCAATCTGACGTTCAACATTACAAGCAAGTATAAACAAATGAGGGAGAGAATTATATTCGTTGTGAATGAGAAGGTCCTGAATTTCTTTATTAAGCCCACGTAAGAATCTATTCTCTGTAGCTTCAGCACGTTCCTCTAAGCCACAACACAATAAACGAGTTTTTAATTCATGATAATATTCTCTTACAGTTCTACTTCGTTGTTTTAAACGTTACAATTTAGCTAGCAAATAATCAGCATGATATTTAGGAACAAAGTGATCTCTTAAATGTTTCTTTAATGCATGCCACGTTTGAGGCACTCTTCCAAGTCTACTTAAGTACTTCCACCAAAGTATTGCATCATCAATAAAAACACTAGTGGCAGCTCTAATCTTTTGCCTATCAAACCAATCATAATATTCAAATTCTTTATCTAGCACTATCTCCCAGTCAATATAGGCATCAGGATCAAATTCACTACCAAATGATGGCGAAGTGATTTTAGTTTTACCGGACATACTATCACGATCATACACCTCTCGTGGTGAAGAAGCCTGTCTCAAGCGTGCATCTTCCTCATGAATTTTTTTGAGCTCCCGATCAATGGCTCGAAGATGTGGATCTATCTCGTAATCATCCCATGAACCTGCCATAATTAGTAGAAAACAAGGAAAAAAATCTCAAGTATATGTTCCTATCAACTTCTAGGATATGGAGTCCCAAATCAAGTAACGCATCTCTCAAGCTCTTACCAAATTCTTACAAGTTCTTACCGAAGCAAACAGGTGGTGCAACCGGTGGCTGGTTCATGATAAATCTGACTTAGGTGATAAGTAAAGCGATTGCAAGGGACGATTCGACATGATCGGCTGCTTGGTTAGTATAAGGTGTAGCTTGGAAAGCTCGATATGTAGCAATAGAGAACAATCAGTTAATTTCAGAAATTGCACATAATTGAATTATAGTTCGTATCTAGTTCTTAGCCTATGTTGCTGATCAACGAAGGATGGAAGAAGGCTAAAATAAGTGTATGGCAATGTATAGGAGTGGTAAATACAAGATAATTCAATTGAATGCAATCTGGAATTGAAGAGCACAAGGATTGACCCAAAACTTGAAAACTGAAGATTTTTGTCCACTGGACAGTACGTCAGTATTTCGGCTGTAACTTTTTGTCAGTTGCCTTTTTTTCAATGATTCTTATTTTATCCGTTTCCTGACGTCTTGTTCTACATCTTTTGTTTTGGGACCAAGTTCTGGAAACCTACTGAAAAATTCGCACAAAATTCACAAATAACGACTGTTGCAGATTCAATTCAGAAATTTGGGTCAAATTTCACCGCAGATATCTCTTAACAGCCTTACTGTAATGACATGAAATTGTATATGAAGATAGATAATGAAGTTATGAATCTAACGGAAGTGGTCTCACTCAAAACAAATCACGGAATCAAAAGTTATGGCTTTTTTGGTGGCGGTTGCAGAGAAAGGAAAAAATCAGCCGAATTGGAATTAGGGTTTTGGTGGGGAAAATTTTTTTGTTTGGATTTTTATAGGAATAAAGATATGACCAGCAACTAGACAATGCTAAGACGGGCTTTAAGTTCTTGGACCTCTCCCCTTTTGACCTCCCATTGCATGGCTTCTCCTTGGCGCCGGCCTCCCTCTCGGTTCAAAAGTATTCCATTTGTCAAAACTGAGATTGAACAAAGTAGTGACATGATGTAGCATCATATTCTCATTTAAAATATGTTGAAGCTGAAGAAACGAATTCACCTTTAGTTCAATCTTGATATTGGGCACTATGGTCGTGCGTGTTTGTGGTGTGGTCACATCATGAGCATGATGGGCGAGTTGAGCTTTTTCCTTGGCTTCCAGATCAAGCAGACTCGAGAGGGTACTTTCTTGCATCAGGGCAAGTACATTCATGACCTCATGAGACACTTGATCCAGATGAGGATGGTGAGTTAGTTGATCAGAAGGAATATCACAGCATGATTGCCTCCCTCTTGTACCTCACTACCTCGAGACCGGACATACATTTCTCCGTGTGTTTGTATGCTCGATTTCAGGCTTCTCCTCGCGTATCTCACAGCCAGGCGGTGAAGCTCATCTTTCGATACCTTCGAGCTACCATTGACTATTGCATCTGGTACTCTTCATCTTCCTGTCTTTCTCTCAGAGCCTACTCGGACGTAGACTTTGCTGGCTGTAGGATAGATAGGAATAGTACTTCTGGCACTTGCCAATTCATTGGCACTTCTCTCGTCTCCTAGTCTTCTAGGAAGCAGTCTAGTGTTGCACAGTCCACCGCAGAGGCCGAGTACGTTGCTGCCGCTAGTTGCTGCAGCCTGGTGCTTTGGATGGCTTCGACCCTGCGAGACTTTGGGTTAGTCATAGATAGTGTTCCACTCTTCTGTGATAACACTTCTGCCATCAACATTGCCAAGAACCCAGTGCAACTTTCTCGGACCAAGCACATTGATATCATATATCACTTCCTCCGAGACCATGTGGAGAAGGGTGACATAGTGCTCCAAGTTTGTGGAGAGTGACCACCAGTTGGCTGATATCTTTGCCAAGCCTTTAGATAGCTCTAGGTTTTCAACCTTGCGGAGAGAGCTTGGGGTGGTCTGTCCTTATGGACTGTTGTGAGGGGGAGTTTTGTGCTTCATGCTTTATCCTGTCTTTTATGCTCTTACTCCTTTCTGTTGCATTGCATATGGGTGCATTGGGATAGTCCTTCTAGCATAGATTAGAATGGTTTTCTCATCTAGTTTCTTAGACTTCTTCCTCTCATCTTATGATTCTAGGATGCTGCTTATTAGCTGTCTCTCTTCTCACTAGGTTGAGTTTACTCACTTCTTATAGGTCTAGCGAGGGTTGGGCCACCCTTGGGTAGATAGGGAACGTGTTTACTCCTTAATGTGTTAGAAGACCAGCTGATAGTCCTAGTGTCATATGGGGTAGATGAGAGTCAGCCTGAGCCATAGTATTCCTCTATATCTTTTCTATGCTTTAAGGACTGCCTTTTTTGATTTCTTTGCCAGCTTCTCATTTTTTTTGCTTTAGTTCAGGGGGAGTTCATTTGGGAGTTTCTAGATCTTAATGGTGACATAACTCAACTTGAACTAAAAGTGCATCACATGTTGAGAGGGAGCTGGATTTTCTTGCATTCTGCATTGTAATATATCTACATGGAGCCTTGATTATTATCCTTTTATGACATGTTTACAATGCATTACATCTTGCCATAATATGTGCTAAATTGCTAGATTTATCATGACTTTATATGTGTAGTCTAGTCTTTGCCATGATAGGTTGATTAAAATGCACAACTCGAATTAAATCATGTCATGTTAGCTCTTGAGACTAGTTTATCTTTAGTTATCCTCTTATGATTCATGTCATATCAAATAGGCTGAGTTGAGTCTTGAATCTATATTGAGCTTTAGATTGAGCTATGCTAGTTCTTTTATGAAGCATGAGTTATTATTGTGTTCTTGTTCTTGAACTAAATTCAACAAAAGCAAAAGATCTGTTTTGTGCGAAAGAACTGATCTCACCAATCTTTTCTCATGAGACTGCTTGCCATTGCACTAGGCAGGAACTCAGGGGGAGTTTTGGACCAAGATCATCTTCTTAAGCTTCTAACTTGGAGTGGTCGCATAAGGCTTGAGATCTAGCACATGACTAAACAAAATTTTGGTTGGAAGCAACCATGAGTTTCTAAAAGGAAAAACTTGTTAATTGTGCTACATTTGCTTAGTTATACAAAGACCAAGTACTTGAACAAATGTCTCATTATTGAACTTGTAGCACTCTAAATTGACTCAATACTAGCTTCTTGATTCCACTAAGAATATTGTAACATCCTAAAAAATCTGAAATTTGAAATATGAATTTCTTGAATGGTCTTGCAATATATTCTATTTGAGTTTGGATTTTTATGGTATTTTTAATGGAATTTGGTTGAGGTTCCAAAAATTTAAGAAGCTAAAAAAACAAACATTAGTAATGTTATAAAAGGAAACATGCAGATAAGAGAAAACAGGAATTTGAAATACGAATCTGAAAAGATGATCCATCAAATAAAGGGAGAAATTTGAATTAGAGCATAAAATTTCATTTTTGGAAATAATGGCATGAATAACAATAGAAGCAAGCAAATGAAATACCAACATATATGGATATATATACATACCAAAATTTTGCACCCACCAAACATTAGTGACAAGAATATATAAGTATAAAATTAGGTGAGCAAGAGGGAATGAATAAAACATGAATTCTATACATGTATATACAAACACAAATACACAAACCAAAATAAAAAAAATATAAAGATGGAGCCAGGCCGGCCACCAGCCCGGCCCAGCTCCCATCTCTCCCGCCCTCATCTCTCTGGCCGAAGCAGCCCAACCCCGCGACCCCGCTCCCTTTCCCGCCTCGGCCGGCCCAGCCCAATCCCACGCCCACCGTCGCTGCCACGCGGGCCCCTACTCCCTCCCCACCTCCTCTCCCTGGCCAGCGGGCCCGATCCCGCGCCTAGCTTCTTCCCCTTCTTCTCCCAAGTGCACCTGGACCCGCACTCTCCTCCGCGCGGCTCCGGTCAAAAAGCTGGGCGACACGGCCGCGAAATCCAAGCCGAGCAGCAGCGCAGAGATGACACAAGCAAATTTCCCCGAATCCCGCTGCCTGCCTACGCACGCTAGTCATGATTCCCGCGACAGCCCCGTCGCCTACCCTCGCCTCACTGTCCCTAGCGCCATGCCGCGCCGACCTGCTCCCGCCGCCTATAAGACCCCAGCCGAGACCCCCAAATCGCACCGCCCTCCTCCACCTATTCTCCCCTCTTGCGGAATCGAGCCCCCGCGCGCCCAAGCTCGCCGGTCGCCTGTTCTTCTTCGTCGCCGGCCGTCCGAGGGATCGGCCGATTGGAGCCATCTCCGGCCGATTCCGTTGCCCGGGAGCTCCACCGTGGCCCCGCCAACCTGTCCCCACCGCCGGCCAAAGCTCCCCGCCACCCCCACCTTGCCGGCGCCGAAGTCCCTCCCCAAGCCGCCGCCACCGCACGCCGCCGCCCTAGCTCCGGCACCTCTCGGCCTCCACCGCCACCACCGTCGGCTTCCTTGTGACCCCGGCATCTCGTTTTGGCCGTCACCACCGACCATCCGGCCGCCCCTCACCGATGACCCCACCGCCCGTAGCCGGCCCTGATTTCCTCTGTTTCAAGGTGAGGCAGTGTCGGCTTAAAAGGCTCACGCGTCCTATATGGTCAGGAAAGACCGTGAGACCGACTGGCTACTGGCGCTATCCCTTCCTTCTCCCCCCCGACTCCCTCGGCCGCGCGCGTTCGAGCCCCCAGTTTCGCAGCGCGCCGAGGATGAGTTTTGTTATTTTTCGGTCAGCGCGGGTAGGCCCCACCTGTTAGTGGCTGCTAGCCGAGCGGCCCACTGACAGCCGGGCCCCACCTATCAGTGACCGAGTGAAAATAGGCATCACTGCCATGAGGGCCCCACCTGTCAGAGTTTATTATTTTCTAGATTTAATTGAACTGAAAACTTTGAATGGGCATAACTTATTCATTTTAACTTCAAATTGAATGAAACAAATTTCTAAATTCATCTAAATTCAAGATCTATCCAATGGAACTAGAACTAGAAATTTTAGAGCTCATATCAAACTTTGGTGAAAATTATGGGTAATTGGGAAATTATCTAGGGAGCCTAATAAATGTAAAAGGGATATAGAACATGATTGTTTAATATTTAATATTGGACGAAGTATCATGTATTCATAATTGTGCTCTCATTATTTATTTTAAACCTGCATATTAGTTAAGGCATTAATAAAGAGAAACAACTTTGGCTAAATATCCAAACTTAGTAAAGATGCTCTTAATCATAATTAAAACATATGTTCAATATTTAACATGCTGTCATCTAATAAATCTCAGTGATGTACCTTATTAAATAGCAATAATGAAATACCACCTTGTACAAAAATCTCCGCCTAGATAAATAAATCTAAATTAAATAGAGCTAGACCTAGTAATCACCAAAGTATAGACAAAATATCAATAGTACTATTAATTAAATTTTAATGTAGAATTGATGATAATGATGGACATGACTGAATATAGCCAGCTAGGGCTCAAACAAATGGAGCCTGATTCAAAATAAGTTATGCCTTGTAACAACTAAGTGTACATAAAATATCACACCATACAAGGCTGAGAACCCGGGCTCTAGTATTAATTTGGTAAGCTAAAATTTGTATACCCCGCATATGGTGTATGCCCTGAACAATAGCACTCAGCAAAATAATGCTCAGTAAACTCGCACACCAATTCATAGGTCTAACTTAACTTATGGAACTTCCTTGATAAATGTAAAAGTAATAAAAGAGATTATTAATAAAAGATCAGGCATCACCAGCCTTGCCTCAAATCACCCGAATAACCCATTAACTCATAATAAAACTAAAATTGAGTTTATTCGGATTTATTTGAATCTTTTGAGTTATTTGCTTTCATTTGGATTCAGTCGGTTGTCGCGTAATTAGAAATTGGGAATCGTGAGGATTCAGTGGATCCAGCAAGATTAAGCGCGAAGTGAAGATAAAGACCAGAAGCTCAAGAGAAATCATTGTGTGAGCTCAAGACCGCGGTAAACCGTGCCAGGTGAGTTACTTTGATCATGTTGAACCTACATTTTCAGCAAATTATTTTGATTTAAATTATCAAATTGCATGCTGTTATTTTATATGCAAATACATGTTAATTTAAGATTCTAGTTATATGCCTATTGTTTACCTTGAATAATATTACACCTCCTTTGGAATATTTGAATGTGTGAATCTTGTCGCCCTAGCAAAATTACAATAGTAACCTTTCGAAAATAAGTCCCTAAATATACGCCATGCTTAGTATTGCATAGATACTCGGGGGCGCTGAGATGCCCTAAGCATCATTATCACTTTTAATCGTGAGAAAATTTGGTTTGGCAGTCATGGTGGTAATAACTGGTGTATGTTGGATATGATTATTTTATGCTCCTCAAAAACCTCAAACTGCTAATCTATCTGGGCGAATGGTTCGGGGGTATGGTGCAGGGGTGCACAAGAGTGTGGTTTGAGGTAGGACCGCCCAGATACCACTAAGGACTGAATCTTGTCATGACCTCCTGTGTAAAACAGTACAACCACAAGTCTGTAAAGTACAACTTGGCTAAGTAAATTTATCAAAATCCCCAGACTCATCTCACCGGTAGTGGATGGGGAGTGGATACGCAAGGGCAAGGGAGGCCTTAAGGGACACCAGTGGAGGGTGAAGTTTTCCCAGCTGTTCTAAGTGTTGCGGGAAGTTGAGAAGCCCGGCTGCGTTAGTAACTATGGGGAAACATCCCGTGCATAGATGGGACCCACCGCAAGTGGGAGAAGCCCATAAAGTGAGATGACAAAAGGGACTAGATACTTTGAAAAGTCACTGTGATGGTCTGCTCAACCACATGACTAAGGAATCGCATGGGGCAACGAGTTGATTGTCTCTTGTGGTGAAAGTGTACAAACTCTACAGAGTCAAAACTATTCGAATAGCCGTGCCCACGGTCAAGGGCGGACATGGGACCTTAACCAGATATAGTTCTATTTTGAAAACTTTGTGGGTGGTATTGGAAATGTGAAGGGCTACGGATAATCCTGATTTGAATTGTCCTGGGTGTCGTCTTAGTGGTAAGTTAAGCGTTTATAAGCTGAAAAATAAGCATATGGTGCAGATGCCATATATGGTGAATGAAAAATCTGTATCACTATTAATGCTATTGCATTCTTTACACACATTACGATTTGGTTCAAACTGCTAAGTCTCAGGAGATTTATATGTATCATATTTCAAATGCAATTTACGGCGAATAAAATAACCTGAGCTTTCCTTTGATAAGCCATGCATATTATCTATTTGCATTTTGTGTGTTGGCTCGCGGAGCACAGTGGTTTGTGCTCACCCTCGCTCTCATAACCAATCCAGAAACAGAGTTCAAGTTACTACACCTCAGCAACATGACTGGCAACATGGTGAAGAAGATGAAGATGGCAAGAATTAGGTCACGATCCTCCAGTTGGCTGCCTGTGGGCATGTCCTGAAGGTCCCACATGTGTGCTTCATTCTTCCGCTGCTGCAATTTATTGATTTCGGCCTAATCGGCCCATGTGTAAGTTTACTATTATATTTACGCTTCCGCATGATATGTATTTTGATATTCAGAACTGTATCTGTGAGCACTATCTACTGATCCAGGGAATAGTGCGGTGGAATCACAGAGGATTCCGGATTGTAAAATCTGGGCCCTTACAAATATTGACATGGCCCGCATCATCTTTGGATACCTTTAGCTAGACTATAATCTTGAATGACTTGACATGCTAAGCAATTAATCTAATTTTCAGATTATGACCTTTTGGTTTAGCTTGACTATACATGTCTTGTCATGATCTTGATAGCATTCTTATGTGTTATGGCCTGGTGTAATACTTCGAAAGTCATTTTGGATAATCTTCATGGCTCTAAGAGCTTAGATTGCATAAAATTCAGCCATTCCATCCAAATCATGATATATTTTCCTCCTTACCTCTTGATGATTTTATTGCCAAAAGGGGAAGAATAATGGAGAAAAGCCATTTCAAAGGATATTTTCTAGAGCTTTGGAGAAAAATTTGCTCTTTCTGTTTTTGCTCCTGCTGTCAGCATGGTCTTGAGTCTTCTTGTTCTTCTTTCAAACCATGTATGACTTTCAAAACAAACTCAACTTTATGCTTTTTCTGTGTTTGTCAATATATTCATCAAAGGGGAGATTGAGAGACCATGTGGATGTGACCCCATGTTTGTGATGAGTAATTGGCGCAGTCGAGTTTGGTTAGATCTACTTGACGCTTGTTCTTCTTCCCGATCAGTCGTTTGGGCAATTTAGTGCTTGAGTACGTTTCACTGTTGCTAATGTTGATTATATTATTTCGAGTAGTGCTATGTGATGTTTTCTTGTCTGTGATGGCTGCAGGACTTTGAGGCGGAGTCATGGCGAGGCATGAGATGGCTGGACTAGGCACTGGCGGTGCTGAGGTCAAAGCGGTCGGGAGATGTCGAAGACAACGAGGACTCGAGGTGGTTAGGAGGCTTGGACGGCAAGAAATGAGGAAGCTTCCCGGAAGGTGCCGGAGTGGTGTTTTGGTAAATACGCAAGGCTGCAAAAGAGGAAGCTGTTGGCTCAAAATCGGCAACAGAGGGAGGGGTGAATGTTGCATTCAAAAATTCGCCCCAAGTATCCACTCGATTTTCCTCTCTGATAGCTACTTGAGCTACGAAGAAAGAAAAAGTTTGCACACTTGGACCCAAACAACAGACCGACAAAAGAAACAGAACTTGGCTAGACTTGATCGAAACCTTTCACTGTTCTAAGCATACAGACTAAAAACCAACTTGGCAGAGAGGAACAAAAGACAGGACTCAGGCAACTAAACCATGCACATAGAACTGAAAAGGGAAAAGAAACTACAAGCCCAACACACTAAAAGACTGCAGACCTAAAACACAATGTAGAGCTGCTGACCGAAAATAAAAAGGAAAAGAGAAAGAGCAGTTCGGCTCAACATTACTTGGTCTGAAAAACTGAGTGTTGAAAGGATGGAATACACATGCTGCTGAGATTAGTTTCCAGACCAAACTGCAAAAATTAGACCTGCTTATTGGCTGCTGAAAATGTGTAACACCCCAGCCAATCAATGACCTGGAATGCTACCAAACTAATAACATAATAAGGAAAAACTAATATTCATCTTACAAAATTTCGGCAGAACCTCCTTTGTTTATTGGGTAAATCAGAGGTTCCAACAAGCATAATCAAATGATATGAATAATAGTAAGCAATATATTCATTTATAAGCAAAATTGGATTATGTTCATCATCGCACTCATAACAATACTACTTAGATAAAGAATGGAATCAATGTAAAAGAGTTCTAATCTTTTATTACATTTTGAACCTGATA
This sequence comes from Dendrocalamus latiflorus, assembly GCA_017311315.1. Classification (NCBI taxonomy): domain Eukaryota; kingdom Viridiplantae; phylum Streptophyta; class Magnoliopsida; order Poales; family Poaceae; genus Dendrocalamus; species Dendrocalamus latiflorus. Next base: position 45,062,692 of record CM029627.1, read on the forward strand.
GAAATTAATCAAATACCACTTGAATTATTCAGCAAATAGTGTTTAATGTTCTTTCTTTCTTCCATGGTGAATAGACCGTGCAAGTGCAACAAAACTAATCCTTCTTTATCCCCACGCATGCCGATCTCATGTAGATACCTACAACAAACAGCAACCACAACAACAACAACAACAAGAGTGAGTTCAATGACTCAGCAAATATAATAAGTAGTAACAAGAATAAAGGTGAACATCATTTCACAAGTTCATCCATCAATCATATAAATAAACCATGCTATGCAATATGATCAAAAATCTCTTTATCTCTTCTCTTTCGCATTTTACGGTAATGCGGAGTGTGCATCCGTCAATGCACACCCATGCATGTACCATCTGGTACAGGGACCAATTGCCCATACTCCACAAGTATGGGGACCTTTAGCCCGTCATGTCATCAACATGACGGGGACCTCGGCGCTTGGTCATCTCGTGACCAAGACTTCAATAAATCAGCATGATGCACAAACGTGAATGTCTCAACAAATAAAACTTGCATTCACAACATCTATGCATCAGAAATTCTCCTGAACACTTTCAATTGCAATCGACCATAAACAATATCAACATATCATTAACATAATCAAGATCACATATACCCATAATATAGATCAAACATCTACAACCCAACAATCATCAACATTCCACACTATAAAGTTTAAACCATCATTATACTTACCTTAACCACGAGAAAACAGGGGATGAGCAGAAGGTGCGGCCCCTGGGATCCGTCCTCCTCCTGAATAATAATTATAATGATTGCTAATACAACAGTAGCGAGTCTTTAGATTAAATAAAAACACCCCCAAACTAACCCAACATGTTTAGCTTGATTCAAAACCCCAAATCCTTTCGGCCATCCTGTCCCCCTCTACGGACAGTCAATTTCAAAAATTCATATCTATTGGTACAGAAGTATAAATAGGGTGTTCTTAGACTTTCTGGAAATATAATTAAATTATCTAACTAAACCTAGTTGGTGAGCCTCCCTGATTCGGCCATCTTCTACCCACACCATCCAGTTTTCTAAAAAACAGCAGTTTCCTATCGGGTCCTCTGGACAGTGCACTAAAACTATCATAACTTTCCACACGAGTGTCTGATTCATGGTTTCTTGACCTTTCTGAAAAGCTACGGAAATTAGCTACAACTTTTATAATATGGAGATCCTCTGATTCTCCTGTTTTCTAATCTCCCAAACCAATCTACCGAAACCTGACAGAAAATCTCCCGATCTGCAGAACAGTCTTACAAGAAAAATCATAACTTCTAGTACAAAGGTCCGATCGACGCGTTCTAGAACTTAATGGAAAGATAAACACGTCCTATACAACTCTCTAGGTGAAGTCCAGATCTGAGTTCCCACTAAACTACCCCAAAACAGCCGTCCAACGAAATCTGTCCTAGCAGTCCAGAATACCGACATTGAAACAACTAGTAAAAAAATGCATCTAATTGGGGAACAACGGGGATTACCCTTGACGAACCGATGCAGATTACGATGAACACCATGCAATCGCTCTCTCCCCCTTCCTCTTCTCCTTCTTCTTCCCTTCCCTCTTCCTCCTTTCTTCCCTGTTTTCTCTGCCACGGCAGCACAAACTCTGCCGCGGCAGCCAATAACCTCGCCGTGGCAGCCACAAACCTTGCCGTGGCAGCAGTTCTATTGGTGGCGGCTGTGTGGGGGAAGAGGGGGTGCGGCCAGCAAGGAAAAAAGGAAAAGGGAGGTTGGGGGAGGCGGCTAGGGTTTGGGGGAGGGGCGCCTCCCCACCCCTTATGGCCGGCCAACACCTGGGCCAAGGCCCAAGCCCAGAGGGGTTTTTGCAGAAATCCGCCGTCTAAAAACCCTGTTAAACTCTTTTCTGTCTGGTCTTTCTCCCCAATTAATCTATTCTCTCTCGAATCATATTTGTGGTATTACAAAATGAATGGGATTAGCTGCTGTTTTAGTCAATAGTAGCAGAGACAGATGACTTCTCAGTGCACTGACCGAAAGAGACAAAAAGGCAGCCGAAATCTGTCCAAACCAGACAATAGACAGAAACTGAAATCTGGGAGGAAAAGTAAAGAGAAAAGAAAGCAAAAACTGAAAAAGAAAAAGGTGTCATGAAAACAGAAGAAATCAGTGAAAAGACCAAGAGTTAGCTGCCCCTTTTTTATTCGGAACACAAGTCTTTAGTTCATCCTTCCTGCACATTGTCGGTCACAGAGAGCACTGAAGTATCGGCAATAAATGAGCATGGACACACACAGGGAAACCAACAGCAGACCAAGAGAAAGGAAGATGCAAAAGCAGAAAGGCAAAAATAAGAAGAGAAGTAACAGCCATCTTGAGGCAAAATAAAAACAGAGATACGAGAGTAATCATCAAGTCAACATATTGCTCTTCGGGAACAAATTAGTCACTTGACTTTGAGATTCATCCACGTCTAGAGCAAGTCAAGAAATGAAATTACTCAAGCAAAAGTCATCATCCAAGAGCAAAAACCAGGAGCCGAAGGATTTGAAAGATAACAAGCAGCAGGATTTCTTACACTGAAGTCATAAAACAAAGCCAAGAAAAACTGCATAAACTGAAATTCATCTGTTGAGAGAGAGCTAAACCCAAAAGCTATCAAAAAGATTCATCCCCATGAATGATTGTATTAGAGAGGAATGATTACATAGTCTTGATACCATCAACTCAATCCATCTCTCACAATCTAAAGACACCTAAGAACACAAGTGCTGCCCTAAAAACCTTTACAACTCATGTATGGAGAGAACCAAATAAAACCCTAACATGCACACACCTCTCTGCACTTTCTCCACTAGAGAGCATCCTCTATTTATAACCTCCACTAATGGGTTTACAACACACTTTACTCATTAGCTCTCAACAACTCATAGCACTTTATCCATTAACCCCTAGCCAAATCCACTTCGTTTTGTGCAGCCCTGCGAAATCACCAAAACGCCACTCCTGCACCATCTGGGAAGCTTCCTCATTCCTTGCCTTCCAAGCCTCGCAGCTACCTCGAGCCCTCGCTGTCTTCGGCACACCTCGACCGCTTTGATCTCGGCACCACCTGCACCTGTTTCGGTCCTCCGTGCCTCGCCACGACTTCGCCTCGATGTCCTGCAGCCATCACAGACAAGAAATACATTACATAGCACCGCTCGAAACAGGTAATCCTCATTAGCATCAATAAATCGTATTTAAGCATGAAATTGCCCAAACGACCAATCGGGAAGAACAATATGCCTCAAGTTCGTCTAACCAAACCCGACTGCGCCAAGTGCCGTCTTGGCACAAACCAAACAAACCAAACTCAATCGTTTCAAAACCCTTATCAATTACTCATCACACACATGGGACCACATCCACATGGTCTCTCAATCTCCCCCTTGATGAGTATATTGACAAACCCAGAAAAAGCGTAAAGTTGAGTTTGAAAATGAAAGAGAGTCAAACACGGTCCAAAAGAGATCAAAGAAGCTTATGACCATGTCGACAAAAAGAACACTAGAGCAACAAAAGAAGAGCAAATTATTCTCCAAAGCTCCAGAAGGTCCCCAAATGCTTTTTCTCCTCTATTCTCCCCCTTTTGGCAATAGAATCATCAAGAATGCAAAAGAGATAGAATAAGGTATGGTGGTTGATGAAATGGCTGAAGTTTGTTTATTTTAAGCATTTAGAGCCATGAAGATTATCCAAAATGATCGTGAAGTATTACATCAAGCCACAACATATAAAAATGCTATCAAGATCATGATAATACATGTATAGACAAGCTAAGCCAAATAAGTCACAATCTGAAAATTAGTCGAATTTCTTAGCATGTCAAGTCAACCATGGTTGTAGTCTAGCTAGAGGTATCCAAAGATGATGCAGGCCATGTCAATAATCTAAGTGAAACCAAGAAGCTAATATTGAGTCAATTTAGAGTGCTACAAGCTTAAGAATGAATCATTTGTTTAAGTACTTTGAACTTTTGGAAATTAAGCAAATTGAGCACATTTGACGTGTTTTCCTTTTAAAGCTCATGGTCGTTTCCAACCAACATTTTTAGTCATGTGCTAGATCTCAAGCCTTATGCGACCACTCCAAGCGAGACGCTTAAGGAAATGATCTTGGTCAACCAAAACTCCCCCTGAGTTCATGCCTAGTGCAATGGCAAGCCGTCTCATGAGAAAGAATTGGTGAGATCAATTCTTTCGCACAAAAGAGATCTTTTTGCTTTCTTACAAGGTTGTGTTAACTCATGCTTCATCAAGGAACTAACATAGCTCAATCTAAAGCTCAATATAGATTCAAGACTCAACTCAGCCTATTTGACATGGCATGAATCATAAAAGGATAACTAAAGAGAGACTAGTCTCAAGAGCTAACATGACATGAATTAGTTCAAGTTGAGCATTTTAATGAACCTATCATGGCAATGACTTGACTACACATATAAAGTCATGATAAATCTAGCAAGTAAGCACAGATCATGGCAAGATGTAATGCATTGTAAACATGTCATAATAGGATAATAATCAAGGCTTCATGTAGTTATATTACAAAGCTAAAATGAAAAATCCAGCTCCCCCTCAACATGTGATGCAACTTTTAGTTCAAGTTGAATTATGACAATATAAAGATCTAGAAGCTCCCAAATGAACTCTCCCTGAACCAAAGCAATAAAAACGAGAAGCTGGCAAGAGAATCAGAAAATGGCAGTCCTTAAATCATAGAAAAGATATAGAGGATACTATGGCTCAGACTAACTCTCATCTACCCCATATGACTCTAGGACTATCAGCTGATCATCTAACACACTAAGGAGCAAACACGTACCCCGTCTACCCGAGGGTGGCCCAACCCTCTCTAGAACCTATAAGAAGTGAGTGAGCTCAACCTAGTGAGAAGTGAAGCAACTGATAAGCAGCATCCTAGAATCATAAGATGAGAGGAAGAAGTCTAAGCAACTAGACAAGAGAAGCACTCTAATCTATGCTAGAAGGACTGTCCCCAATGCACCCATATGCAATGTAATAGAAAGGAGTAAGAGCATAATAAACAAGATAAGACATGAAGCACAAAACTCCCCCTCACAACAGTCCATAAGGATAGACCACCCCAAGCTCTCCCCGCAGAGCTAAAAACCTAGAGCTATCCAAAGGCTTAGTAAAGATATCAGCTAACTGGTGGTCACTCTCCACAAACTGGAGCACTATGTCACCCTTCTCCACATGGTCTTTAAGGAAGTGATATCTGATATCAATGTGCTTAGTCCGAGAATGCTGCACTGGGTTCTTGGCAATGTTAATGGCAAAAGTGTTTTCACAAAAGAGTGAAACACTATCTATGGCTAACCCAAAGTCCCGCAGGGTCGAGACCATCCAAAGTACCTGGCTGCAACAACTGGCGGCAGCAACGTACTCAGCCTCTGCGGTGGACTGTGCAACACCGGACTGCTTCCTAGAAGACCAAGAAACTAGAAAAGTGCCAATGAATTGGCAAGTGCCAGAAGTGCTCTTCCTACCTATCCTACAGCCAGCAAAGTCAGCATCCAAGTAGGCTCAGGATGAGGAAGAGTACCAGATACCATAGTCAATGGTAGCTCGAAGGTATCGAAGGATGCGCTTCACCGTGTGGTGGTGAGATACGCGAGGAGAAGCCTGAAACCGAGCACAAAGACACACAGTGAAGTGTATGTCCGGTCTCGAGGCTGTGAGGTACAAGTGGGAGCCAATCATCCTGCGATACTCCTTCTGATCAACTGGCTCGTTGTCCTCATCTGGGTCAAGAGAAGCTGTGGACGCCATGGGAGTTGACATGGGCTTACCATCACTCATGTCAAAGCGTCTCAAGAGGTCACGAGTGTACTTACCCTGATGCAAGAAGGTACCCTCTCGAGTTTGCTTGATCTGGAAGCCAAGGAAGAAGGTCAACTCGCCCATCATACTCATCTCAAACTCGGTGCTCATGACGTCCGAGAACTGTGAAACAAGAGTATGAGAAGAGCCGCCAAAGATGATGTCATCCACATAAATCTGGACAAGTAGTAGGTCAGTGCCATGCCTACGGATGAACAAGGGCTTATCTACTTTACCCATCTCAAAACTATGACTCAACAGATAGGCCTTAAGCCTCTCATACCAAGCTCTAGGGGCCTGCTTAAGTCCATACAAGGCTTTGGAAAGCTTGTAGACATGGTTTGGGTATTTGGGGTTCTCGAAACTTGGAGGCTGTCTCACGTAGACTTCTTCCTCAATAAACCCATTGAGGAAGGCACTCTTGACATCCATCTGGTAAAGCTTGAAACCCTTAGAAGCTGCGAAAGCAAGCAGAATTCTAATGGCCTCAAGTCTAGCTGCAGGGGCAAAAGTCTCCTCAAAATCTAGACCCTCAACCTGGGAGAAGCCCTGAGCTACCAGTCTAGCCTTGTTCCGAATGACAACCCCATCCTCACTCTGCTTGTTCTTGAACACCCACTTAGTCTCAATGACACTATGACCTCGAGGAGGCTCAACAAGCGACCAGACCTTGTTTCTCTCTAAATTTTCTAACTCCTCATGCATGGCATTGACCCAAGACTCATCAGAAAGAGTATGACAAACGTCTTTGGGCTCGAATGAGGCAATAAAGGCAGAATGGAGACAGAAATATGACATGCCAGACTTTGATCGTGTGACTCGCTCAAAGAGGTCTCCAATCATCTACTCGGAAGGATGGTCTTTCTGGATATGTCGGGGAGGTCCTGAATGAGAAGAAGTGGCCTCTACCTCATGAGCTGAAGAGGTAGGAATAGAGCCACTAGCTCTAGAGGAAGCAGAAGGCATAGGCCGATCACCTGGAGGTGCAGTGGAAGAAGGCACCTCAAGGGAAGGATGAGGAACTGGATCGGGTAGACAACCCTCATCTCCATCATCCTCATCATCCACAAATATGGGCTCAGACTGCTCTAAAGAACCTGAGATATCGGGCCTAGTCCCCGGACTGGCCTTGTCGAAGGTCACCTCACAAGTCTCTACCATCTTATTAGACTCGCAGTTCCAAACCCTATACGCCCGTGAAGAAGTCAAGTAACCTAGAAAGATACCATCACAAGATCGTGACTCGAACTTGTCTAGGTTCCTAGATTTCAAAATGAAACACTTGCAATTAAACACACGAAAATGAGAGACACTGGGCTTTCGCCCATATCTCAACTCATAGGAAGTGCGATGCAAGTGTGCCCGAAGAAAAACTCTGTTCGAAACATGGCACGCGGTCGCTATAGCCTCAGCCCAAAACTTCCTAGGTGTATAATACTCATCAAGCATCGTCCTAGCCATCTCGACCAAGGTACGGTTCTTCCTCTCCACGACACCATTCTGCTGTGGGACGTGCGGAGAAGAGAACTGGTGCTCTACACCTGTCTCATCACAGAACCTCTCAAAGTAGGAATTCTTGAACTCCGTGCCATTGTCACTGTGGATCGCTGGTAAGGCACCCGGGAGCTCAACAGAAAGCCTACTAAAAAGACCTCAGAAATGTGTAAACGTCTCATCCTTCGAGGCTAAGAAAAACACCCAAGAGTACCTCGAGAAGTCATCGACCACGACAAGAACATACCACTTCCCTCCTACTGACTGCACTCGGTCTCGTCCAATTGTGTCCATATGGAGCAGCTGTCCTGGTGCATCGATCATAGTCACTGTGACCGGAGGGTAAGAAGCCGTAACCATCTTGCCGTGCCGTCATGGAGTACAAACCAGATCTTTGACCATCTTGAGTTTCGGCAGACCACGAATGAGGTCGTGGCCGCTAACTCGAGTCAAATGGTTAAATCCAATATGACCTGGTCTCCTATGCTAGAAGGTAAGGTCACGGGACTCAGAAGCAACTAAACACCGAAGAGGATCACCAGAAGACTCAGAAAAATCAGCACGAAAGATCCTCCCATAACGAGAAATCTTGCAAACCAGACTACCCGAAGAATCAAGAATTTTGCAAGCATTTTTCTTAAAGCTTACCTCCAAGCCGTCATCGGTAAGCTGAGAAACAGAAAGCAAATTATACTGCAGCTTACTAACCAAGGCAACATCTTTCAAAATAAAAGACTCATTAACGCGCACTGTACCTTTGGCGATGACGCGCCCAGACGAAGCATCTCCGAAGGTGATCGTCTCATCACCTGGAGCACAAGCTAGGGAAGAGAACCAACGAGAGTCTCCAGTCATGTGTCGAGAACAACCGGAGTCAACGAGCCAGACCTCTCTCTTCCCTGCCCGGCGAACCTGAGTCAACGAGAGAGTAAAGTCTCGGTACTAGGGTAAATCAAGAGTGATTTTGGCACCCAATACTAAGTAACATGTCGAGTAGAAGAAGTAGCCACACACGACTGACCTCTAGCTACCCTACGCTCTTCGTCACTCAACAGGCCAAAAGGTCTTTGTGCATACCTGAAGCTGTTGTTGGGCTTGACTGCTACGAAGGAGCGAGTCAAGGCACCAGCAACATGCTGATCATGCCGCGGGTAGCTATCTTGATGGGGGAAACGAGATCTACTCTCAGGACGGCGGATATCACGAGCAGAGGCAAACCGAGGACAAAAATCAGAAAATCAGAAAATCCAAGTCCTCGATACTGCCTAAAATTCTCAGTGACCAACCCTAGACCTCGTGTTGGTCTTAGGTGCACTCAAGGTCTGGGGCTAACCCTCAATACCCCTAAGATCGCGAACACGATCTCTCCACGCAATCTTGTCACGCCTGAAGCATCGCTCGACCAAGTGTCCATCCTTCTGACAAAAGGTGCAATGATACTTCACCTACTGAGAGGTAGAAGTAGCACAATGAGGCTTCGCCTTCTGAGAGGCCGAAGCAATAGGTGGAATCACCTTGCTGTCAGAAATCCCTTGGATAAAGCCCGCTGACTTGAATTGAGCTTTTTCAGTTCTGGGCTTGACCTCGATCACACCTGCGGCTATGGGTCTGAGCATGGCAGGTGGATGCTTCCTAACATTCTCAAGAAAATCATATCCTAGATCTTGATTGAATTTGCAAATCTTGGACTGGTCTAGAATAAGATTTAGCTTCTTCTTGCCTCCTACAAACCTCTCGAGAGTGTTCATAAGGTACTGATACTCCCGAAAGAGAGAGGTGCAAGAAGAGCAGGGGAAGAAGAGACAGCAGCAGGAGAAGAGGAAGAACCAACAACAGAAGAAGGAATGGCATGTGCACGCATAGTCGCCTCAACATTGAGGCCTTCGCAAGGACTAGAAGGGACAACCCTACCTCTAGCTGTTTGGTCATCGTGCCTAAGCGTCTCTACTCCTTTGGACTTCTCCCCCACCGAGGCAATCACATCACAATCAGTTGATGACTTCTCTAGAAGATCCTTAGTTAGCTTAACATATTTTTCATTCAAAGCAACGAGTTCAAGTTTTAGTTTTTCACAACTAATGCATGGTGAGCTAACAGGGTCCTTAGTCGCATAATGAGACAATTTGTTGTTATGATCAACCATTTCATGGAATTGCTTAGAAACAGACTCAAGCTCAAGGGTTAATTTTGGACAATTGGTGCAAGAGACAATAGGCTCAAGTAATGAAGCATGCAACTCAGCAGTTTTATGATCTGCCCTTTTTAAGTTCAATTTCAAATTATTGCAATTTTCACAAGACTCGGGCAGATCAAGGAGCATGGTATAAAGACCTCTAAACGCATTGTCCTTATCCTCACATGAGGTGCAAGATGTAGTCTCAACAACAATAGATGAAGGAGTAACAATCCTACTCGTCTCTAGTTCAGTCAAAAGACTAACATTCTCCACCTTAAGCATGTCAAGCTCAGAAGACAAACTATCATGAGAGGTCCTTAATTTCTCCAGGTCATCAAGCAAGGCAGAGCATGTATCGCATTCGTGACGGGAGGGAGCAGATATAAGTGAAGTAAGCTCCCGTGACAATCTATCTACTTCCTTCTCCAACTCGCTACAACTAGCTCTAGATCTAGCATGGAATTTTCTTAGCTTAAGAAAAGCATCATTAAGCTGGTCATAGGAGGGGTATACCTCGTCGGAGTTGGAGTAAAGCTCGCTGTCGCTGATCTCGCCCTCAAGGGCCATGAAGCACATGCCGGAGAAGTCGTCACTGCCCTTGGGGTCTTGCTCGTCCGTCCCATCGTCGTCACTCCACCCTTCCACCTCGCTGAGGTCGAGGTCGTCGAAGGCGGTGAGGACGCAGTGGAAGAGCTTTTTGGCTTTGCCAAGGTCGCGGAAATTCTTCCTGCCTTGGGCATGAGCTGGGGGCTTCTTGTTGCAGGTTCTTGTCGATGTAGTCGTTCTTGCTCACGCCGCTGTAGTCGTTCTTGCCCTTCCCCAGCTTAGGGCAATTTGCCCGAATGTGGTTGGGGCCACCACACTCGAAGCAAATGATCGGGCCACTCCTCTTTCGATCCCTCACTCTCTTGTACGCGTGGGAAAACTTTCTGGCTAAAAGGGCTAACTGGTCCTCTGGTAGCTGCTCTAACTGATCATCAGTAACATCACAGAGAGCAATTAGATAGAATCCACAAATCGACTCGGAAGAAGGTCCAGAAACCAGACAGGGATCAGTGACTAAGGCCATCGACTGCGACTTCGACCTACAAGAGACTATGTCAATCTCGTGAGTCTTGAGGCGTGAGTACAACGCGTCAAGAGTCAAGGTCGAGAGATCGGTGGTGTCCTTGATGGTAGTCACCTTCATCTCCCAAACACGCAAATCAAGAGCAGCGAGCATCTGTCGAGCATTGTCCGACTCAGGGTATGTGAGACTGACCGCTCGGAGGTTGCTCAAAATCTTGTGGAAACGCACAAAGCACTCATCGAGGGACTCACCAGCGAGCATTTCAAACTTGTTGTAATCTCGCTTGAACTGGTCCTGTCGAACCGTCTTGATCTGGGTGGTGCCCTCATGGTATGCATCGAGGGTCACCCAAATGTCGAAGGCCGACGTCAGATGAGAGATGCGATCGAACTCGCTTCTGCTCAGACCCTGAATGATGATGTTTCTCGCCTTAGCATTCGCCTCAACATCAAACATATTTCCAGCGTTGATGTTCTCATCGGTAAGAACAACATATCGGGTCTTCACCTTCTGCCAGATGGCATAACCCTGAGCCTGGATGTAGGTCTCCATCCGGCTCTTCCAGAAGGGATAATCGATGCCATCAAAAACGAGATGCTTGGTGGAATACTTGTCGGTCGCCATGGCTCTAGAGATCGGTTAAGATTTATGAGGAAGAGCTAAACGGCTCTGATACCAATTGTTGGATCGAAATCGGCAACAGAGGGGGGTGAATGTTGCATTCAAAAATTCGCCCCAAGTATCCACTCGATTTTCCTCTCCGATAGCTACTTGAGCTATGAAGAAAGAAAAAGATTAGACCTGCTTAATGGCTATTAAAAATGAATGGGATTAGCTGCTATTTTAGTCAATAGTAGCAGAGACAGAGGACTTCTCAGTGCACTGACCGAAAGAGACAAAAAGTCAGCCAAAATCTGTCCAAACCAAATAGTAGACAGAAACTGAAATCTGGGAGGAAAGGTAAAGAGAAAAGAAAGCAAAAACTGAAAAAGAAAAAGGTGTCATGAAAACTGAAGAAATCAATGAAAAGACCAAGAGTTAGGTGCCCCTTTTTGATCCGAAACACAAGTCTTTAGTTCATCCTTCCTGCACATTATCGGTCACAGAGAGCACTGAAGTATCGGCAATAAATGAGCATAGACACACACAGGGAAACCAACAGCAGACCAACAGAAAGGAAGATGCAAAAGCAGAAAGGCAAAAATAAGAAGAGAAGTCAGTGGACACGCCACAAATGAAGAACAACCATCTTGAGGCAAAATAAAAACAGAGATACGAGAGTAATCATCAAGTCAACATATTGCTCTTCGGGAACAAATTAGTCACTTGAATTTGAGATTCATCCACGTCCAGAGCAACTCAAGAAATGAAATTACTGAAGCAAAAGACATCATCCAAGAGCAAAAAACAGGAGTTGAAGGATTTGAAAGATAACAAGCAGCAGGATTTCTTACACTGAAGTCATAAAACAAAGCCAAGAAAAACTGCATAAACTGAAATTCATCTCTTGAGAGAGAGCTAAACCCAAAAGCTATCAAAAAGATTCATCCCCATGAATAATTGTATTAGAGAGGAATGATTACATAGTCTTGATACCATCAACTCAATCCATCTCTCACAATCTAAAGACACCTAAGAACACAAGTGCTGCCCTAAAACCTTTACAACTCATGTATGGAGAGAACCAAATAAAACCCTAACTTGCACACACCTCTCTACACTTTCTCCACTAGAGAGCATCCTCTATTTATAACCTCCACTAATGGGTTTACAACACACTTTACCCATTAGCTCTCAACAACTCATAGCACTTAATCCATTAACCCCTAACCAAATCCACTTGCTTTTGTGCAGCGCTGCGAATTCACCAAAACGCCACTCCTGCACCTTCCGGGAAGCTTCCTCATTCCTTGCCTTCCAAGCCTCGCAGCTATCTCGAGCCCTCGCCGTCTTCGGCACACCTCGTTCGCTTTGACCGCGGCGCCACCTGCGCCTAGTCCGGTCCTCCGTGCCTCACCACGACTTTGCCTCGATGTCCTGCAACCATCACAGACAAGAAATACATTACATAGCACCGGTCAAAATAGGTAATCCTCATTAGCATCAATAAATCGTATTTAAGCATGAAATTGCCCAAACAACCAATCGGGAAGAAGAATATGCCTCAAGTTCGTCTAACCAAACCCGACTGCGCCAAGTGCCATCTTGGCACAAACCAAACTCAATCGTTTCAAAACCTTTGTCAATTACTCATCACACACATGGGATCACATCCACATGGTCTCTCAGAAGCGGATTCGGTTTTGAGTTAGCGGGTAAAGTGAGTTGAAGACCCGGTAATCAAAAGCTATAAATAGCGGGGTGTCTCCTAGTGGCTTAGGAGATATCATGGTTTCTATTTTGCTTTGTTTGGTGTTCTGTTGAGAAGTAGGTGTGCAGAGCAGTGTTAGTTTTGGTTTTTACTTTTTGTCTGCGTGAGTCTGAGAGATGGAGTAGGGTTCTTGTTTTCTCTTTCGTGTATCCCTCTCAGGATGTGTGAGAGATGAGCAGAGATGGATGTAAACAATTTTTCATATAATCATTCATGCCTCTATGTCAATTTCAAGAAATCTTGTGTCTGAGTTGTTCTGTTTTGTTCTTTCCTATGTTTTGCTTTGGTCTTTCATCTCTGTTCTTTGCCTCTTGGTTGTTGTTTGGAGTTCATTTTTGAGAAGCTGCAGATCTTTCTCTATCTCTGAACTGGGATTGATTCACCAGGCCATCTTGGCCAGCTATGTCCCAAGAGAAAAGATTTTATCGCAAGTTTTCTTCTCAAATGATCTCTGCTGAACTTCCTCTGTTCTTTGAATTTCTAGGGTTTACTGTGCGGGGAGGCAGAGGAATCATGTTCTCTTGATTTTCTTGATGAAAAGATGATTTGGTTTATGTGTTTTTGTTGAGAGATGATTCTCTGTTATGTTGAAAAGCTTCAAGCTCAAAAGATTCATGAATTTCAAGTAATTTGGTTTTTGGATTCTTCCTCTGATTGGCTTCTCTGTTCTAAACTGCTCTGCTCGAAAATCTGAAGTTTAGTCCTTGCGGTTGTTTTTGTCAGTTTATTGCCGAATCATTTTCTTGATCTAAATTTATTTTTCTCAGTTCACTCTGTTATTTGGATTAAAATTCAAAACAATTTACCAGAGAAGAGCTGCAGTCGATGGACTTTGATTTCAGTTTTCATCTCGGCTTGTGTACTTACTGTGCCAACAAAAGTGCAGTCGTTGTCTGCTGTCTTCATTTCAGCAAATTAGTACTTTCTTTTAAGTATTTCTAGGTGTCTTTGTGCCTCTTCATTTCGATAGAAGTTCTTCTCTGTGCAATCAGTTTTCGTTTTTACTTTCAGTTTTCTTTTCTGGGCCGGCAATTCACAGTAAATCATTCTCGGTTTTGTCTCGCTGTCTCCCTTTCTGTTTTGCTGTTTCTTTTTGTTTTTGCTTTCTCTGTGCTGTAGTTTCTGGACTGTCCTGTTTTTGGTTTAGTCTATGATTCTGTACTCGGCTGATTCTCTTATTTTCTGTTGGTTCAATTTGCAGTCTGCAATTTGTGAGCTTTTCTTGTCTGGTCAGACTGAAGATGATATAGCAGTTCGACTGCTTCCTGTTCGGCAGTCAGTTCGGGTGGCCAAGGGTCAGTATTTCAGTTTCTGCTTTCTTCACTGAAAAAGTATCCAGTCAGACCGGCCATCAAACTACACTCAGACCACTGCTTCAACTGTGTTTGGACCGGTTTCAAAAAATTGTTTTTGACTGCTAGCTCTGTGTTTCTTTTCTTGCTGTCTGCCTGTTTTTAGATTGGAAGTAATTATTGTTTCTGTTCTTCTTGTCGCTGATTTTAGATTGCATTAGCTCCCTGTTTTCAGTTCTTTTCTTGCAGTCTTTTGCCAGTCGGTTCATTCTTTTTCAGTTTGCTAACCCTGCTGTACGCTCAACTATTGTCCTTCCTTTTGTTGGTCTGCCGTTTTGTTTCATGCTCTGAGTTTCGTCATCCAGTAAGCAAACTTCTTCATTGCTATTATAGCCATCGGAGAAGAAGTAAATGTGGATACTTGGGGGCGATTTTTGAAAGGCACTATTCACCCCCCCCCCTCTGTTGCCGTTTTCGATCCTACAGAATGATTGGTCATGGAGGTTTCTACAGCCACACCATCGGGAGATACACGAGCACCATGCTCTACCCAGACAACTCGCATAAGAATGAAACAAGAAACCCAAAGCGACTCGGGAACAACCACGCTGAGCACCCGAGCTCTACCCTCTCTATTTATAGCCTCAAGCTACCGGGGGAACCCATTAAACCCCCAACTAACACCGGGTATTACACATTGCTTTGCCCATTAGCACCAACAAACTCAGCATTTTACCCATTATCTCCAACAGAATCCGCTTCCTCAGGCCTGAGTCAGTTTCACCAAATTGCCCCTCACGCACCTTCCCGAGAGTGTAATACCCTAGACAACGTTTCAGGTTTATGGAAGTTTTAGCGGGGTCGCGGAGATTTTCTTTTCTTTCGTTGAATCACGGAAGACGGGTGTAGGCTATGGAACTATTAAAATAAATAAAGAATTGTTAGAAAATTCTTTTGGGCTATTTAGAGAGGCAGGCCGGCCACTTGGGCCTGGCTGGTCCATTAGGCCCAGCCGCACCTCCCCTCTTTTCTCCCCTGGCCGCCACTTCCCCTTGTGCCTCCTCCTCTCCCATGCGCCCCTTGCTGCCATGCTGAGAAAGAGAAAGGGAGAGAAGGAATAAAAAGGAAGGGAAGGGAAGAAGAAGAAGGGAGGAGAAGAAGAAATCTTGTGTGGGCAACCTAGGTAAGAAATTCCCATCTTTTCCCCTCTATTTTAGGATGGTTTTAGGACTTTTGGTTCGTCGTTAGAGGTGGATTGTCTAAGGGAAACCGTCGATTAGCGATTAATTAGTGTTCTGCGCGTAGTCAGATCGGGCTGCGTGTCTGTTCGGATGGTTTAGGCGGTCAAAACGATTTTTCCCGAAAAACCCTTGAACACGAAAGTTGTAGAGGATGCATATATCTAGTTTCTCTAAATTTTTCAGAAGTTTTGGACGAGTGGTTTGGGCGCAACAGGGGATTGAAGCCGACTGTGTAGCAGAGTTGGATTCAGAATCCAGTTTCTGATCGTGGACAGATTCAGAGGCTCTAATGATTTTTATGAATTAATTCATAATAACAAAAGCTGTAGATAATATCTACATATAGCTTCTGATATAATTTTATAATTTTTGGAGCAATGGGCTGTCGGTGGTGGTCTGTGGAAGTTGCTGGACAGAACTCGAAGGCAGAGTTTGTTCTCTATTCTCTAGTGAGAATTACGCCCTTCAAACTATATAATAAAATTATGGTGTCTTCATGAAATTTGTAGTTTTTGTTCTGAAGATTTCAAATATGTCATTTTAGTTGTTGATTGATTCATAGATTAAAAGGTACGGAAAAGACAAGTAGCACTGCTGCAGAGAGCAGGAGTGTGGGAACAACTGTTTGAGAGAGAGTTGCGGGTTTTGGGCGTAGAGGCATTTACTTCTTAGTTGTGAATGTTGTATTTTAGTTTTGTGCTGAGTGGTGTCTTGTGAATAGGTGGCTTCAGTCTTGACCGTGCTTGAGCAAGTATAATGATGGTTTAAAATTGATAGTGTGGATTGTTGATGGTTGATGGATTATTGATGTTTGATCTATTTTATGAGCATATGTGTTCATGGTTGTGGTAAGGATGTACTTGTGTTGTTTATGGTTGACTGCAATTTAAAGTGCTCATGAGTATTTCTGATGCATAGATGATGTGAATGCAAGTTTTATTTGTTGAGATATTCACGTTTGTGCATCATGCTGATTTATTGAAGTATTGGTCACGAGATGACCAAGCGTCGAGGTCCCCGTTATGTTGATGACATGATGGGCTAAAGGTCCCCATACTTATGGAGTATGGGAAATTGGTCCCTGTACCAGATGGTACAGGCATGTGTGTGCATTGACGGATGCACACTCCGCATTACCGGTAAAATGCGAAAGAGAAGAGATAAAGAGATTTTTGATCATATTGCATAGCATGGTTTATTTATATGATTGATGGATGAACTTGTGAAATGATGTTCACTTTTATTCTTGTTACTACTTATTATATTTGCTGAGTCGTTGAACTCACGCTTGTTGTCGTTGTTGTTGTGGTTGCTGTTTGTTTTAGGTATCTACAAGAGATCGGCATGCATGGGGATAAAGAAGGATTAGTTTTGTTGCACTTGCACGGTCTATTCACCATGGAAGGAAGAAAGAACATTAAACACTATTTGCTGAATAATTCAAGTGGTATTTGATTAATGTCTATCAGGTTTAAAATATAATAAAAGATTAGAACTCTTTTACATTGATTCCGTTCTTTATCTAATTATTATTGTTGTGAGTGCGATGATGAACAAAATCCAGTTTTGCTTATAAATGATTATATTGCTTACTGTTATTCTTATCATTTGATTATGCTTGTTGGAACCCCTGATTTACACAATAAACAAAGGAGGTTCTACCGAATTTTTGTAAGATGAATATTAGTTTTCCTTATTATGTTATTAGTTTGGTAGCATTCCAGGTCATTGCTTGACTGGGGTGTTACAGAGAGCTTCCTCTGTCTTGTCGTCTGAGTCTCATAGCCACGTTGGAACCAACCGACTGGACCTTGACTCATCCTGAGCCTAGTCCCCGGTCCGCTTCATCACACATGACCGCACCCGACATCCTAACCATCTGGACCTCGACTCCTCCCTGAGCCTACTCCCGGTCCTCCTCATCGTTGCCTGTTGTGCTCACCTCCGGTAGCTCCAGCTGTCGGGACCCGGAGTAGCAACTCCAGAACCCTCTGTGTGAATCGCACTAGTCCAGGATCAGCTAGTGCACACAATAACAACAGGGATACATATCAAGCACAATGACAAACTTTATTTAAATGAATATGAGCCTAATGGCTAAAGTTTGCATCAATGGCACATAAGCCAAAATTAAATATAAGCAGCGGAAGGAAAAACCGAAGCGGAAGAAGCCCATTGAGCCTGCCCACAGGCAAACGACAGTAAGACGCGATCTAGACGTTCTGATCCTCATCGAAGTCGAAGCTGTCCTCTGAAAAAGGATGAATTGAGCAACATGAGTACATAAAGTACTCCACAAGTTACACCAGGAGGTTTAACAGAGTTGATGCATGCATATGGATTGACAAAGGAAGGCATAATAAGGTTGGTTGTGCATAAAGCGAAATTGAAGTAAATACTGTAAATAGATTCAAGAGCTGAATTTAATACAATAAATAGGAACAAGATTTTATAAAATAATATCGTTAGTGCAGGCTCCAACCAAACACTAACCTAACCACGGGCATCCCACCTGGACCATCTTTTCCAAAAAGATCTCATATGGATTCCATCCATCCATAAGGTTTTCATAAACCAATTTGAAAAACAAAGTCTGATCCGTGAAAAACTTTACTCAGCTTGCCCATGACCGTGGGCATGGCTATCTAAGATAGATTATATACTCTGCAGAGGTTGTACAGCTTTACCCACAAGACATGATCATCCCTTTTTGCCACCGGATTAACACACTTCCTTAGGTGTGTGGCCAGGAGATCATGACAAGGTGTTTGCAATGATCCGTTGACAACATAATCACGCCGCCACTAAGGTTTCACCACAACATGAATCCACATGTTGGAGCCCCCTCTTGTGCAATGTGAGATTTCTCACGGCCTACGCCGCACTCACATTCAGCCTATAGCGAGATTAAGTTGGAACTTTACAAATTATTCGGCCAGGTCTATTCCATAGTAGACTCGTGGTAGTACGATAGGGATTTGCAATAGTAGCTCACAGACCGGTCCTTGACTTAGGCACCACCCGCATACCCCTTGTGCCTGGCAATCGACATCATGTCACCAAACAATCATGCATGCCAGCAAACATCCACCACCATACCAATGCCTAAGTCTAAATCAGTTTTATATTTTCTTTGAAAATATTTCATAATCATTCTTGACTCACCAAAGTCAAGAATACATTTCAAAAGCTTATCATTTTATGTGAAAAGGTATCCCAACCTATGATCATTTTAAGCATGGCTACGCATTTCTATAAAATGTCCAGTTAATACTAATGTATCAACTAGGTTTTCATCTAAGGTGACAAGGCATGATTGTTCAGAGTCAAATTTGGCTATACACAAAGGAATTGGGCATTACTAGAGGTTAAATCGAATTTAAACTAGGTTTCAATAAAAGTACGCATGCATAATAATTTTAAAAACAACATAAATAATTTGAATTACTGGGAGCAACATGATCAAAGGTGTAGCTTGCCTTGCTCAAAGACTTGATGCTGCGAATAATCAAAATCGAAATCTCCGGAATAGTCGTAGTCTACACGCGAAGAACCAAATAAAATAAATTCAATAAAATCCAAATAAAATAAATTCAATAAAATCCAAATAAAATCCAAAAATTGTAAAATTTATATATTGAGAGATAGATTATGATTTTAGATGAATTTAGGAGAAAGAATCAATGGATTCGGAGTTTGTATGAGGAGAACGAATATCTAGAAGTTTTGGACATCACATGAAATGATAACAACATCCAAGAATTACTTTTTGAAAAGTACAGTGTCAGTTGGCTATGAGGTAGCTGGCGAATGAGCAAAATGGAATCCTGGCGACGAGGCGAAGGTGGTGACACGGGTACGGCGACGAGGAACGCTGGCAATCACCGGCGGTGAGGGAAAAACGGCAGTGACGGCGTGGCTCCGACAACGACAGGTTAGAGAGATAGTACCGGGTATGGAATGTGGAGATGTAGGGTGAGCACGGGGTATAACACGGTATGGTGAAGCTAGAAAAATTATTGGTTAAGCAGAAAATTCAACAGAGACGATACAATTGACATTTAAACGACGATGGTAGAGAAGAAGGAAAAGCTTGATATCTTGGTGCTCGGTGAAGCGAATCTAAAACCACTTGGAAGGTAGCTACCTGGGATGGTTTGGCATGATATGACATGAACAGATTGGGGAAAACACCACCGGATTGATGGGGACACGGGATGCCATTGGCGTCCATGGCGAGGTGTCGGAGGCAAAAATTTGTGGAGGCTTTTCGTGGAAAAGGAAGGGAGCACGGTGTAGAACGTGGCGAGGCAAGTCTAAGAAAAATTACGGCATGGTCTAAAACTTACCGAAGGTGACGAATCAACGTCGAGAGTCAAAAATGGCCATTTTTGCGGAAAGCTCAAATCCTGACAATCGGCTCCACAAAAAATTAAACAAAATGGTAGAAAAATCAAAGCGCTCACCGAAAAAGGGGTGTACGCGTGAAGGCACAGTTTTAGTGTCTGGCTCGACAAGGTCGACGAGGACTCGGGGAATCTTTAGGTGATGGCGATGGAAGCAGGACGTAGAACGCATCGAGGAAAATTCAACGGTGCAAATGGCTCGGCCAAAGGACATCGGATGGTGGCAGAATGCGATGGAGAGGACATTCAGCGACCGGTGGGTTGGCATCGGTGTTCTGGGCAAACGGAGATGAGTTAGCGGGTGAGGTTTGTGGTGAAACGAAGAGGATAATGCAGGGAACACAATGCTCACCTCGGCTATGGTGGAACATGCATGATCGGCTCGCAGCGAGAGAAGCGATGGCGCGATTTGGCCACGGTGGTCCGACGAAGGCGAGGGAAGCACCGCGTAGAACGCGCGAAGGCGCAGCTGATGAAGTGGTCAAAAATGGCGGAACTCCACTGTAAGCGGCGCAAACGGCCGATGAACGCCGTTTGGTTAACAAAAGAAAAATGGCGATTGCATAGAGAAGGTAGAGAGGACTTAAGATTTTTAGGGATGACTGAGGGTGAGGAGAGCACCCGATGCTCCCTTTTATCGGGGTGGAGGTGGACGGGAGAGGGAGATCAACTGACGACGTCAATTAGAGCAACGGTTTCATTTTTGTGTAAATGCACATGAAGGAGGAGGAAAACGGTTGGGGACGGACGAGTCTTAAAGAGTGCAAGTGAATGCACTAAATTGCATGAAGAATCGTTGAGAAATTCATGAGGATTCAAAGCTAAAAAAGAACGGCCATGGCGGCCTTGCTCGGGACATCAACGGACGCACATAATGGCAATCGAGAAAAAGGGAGGAGAGAGAAAATAAATAGAAAAAATATTTTTCCCCAAAAATAAAATAAATTTGAAAAAAAATCAAGCAAATTCTAAACAAATCCTTGGAAAACGAAAATATCAAATAAAATAATTTTGGATTTAATTGAAGCATATTTTAACCATTTAAATTTTTTTTACTTTCTAAGCTTTAATTTAATCCAAATAAATTCAGAAACTCCAAAATTTTGAAAATAGGATAGAAATGGATAAATTAGAATTTTTGATGAATTTATAAATTTGAATGGGCTCATTCGGAGTTAAAATGAAGAAATACGGGCTTTTGGAAGTTTGAAAGGAGAGAAATGAATAAACTGATTTTCTGGAATTATTTTTGAACTGAAAATCATATTATGATGGCATCAAGGGAAATGATTTTCAGAGGAATTATTTTTCTGTGGAAAAAGAAATTTATGATGTTAGGGTGACATCAGCAAAGATTTTGATTTTCTGGCCAAATTATTTTTCAATAGAACAAGGGTTTTATTCACAGACACGTGGGACCGGCTTTTATGGACTGGGTCCATGGACGGGGAAGAAGGCTGAGGTGGCACACAGTTGCCGTAACGCTTGCGTGGCTCATGGTTGCTGAGGTAGCGCACGTGGACTGAGGGCATCAGCGGATAGCGACGCTGCTAGGGTCGGCGAGGGGTGCACGAAAGGGAGGAGGGCACGGGGAGTTCAGCGCACCTTGGCGCGATGCTCGAGAATGCTGCCAGCGACGAGGGTGCAGGGGCGGTGGAGTGAGGGCGTCGGCGGCGGGGCTCTTTGGCGGTGGATTCGCTCGGTGGAGGGGTGGGGAATGCACACATGGGCCTGGCGAAGGTGGAGGCGATGAACGGCTATTGGTTACATCGAAGTTAAGGTCGGCGCAAAGGCGAGAAAAGAGGGAGGTAAGCGGGGTTTAAAGTGGCGAAATGGTGGAGGTTGAATGAGGAGTGATTAGGCTTTCAATTGTAGCAAATGCTCGGGCAAACGAGAAGAAACGGCCAAATTTAAGAGCTCGGGCGGGGCATCAATGGCAGCGGTGGAAGGTTGAAGAGGGCAAGGAGAAAGAAGAAGCTGACAGGCGGGGTTGGGCTGTCGGCGAGAAAGAAAAGAGAGGAGAAAGAGCGGATAGTCAGATATGCGACGTGGCGCATGGAGAAGATCAGGGCCATCGGATTAAATTGAAGGGGTAAGAGATCGAGCGGCTGGGATTAGATCGGCTGAGGGCGGATCGAACCTTAGCTTGACTCATGTCAGCCTCAGAAGAGAAATGAATTAAAATTCAATTTTTGGTTTTCAGAAATACTAGGAAGCTTTCAAAATACTTAGAAATAACAAATAAAGTATAAAAATTCTAGAACAATTTACAAAAATTCCTGGAGACATTTTAGACTTAGGAAAATATTTCCAACATAAAGTTGGTCTTTTAATTTTTACAAAAATACTTTTTAGCTTCGAAATTAATTTTTTTAATCCTAGAAAAGCATAGAAAATCCAGATAAAAACCAAATGCTTTAAATTAATTAATTTTATATAGGATTTTTATAGAAATCCAAAATATCTTTTACTTAATAATATTTTTATGTTTTAAATTAAAATACTTTTAAGAAAAGTTTTTTTAGCTAAAAACAGGCAAATAAAATCTCAGAAATTCAAGCAACCAAAGAACACTTGATTTTATTTTAAATTAAAATAACTTTTAATTTTTTACTGAAAATTTTGAAATAAACAGTTGGGTTGTTACACCTGCTCCGGTTCCTTGTCTCTCCGGCTTGCAACCACCTCACTAGCCTCAATCATCTTCGGCGTCTCCGACCGACTGCACCTCAATACCTTATGTGCCTAGTCGCGGTCCTTCCGCGCCTCACCATGACCTAGCTCCGAAGTCCTGCAACCACACAGACAAGCAAACCATCACATAGCACCGCACAAAACATTTTGAATAATAATCTGCATCAGAAGAAAGTACTCAAAACATGCTCCTACAAAGTCATATGCCTATTACGACCGGTCAAAATCACAAGATTAGCCACGCACATAGCCTACGACCGCATTGTACATCGTTACGACCACCCAGAGGTGCATACGACTGATTCCCAGATGATACGACCGCTTCAGGAGCTCATACGACTGGTTAAACGGAAGCTACAACCACAGCCAAGGGTTTTAACGTGATCGAAGAGACTTCCGACCTCATCTGACCATGCTACGACTCCATCCAAGCACTTCTGACCGCGTCCCAAGCACATCCGACTACGTTCGACCACAACCGACCGCGCTCCGACTACGTTTGACCGATATTGACCACGTCCGACCGCGCCAAACTGCGCTATGACCACGTCCGACTGCGCCAGACTGCACTATGACCACGTCTAAGCACATCCGCTAGCTCTCCGATCTTGCTCGATCGCTTCACAACAAGGTCGAAGTCCACCGCTTCACTATCGACCGTAGCGGTCGAAGCCTTGACTTCTAATCGCTTCTCGCAATAACGTGGTTGTAGGTCACTGACTCCTCAATGTGGTCGTAAGCCCGACCGCCGACTTTCGACCGCTTCTTGTGATCATGTGGTCGTAGGCCACCGACTTCCCAACGTGGTCGTGCCCCGTCCAGCCGACTCACAATGTGGTCGTAAGCCCTTTCAACCATGGCCAACGTGGTCGTAACACCTTTCGACCATGGCCAACGTGGTCGTAACACCTTTCGACCATGACCAACGTGGTCGTAGCAGCGTTCGACCACGGCCAACGAGGTCGTGCAGCGTTCGACCACGGCCAACGAGGTCGTAGCAGCGTTCGACCACACCCAACGTGGTTGTAGCGGCGTTCGACCATGGCCAGCGAGTTCGTAAACCCATCTAGTGTCCTTTGACCACGGCCAATGTGGTCATAAACCTATCTGGCGACCTTTGACCATGAACAACGTGGTCGTAAATGACATAGCGTGGTCGTAACCAGTGAACTCGGCTTCCCTACGTGGTTGTAAGACAGTGTAGACAAAGTCTGTCGACTTCGCAGCGTGTTCGAAGTCAAAGTATACCGACTTCGCAATGTGTTGGAAGTCGAAGCGTGCCGACTTCGCAGTGTGTTTGAAGTCGAAGTCTGTCGACTTCGCAGTGTGTTCAAAGTTCGAAGTCTGCTGACTTCGCAGTGTGTTCGAAGACCCGACTTCGACTATTGACTCTGAGGTCATAAATCCTTCTGCTGACCTTCGATCACTTGAAAAACACGTCGGCCAGTTTCCGACTTCCGACTAAGACATCACAATGTGGTCGTAAGGCTTCCAGTTGGTAACAACGTGGTCGTAAGAGCTTCCGACCACCGCAAGAGCTTACAACTTAGTAGAAATCGCACAAAGCAAACTCAAACTTTCCAAAACAAGTGTCAATTACTCATCACAAACATGGGGTCACCTCCACATGGTCTCTCACCTTGCCTCAGACACACAGCCATTGATTGTCATGACACATCGCCAGCCAGGGGAAAATTAGAGATGGAAGAAAAGAGTAGCGGTGGGGCAAAGATCAGGTGGGAGAAGGGAAGAGAAAGTGAAGAAGGGATCATGATTTTAGCATTTTTCACTTGGGTAATGATCTAGACTTTTCTTCTCTGGTTTGCCAATTTTAGTAGAGATTAGAGTCGGGATTAGAAGAAGAATTATCAAGTCATGTCGGAGATTCGTTTAGCAGATTGGTTTGTTTGCCATAATTTTTAGTTCCAAATTTTGGTACTATATGGATATAATATGAAAATGTCATCTACTTGATAGTTGTAGAGAATTTTGTTAACTTTCTATAGAGTGCTTAATCATGTCACTCGATTGGTTAAATTAAGAGTTATGATTTTTGTAAGCCTACCGTCTGGAGAGTTGTTGTCATTTGGCAGCAAGGTGGTAAACTGTAGATTAAAATTATTAAATGGATTATCTAGGGTTTTTAGTATACATGAAAAGTGTAGATAATTGTCTAAGTATATCAAGGAATCCAAGAACACAAATTTCGGTTGGGTAAATTAGAAGTTATGATTTTGGGAAGACTGTTGGCTAAAAATTAGTTGTTGCTGGACAAAGTCGTGGGAACCTATTAAATTGACTTGGTAGGTGGCAGAATTGAATTTTAAGCATAACTAGAAAAAGGTAAATAACTTTATATAGATTCTAAAAATGCTATGGTTTATTGTATTTGCATGTGTAGATTAATAGATATGAAATTGTTAAGCCTACTATCCGGAAGATGACAAAACTATTTTCTGGGTTAAAAATAAAGGGTTAAATGATTTAATCAAGAATGTGGCCAAGTAATAAATTGTGCAAAATTTTGTGTAGATTATAGAACTGGTGTGGTTTTCCATGTTAAAGCTTAGGAGTCAGAAGTTATGCTATTTTAGTACCAAGATAGCAAAGGTGACTGTTCAGTAAATGGGAAGTATTGCAGATTTAGGAAGTGTGTAGTAGTGGTGTCGTTTAATTGTTATTCTTGTACTATTGTAGCTTGTTATTGAAATTAGTGTTTACTATAGGAGGAGTGGAGTTGGGTTGGTTGTCATCTTCAAATCAAACTGTTCATCACAACTAGGAAGGTAAGTGCATGGTAGAGTGGTATTTGAGTGTTTGAGCTTATTGTTATGTTTAAATAAATATTTGCCATGATGATTTACGTGATTATACTTGTTTTTATAATGCTCATATTCTTATAGTAGAATGATGATGATGTATATGGTAACATGATGATGATTATTATGATTAAAATGAATGATTATGTCAAGTGATTAATGCTGATAACAAACTAAAGAAAGATATAATCATTGCATTACATATTGAGTATTCATGTTGCAGAGAGGTGATCTATGTGGCCCTCTAGAGCCTACTTTATGTGGGTGACCCATGGGAGTAGGAAGAGAAAGATCTACTTTGGTAGGCACGTCACGAGAGTAGGGAAGGATCTACTTCAGTAAGCACTCTATGGGAGTGGAGTTGACACCCTATTTGAAAACAGACGGGGCAAGGGTGGTTCATCGACGGGTGAACACTCAGCCATAATGGTACAAGTAAGAGAAGTTGTAATATCCTGATTATATTTAACAGAGAAATGTGTTTTAGAAAGGAGGATGGATTTAGAAAATGGTTTTCATAGTTGTTTCAGGGGAAAGTTTGCATAAGCGACAAAACCTGGGCCATGGGTTTCAGCCCACGGTGTCTGGCCCCAGTGGGTAGTTGGCCACATGGGAGGGGCAGCCAACCCTAATCCCTCCCCTCCCATGCCCCTTCTCCCCCCATTCCAGCCGCCACCCTCCCCACTCCTCCCCCTGTCAAGTGTCTCCCCTCTGCGCAATCTTCATCAAGACATCAATAGGAGCATCAAACATCATCCGATTGGGCTAAAGCTTGGTCAATATGTTCCTGACTTGTTGCTCTTTGAATTTTATGGTTGTATTGAGGATTAGTTCAGAGGAGCCCCTGTTTTGAGAGAGGTTTTGTCAGCCTAGACTGGTAGATTATCTGTTTGAGTCGTGAAACAATTAGGGATTGGGCAAAAAAATTTATAGTTTGTAGGTAACTGGTGTAACTACCTTCCTACCAATTTTCCTGAAATTATTGTTCATGGGAGTGTGGAGTAGGGCATTGTGAATAGGGTTGTTCTATCTTGTCAAAACTTGTTTTGAGTAAACAATTTATTGTAGGCGGAGTGACCTTGGGTGTGATTTCACCTTCTTTACCTTCCAACTTGTCCCAGCACCAAAGACAACTATAGATTGAATTGTATTGATTGTTTATTTGTTCAAAATGGTTATATGCTTATGACATGGCTAAATTCTATGAATTATGAGTAATTTGTTATTTACATAATTCCGTTCATGGTTGATATCAAATGTTTCTTTGAGAATATGCTTTTCATTCCAAGATCTTCATTTCAAGCATTCATGATTTTTCCCTAGGAGGGGGTATTGAAAGTCCCATCATTCTAATATGGGCGAATAGATCCCCGTATGAAAGATTCTTCATACGGGCCTTGGATCCCTACATTTTGGATAATGCGGGCCTGAGTGAACACCGATGGGTGTATCACTGGCTATACCGGTATATGAAGAAGAGAAGTGGAAGTCATATTCATATCTTGCATCAAGTGCATAGAATTTTCTTATGTATTTGATAAACTGAGATTGGTTTTTCATGATTCGGTGTTTTCTATTGTATTCATTGTACTTGCTGAGTGTTGGAATCATTCTTGCAATTTTTGTTTTTACGTAATCGTTGAGGACGACACGCATTGGGAGAGAGTAGATCACGTGAAGAAATCCACTCTATCACATTTCACTACTTAAATAATGATTCCATTGCTACCTTTCAATTGGAAACTAATGAATGTAATAAATGGATTCATGTTACTTCTATTGTTTGTCCTTAAGATTATTCATGCTAGATGATGAATTAGAGTGCCCGAATCTATTCATATTAACGTTATGCATGAACGAGTGATATAATTGCTCTGTTAGTACATAGGTCTTAGCTGAAATTGACGGTGGCTACATTATTATAATTGTTTGTGATGAAATTTAGCTATCTTTATAGATGGTTTTGATGAGAAAAATTTATAGTGATGATTGGTGTTAGTATGTAGGTTGCATCTTGATTTTCACATAGCTAAGGTGTTACAGTTGGTATCATAGCAGGTATTAGATCCATAGTAATTGAATTATTAAATTGACACACTGGTGCACAGTAGGATGGGATGGGTCAAGCATTGCATTTAATCTTTTGATATGTTGTATTGGTGATTTATGTTATGAGATGATATTATATGCTTATGATTTTGTTCTATGACTGGTACACGTGAGGACGGTCAATGATAACGAGTAGAGGTTGTAGTTGTTGCATTGGGTAACTCAGTTACGGATGTTGCGGGTGAGTTTCTTTAGAAAAGTTGTTCTCTTCCTTGAGTTGAATTTGGCCAATTCTTGTCCTGCTGTGGTTGATGAATTTTTCTTGGGTTAGTGGTTCGTTGCAGTTAATGGGTTGCAATAGGTCACTAATTGTTCTTTGAGACAATTATTGTTTTTCTGATTGTTGAGTTGCTGTTGCTACTCGTGAATGTTGTGCGAGATTGATATTTCCATAATTGTCCCATATTTCTTACTAGAAAACAAGACTCATTTATTCATTTGATATTTTGAAAAATCAAATTTTTATGTTGCAAGTTCGTTAACATGTGAAAGCCTTGTCTCTATGTATTTCTTTTGGATTATTTCAAGTGTTGAAGTTTAATTTGTCTGTTTTCTGAAAGAGAGTGCTAAAACCCTTTTGTGGTGTTTTGTTGTGTTTAAGTAGGAGGTGGTAATCATATAAGTTAATTGATAAGGTATGAATTATCAAGTTGAGACATTAGCGTGGTGTATAATTAATTTCAACAAACATTCTTGGAAGTGTAGTTGATTAATTGTAGTAGTTTATTGAATAATTGTGACAAAGAATTTGTCTATACATGTTTAGAACTCATGAAGTTATTAAGGAGTATGAAAAAAGAACTGGTTTGATTCACTACTACTAAAAGGGTCACCACAGATGGTTTTCTGAACTGTCTGAATCAAAGGGTTAGTGATGATCAGAGGTTATTACAGATGGTTTGTGAGAAGTGTGGTAAATGCAACACAGATGCTTTGTAACTAGAACCACATGTGAAGAACACTATCACAGACAGCTAGAACCAAAAACCATCTGTGATATTTGCACATCACAAACGGTTCTAGCTACCAACCATCTGTGATGCGCGAGAATCATAAACGGTTGGTATATAGAACCGTCTGTGATACTTTCCATCACAGACGGTTGGTGATTCCCATCACACACGGTTGCTAGATAGAACCGTCTGTGATGTGTGAGTATCACGGATGGTTTTTGGTCTAAGCCATCTATGATAGTCCTTGACAGGCGGTTTATACCACAAAACTGATTATGATAGTTATACCTCAATTTTTTCTGTTTTTGGAATAGCCTTAGGAAATGCTAGCTAGGCCCTTTGAAAAATAAGCAAAGACAGCACAAACATAGTAGCACATTTTATTTCCATTAAGATTAGAATCCACCATTACAATGTCACAAGATAACGAGTAGGTTATCTATCTAACACAGTAAGAACATGGCAAGAACATATCTTTTAATCCTATGAACTCAACTCTTAAATATGGCAAGAATATGGAAGAAGCAGAGATCTTAGTAGACAGTAGAAGCTCAACCACATTGACGAGGTCTCCATGCCTAGGCCCTCTCACCCTTGATGCAGCGCACGAGCTGGATGTCCTTGATGCCCGTCCTTGCCAGCGCTGACTTGAGCGCTATCTTAGTAGCCAGCTACTTCCGTGGCACCTTGCCGTCTACTTTGTAAGGGCCATCTAGGTCGAGGTTGAGGAGGACGATGGTGAGGAGGAGGCTAGAGAGATTTTGAGCAACGGTAGGTAGGGATGGGTTTGGGTGAGTATTTATAGAGGAGAGAGAGGTGGGAGTGGAAAAAATTTTGGCGGAATGGGTGTGGGGACGGAGAGGTGGAGCTACGATCCATGGGGTGGGGGTTGGTGGGTTTCTATTGACTGGGATTGGGTTGGGGGTGATTGACGGGCCCAGTGGTCAGATTATTATGGACGGTTCTATATACAAACCGTCTATAAATTAGAATATATATATCAGTGCAATGTAAATATCTAGTCTCAAAAGATAAAATAGCAAAGTTCTATATGCTTTATATATGCTCATTTTAAAGGTTTCAATGAAATCTACAACTTTGTAGTTGAAGTGAACCCCAAATTTGGAACAGAAGAGTGAAAATTTTGGCAAAAACAAAAGTCAAAAACTTGTGACACAATTGTGAGGCTAAAGATGGCCTATTTTGGGAGTCTTATGGGGCAATTGGTGCAAGTGGGTCAATTTTTTGGATAGGGCTCATCGTTAGCTTTCCAACGAGTACAAGAATGTCAAAAACGGACATCGTATGCAAAAGTTATGCCCATTCTACTAAAGGTGTCTCATAACATAATCCTACTCGGACTCAGGAGGCAAGAGAGTACGAAATTTTAGGGGATTGCAAGGCTGGAAAGATATCACAAATAGTTTTTAATACAAACCGTCCGTGATAACTTCATTATCATAGACGGTTTGTAATACAAACTGTTTGTGAAGTATCACAGATGGTTTAAATAAAAAATTGTCTATGATATTTAGCAATATCACAGACGGTTCATGGTAAGAACCGTTTGTGATACTTAACAGATGGTTCTCATCATAATCCATCTGTGATATTATCTCTTCACAGATGGAATTTATCACTGGCAGCAACACAAACGGTCTCTAAACCTAAACCGTCTATAATTGCATTTAACACTAAGGGTTTTGGTGAACTGTTTGTGATAAGGCGTCTAATATAAGCCATTTGTAGTAGTGATTATTATGATTGTTTAAATTTCTAATTTGTTGGATAAATTGGATTATTTGGTCTTAAGTAATTAATCTGACCATTCGGGGTGGTTAAGTAAGGAGGTTTTGGAATATTGCCTTAGTAATATTAACCTTTAATATGTCTTCTATTTAGATACTTGATGAGCATGTACAACTGCTAGATTCATCTAACTTTTGCCATGCTAAATTGTCGAAACATGTATAAAGAAATGGATGAAGGTTGATGTATTGACTTGTGAAACCTTGTCTTATAGCGCTTATATTATTGAAGTTAAAGATATTTCATTCTAATTTCTGAACATAAGGTATAATGTTGAATCTATGCTCATAATTGTTTTTGTGATTGCAAACAAAGGTAGGATCATGAATACTTCCATGACAAAAATAATAATCAATTATTAACGGTAATGGCTAGAGTGCAATCAATGTGTGCTAAATTAGTGTTGAATGTCAGTAAGAGTTGAATGTACGAAATCTAATAAGTGATTTATAATAGTGTGTTTTTGTGAGATTGTCATGTTCTAGTATCATCTTGTTAAAAGAATTTTGTTTCAATATTGTGGCTTGTGCATTAGGTTTTCCCTAGATCAAGTAGTTGCAATCTTATTTAGATAATAGGAATATGATGAAGCGGTTTATTGTGTTTCTTTTGGAAAACATTTATGAAGGGATAAGAGGATATGATGATTCTTGCTAAGAGGGTATTATTTTGTTGTTAGTAAGATTGTCGGTATGTGGTTGTGATGATAATGTTGAATGTTCTATAAATAAAAGAATTTGACAGTTTTCATGATACTAATTAAATT
Organism: Dendrocalamus latiflorus; assembly: GCA_017311315.1. Taxonomy (NCBI): domain Eukaryota; kingdom Viridiplantae; phylum Streptophyta; class Magnoliopsida; order Poales; family Poaceae; genus Dendrocalamus; species Dendrocalamus latiflorus. Next base: position 45,093,771 of record CM029627.1, read on the forward strand.
AAAGGTTTTGAGATTTGCGTTCGCGATCTTTTGGACCTCATGACTTATGTGGTAGCTGAAATTGTTTTGAACAAAATGACGTGTTGAAAGGTTTATTAGTTCTTAAGAGATTCATGTGTTGTGATCTTCAAATCTCTTCTTGTTGGGATTGGCAAGGTGATGCTATAATCAAAGAGAGTTATTTTCTTTTAAAGGAAAGAGTGTAGTAGAAGTATTTAAGGTTGGAGTCAAGTTATGTAACTTACGGAAGTGTGCTTAACCTTTTTGTTTTTGCTACATAAGAGTTTCTCAAGTTTAAATAGCAATGCTTTATTCTTATTGGTTGAGATTTGATATTTTCTTATTGAGGTGCATGTGCCCTCAACTGTGATATCATCTTTTGTTTTCCAAGATCATTGCTATTTCCCTTGGTCTTGTGTCTACTGTGAATGGTAACATTTTTCCTTGTGTTGAAATTTATTTCTATTTGCCTCTTCTTCTAAGAAAGGGTTAAACAATTTGTGTTGCAAAGTCTTTTAGGATGTGTAATGGCAACTCAATAGTTTGGGTCTAGTTGATGATTTTGTGAAACTGTAAGTGTCAAGATGTTTGAAATACATTGGGTGATATATTGATTTATTGGAATAATCCTTGGAAAGGATTTGATTTAAATATAATGTTTGTGTTTGGAGCTAACTGATTACGTTGTTACAACTATTAGAACCTATAGAGATATATAGTCCAAGATCTTTTATCGAAAGTATGGAATCTTGATCAATCTATTAGAATATCACAATTGGGTGCTTTGCAAGATTGTATAGGAGAATTATGACAGTCTAGTTTAATAAGGGTAGAATTGCAAAGAATTCTAATTGTTATGACAATTATTGGGATATTAGGGATTGCTGAGTTATTGTCAGGTATGCCTTGGCTTTAGTGAGCAACACTCTGAGAGTTAGAATCTTTCCAAAGATTTTGGTCGAGAAAATGTTTGCAAGTTGATGTTAAGGGTTGAGTATGTGTGGATTGTGGGAATTTTAGGGTCTGAATCTAAGGATTTCCCTATATTTTATACGAGAAGTTTGTTGTATTGGGCTTTGCATTTTTTTATGCTAGAAGCTTGGAGGCCCAACGATGTTGTGTAGAAATAGTGGAATAAAGTGGGTTTCAAATAGTGTGATGATTGTGGATAACATCCTTTTGGTGTAGTAAATGAGTGTGTGTGTGTGTGTGTGTGATGTAAATTTTGAGTTGATTATGCTTAAGGGATTGAGGTGTGTTGGGAATTATCTATCAAAGTAATTTCATTGGTCGAGGACTTGTCTAGAGTTTGTTTTCATGGGGTCAGTAGAGTCTCTCTACAAAAGGTTTAGATGATGTACTTGGTTTGAGCATAACATTGAGGTTGCCAATTTAAGATAAATGAGTTGGTGTGCTAGGCGATGATTTGGAATTCCATGGTTCAAGGGAAGTTAGATTCTTAAAAGAAAGGATTGAGAAAAGATTGTTATTTTGGGTAGTGAAATGCTCTCTTGTTCTTGTTTAGGCTGTGTATTTATGACAGAGGTCATTTACAAATTGAGTTGCTTTATGTTGGGGCGTAGTCTTTCTAGTTAAGAAAAGAAAACGATTGTGTTGGTCATTCAAGTGATTTCACACTTAGGCTTATGTGATGTTTTTCTCCAACTATCTACTTGGAAAGTGGAAAACTCTCTAGATGAATCATTGAGAATCCTTTATTTTCAGTTGGGTTCCATTTGTAAAAGATCTTGCTTAAAACAAGTTCTGTTGTGCGTCTCTGATAAAGGAGGTGCTCCTTGTTAAGGTGATGAGATCTACTGGGAGATGGAACAAGAGTTTCCGGGTGTTATGTGTAGGTTGTGTGGTTTGGTACCAAAGGGAAGGTTGGCCCAAGGTACATTGTTTTGTTTCCAATAGTTGTGTGGATTTTGGAAGATGGTGTATTGCTAGGACTGCCTCGGGTCCATGCCCGGGGTACATATCATCTGGTATGTTCCAAAACTGAGTGAGTACTTGAGTTTCTGGAGTGTGAGGTTTCGTTAGAGCCATTGACCCACGAGAAAGACTGTACTTTCCAGTCCCGATTGGTACTTGTGCCAAGTGGGCAGTTGGCCACATGGGAGGGGGGCAGCCAACCCTAATCCCTCCCCTCCCATGCGCCCAGTGGCGGATCCAGGAACAAATTTTGGAGGGGCTGAAGTACCTTCAGCTTGACCTCAGCCCCTTCTACATTATACATCCATGGCTAAAAATTTAGGAGGGGCTCCAGGGGGGCTCCAAGGGTCCGGTAGCGGTAGGGGGGGCTCGAGCCCCCCCCCCCCCCCCCGCCCCACCGCTGGATCCGCCGCTGCATGCGCCACCCCCCTTCCCCCATTCCAGCCGCTACCCTCCCCACTCCTCCCCCTGTCTAGCGCCTCCCCTCTTGTGCAGTCTTCATCAAGTCATCAATTGGAGGATCAAACATCCTTCGATTGGGCTGAAACTTGGTCAGTATGTTCCTGACTTGTTGCTCTTCGAATTGTATGGTTGGATTAGGATTAATTGAGAGCAGCACCTGTTTTGACAGGGGTTTTGTCAGCCTAGACTACTGCAGTTTTAGCACAAAGCAGTTTCGGTAGATTATCTATTTGAGTGGTGAAACGATCACGGATTGGGCTGAAATTTTTATAGTTTGTAGAGAACTCGTGTAACTACCTTTCTACAAATTTACATGAAATTATTAGCTGTGGTTTGTGAGATCTGAGTTAATAACCGAAGGGGCCGGACAGAACTGTAGTTTTGGGTAGCAGATTGGTTTTCTGCTGATCGTATTGCACTGTAGTTTTGGCTTCTGTATCTGCGAAATTAGGTCTAATCATCTTCTTGAGAATTGTGGGTAATGTCAGTATATTTCCATAGGATCTTGAATTGCGATTTTTGGATGAGTAGTTTTCGAGTTTTGGTCATTTCAATTGCTGCTGTCCGGAATCATCATCAGGTTAGGGTAGTTGTAGTGTCTGGCAGATTAAAAATATATAACGGCTGAATCAGGGGTGCTCACCGAAACGACTTTTGTAGATAATTCAATTAGCTTTTCAGAATAGTAAGCAAAATAATTTTTCGATCAGCAGAAAGAAAGTTATATATGTTTCAATATAACTGTCCAGAATGTCTGTCAGATTCTGACAGTTGATTTGATCTGTTTGTTAAAATTAGTTAAAGGCAAAATTTGAGAATCCGGCCAACTAGAATTTTGTAGAAAATTTCGTAAGGTTTCAATAGAGACTTAGAACACATTTTTTGGATGAACAGAATGAGAGTTACATACTTTAGAAGGTCGCTATCCAGTATTGAGTTCTGTTAGGTCGTTGGTTCGCTTGAGTACAATAAGTTCATGACATATGGGTTTTTGGGAGCGTGGAGTAGGGCATTGTGAATAGCGTTATTCTATCTTCTCAAAACTTGTTTTGAGTAAAGTATTTATTGTAGGCGGAGTGACCTTGGGTGTGATTTCGCCTTCTTTACCTTTCAACTTGTCGCAGCGACAAAGGCAAGTACAAATTGAATTGTATTGATTGTTTATTTGTTCAAAACGGTTGTATGCTTATGAAATGGCTAAATTCTATGAATTGTGAGCAATTCATTATTTACATGATTCCATTCGTGGTTGATATCAAATGTTCTTTGAGAGTATGCTTTTCACTCCAAGATCTTCATTGCAAGCATTTGTGATTTTCCCCTAGGAGGGGGTATTGAAAGTCCCATCATTCCAATATGGGCAAATAAGTGTCATCATCCCAATATGGGCAAGTAGATCCCTATATGAAAGATTCTTCATTCGGGCCTTGGATCCTTGCATTTTGTATAATGCGGGCCAGAGTGAACACCAATGGGTGTATCACTGGCTATACCAGTATATGAAGAAGAGAAGTGGAAGTCATATTCATATCTTGCATCAAGTGCATAGAATTTTCTTATGTATTTGATAAACTAAGATTGGTTTATCTTGATTCAGCGTTTTCTATTGTATTCATTGTACTTGCTGAGTCTTGGACTCATTCTTATAATTTTTGTTTTTAGGTAATCATTGAGGACGACACGCATTGGGAGGGAGTAGATCACATGAAGAAACCCACTCTATCACATATTTCACTACTTAAATAATGATTCCATTGCTACCTTTCAATTGGAAACTGATGAATGTAATAAATGGATTCTTGTTACTTCTATTGTTCATCCTTAAGATTATTCATGCTAGATGATAAATTATACTACCCGAATCTATTCATCTAATGTTATGCATAAATGGGTGATATAATTTCTATGTTAGTACATTGGTCTTTGTTGAAATTGAGAATGGCTACATTATCATAATTGTTTGTGATGATGTTTTGCTGTCTTTATAGATGGTTTTGATGATAAAAATTTATAGTGTCAATTGGTGTTAGTAATGTAGGTTGCATCATGGCTCTCGCATAGCCAAGGTGTTAAGAAGTGATGGCATGTGCATTGCATTCATGAAAAAGAAATAAGATAATGAGACATGTGTATCACTACTACAGAAAACCGTGTTACAGATAGTTCAGAAACGTCACCACAGACAGTTTTGTGAGCCGTCTGAATTTATGGGTCAGTAATGATACGAGTTATCATAGACGGCTTTCAAACTGTCTGTGGTGCAAATATCACAGACGGTTTTTAACTAAAAACTATCTGTGCTAGTTGTAATCACAGACGATTTTTAACTAAAACCGTCTGTGATATAGTCTGTGATATCTAAATAGCATAGACGGTTTTTAACTAAAAACTATATGTGATTATCAACTAACACAGACGGTTTTTAACTAAAAATTGTGTGATTATCAACTAGCACAGACGGTTTTTAGTTAAAAACCATATGTACTATTCTCTTCTACCCCTAAATCTATTTCTGTTTATTGGCTAGTCTCAGGAAATGCTAACCATGCCCTCTGAAACAAGCAGATCAACATGTACATGTATACATCCAATTCAAATCTCAATTCATTTCACAAACATAAAATATCCATTTCACAAATCAATTAATTGAAATGAAATAAAATATCTATTAACAAATAAACAATTACAATCAATGTCAATCTTATCTCAAACAAAAAATCATTGTACGTTATGGAACTCTCCATCTGCTTTTATGACTCTCCTCGAATTTGTGCAAGGTCCGGCTGTTGCAATGCAGTTGTAGAGATGGGAGCAGCCTATCGATAGGAATATCAATGTGTGTACATATATAACCTGATAAGTATGAAATAATTGTGGAAAGATTGACAAACCTTAGGATTGGTGATCTTCAAGGAATCAAGGAGTAGTTTCATATGGTGGCGAACATAGAATCCACACGTGTTGCCCGGTGGCTGCTGGTGGCACTGTAAAAAATAGAATGAGTTAATTCAAGAGGCATTACTACCAAGTGTTGTATAGGATTAATTAATGTGTACTAGCGAATACCCGAAAATTTTGAACATGTTGCAAGGGCTTGGCCCCTTCCGTCGTGCCACGTGTCTCTGCAACGTACGTGGTGAATGACCTTTGTGATTCAAAAAAGATAGCTTAGTCGTTTGGAAGGAAAAAAAGAGTACAATATAGTTATGTATGGAAAAATGTACTTACCTATCTAGTAATTGGCCGATAACTGTGTAGTCAGTTTTGTTCTTACTTAGGGAATCAAGGTATATTGCTTTGTTCCATTTTGGTATAATTACAATTAAAATCCAATGGAACCGCTCATTGTAGGGCATAAGATCAAATTCCTTATCGCGGTGAGCCAGCAGTGTTATTGTAATATACCTCTCGACGAAGGATGCATCCTCGTTGATGGTATCCATGGCGACCAAGCGTGGGTCCAGGAAACCAATTGGTGATTTGGATGATCTAGCTTCAGTCACCATGTATCTATATATATACACACAAAAGCAACAAATCATATATGACATATATCAGTATAACAAATTATCTCGATATATACGGAGACTGTGATTGTACACACTTACAACGTCCAGCACGAATGAGTGAGGCGTCGAGAGCGTTGAGCGTGAAAAGATCAAATAAATCCTCAAAGGTCACTACAAGGACACAATCATGAACTTCGTGCTGTTAAAGATCTGGCTTGAATTTGACAGTGATACCTGAGCGCCGTTCTCCCTGTGGCTTATTAGCCTGTTCTATATACCAAACATGTAATCTCTGGCAAGTAAGTCCTAGGGTTAGGAGGCACTTTTCCGGGACGATCATTGGCTCGTATAGTATGAATTTGCGGGCCAATGGTAGGTACGGGATATCATCATCGGTCTTATTTGATTTGCCCTTGCTGCCTCAGCTGTAGGTCGACTTCATGGTAGTCGACTGCAAAGGTAGCACCGGTGCAAGTTGCTTCATCGAGGATAGCACCCGTGGAGATGGCACCGGTGCAGGTAGTGGTGGTGGAGATAGACCTTGTGGAGATGGCACCAGTCCATGTAGCTTTGGTTCAGACTGCCCTTGTGGACCGCCACCGGTGAAGAAGCCTCCAGGTAGATGTCGCTTTTGGGCTGCTGGATGAATGTTCCAATGGCTTGCCCTAGAGTCACGATCTCGTCATTGGGGGGCTTCGGTAGCGAGACGACCTCGAAATTGGCATGCACACCATCGACATGAACTTTTCCGAAGCCTGGTGCTAAAGGTGTATGGTGCACCATGGCATTGTGAGCAGACGGATATGCCTGGCCCCAAGTAGCGCACAAGGGAATGGAGGCATACCTCACTTGGAGCTTGCACTTCTAGGCTCCTACATAACGATACAAAATTAGCTACTCCAATAGGCCTATTAACGGATTGAGCATGTAGAGATAATAATTATTACCAGGATGTTGTCCACAGGAAATCTGGTCTCGCTTTCCGTCGTAGGATTGGATGTGCAACTACTCCGACGGTTGGGGGTGATGTGACGATGGCCCGATCTTCCGAGAGGTACTGATAAGTCGATTGTGGAGATATCGACGTTGATGATCCAAAGGCTCCGACCAAAACAGATCGAACCCCTCGCAATCACTACACCACTGCTCTGTTGGTTATCAACCGTGCCAAACACAATTGACCTCGCCAAGAAGGCTATCTCCTGCAAGCGAATCGAGAACACAAGCAAGAGAGTTGTAATACCCTGATCGTCGATACGGCGTAAGATTTTAAAACAATCGAGGAGTCGCCAGTTTTTCGGCAAAATGCGGGAAGGGAAAAGTAAAAAATTGTAGAACAATATAAAATAAATTAAAAATTAAATAAAAACCTCTAAGTGGGCTGCCTGGTGAGTGGGCCGACCACCTTGGGGCCGGAGGCCCAAGGGGTGGCCGCACCCCCTCCCACTTAACCCTAGGGTTCCCCCCTCCTCCCCCTTTTCCCCACACCCAGCCTCCACCCCCTTTCCCACCCTCTTGGGCGCAGCCCCCCTCCCTGGTTGGTGCCCCCACCTCCCCCACAAGTGCTGCCGCCATTGGAGCCAAGAAGGAAAGAGAAGAAGGAGAGGAGAAGGAAGAAGAAGAGAAGAAGAGAAGAAGAGGGGTGATTCCTCATCTAGGTAAATTTTCCACATCCCAAACCCTCTGAATTTTGAAATAATTAGGGTTCTTGGCACGGATTTTGAAGGTAGTTAATAGATTAATTGCCCGATTAGAGATTAGTTGCTGTCTGCCTGTAGATTGATTCGCGCAGCGCGTCTGTTCGTGAGGTTTTGACCTAGTAAACGAATTTTCCTGCGGACTCTCCCAAAAGGGAAGTTGTAGAGGACTTCCAGACGCATCTCCTATATTTGTTTCGGAATTTGCAGCCGTGGGATCTGGGAGTTACAGGGTCGGGAATACTGCTGTTCGTCAGGCGAGCAGATTGATACAGACCGACGGTAATCTGTGAATTTGAGGTAGTAAAATATTTTTATGGTGATGGCTGTAATTGAGAAAGTTGTAGGTAATTTAGATATCTAGCTTCTGTATACAATTCAGAATTCTTAGACCCCTGTACTGTTTCTGGGACGCAATTGAATACCGCTGTCCAATCTGCCAGAACAGAGTTCTTCCTCTGTTTTGGGCATTAAATTACACCTAGCTGTGATCAAAATAAAATATGTGTTCTACATAAAAAATGTAGGTTTTTAAGTGATGAATCCATAGAGGTATCGTTTTCTGTATTTGGATCAATATTTTTAAAGTTACAAAAATGTTAAGCAGCGCTGCTGCAGAGGGTAATTTGCTGAAGTGTTGAGCGGAGAGGAGTTAGTGCGGGTTCGGGGTTCTAGCGACGTCTTTAATTATTTATGTCGTGTTTGTATGCTGTGGCTTTCTGCTGAGAGATGCCTTTTGGACAGGTGGTCTTGTCCCTGAGCGCTCTTGATTTTACTTCGCTTCGTCGGATTGAGGCAAGTAAACGTAGCGGTGGTTGCTACCGTTTAACTTGTTATTCCTTCTACTTTCAGTTTACATTATTATTATAATTTGATACATTATGCCATGATTGCATGAAATCTTAATTGTGGAGATGGTAGCAAGTATAATGATGGTTTAAATTTTGTAGCATGGATTGTTGATGTTTGTTGGTGTGTAGATGTTTGATCCATGTTATGAGAATTTGTGGTCTTGATGATGTTAATGATATGTTGATATTGTTTATGGTCGATTGCAAGTGAAAGAGTTCATGAGAATTTCTGATGCATAGATATTGTGAATGCACGTTTTATTTATTAAGACATTCACATTTGTGCATCATGCTGATTTGTTGAAGTCCTGGTCACGAGATGACCAAGCATCGAGGTCCCCGTCATGTTGATGACGTGACGGGCTAAAGGTCCCCATACTTGAGGAGTATGGGCAATTGGTCCCTGTACCAGAGGGTACAGGCATGGGTGTGCATTGACGGATGCACACTTTGCATTACCGGTAAAATGCAGAAGAGAAAGAGATAAAGAGATTTTTGGCCCTCTTGCATAGCATGAAAGCATTCATATGCATTGCATTGTGAAAAGATTCATTTGCATGCATATGCAATATATGGTGGTGAAGTTATTTTGTGGAATATTCAACTTCATAGTTGCAATGTGGAATTGGCTCATGTGAGCTAATTGTGGTATGAGGATTGTGGTTGTGGTCGTGGAATGCGATTCCTTCCTTGTGTATGGTAAGGGTTATGATTGTGGCATGAGATTCTTTTCTCTTGTAGTAATTGATGATATCAATTGTGGATGTGGGAAATAATAAAGTATTGAAGTAATACATACATATGTTATATTGCTTTTGGTAGTGGTAGTGGTCGAGGATTTAAAGTGGTCAAACAAGATTTATTTGCTAAATGCTTTACCGTCATTGATGGTGATTTGAGGTTGATGATTAATCTATTGTGGATTGTAGAAGACTAAATGTTTTCTCTTGCATCTAATCGTGGATAGAATGATTGTATGCATATGCCAATTGTTGTGGCTACAGACCAAACAGAGAGAGAGATGGTAGTGGAGAGTGATGAAGATAAGTGTAATGGCCTGGGTCCTCCCCATGGCTTACTCATATATATATATACACATGAGGAGTGCTTTTACAGTTATACCCTTACATTTGGTTATCCCCTCTGGGGGCAGTTATGTCATTACACATGGCCTATTCTGGGCCTTATAATCTCCTACCAGGCTTGCTGGGTTTAGGTGGGGGCCGCCCCTACGACAGGAGCCTCTCATGGTGAAGGGCTTCACAGGGCCGAAGCCATGTCGTCGAGTCCTTTGGCCACCTCTGTCCCCTGCGGCCTGTGAATTCCTCCAAGCATGCGGTTGGGGAGCCTGCAGTCTGGGATGGTGGTAGCGGAGGGTGGCGCCGAAGTGGAAGTAGACGCGCACGCTCCGTCCCCTACCCTTCGAACGGGTGGCAGCGAAGCTGGCGCCCAAGTCGAAGTAGACGCGCGCGTTCCGTTCCGTACCCTTCGAACGGGTGGTCAGCGAAGCTGGCGCCCAAGTCGAAGCAGACGCGCGCGCTCCGTTCCGTACCCTTCGAACGGGTGGTCAGCGAAGCTGGCGCCCAAGTCGAAGTAGACGCGCGCGCTCCGTCCCCTACCCTTCGAACGGGTGGGAGCGAAGCTGGCGCCCAAGTCGAAGTAGACGCGCGCGCACCGTCCCCTACCCTTCGAACGGGTGGCAGCGAAGCTGGTGCCTAAGTCGAAGTAGACGCGCACGCGCTCCGTCCCCTACCCTTCGAACGGGTGGCAGCGAAGCTGGCGCCTAAGTCGAAGTAGACGCGCGCGCTCCGTCCCCTACCCTTCCAACGGGTGGCAGCGAAGCTGGCGCGTAAGTCGAAGTAGACGCGCGCGCTCTGTCCCAAACCCTTTGAACGGGTGGCAGCGAAGCTGGCGCCTAGTCGAAGTAGACGTGCGCGCTCCGTCCCCTACCCTTCGAAAGGGTGGCAGCGAAGCTGGCGCCGAGTCGAAGTAGACGCGCGCGTTCCGTTCCGTACCCTTCGAACGGGTGGTCAGCGAAGCTGGCGCCCAAGTCGAAGCAGACGCGCGCGCTCCGTTCCGTACCCTTCGAACGGGTGGTCAGCGAAGCTGGCGCCCCAGTCGAAGTAGACGCGCGCGCTCCGTCCCCTACCCTTCGAACGGGAGGGAGCGAAGCTGGCGCCCAACTCGAAGTAGACGCGCTTGCTCCGTCCCCTACCCTTCGAACGGGTGGCCGCGAAGCTGGCGCCCAAGTCGAAGTAGACGCGCGCGCTCCGTCCCCTACCCTTCGAACGGGTGGGAGCGAAGCTGGCGCCCAAGTCGAAGTAGACGCGCGCGCTCCGTCCCCTACCCTTCGAACGGGTGGCAGCGAAGCTGGCGCCTAGTCGAAGTAGACACGCGCGCGGTCCGTCCCGTACCCTTCGAACGGGTGGCAGCGAAGCTGGCGCCTAGTCGAAGTAGACGCGCGCGCTTCGTCCCCTACCCTTCGAACGGGTGGCAGCGAAGCTGGCGCCTAGTCGAAGTAGACGCGCGCGTTCCGTTCCGTACACTTGGAACGGGTGGTCAGCGAAGCTGGCGCCCAAGTCGAAGCAGACGCGCGCGCTCCGTTCCGTACCCTTCGAACGGGTGGTCAGCGAAGCTGGCGCCCAAGTCGAAGTAGACGCGCGCGCTCCGTCCCCTACCCTTCGAACGGGTGGGAGCGAAGCTGGCGCCCAAGTCGAAGTAGACGCGCGCGCTCCGTCCCCTACCCTTCGAACGGGTGGCAGTGAAGCTGGCGCCTAGTCGAAGTAGACGCGCTCGCTCTATCCCCTACCCTTCGAACGGGTGGCAGCGAAGCTGGCGCCCAAGTCGAAGCAGACGCACGCGCTCCGTCCCCTACCCTTCGAACGGGTGGCAGCGAAGCTGGCGCCTAGTCGAAGTAGACGCGCGCGTTCCATTCTGTACCCTTCGAACGGGTGGGAGCGAAGCTGGCGCCTAGTCGATGTAGACGCGCGCGCTCCGTCCCCTACCCTTCGAACGGGTGGCAGCGAAGCTGGCGCCTAGTCGAAGTAGACGCGCGTGTTCCGTTCCGTACACTTCGAACGGGTGGTCAGCGAAGTTGGCGCCCAAGTCGAAGCAGACACGCGCGCTCCGTTCCGTACCCTTTGAACGGGTGCGCTTTTAATGGCGGCTGGAATTACGCCGACGCTTGGCTTGGCAGAAGTCAGGCTGTCGCGTCGTGCAGTCTGCCATGCTGCAGGTGGGGCACGTGGCGACTCACGACTGGTGCGTCGTGGGATGTGAGCGGTTACGTGACTGCGGCCGTTCGCCTCGTCCCCCGAGAAGTTGGACGCGTGTTGAAGAGGTAGGGGCGTTGTGCGCTGCCTGGCCACCTACCAGGCGCGGCCCTCTAGGTCCCGGCAGTTCTTCTTTCCAAATCTTGGACAGCCGAATCGCTGGGGATTTGATCCGTCTGTGCGTTGAGCCACAAGGCAGGCGCGCGGCCTTTATAAGGTGCTAGTGTTAAGGTGGAGGCACCCTTTCGCGTTTTGCTTCTTGATCTGCCGCTTCGCTTGCGCCCATGCTAATTGTGACGCCAGTTGCTCCCTTGCCTACTTCTTCTTCTTCTTTTGCCGTGAAGAGCGATGGCTAGCCGCGACGACGGCACCTACCACCCCCGCAGCGGTTCCTTGCCTAGTCAGGGCGAGGCGACCCATCCTTCCCAAGAGTATCGACTTGGTCCACGTAGTTTCCTTGGAAGTTGTTGTGAAGGAGGACGCGAAGCTGTTCCCACGCGTAGATGGAGCCCTCAGACCTCAGCCCCGCTCCGGACCTCGTCGCGTGTCGAGGGTCTTCAGTGCGAGGTGGCCTAGGGAGTGCAGTGGTTCTGCGTTGCCAGCGAGAGCTCAGTGGTGTCATCGCGCCCGTAACCAGACGGTCGCTTCGTATCCTTCACGTGTGCTTGCATGATCCAGCCAAGTAAACGCCCAGCTGGCGGAGTCTGCTGCCGAGAACCGCCTTGCCTTGGAAAATGCGTCCATGTCGGCATGGCGGGCCATGGAGTCTCTGAACCAGGCCCTTCGAGATCTGTGCGTCCGAGTGCCGGATACTACGCACAGGCCGGAGGCCCTGTCGGAGACGCTGGGGCTGATCGAGGAGGGGGCCGGCGTTGCTCTTCGTGGCGCCAGAACCTTTGGCGAGCACTGCAGCTATGTTGGGGCGTGCTTCGCCCTCGCCCTGCTTCATACTCGTGGGTGTAGGCATACCCATGAGCTAGCGAATCCTCAACTGGATCCTCCCGACCGACCAGAGGTTATGTCGGACGCCATCCGCGCCATCGGGTCTAGCCTGCAGAACTTCCACCAACGGATCTGGGGCCGCTTCGGGGAAGGTGCAGCGAGAGTCGCTGTGCAGCAGACGTTGCATGGGGAGGGGGACCTCCTCCAGTGGCTTGAAGGGGTCCTTCAGCGCCGCGGCGACGGCGGCGCGGGCTCGTCCACACCGCGCCAAAGCTGAGCAGCTGGTCAGGTGGGGCAGGGGATGATGTACTGGTTCTTACGCTTGTGACCATGTAACCCCTTTGCTTTTTCAATGGAACCAAGTAGTACTTTTATGCTTGGTGTTACCTGCCGCCGAATGCGGAGGGCAGGTCTGCGCATCTCGTTTATACTCCGTGGAGTGGCGTGTGCGGAGGCGAATCTCAACGCTACGATTTCCTTTATAGTCCGGAGACTCGCGCGTGCGGAGCTAGGCTCGACGCTACGTTTTATTTAAAGTTCGTGGACTAGTGCGTGCGGAGCTAGGCTCGATGCTACGTCTTCTTTATAGTCCTGGGACTCGCGCGTGCGGAGCTAGGCTCGACGAGTCCGGAGACTCGCGCGTGCGGAGCTAGGCTCGACGCTACGTCTTATTTAAAGTCTGTGGACTATTGCGTGCGGAGCTAGGCTCGACGCTACGTCTTCTTTATAGTCCGGAGACTCGCGCGTGCGGAGCTAGGCTCGACGCTACGTCTTATTTAAAGTCCGTGGACTATTGCGTGCGGAGCTAGGCTCGACGCTACGTCTTATTTATAGTCCGCAGACTCTCGCGTGCGGAGCTAGGCTCAACGCTACGTCTTATTTAAAGTCCGTGGACTATTGCGTGCGGAGCTAGGCTCGACGCTACGTCTTCTTTATAGTCCGCAGACTCTCGCGTGCGGAGCTAGGCTCGACGCTACGTCTTATTTAAAGTCCGTGGACTATTGCGTGCGGAGCTAGGCTCGACGCTACGTCTTCTTTATAGTCCGCAGACTCTCGCGTGCGGAGCTAGGCTCGACGCTACGTCTTATTTAAAGTCCGTGGACTATTGCGTGCGGAGCTAGGCTCGACGCTACGTCTTCTTTATAGTCCGGAGACTCGCGCGTGCGGAGCTAGGCTCGACGCTACGTCTTATTTAAAGTCCGTGGACTTTGTTCTGCTTAGCGCGGACAGGGGATGCTCCTGGAACAGCAACCTTTATTGAACTCCCATTTGCGCGGGCGAGCATCGCCTAACAACGGGCTGGTGGCTCTACGCCTACTGTGCTGCTTCTAGGCGTAGTACCGCCGCAACCTGTCCGCGTTCCATGTGTGCCGGAAGGCTTGTCCTTCGAGCGTGGCAAGGCGGTACGCCCCCTTTGGCAATGCCTCCGTTACGATGTACGGGCCTTCCCACTTGGACTCCAGCTTGCCAACGGTTTCCGCCTGGAGAGCTACTCTGAGGACGAGATCCCCAGGCTTGAACCCCCGCGGGCATATAGAGCGGTCCCGAGTACGCATTGTCTGCCGCGCGTACCTTCTCGACATGGTGGGCTGCGTCTGCCCGTATCCCGTCGAGGAGGTCCAAGGACACACGGCGCTCCTCTTCGGGTGCTTGGACGAGGACCCTTCGCGAGCCGGCCTTGATTTCCTCGGGCGTCACCGAAGAGGAGCTTAAACGGCGTGAATCCCGTCGGGCGCGTTACCGTTGTGCGAAGCGACCATAGAACGCTGTGAAGCTCGCTTGGCCACTTGCCCTTCGGCAATCCAACCAGGCGCTTTTTGATGGCGGCAGAAATGGCGCCATTCGCCCGTTCGACCGCCCCGTTGGACTGGGGATGCCCTACCGAGGCGAATCGGAGGGTGATGCCCATGCTGTCACAATAATCTTTGAAGAGGGCGGCGTCGAACTGCAGGCCATTGTCCACCGTGAGCTCCCGAGGTACACCGAAACGACAGATGATGTTTTGCCACAGGAAGCGCTGTATGGCCGCAGAAGTTACTTTGGCCAGAGCGATCGCTTCCGGCCATCTGGAAAAATACTCCAGTGCGACTACCACGAACCGGAGGTCCCCTGGAGCTCGGGCAAGTGGTCCTACTATATCGAGACCCCAGCGCGCCAGTGGCCACACCGGGGGAATTGGGTTGAGGCTTGTCGGGGGCCTGCGGATGATGCGCGCCATCCACTGGCACCCTTGGCACCGACGGACGAGGTCCTGGGCGTCGGTGATAGCAGTCGGCCAGTAGAAGCCTTGTCTGAACGCCTTGCCAACTAATGACCTCGGCGCCAGGTGGGATCCGCATACGCCCGCGTGGATTTCCGCCAAGAGTTCCTTTCCTTCCTCAGTCGAGAGGCAGCGCAGGAGCGGCGCGCAAACCCCTTTCTTGTAGAGTGCCCCTTCGAACACCTGGAAGGACCGTGCGCGGTGCTGCAATCGTCGCAGCTCGGCAGGGTCCTCCGGCTCGGCGAGGCCTTGTAAGAAATTGAAAATGGGTTCTCGCCAATCTCCTGGCCTCAGTCGAGTAATGTTATGAGTGGAATCTGTGGTTAAGTTCTTTAAAAGGGATACAATGTATTATCTCGATTATAATAAATAGAGGAAAATGTTTTAGGAAGGAGGATGGTATTAGATAGTGGCTTGATAATTTTGCGAGAACGACAGGATCTGTTGGCCGCTCAGGGCCAACAAAAGGGTTGTCGTGGACTCGTCGGAGTTGGACATGAGGAAGAGAGTCACCAGGTATGCGGAGGCCCTCTTGACGAATCCGTCCGAGCGGGAGGTGACGTGGGAGCTTGAAGTTCAAATGTAGAAGGAGGACCCGAGTTCTTCGAGGCGGGTGAGAACCTGTAGTTGTTGTTCTCGTGGGATGTTCTATCCTTGGAATGTTCAATTCTTTGGTTGTTCTTTTCTTGATTGTTCTTTTTGACTCGTGGGTTCAGGAGCGAGATTCGAGGACGAATCCTTTTTAGGTGGGGAGAATGTAATACCGTGATCGTCGATACGGCGTACGATTTTAAAACAATCGCGGAGTCGCCAGTTTTTCGGCAAAATGCGGGAAGGGAAAAGTAAAAAATTGTAGAACAGTATAAAATGAATAAAATAAATTAAAAATTAAATAAAAACCTCTAAGTGGGCTGCCTGGTGAGTGGGCCGACCACCTTGGGGCCGGAGGCCCAAGGGGTGGCCGCACCCCCTCCCACTTAACCCTAGGGTTCCCCCCTCCTCCCCCTTTTCCCCACACCCAGCCTCCACCCCCTTTCCCACCCTCTTGGGCGCAGCCCCCCTCCCTGGTTGGTGCCCCCACCTCCCCCACAAGTGCTGCCGCCATTGGAGCCAAGAAGGAAAGAGAAGAAGGAGAGGAGAAGGAAGAAGAAGAGAAGAAGAGAAGAAGAGGAGGGAAGAAGAGAGGTGATTCCTCATCTAGGTAATTTTTTCACATCCTAAACCCTCTGATTTTTGAAATAATTAGGGTTCTTGGCACGGATTTTGAAGGTAGTTAATAGATAAATTGCCCGATTAGAGATTAGTTGCTGTCTGCCTGTAGATTGATTCGCGCAGCGCGTCTGTTCGTGAGGTTTTGACCTAGTAAACGAATTTTCCTACGGACTCTCCCAAAAGGGAAGTTGTAGAGGACTTCCAGACGGATCTCCTATATTTGTTTCGGAATTTTCTTCCGTGCGATCTGGGAGTTACAGGGTCGGGAATACTGCTGTTCGTCAGGCGAGCAGATTGATACAGACCGACGGTAATCTGTGAATTTGAGGTAGCAAAAGATTTTTATGGTGATGGCTGTAATTGATAAAGTTGTAGGTAATTTAGATATCTAGCTTCTGTATAAAATTCAGAATTCTTAGACCCCTGTACTGTTTCTGGGACGCAATTGAATACCGCTGTCCAATCTGCCAGAACAGAGTTCTTCCTCTGTTTTGGGCATTAAATTACACCTAGCTCTGATCAAAATAAAATATGTGTTCTACATAAAAAAATGTAGGTTTTTAAGTGATGAATCCATAGAGGTATCGTTTTCTGTATTTGGATCAATATTTTTAAAGTTACAAAAATGTTAAGCAGCGCTGCTGCAGAGGGTAATTTGCTGAAGTGTTGAGCGGAGAGGAGTTAGTGCGGGTTCGGGGTTCTAGCGATGTCTTTAATTATTTATGTCGTGTTTGTATGCTGTGGCTTTGTGCTGAGAGATACCTTTTGGACAGGTGGTCTTGTCCCTGAGCGCTCTTGATTTTACTTCGCTTCGTCGGATTGAGGCAAGTAAACGTAGCGGTGGTTGCTACCGTTTAACTTGTTATTCCTTCTACTTTCAGTTTACATTATTATTATAATTTGATACATTATGCCATGATTGCATGAAATCTTAATTGTGGAGATGGTTGCAAGTATAATGATGGTTTAAATTTTGTAGCATGGATTGTTGATGTTTGTTGGTGTGTAGATGTTTGATCCATGTTATGAGAATTTGTGGTCTTGATGATGTTAATGATATGTTGATATTGTTTATGGTCGATTGCAAGTGAAAGAATTCATGAGAATTTCTGATGGATAGATATTGTGAATGCACATTTTATTTATTAAGACATTCACATTTGTGCATCATGCTGATTTATTGAAGTCTTAGTCACGAGATGACCAAGCATCGAGGTCCCCGTCATGTTGATGACGTGACGGGCTAAAGGTCCCCATACTTGAGGAGTATGGGCAATTGGTCCCTGTACCAGAGGGTACAGGCATGGGTGTGCATTGACGGATGCACACTTTGCATTACCGGTAAAATGCAGAAGAGAAAGAGATAAAGAGATTTTTGACCCTCTTGCATAGCATGAAAGCATTCATATGCATTGCATTGTGAAAAGATTCATTTGCATGCATATGCAATATATGGTGGTGAAGTTATTTTGTGGAATATTCAACTTCATAGTTGCAATGTGGAATTGGCTCATGTGAGCTAATTGTGGTATGAGGATTGTGGTTGTGGTCGTGGAATGCGATTCCTTCCTTGTGTATGGTAAGGGTTGTGATTGTGGCATGAGATTCTTTTCTCTTGTAGTAATTGATGATATCAATTGTGGATGTGGGAAATAATGAAGTATTGAAGTAAGACATACATATGTTTTATTGCTTTTGGTAGTGGTAGTGGTAGTGGTCGAGGATTTAAAGTGGTCAAACAAGATTTATTTGCTAAATGCTTTACCGTCATTGATGGTGATTTGAGGTTGATGATTAATCTATTGTGGATTGTAGAAGACTAAATGTTTTCTCTTGCATCTAATCGTGGATAGAATGATTGTATGCATATGTCAATTAAATCTGGAATTGAAGAGGTATGAATACGGAAGTTGTGGTGGTTTAATAATTGTAGACATGAATTATGGTTGTAGTTGTATGGAATTATAAATGATGATGTATAATTGTTTGTAGTTTGAATAGCCTGTTAAACAGTTTGCTTGCTGAGATTTTATCTCACCCTTGTTTCCCCCTCTCTACAGGTGGACTTTGAGCATGCATGGGAAGGGTAGAGTGACACCACACTAATGCACTTCGATCCTAGTTTAATGCTGTAATAAAGTTGAAAGGATTCTAGACCTTTGCATAGCTTTGTTTACATTATCTTAATAATGTTAAATTTTGTGAACTATGTTATAGATTGAAATGTTGGAGGATGTTCTAAATATTGAATTGTCATCACTATCCTGTTATTCCTTAGTTGTTTATGCTTCCGCTCATACTATCTGGTTTAGTAATTGTTGCCAGTTTAATTTATCTTGTAAATTGGCTAGTTGTAGAGCAGTTTTACTAGCATCCCAGGGTAATGTGGATCTTGGGGGTGTTACAGAGGGAAACCCGATTAGGCGCGAGGGGAGCTTCTAGAGGAGGTAAATGGGTCGGGGAGAAAGGCAATGCCGCGTGGGGCTCGCCGGAAGACGCTGGCGACGGTGGCGGCCCGAAGAACCCCCCCGGCGGCAGCGCGTTTTTGAGTGGCAAAAGCAGTGGGCGAGCGGGAACTTTCTCTGACCAATTGAGGGCATTTTATAGCCACGGGAAAGAGCAGGACCGGGATGGGCGTGGGTATGGGTGGCGGAGCTCCCGCAGCTGTAGCGTACCCGAGGAAGGGCAAGGGGTGATGGGGCTAGGCGTAGCTAGGGTGGACGAACGGAGTGGCGGGGAACATAGGGGAAGGGTGCGCAGCATGGGCGGTGCGGTCCGGCCGCTACGGCCCGAGTACGGAGGCGTGGCAGCGCCGACACGGGGCGGCACGGCGGGAAGTGATGGCGCCGAAAAAGCGGGGGAGGGACGCCGTGCTACTGCCACCCATTAAATGCGGCGGTGACGGCCATACCGGAGTGGCGAGCAGCGGTGTCGTGGCCAGGACGACGAAACTGGGGGCGGCTCCATCGGGTTGTCCCGACGACGAACGAGGAGCCGGCGCGTGGGGAGTCTACTGCGAGAAGGCTGGGAGCCTAGGCCGACGGGGACGCCGGGAAGCACGGTGAGGCCGCCACAGGGCGCGCGCGGAGAACCCATGGGCGGGCCGCTGCTTTTGGGTCCGGCGAGGGCGCGCGCAGAGCGGAGAGAGGTGGAGCGTGGGGCGCTGCGGGAAGAAGAAGGGAGGAGAGGGGCTGCGCTGGGCCGGGCGAAGCCCATGAGAAAAGAGAAATGGGCCCGGGAGAGAGCAGGCCGGCCGGGAGAAAAAGAGAAGGGGGCCGAGCTGGGGAAAAAGTGGAAGAGATGGCTAGCCCACCTGGGAGGAGAGGAAAAGAAAGGAAAATTTGGGTAAGGCCAAAAAGGGTTTTGGGCTAGGATAATTAAATTTAAAATTTGAATTTTTGAAATTAACTTTCTAATAACCAAGTAACACAAGGCAAATAAACAAATTGAAAATGGGGTGTCACATGATTTGTGGATGTATGAGTTTTGTTTTATTAACATGAGCATGTGTTATTCTTTTACTATTCTCTTGCTAGTGAATTGCTCTACGTATCCATGTACTTCTAGATATTCTTGTACCATCTATTTTCATGATGTGTTCTGTGCCATGTTTTTTTATGTACATTGTGTTGTGATATATTAATTATGGATGCATAAGCTTTGTCTTACCATCACTAGCATGATTTATTCATGATATATCATTTGGCATGCTCTATGTATTTATTCTTGTGTGTGTATATACCAGATTATTAATCATGATTTCTATAGATATATGATATTTGACTTGTCATCATGAGCATGTGTTGTTATTGACATGTTTATTATCATGCACTTGTTGATGTCTTGCCCTAGGTATTCATATATTTGCCCGATATACATATTAGCATATATAGATGCTTTGAATAGGACACTGTGTAACACCCCAGGACCCACATTACCCTGGGATGCCACTAAAACCACTCCACAACTAGCCAATTTACAAGATAAATTAAACTGAAGGAATAACAGGATAGTGATAACAATTTAATGTTTAAAACATCCTCCAACATTTTAATCTAAAACATAGTTCACAAATTTAACATTATTAAGTTAATGTAAACAAAGCTATGCAAAGGTCTAGAATCCTTTCAACTTTATTACAGCATAAAAATATAATTCATGTGCATCAGTGTGGTGCCGCTCTACCCTTCCCATGCATGATCAAAGTCCACCTGCAGGGAGGGGGAAACAAGGGTGAGATAAAATCTCAGCAAGCAAACTGTTTAACAGGCTAATTAAACTATAATAGTTTAATCATCAACATTTAATATTCCACAAATAACAATGTTTATATCCTCAACCTCAAATCACATCAACGACGGTAAAGCATTAGCAAATAAATCTTATTTTACTACTTTAAAACCTCAACCACTACCACTACCAAAGACAATAAAGCATATGTATGTTTTCCTTCAATACTTTATTCTTTCTCACATCCACAATTGCTATCAACAATTACTACAAGAGAAAAGAATCTCATGCCCCAATCACAACCCTTACCATACACAAGGGACGAACCCCATTCCACGACCACATCCACAATCCACATACCACAAATAGCTCACATGAGCCAATTCCACATCACAACTATGAAGTTGTATATTCCACATTACAACTATGAAGTTGAATATTCCACAAAGTAACTTCACCACAATATATTGCATATGTATGCAAATGATCTTTCCACAATGCAATGCATATGAAAAGATGCCACTGTTATGAAGATTCCAAACAAATGTATCCTTGCCATCACTAAGATTAACCGAGATTATAGAAGACACTAGCTTATGCCAATTCTACAAATTTTCATCCACCAACGCCCTTCTAAAGGAGACATTAAGTGGAATAGAGTTCATTACTTGTGCCACTGTAGCATTTTTTCCTTCGTACCAAGCTGTAAAGGGATGGGTAAACAGTTCCTAGCGATTTGCCTCCTATCCAAGTGTCTTCCCAAAATCTAATTTGGGTCCCGCTTTGGATCAAGAAGGAGCCACCCTCCAAAAATTGGTCCTTAATTTTCATTAGACCGGACCAAAACTGAGAGTCCCCGGGTTGCTTTCGCACTTGAGTTAGAGTTTTGTTTGACAAATATTTCTTTCTTAGCAGATTTTGCAAACTACCCTCCTCGTTAATAAGTTTAAACAACCATTTGCTTAGAAGACACTTATTTTGGATATCGAGGTTTTGAATACCTAGTCCTCCAATTATTTAGGCCTGCACATCACGCTCCACTTAGTGAGCCTATATTTCTTTTTGTGTTCATCGCATTGCCAGTAGAATCTGGACCTATAGTATTCAAGCTTTTGAAGAACCCCCCGGGGACTTCAAAAAAGGAGAACATGTACATCGCTAGGCTAGTCAAGACTGAGTTGATTAGCACTAGTCGTCCTCCAATGGAGAGAAGCTTCCCTTTCCAACTACAAAGCTTTTTCTGAAATTTCTCTTCAATAATAAACCAATCTTTATTAGAAAGTTTCTTGTGATGCATAGGTATACCAAGGTACTTAAAAGGGAGGCCCCCATTCTTACAACCAAAGAGTTGAGCATAATCATGTTCAACCTCCTTAGCTTTGCCATAGCAAAAAAGCTCACTTTTATGGAAAATTGATCTTCAAACTCGGCAATTGCTCAAAGGTACTCAAAACTAGTTTAAGATCCTTAGCTTGTGTTAAATCATGGTCCATGAAGAGAATGGTATCATTTGCATATTGCAAAATCGAAAGGCCTTCATCCACTAAAAGTGGGACTACACCACTAAAACTGCCATTTGACTTCGCTCTTTCAATTAGAATGGCAAGCATATCCACCACTAAATTGAAGAGGAATGGTGAAAGGGGGTCACCCTGTCGGAGCCCTATGTTGGATTGAAAGTAATGACCAATATCGTCGTTGACTTTAATAGCCACACTTCCCCCTCGGACTATTTGATCAATCCAAATACACCATCGGGGTGAAAAACCTTTCATCCTCAATGTTTGTTGAAGGAAAGACCAATTCACCTTATCATACGCTTTTTCGAAATCTAGCTTTAGAATGATCCCATCTAACTTCTTCCTCTGCATCTCATGAATGGTTTCGTGTAAGATAACAGCTCCTTCCATTATGTTTCTGCCGGTCATGAAGGCGGTTTGGGAAGGTTTGATAACCTTTTGAGCCACTAGAGCCAACCTAAAAGACATGACCTTGGTAAAGATTTTGAAACTTACATTTAAAAGGCAAATTGGTCTAAATTGTTGAATTTGGGTAGCCTCTTTTTGTTTTGGGATTAGTGTAATAATTCCAAAATTGAGACTATAAAGCGGAAGGTCTCCCTTGTGAAATTCATAGAAGAGAGCCATTAGGTCTCCCTTGATAAGTTCCCAAAATGCTTGAAAGAACTCAGCAGGGAAACCATCCGGTCCCGGTGCCTTGTTATGCTCCATTTGGAAAATTGCTTTTTTAACTTCCTCTTCCGTGAAACCCATTGTGAGAATGTCATTTTCTACCTCCGAGACTTAGGGAATGTCATCTCTAATCGATTCCAACATAGAAAAGTTGTTACGCTCTGGAGCACCAAAGAGGCCCTTGTAATAGTTGGTGATGTAACTTTTAAGTTTCTCATCACCTTCTATTAGTCCCTCTTCTTGCTCAAGCTGAAAAATTCTCGTTTTTCTATGTTTACCATTTGCAACCAATTGAAAATACTTAGTATTACAATCGCCAAAGATCAACTTAGTTGTCTTTGCCCTTTGGTACCATTTTAGCTCTTCTTCTCTCAGCAGTTGTGCTATTCGCTCTTTCACACAATGTTTGAAATCAAGTTCCGCATTGGTGAGGATTTGAGATTCGGCCCTTTTATCTAATTTGTCTGCTTTTTTAATTAATTCCTCCTTTTCTTTCTTATATGTTCCACTCACATTCTTAGCCCATCCTCTTAGGAATTGTCTAAGTCTGCGAATTTTAAATTGCCATTTTTGCAGCAGTGTTTGTCCTCTACTTTCTTTATTCCACACTTCAGCTACCAAATCTGAAAAACCGTCTCTTAGCAACCAACCTAGTTCAAACTTAAACATGTGTTGTTTGTCGCAATGAGTGCCATTCCCCGAGTTCAAGAAAAGTGGGGTGTGGTCGGAAATTTCCCTATTCAAGGCTTGAACCATAGTAAGGGGAAATTTCGCTTCCCACTCCGTACTAACAATGATCCGGTCCAATTTTTCAAAAGTTGGAGCCTCCCTAGAATTAGCCCAAGTGAACTTTCGGTTAGAAAGCTCCAGCTCTCTTAAATCCAAGCCATCAATGATGGCATTGAAGAGAAAGGGCCATCTATCATCATATCGGTCGTTATTCTTTTCTTGTGGGTTTCTAATGATATTGAAATCTCCGCCCACAAGAAAAGGTAACGTTTCCTTGGCACAAGTTTGAACGAGTTCGGCAAGGAATGCTTCCTTGAATTCCGTTTGAGCAGCCCTGTAGACTGCTATTAGAACCGATTGGAAGTCGTCCGCTTTATTCCTAAAGTGAAATTTAACATAAAAGTTCCCCTCGTCGATACTACCTATATCAAAAACTTCCAAGTTCACCCCGAGAAGGATGCCACCTGACCTGCCATGAGGTTCGGTCCAGTGCCAAAGAAATTCTTTACCACCACAGATATTATTCAAAACGGTTTTTGAAAATTCTCTCTTCCCCGTCTCCAAGAGAGCAATAAAGTCTAGCTTTTGCTCTCTAGAAGTATCTGAAAGA
This sequence comes from Dendrocalamus latiflorus, assembly GCA_017311315.1. Classification (NCBI taxonomy): domain Eukaryota; kingdom Viridiplantae; phylum Streptophyta; class Magnoliopsida; order Poales; family Poaceae; genus Dendrocalamus; species Dendrocalamus latiflorus. The sequence goes on from CM029627.1 coordinate 45,117,672, forward strand.
AACCTAAGTTTAGCCAAGTCACTAAGACCTCTGCTATTCCAAAAGATTCCTTTCATTGTGACATAATGTTCTTATTTTTCTTAACGAACCTAATCTTTTTGTTCTTTTCCTTATTAAAAGATGACATGGATTTATTCTTTTTAAAGACAGTTTGAAGATCACAACTTAGGTGATCCCTGTCATCATCCATAACCTCCTCCATCAAATCACTACATATGTGACCAAGGGTGAGGTTTTCCACGTCCAAATCATCATCATTCTCCAGGACATCAACATCATGTTCATCTTCTACTACCTTCGTAGAAGGTAGAGCAGCCATTCTATTAAACTCTATGGTTTTAAGAACATTAACCGAATCTGACACTTCTATCTCATTTTTCCCCAAGCCTACGCCTATGTTGAGAAGATTGGAAGCAACTACATTATCGGAAAAAGAGAGAAAAGAAAGGTTAAGTTTGTTACCTTTACCCGGTTCCAGATCCTTCCAAGCTGCCCTCCTTTCTGCTTTGGTCATCACATGTTCATCCACTGACGTTGCAAGTCTTGGACTCGAACGTGTTGGTGTCACCAACACCTCCTTAATGTTGGCGGCAACCACCACCTCTTCCTTCAGGGTCTTCTTCTCGTCCTTCTCCTCCCTTCGCATCTCAGCTCGGCACGCCTCAACCTGTGGCGCCTTGGCCAGACAGGGAGGCACCGATCCAGCTGAGAAAACAACTTCCACCATCCCATCAACTAGATCCTCATCATTTTCAGCAAGTACTTTGTCACAACACTCAGTTACAGCTCTATCACAAGCCAAGTCAAGGATTTGATTAGCCAAATTCTGAGTTTTAGCTTCAAGTTCAGCATTAGGCGCCACATGAGCCTCCTTAACAGCCCCATTAGCATCTGGACAGATAGTATCATCTCCCTCCATTGACACATCATCGTTTCTAGACCTCTTGGGGTCTCTATCCAAGCTTTGATCACCATGAGTTCTATCCCCCTCCAAATCTTCATTACCTTTGTCTTCGCTGTCCATGAAGTTCAAGTCCACCTCATCTCCGTTCTCATCGAAGCCCACCTTCTCAGTTTCAAATTTGAGATCGAAGTAGTGATCCCCAATTACCACATCTAAGCTTGATGACAGAAGCTTTGGGTCCAACACCGCGACAAGGATTCTTCCAAAGTTGTTTTTACGAGTAGTTTTCATATCTACTGTTTGGGTAGAGCCTAGAATAGACCCTATAGCCCAAAGGTTCAGAAATTCTCTCAACTTCTTACAAATACCGGTCACACGGACCCAGACTTTAGGGAGCAAAAAACCTTCCTCTTTGTCATGCCAAACCTCAAACTTCAAACGGACACATGTGGAGACTCCATTTTCACGCACATCTGTTCCCCCATAAGCAATAGACCACTGAAGCTCAGATTTGGAAGGGAATGTAACAATGAATGTTCCATCTTCTAGTTCGACAGGCTCCCACTTGCATTTACCTGGCACTATCTTTTGAAGCTGCAAGACAACTTGAGCAAGGGAAAGGCTGCCTCCCACCACCTTCACTAAGGCTGTCTTCGAGTCTTTCTTTTTGGTCAACGGGGGATGTGGGATATGGTAGAACCCAAGTCCCTCAACCGCATAGCCAACCGCGTGAGCAACCGGCCTTGGCTTCTTGAGAACTGGACACTGATGATTAACATGCTCATTTCCATCACAGATATCACAGTAAATTTCAACAGTACACTCAACACTGAAATGGCCTTTGTGCAAACAGCACGCGCAGTGCTTTGTCTTGGTACTGGGACGACCACCATCTAGGTCACCCTCACCCGGAGCCTCCTCAATCTCTGCATCAACCATCTGAGCATCAAGACTTCCGGCTACTTCCTCTGCCATACCTGCACTTGTCGATGCCTTGAACGGCGTAGAGCCCGTCCCCGGACCCAGTTTAGCCTATGAAGCTTGAGGCGCACCCTTCCCGGACGAAGCATTCAGCAGCTGAAAACTGAGCGGCCGGCCCGTCCCGTGAGATGCAGCCGCCGCCGCAAAAGAGCCAGCCCCGCCCCTGCCTGGGCAACCAGCAAAGCCACCACGCCGGGTAGCGAAACCATGGGAGCCCCAGGGACGAAAGCCCCAACGCGACCAACCTCGACCGCGACCCCCAAAACCGCCATAGCCGGGATCAAAGCCGAAGTTGCCCCCCTGGGAGTCGCCGCCAGTGAAGTTGACTTCCTCTTCAGAGAATCCACCGTCACCACCAGAGCGGAAACCTCGACCCCAACGTCCACCGTGGCCGCCAAGATCGGAGCCATGGCGGCCGCCAGAACCTCCACGCTCCATTTCTCCGCCACCACCAAGCCCACGTCCGCCTCCCCCGGCACCAGGTCCAGCACCTTGCATCGGCCGCAACTCTGCTGGAGAGGCAACAATGGCGCTCGGCGAGGAAGCCAAATCGACGCACGGCGCGCACTGTGCAGGCGAAGCGGCAACCTTAGCTGGCAGATGACCCGCTCTTGCGAAAAGCCGGCCAAGGCCAGGCGAGAAGGTAAAGAGCGCCGTATTTCCTCCATTCCGGATCAGAACAGAGCGGCCCGGCCCACTTTTGGATGGCCCAGAAGCTGTGTCGAATGGCCGAACAGTTCTCCCGGTAAACCGCGCTCGCCGACCCCGCAATTCAAAATTTGAAACAGCGGGCGGCTGTGCGCTCTCCCCTGTCGTCGGAGAATGAGGCGACACTTCCTGTTCGTCGGCTTGGCGATGTGGGATGGAACTTTCCACCCTGGGCAAGTTGCCAGCGCTCTCCCTCGACTGGGTCCTGACCTGCGCTTTCTCGAAGACATCCCCCGAGAGAGAGGCTCGGCGAAATCCGCCGTGCCGGGAGTGGGCCTCGCCAAGGTTTCCGCGACAAGAGCCTCTGCGCCATGGCCTCAACCATTCTACTCGCCAGCAATCTTCTGCTTTTCCCTGCATCACATGAAGAAGCACGTACCTTCGGTGTGTACTCCTGTGCCTGCTGAAGATGCTCCTCCGCCGTGATAACCTCATCGGCAGTGAAGCCCACCGCCAGCGCATCCCTGAAGAAGTCTCATGAACTTGTTTAATTGGAAGATTCCTTCCATTCACATGAGTCCTTGGTTTGAGATAATGAAAACTCAAATGTTTCTCATGCATATCAAAAACCTAATGCTTCTATACCCTGTGATTCTTGTATTACCTTATATCATGAGCTAGATAATGCTTAGGAAGAAATAGACAATCTTATAATGAGAATAGAAAGAGAACCTAGTTGTCCTAAATGTATCTAAATTGGTATAATCCTCTTGTGCAAATTGTACTAAGTGACAAGTTGAAATTGATACATTAAATTGTATGGTTGTTAGGAATGAATCAATCATATCTTGCACATCTTTCATTTCTTTAAGAAATGAGGTTGGGTCCATGAAGAGAGTGCACAATGATATGAGCGCCAAGTCTTAACATTCTTGTGTTGCTTTCCAATCCAAAATTGATGTTTTAATAGTTGCTTTTGCTTTTTTGCATTTGGATTTGGATCCTACTCTTTTTTCTCTTGAGTCGCTTGATGTTGGCACTTGTGCCATTGCTTTGGATCACTCGTTCTTTGTTAGTGAGACCTCTAATGGTTCTTCCAATGTTATCCAAGGGACTTCCAAAGACAATGGTACTTCTTTCTCACATGATACAACATCTCAAATAGAAATACCATTGCATATTTTGTAAGAAGGGTGGACACTTTGTTGAGTTTTGTTTTCGCCATGTCAAATACAAGCATTGAATGCGTCGTCAGGCTTTTAGGGACATGTATTGCTGGCCTTATGGCATGTGTGCACCTAGTGCCGAGACGAGGTTTAGTAGTGTTGATGGTTCTTCACGCTTGTCCCATGAGATTTCTCCTTTGAGCGACAATTGTGCTTTTATGATTCTTCACGCTTGTCCCATGAGACTTCTCCTTTGAGCGACAATTGTGCCTTGTCCTCTCAGTCTGTATCTCCTAATAGACCTTTACACAATTGCTCATTTTGTGAGAAGGATTGGCATATTGTGGATTTCTACTACTTGCGTGCCAAATGTATGCGTCGAACCCTTGCTTCTAAATCTTTAAGTGTTCATAGTCTTCCTCATGATATGAAACACTAAAGAGTCTAGCATGTGACTCGCTTTATTGATAGATTCTTTAACGCCTTCTATAGTGCATTCGACAGCATCGCGGAATCGGTTTACGTGGTTTTGGTTTTTGTCCATAAGATGTCTCAAGGTAGGATTTCCATCATCTCCCAAAAGGTGGACCACATTTTCCCCCATCGAGGTGCGCACCCACAACGAGGTTTTGTGAATTTTTTTGGTGCTTTTATTGGTTCTCATCATGGTGACTTCAAGCAAGGCATTCGTTGATTTCCTAGAGATGGCTTTCGTCTTTCTCATCGAGTTGTCCACTCATGGCATGCCTCCATGGATGTTGTTGGAACTTCTTGCATGAATCATCTTTTGCATCATGCTAACTCACATCTCATACGCTTCTATTGGTTTTTGTGTCCAAGTTTTGGATTATAATGTATTTGTTTACTAACCTTTTAGGATCCAACACTTGGGCATCTTGTTTTTCTCATGTGTACATACCGGATGAGGGATAGAGAACATGGGCTTGATTGGTTTAGTTGTGCCTTACAATATTTACATGTAGGTCATTTAACACATGTAAACTACTAAAAAATGTCTCTAGATAGTTAAAAGCATCTCAAAAAATATCTCTACATAACAAAAAAACTTTAGGCAATTAGAGAGCGTCTAAAAAATGTCTCTTCATGATAAAATTTTGCACATAGTTCTAAAATGTCTCTGTTGTGGGGGTGGCCCAACCCCCCGCGACTGGGCCGTGCAACTAGTCCAACATGTAATAGACCCAATAGTGTAGAGGAATATACTAGTGTAAATATACCAATGTACCCTCATCCTTTGTAAGTACTAAGGGGTAGAATGGGGATTTCCCATTCTACCCCACTCATGTATATAAACCCCCAGGAGGGGTAGGAGGAGGGACATCCTCTCATTCTCACCAACTCTCCCAACAGATCTGGCTCTCCTTCCTCTTCTACTAGTCCCCTTCTTTACTGTTTGGCCTGTAGCCACAACAGTCTCAAAACAGCCTCTACAATACAAATTTTATGATGAGTTTTAAAGTGTCTCTAGGTTATATAACACCAATCTTAAGGCAAGTTGGAAAGTGCCTCTAAAAATGTCCTTAGATGGGGTTTTTCTTGTAGTGCTTATTATACTCATTGTCATGTCTTTAGGAGTATTTTGCTTGTGTATCCATCTTTCGCTTATTGTTCATGATTTGTGGATGTATGAGTTTTGTTTTATTAACATGAGCATGTGTTATTCTTGGAACATATTTTACTATTCTCTTGCTAGTGAATTGCTCTACGTATCCATGTACTTCAAGATATTCTTGTACCATCTATTTTCATGATGTGTTCTGTGCCATGTTTTTTATATACATTGTATTGTGATATATTAATTATGGATATATAAGCTTTGTCTTACCATCACTAGCATGATTTATTCATGATATATCATTTGGCATGCTCTATGTATTTATTCTTGTGTGTGTATATACCAGATTATTAATCATGATTTCTATAGATATATGAGATTTGATTTGTCATCATGAGCATGTGTTGTTATTGACATGTTTATTATCATGCACTTGTTGATGTCTTGCCCTAGGTATTCATATATTTGCCCGATATACATATTAGCATATATCATCCATGATTCATCCAATGTCATGTTTACGCTTACTTGGTTTTATTCCTTAGTGTAAATTATGGATGCCTTGAGCCTCATCACTTCTTTGCTAGCATGTACTATTTTTGATATATCCATCATCATGCTATGCTTATGCATGCTTATGTGTAATTCCCGATTGTGCGCCCTGCTCTCTTACTATTCCACCGTCACGCCCGAGTCACCTCGCTCTGTCCCCGCACGCCGCGCCCATGCCCTACGTGCGTCACCCTGCTACGGCCGTCGCCTCACTGTCCCTGGCGCCATGCCCTACCTTCCGTCGCCTAGCAACCACATCACCGAACGCTATGCCACGGTCGACGGCCACAGTATCTCTATGGCGACTCCCTCCGCTCCTATAAGTAGCTTGGCCCCTCCCGTTGCTTCCCCGCACTAGCCCCCTTTCCCCCTACCTCCCTCTTCTCTTCAACCCGTGCGCCGGCCACCACACGCTATCGCCGCCCCGGCCGCTCCGACAGACCCACGCCCAATTGACCGCGCCATTGTGTGCTCCCAAAGGTCTTCTTCCTCCCCTTCCACCTAACCGGAAATCCATGCGCCAAGCTCGCTGGGCCGCCATCTTTCCCAACACAGGCCGCCGCCGCCATTCCCATCGCTGCCTCCTCCCTGGTCAATCTCCCTCTGATTCCTCGCCTTGAGAGCTTCTACTCGGCACCCTGAGGCTTTCCCAAGCACCGGCCGCGGATCTCCTCCACCCCGCGCCGCCATGGAGCTCCGTCGCTGCCATCATAAGACCTTGCATATTAGTAAAGATCATAGAATTAACCACTAAATGGTTTAGAAACATAACTGTTATCTATATCTTAGAAATTGTGAGAATCCCTCTTTGAATATTGATTAGTGACGTAAGTATTAAGCCACTAACATTTAGACTGTAAAACCCAAATTGAATTAGAAGTTGTATTGCATATGATGGACTAAGACATTAAATATAAATAGTAGGCCATTAAAAAGTATCTTAAACTCCAGAACTAACAGAAGACACCCTTGGTAGATAGATTGGTAGGAATACATATTTACCCTAAGAGTTATGCTAATCTACCCATTAACAAACAATGCGATACTAAGATAAATTGATCAGGCCATAGTAAAGACAATCCACTAACGCACCAGTAGATAGGAATGCACGAACCTAATAAAGAATTGCAATTACCTAGATATGTTTAAACCCTAGAAAGGTTACGAAGTCGAGAATCAATGGTGAATAATAATTAAGGTTAACCAACAAAACGGGATAATTGGATAAATAATCCCCTGCTTAAATAAATTATGGGGTCAACCATTCAAACTAATAAATTTGACTCACTATTAATTAAAAACACCGTAAAATACCACCTGTTGAATTTACAAGAATTATGAACTCTAATATTTACCCGATAAAGTAAAAATGTATACATTATGTGTAGAACTTATGCCCTGACTCTTAAAATATAGTACTAATAGAATAATGTCCAATACCCCGACTAAACCTCATAACTATCTATAGGTCTAATTCGACTCATGGAAGGTTGATCTGTGGTTCTAAAAGTCGGCAATGCCTAGCCATCCCCAAATCCTAAATCAGAATATTCCCGTGAATATTCCCCTTGTCATGAAAGATCAATAACATCTGTCTCGGCAGATTTCTCCCCTTCATTCTTCCTTACGCTCAAACCTCATTTGACTCCGTCAGAACTCCGCACCCAGTCAACCTTGTCTCAAATCACTTATTTAATCATAATAAAAGCTATCAAGTTCAATTGGATTTATTTGGATCTTTTGAGTTATTTGTATTTATTTGGGTTCAATTGTTTATCGCGTAATTAGAATTTGGAGTCCTAAAGATCCGATGGATCGATAGAGGTCAAGATCGAGGTGAAGATAAAGATCAGCGGCGAGAAAGCTAGAGTGAGCTCAAGACCGCGGTAAACCGCGCAAGGCGAGTCAATACTTTGATCATGTTGAACCTACATTTTCTGCAAATTACTTTTGTTTAGATTACCAAATTGCATGTTGTTATTTTATGCGCAAACTTATGTTCGATTTCAAGATACTAGTTATATACCCATTAATGGACTTGTTACTATTACTCTCATTTGAAACCCTTGAGTGTAACATCCCAAAAATTTGCTTTTTGGAAAAATTTAATTTCAAATTAATTATTTTAATGTATTTGGTTGTTATTTGGCTTTTGTTTGGTTTTCTGAATTTTCTGGAATTTAAAATCTATTTTTAAAATTTAAAAAGTATTTCAAAGTATTAAAAATTAAATACCAACATTAGATGGAAATAATTTTGTTAAGTCCAAAATATCTTCAGAAGCTTCTGTGAATTTTTCTGGAATTTTTGGAGGTATTTTCATATTTTTCTAAGGCTTAAATAATTTCCTAGCCTTTTCTGAAAATAAAAATCAAATTCTAAAAATAAAAATCCAAATCATCTCCCTCTGGCCGACGCGTGGACGGCCCAGATCCGCCCACCTCGTTGCATGGCCCAATCCCGGCCGCTCTCCCCCTCTCCCTCCGCCAAGCGGGCCCGGCCCGTTAGCCTCCCCACGCCCCCTCTCCCCTCCTCTCTCTGCCCCTGGGCCCCGGCTGTCAGTCGCACGCGCCCGCACCCACCTCCCGATCCTCCCTCCGAGCCACGTGGCTGCAATCCGCGCCGCCCGCTCACTCCCTCCTCTCTCTCTCACTGCCCCGCGGGCCCTGCCAGTCAGCCGCCCGCGCCCTTCTCCCGCTGCCGCCCGACCCCGCCTGTCAGGGCCTCCCCTTCCTCGCGCTACCGCCTTCCTTTTTCTCCCTCACTTTCCTACCTTGCGCCGGCGACCAAGTCCGCGCCCGATCCAGCCCTTCCCCGCTTCCTCTCCGGCTTTGGAAACTCGTGCAACCGCATTCCCCAAACCCCACCTCTCTTTCCTTTCCGCGCCCCCCTCTTTCCTTCCCTCCCCGCTCCCTTCCATTTTCCAGCCGCCATCTCCGGCGAGGGATTGCGCGCCCGTGTCCCCCTCTCCGCCCCTATAAATGCCCCCTCGGCTTCGCCTCCCTCCGCACAAACCCCCGCTGCCCTCCGCTCTCTCTCCCGAGCTCCGCAGCACCCCAGCACCGTGCACCCTTGCCTCCGCCGTCGACTCCGGCGAGCAATCGCCACTGCCCCAGTCCTCCCAGAGCCCGCCGCCACCACCCCGAGCATCCCCGCACTCGTGTGAACCTCCCCGACTTCTCAGCCGAACCTCCCCGCCGCCGGAGCACCGTCGCACCGGAGGACCCGAGCTGCGACGCCACTCCTCCTCGTCGCCGGCCGTCCCCGCTCGTCACCGGACCCCGTTGACCCCACCGCCAGCACCGTCTCCGCACCGGGATCGCGTTTTGGACCTCACCCGAACCACTTCAGCCACCCCTTGCCGCCGGCACCGTCTCCTCCGTCCACTGCTGCCCGGTCCCTTCCCGCAAGTACCTCAAAGGGAATACTTACCCTATATGGGTAGGCAACGCCTGAGCGACCGACTGGCTAGCAGCGCTATCTCTTTCCCCCCGGCTCTCTCGGCGCGCGTTCGAGCCCCTGGCTCCGCACGCTGAGGTTGAGCCAGTTCTTTTAAAACCCGCACTGACAGCCGGGCCCCACGCGTCAGCGGGCGCCGTCTGCGCTGGCCACTGCCGTCTGGGCCCCACCCGTCTGCACTAGTCACTGACACATGGGCCCAGAGCCTGTTGGGTCCCACCTGTCAGTGACCAACAGCTGGTATGGTCACTGCCAGAGGGGTCCCACATGTCAGAGACCGACACAGTGGGCTCACTGTCCAGTTGGTCCCACCTGTCATAGACACAGAGATTTATCAATAAAAATAAAAGAATAAAATGAAAATTCTCCAGTGGGTCCGACCTGTCAGAAATTTCATAATTTCTGGATTTATTCAAACTGAGATCTTTAATTGAGCATAACTTATTCATTTTAACTCCAAATTGAGCCGTTCTATCCAATTATGCCCTCTATTTTAGTTTTTGATTTTATTTGGATTTTGTTTGTATTTATTTGTTTTGTTGCTTCGTCTTTTCGCGCGTAGATTCCACCGTTGTCGACGATCTCTCCACTCCACAGCAAGAAGACCCCGAGAGCGTGCAAGAAGGCAAGTCTCCTTTGATCATTTTGAACCTATGATTGAGAAATGTTTTTAAATTATTTTAAATGTATGTGCATTGCTATTTACCTAGAACTCTAATTTTGGTGTTAAGGCATTAGTTAATCCAACCTTATTATGCCCTCCATTAATCTTGAATGCCATGTACCCTTGTAACCCTAGTAATACCTTTGTCTCAATAATGAGAATTACATAATCGTTGGTAATATTAGATGGTAGTATAATGCTTAGTCATGCTAATTAATTCTTTTGTAATCTTGAAATGGGAAATTATATGCCATTCAACTGGTAATTGTATTTAGAAAAAAAGTGGTGACTGGTGTTGCCACTGTTCTTTTAAAAATAAAATAAAATGTGAAAGTTGGTTTAGACTGGGGTGGATGGTTTGTTGGGATTGGTGCGGAAAGCACGAGATCTTGTAAAGTGTATGTTCCACCCTAGTCGATTAAGGACCGACGCTTGTGATTGTCCAGACTGAGCATTACCGTACAACCCCGAGTCTATATGGGTTCGACCTAGCTGATTAACTTACGATAGTTTAGTTTAGGTGCCACCAGTGGAAAGTGGGTGCCAGGGAGTACTGGTTATTCACAGTGAGGGACAGGGATTTACTGTACTCATATGGCGCAAGAGGGGGCTTCGGACTGGGTGGATGGAACCCTTCTGTGGTGAAACCTCAGCGGGTGGTGTCTAGCTAGACTAGAGTGGGGTAAAGGCTTTGTGATATTTTATCTGTGTCTCATGCCAAAGGAAGCGTGGTGACTATTAAGATAATTTATCTCTTGGGGGTAAAGTTGTACAACCTCTGCAGAGTGTTAAAACTATTCGAATAGGCGTGCCCACGGTCAAGGGCGGGCAAGGAATGCATTCATATGGTAGACTTTGTGGTTTTGGTTTTAAAGTCAAAAGCTTTGGTATTCCGAGAGTGGAGGGAACTCTCGGAAGGGAATCCTGGCAGTTGGAGCCAGAGAGGATGGATGTAACCTGCAGTTTCAAACTTTATTGGTTATGTAGTGTTGGTGGATGGAACCTTCACTATAAAAAGTTTATTAATTCAGTTAAACAATTTACTTTGTTAAATTAATGCCTTTGAAAGTATTTAGTTTTAATTGAAATAAAATATTGCTTTGTGCAAAAGAACCATATAACCTTCCATTGTTAAGCCTTGCATCTATTGCATTTTTCCTAAGACTTGCGGAGTACTTTTTGTACTCATATGCTGCACTTAAAATAAACTCAGAAGAATATGAAGCTCAAGAAGAGGACTACGACTACTTCTCGGGTGGATTCGACGAAGGATTTCCGGAGTACTAGGTCGCGCTTCCCCAGTCAATTGCCTGTGGCGTATTGATGGGTCTTCGCTGATTTTATTTCTGCTTCCGCTGTGTTTTATGATTGTGCGAGGTCTTGAAACCTCAATTGTAATAATGAGACCTGTCGGTCAGTACTCTTTATTATTGTAATAAATCGTTGTTGGTTATGTAATCATTTCTGTTTAACTGTGTGCACTAGCTTTGATTTGGGACTAGTGCTGTAATACACAGAGGGTCCGGGTTTGGAAATCCGGGGTCCCGACATTGAGTATCTAAGCCTTGTCACCTTAGCGAAAATTATAATGTTATAACTTTTGAAAATAAGTCTACAGTTATATGTCATGCTTAGCACTGCTTAGATACATGGGGGTACCAAAATGCCCCAAGCATCACTTGTAATCATGAGAAAATGATTTGGGCAGTCCTGGTGGTAATGACTGGTATATGTTGGTATGATTATTTTACGTTCCCAAAAACCCCAGCTTGCTTAAATATCTGGGCGGATGGTTCGAGGGTGTGAGTGGTGCAGTGGAAGCACAAAGTGGTTAGTGGTAGAACCGCCCAGGTATCCCTAAGGACCTAATCTTGTGATGATCTCCTAGTGTACAACAGTACAACCACAAATTGACAAAATGTAGGCAGGGTTAACTAATTTGTGTGGCTCTAAGGTGGTTACGTGAAGGTATGACCACGAGCAAAGGGATGGATGGTCTCATCCCCGTCTTTGCCCGTGATGGCTCACGAGGGACCCTTCTCGAGGGATGTACGCATCCTACAGAAGATAGATCTTAGTGGGCATAACCACAGTAGGACTATACATTGTAAAGGCCCTGTGATAGTCTACTCAACCGCATGGCTAACGAATCATGTGGGGCAACGAGCAAATTTATCTCTTGTGAGTAAAGTGTACAAACTTTGTAGAGTCTAAAACTATTCGAATAGCCATGCCTACGGTCAAGGGCGGACATGGGAACTTAACTAGATATAGTTCTGTTTCAAAAATAACTTTGTGGGTGGAATTGGTAAAGTGGAAGGCAGAGAAAGGCCCTAATTGGTGTTGCCCTGGGTGTCGCCCCAGTGATAAGGTAAGCGGTTATAATGCTGAAGGATTAAGCATATGGTGCGGAGGCCATGTAACGGTGGATGGAATCTGGATCGCTATTACTATTGCATTCTCACACACATTATGTTTTAGTTCAAATTGCTAGGTCTTAAGAAATTTCTATGTATCATACTTCAAAAGCAATTTATGGCAAATAAAATAATCCGAGCCTTTCCTTGATTATCCATGCGTATTATTTATTTGCATCCTGTGTATTGGCTCACGGAGCACAGTGCTTTGTGCTCAGCCTCGCTCTTACAACAAATCCAGAATCAGGATTCAAGTCGCTACGCTTTGACAATACAACTTGACATGATGATGAAGATGATGAGGTGTCAAGAATTAGGTCACGAACCTCCAGTTGGCTGCCTGTGGGCATGTCCTGAGGGTCGCACCTGTGTGCTTCGTTTCCACTGCAGCATTTTGTTGATTTCGGGCTAATCGGCCCATGAGTAAGTCTATTACTATATTTACGCTTCCGCATGGTAGGAATTTTGATATTCAGAACTGTATCTGTGAGCACTATCTACTGATCCAAGGAATAGTGTGGTGGAATCACAGAGGATTCCGGATTGTAAAATCTGGGTCCAACATTATGTGCCTTGATCCCGTACTTAGTGTACTGGTTTAGTAGGGAAGCCTTGTGTTAAGGCACCGTTAAGAAAGGGGTCGTCCCAAACTTGTGGAGTGCGATGGGGGACTTGGATATAGATTGTGTGCCGAGTGAGGAGCTTTGCGGAGCGTACTCCGGTAGACATATTCCACTGCGAGATATTGAGTGCTGTCCGTGCTAAAGACAGGTTAGGTTAGCTCAGATGGTGGGACATGCTGAGCGCAGCACGGGGAGATATCCCGAAAGTGTTGGATCTGGTTCCACCATCATTGGAAAAGGCAGGCGTTTAAAAAAAAAATACCAGGAGACCACTACCAAAAAAAAAGGTAAAAGCACAGCCGGGCGGAAGGATGAAGCGAGCCTATTCCAAACAATAGAGCTCAACATTTCCAAATTTTAGTATGTACTTCATTGACAGTAGAATGCTCCATTTTCTTATTTTAAAGTATATATATAATACAACCGACCAAATCCAGAAGAATAATACACATCCAAGGAAATTTTCATACTATAGCTTATCATTATATGAGCTTTATTCCTGCAAATTACATTGTACTCTTGCTCTTCATTGCATCTTGTTTGGGTCTGGTTAGTTGTAAGGGGAGTTTGATATGGAATAGATACTGTACACCTCTAGTATGTGTCTTTTCTTAGACACTATTCTTGTCTTTTCTTAGGCACTATTGTTGTCTTTTCTTAGGCACTTTTCTTATTTTGTGGTCTTCTAGGAACATCCTTTTGCAATGTAGGCTGCGCTTATCTATCACTCGCTAGTTTTTAGTAGGCTTTGTAGCTTGTCCTATATGGACTTTTGCGATAGCTAGTATTGGTGTTTCGCTTCCTATTTGTGAGAGATGCTTTCCCTAGACACCATGTATAGTAGGAGATTTCTTGTGTTAGAGTGTGTGAAGTCCAAAGCATTGGTTGTCATTCTATTCTCTTCAATATGCTTCTTGTCTCATCCCATGTGAGAAGAGAGTTTGAGTGTTGCTTTTGGTCACAAGTCATATCTTTTGTAGGTTCTTTTAACTTTTTATTCTTGTAGCTTGTGTTTATGGAGAGCTTAATCCTTTTTGTTCTTGCAAGTGGTGTCCTCCTATAGTTAGGGGGAGTTTTTGTAACACTTCGATTTCACAAAAGTCCAGAATGTTACCACAACTATAAATGCTATCAATTTAAACCATTAATTACTTACTACCAACAACAAGGCTTAAATTAAATTTCTCCATATGACCATGAACATATAAATTTTAGCAAATATGGAAACAATAATTGACACTAAAATAAACTAGAAGACAATAAGCTAAATTACAAATAAATTTAACCAAAGGGAATTAGCAAGTAGCAACAATATAAAACCATTGAGTGCTACATCTAAGGATTTGCATGGTTAGTATAATTTATTTCTAGCAATTAATAAGTGGTTACTAAGTGAAAACAAGAACTATAAAGTGCGAGATCAACTTGTGCTATATCGCGCCCATGCATGTCATTAACAATGAGCACCTAAAAACAACAACAAAGCAAGGGTTAATCCACGGCTCAACAAGTACATAATAGAATAATAAACAAGGTAAACATCATATTAGTAATTTATATCCTTTCACCATTATCATGATTTCACATATTCATTCTAATCAAGTTCCACACACTACTACAGAAAAACTAATAGTAGAAACCAAATCACAGACGGTTTGACAAAACCGGCTGTGACGTACACTATGACAGATGGTTTTAATTTGGAGATCATCTGTGTTGCTGGTGTCAGAAAAAACGAGTATCACAGACGGTTCTTACCGATAAACCGTCTATGATACTGAATATCACAGACGATTTTTATTTGAAACCATCTATGATAATCTCAGAATTATTACAGATGGTTTTTTAAGCTAATTATCACAGATGGTTTTTTTAAAAAACCGTCTGTGATAATCCGGCTATATATTTATTACGCCGCTCAGAACTGCAACTGTCTTCATTTCGATCTAGATCTAGCCGGTGCTGCACCTGGAGGAGGCAAGGCTTTCAGGCCAGTTAATTTGGTGGGAGGAGGCAGGAGAGCTTTGAAGATTCATATGTTCCTGGTTGCCCTACATATGGTTAGTAATAAAATTTATTTTTCTTTGCATTACAATTTAGATCTATGTTTTGGTGAGTGTTATTGAAGACAGTTTGCATGTACTTGCCAAATTTGTCAAAATTGTTGGTTATAAGTGGTTCATCGATCGCTGGGGAAATAGCTATTGTGTTTATAATATGAATTAAGCTAGCAAAGCCTTAATGCATGTGGTATATATGTATTAGTAATTAATTAATTTAACTTTTAATACTAAGTTGTTATATGTATGCATAACGTAGGACCAAAGCTGGATGTATGCCGCGAATCGTGTGAGTGAAGAGTACATTAATTGCGTGTCTGCTTTTACAAGAGCTGCCAGGAGGATATGTTGAATAAGGGGGTGGAATATATGTACTGTCCATGCACTGACTGCGAGAATTTAAAGATGTTTAAGAACCGAGAGCAGATTGAAGCGCCCTTGATTCAGAGGGGTTTCAAAAAGGGTATACATGTTGGACCAGTGATGGCAAAGTCAATGATATGCCGCCGGATGACATCGCTGGTGAAGTGAATGATATGCTGCCAGATGATGTCGATTGTTGTTCGGATTCGGCTAGGTTGCATAATGACAATCTGGATCAAATGCTTTGCGATGTAGAAGAAAACTATGATGAGAGAGAGTATGTTAAATTCTGAGGCTTGATGGAGGACTCAGAGAAACCTTTGTTCACGTGCTGTAGGTCAAAGTACACGAGGTTGTTGGCCGTGCTTAAACTGTTGAAATTGATGGCAAGCAACAGTTGGTCCGACAAGAGTTTCATGGCGCTGCTAGGTCTTTTAGCGGACATGCTTCCGGAGGGAAATGAGTTGCCTAAAACCATGTATAAAGCCAAGAAGGTTCTTTGTCCATTGGGAATGGAAGTAGAAAGAATACATGCATGTCCGAACAACTGTATCCTCTACCATAAAGAGTATGCAAACATGCATGTATGTTCGGTATGCAACGCATCCCGATACAAACGTAACAATCAATCAGATGACGACGAGGGAATAGAGGTGAAGAAAGGACCTCCTGCTAAGGTGGCATGGTATTTTTCTATATTTCCGTGTTTGAAACTGTTTTTTGCAAATCCAAAGGAGGCAAAACTGCTGCATTGGCACTCCAGATATGGTTGTGTATGCTCAAGCCCATTTCATAATCTTGCAACACATGACTGAAGTGGCGCCTTATGTCGACCAACACAAGGATGCGCTTCGGCAACAGAATCCAGAGCGGCTGGATGTTTGGATCATGGGGCAACACAACAGTCGGTTCAACCAATGGTTGAAGGAGCAAATCGCTAGGAGCTCGCCAAGTGAGATGCTGACATGGTTGGCAAAAGGCCAACATTTACAGTTGTGACATGGCAAGGATATGACATAAATAGGTACACATTCTATACACAGGCTTATGATGTAAAGAGCAATAGCCAGAATAGCGGTGTCCGCATAGATGCGCTCAGTACTGATGGGTTGAGAAACTCGTACTATGGGTTCATAGAAGAGATTTGAGAGCTCAACTACGTGGTTTCCAAGATTCCCTCATTTTGGTGCCATTGGGTGCATCTCCCATAGGTGAAGGTTGACAAGTACGGTGTCACTACCGTGGACCTCCAATGTGTCGAATGCAAAGTCGAACCATTCGTACTTGCTAGTCAAGTTGTTCAAGTTTTCTATGTAACCGATCCGGCAAATAAGAAGCGCCATGTAGTTCTTCATGGAAAAAATAGAATTGTCGGAGTAGAGAATGTAGTGGACGAGGACGAATACAATCAATTTGATGAGTTACCTCCTTTTTGAAATGGCATAAGGGTCGACGACGAACAACGTGACGAAACTAGTTACATACGCATTGATCATCATGAAAGGCTAATTTTTAAAGGAAATAAGCAAGTGGAATGAGAATGTGCAATATATATGTGGGCATTTGCATTTATGTATATAACAATGCATGTATGTGATGTATATATGAATTTGCATTTATGTATATAACAATGAATGTGTGTGATGTATTTGTGAATTTGCATTTATGTATATAACAATGCATGTGTGTGATGTATTTGTGAATTTGCATTTATGTATATGTGAAAAATGTGTGATATATAGGAGAATTTTGAGAATGAGTCATACATATATATCTTTATGTTCATTGGGCTATTGTAAAGAAATACACTCTGTGAGGTCTTATTACAGTGCCTGCTGGTTCGTGTAGGTAATAACTCCAGTGCGTGGGAAGAAAAGGGCTTACCATAGACGGTTCTAGTTGAGAACCGTCTGTAATAAGCCTTCCTATATATACCCTCAAGCTAGGGTTTTGCGCGTGCACTGTAGTTATAGCGCTATAGCAACCAGAGCACAGAGACATAATGTCGCCGTTCTCCCGATCAAGCCCGTCGCCGGTCGCCATCCCCGAGCCCGTCGCCGGCTGCCTTCCCTAAGCCCGTCACCGGCCGCCATCCCCGAGCCCGTCGTCGGCCGCATCCCCGAGCCTGTCGCCAGTCGCCTTCTCCGAGCCCGTCGTCGGTCACCATCCCCGAGCCTGTTGCTGGCCTGTACCTCGGCTTCCTTCCTGGCTTTGGCTGAGAGAGGAAGAGCAGTTTCTTCAGGTGGTTTAGAATATCACCTCTACTGTGAGTATATCGGCTGATTGATTCTTTGTAATTTTGTGATCTATTTCACCTGTCTGTGAGTATCACTTGCTGGAAGATTGCAAACAATTTCCTATTTACTGCATGCTCTGTGATGAACTGACTCTAAACTGAGATTATATATGGATGTGATGGTAGATTGATCTTGAGCTTTCTTTTAAATCATCTATTCTTCATTCTCTAGTCATTACTTAGCTATTTTGTTCCTGCTGATCCCTGTGTTAGATCAGTTCAGTGGTTATTTTTTGGTCTCTTCTGACCATTACCAAACCCTGTCATCCTGTTAGTTCTCTAGCAGTCTCTATGGTTGGATGAAAGAATGTTTTGGCGGTGTTCGGCTCTGTACAAAAAGCTATTTTCATGATCTGTTAGAGTTTGTTAAATAGAAAGGTTTAAATTGAGCTCAAGATCTAATCTATGACTGTCATATATAATCAAGATTAGATTTGTCATGGCGGAGATGGCCAAGATTAAATGTTGTGCAACTAGCCTTCTGAGAGCTCTAAAAACAATTCAATTTGCTGAACTTATGCTCATTGTGGTCATATATGTTAAGATTTATATGAGACTAGCATTTAGATCCACTTGTATTCTTGATGACATGCTAGTCTTGAACATGTATATGTCAATTTTATTGAGCACATGTTTCTTTTACAATGACTTAAATGATTCGTATGTTAATATGCTGGTTAAGTCATTTCTATGCTATGTCTATCATGTTTGGATGTTTATTATTATTGCTGGAATTAAAAATATGCTTATACCGCAAAAATTACAACAATGAATATATAGTTGTTTCATGAATACATATACTTATGAATATATCTACTTTCATGTAATTCCATATCATTTTCATATTGATATATATATGCTACATTGCGGTTTTCATATATTAGAAGGCCAACATGTCATCCGCGTATTCTTCAACATCATCGCCGAATGCGTCCACTCCAAAATCAAAACGCCAAGGAAGAGGACTATCGAAAAAGCCTGTGGGCCGATTTACCATCACAGATGTCGATGGATCTGGGACCCCTCTCCTTCCTCGCCGAGTAGCATGCACATTTCGAAGAATGATCAGAATAGATGCACGAGAATGAATTGAGATCACATTCGATTCGTGGAAGACTGTGACTGAGACTCGGAAATGTGAGCTGCTAACAGAAATTTTTACATCGTTCGAGATCCCAGAAGAACACCATGACTCCGTGCAATGACATGCCTTGCTAGCGGTGTGCAAAGCATGGAAGAACCTTAAGAGCGTACTTGTCATGCAGTATGTGGAGAAGGATGTAATGCCCTTTCATAAGTACCTATTCCTGGAACTACAATGGGAAGAGTTTAAGGAGATAAAGACGATCGAAGATTTTAGAAGTGCAAGTGCGGCGCACAAGGCCCTCCAGGAAAAAAACACACACCCCCACAGACTTGGCACAGCTGGGTATGTGGGTAAAATCCTGTAGTGGAGGATGGAGGACGAGTAGGCAATCCTGCGGGACACTGCCCCGCCATTAGCCATGATCTTGGATGAGCGTGCTCGAAATTGGATTAGAGCGAGATCATCTACCACGTCATCGGGGGACATCTCCTTCCGAAACCCTGCAGACCAGGAAGTCCCCACCGCCTGGTAAGATATCGATCGAACTACGTAGCTTGTAATTACTCCACAACTTTGTAGGAAGTGAAATGACATGTCGGGCTCTTGCAGGAAGCGTTGAGTGTAGAATCTTCCCAGGGATCATTCCAGGCAACTAGGAAGAAAGATATATTCTCTGCGGCCCTGGGAAACAAGGAGCACCTGGGTCGTACAAGAGGCCTTGGGCTTTATGTTCCTTCGAAACATGGTTTCTTAGATGACTCCGAATTGTATCGGAGTAGGAAGATAACCAAAGCCGAGCATGAGGCACGGCTACGAGAGGAGATCAAGGCATCTCTTAGATAGAAGCTGGCTGATTACGTCAGAGATGAGATGCAAAGATATATAGAAAATTAGCAGGCTGCTGCCGCCGCTCCTGTGCTAGCCAGCACCCCTGACGTGACCACGCCACCAACACATACGACCATAGCTGTCGATATCAAGATTGAACTAAAGGTGAATTTGTTTCTTCAACCTCAACACATTTTAAATGAGAATATGATGCTACCTAATGCTGAAAATATATATATTTGTAGCACCACATCACTTTGGAACCAATTGAAGCAAGGGTTCAAGTTGGACAGGTTTTGGAATCCAATTCGGCCTCCAGATCAATTCGGATTCAGCCTGACAGGCCAATTTCAAATGGCCATAACTTTTGATCCAGAACGCTTCTCAGGGCTCGTGAGTACTCGTTGGAAAGCTCTTGGAGTCTAATTTCAGATGGATCTAGTCTCACCTCCAAACTCCATCCGAGCCGATCAAAAACTACAAAACAAGTCACATCACTTTTCCAGTCCGAGTCAAAGTGGGCCGATAGCCTTGTAACTTGGGCTATTTGGGCAGTACTGTTCATGTGAACAGTACCACGGACGCGTGAACAGTAACTGTGAATAGTACCATATACTTTGTCATTAGATAAGTGCGGCTTTCCCCTCCCCTATTTAAGGAGATCGCACCCCTTTAGTTTTCCTTGGGTTTTTCTTAAGAGATTATTCTGCTTAGCAGTTTCGTCGTATGTTCGGTTGAGAAACCCCAACTTGTGAACTTAATCTTTATTCGCAATTTCAGATTATATCTTTTACTCTCTTGCTTGTGTTCTCGATTCGCTTGTAAGAGATAGCCTTCTTGGCGAGGTCAATCGTGTTCGGCACGGTTGATAACCAACGGAGCAGTGGTGTAGTGATTGCGAGGGGTTCGATCTGTTTTGGTCGGAGCCTTTGGATCATCAACGTCGAGATCTCCACAATCGACTTATCAGTATCTCTCGGAAGATCGAGTCATCGTCACATCAGTTGGTATCAGAGCAACGGTTGCCTATGAGGTAATTCTTGTATCCCTAGTTAGTATATTGGTTTTTATTTCCTATAGTCTAGAAAAAAAAATTGCCCCACAAAAAGAATTAATTCCGATGTCCAAACCCCGTTGTGCCTTTCAATCTGTTATTTTTGGTTTGCTAAATTGAATTTGTGTCCATATTAGCATTGTCTAGTTGCTGGTCATATCTTTGTTCCATTAAAAATCCAAACAAAAGAAAAATTCCCCACCCCAAACCCTAATTTCCAAATTCGGTTGATTTTTCCTTTCTCTGCAGCCGCCACCAAAAATGCCATATCTTTTGATTCTGAGATTATTTTTGAGTGATACCACCACCATTAGATTCAAAAATTCCTTATCCATCTATCTATAAAATTTCACGTCATTCAAGCAAGGCAGTTAATAGATATATGCGGTGAAAGTTGACCCAATTATCTGTTTTGAATCTGCAACTGTCAGCAGTTGTGATTTTTGTGCGAATTTCTGTGTCGGGTTTTGGAAGTTGGCCCCAAAAGAAAATCTGTAGAAAAATACATCATAAAACATATAAAAAAAGAATCAGTGCACAATAAGCATCTGACAAAAAGTTACGGCCAAAATACCGACGTGCTGTCCAGTGGACAGAAATCTTCAGTTTTTAGTTTTGGGTCAATCCTTGTGTTCTTTAATTCCAAATTGCTTTGGATTGAATTATCTTGTATTTACCACTCATACGCATTGCCATACACTTGTTTTTAGCCTTCTTCCATTCTTGGTTGATCAGCAACATAGGCTAAGTGCTAGATACAGACTATAATTCAATTCTATGCAATTCTGAAATTAACTGATTATTCTCCATTGCTACCATATTATGCCTTCCAAGCTACACCTACTCTTGATCAGAACAGGTTCCCTCTTGCAATCATACCCACGCTCGACACGGTGTCACGAACCAGACACCGGTTGTACCACCTGCTGCATTGGTAAGAACACTTGTAAGAGTGTGGTAAGACGCTTGAGAATGTGTGATTCCACCTTCCACCACCTAGTAGTGGATAGGGATAATACCTTTGTGTTGTCTTTTGTTTTCTACTAACCATGACAGGTGGATCGTCTGATGATCAAGTGTGTGTTTTAAAGGGAGAGTTCATGACACTCTGGGATGGACAACGCATCAATAGGAAGCTTCAAGCTTCGACGGACACATGGCAGCGCTCCATCAGTTCCATCAATGAGAGTATTACAACACTCACTGCACGCCTTGAAAGAATGGTGAATCGGCCACCAAACAATGGACGCGAGTATGATTACAATGCGGGCCAAGATCGTGAGGAGGGAGATGATAATGAGAGACAAAACCGCGACGCCAGTGCTTCATTTGCTGCCCAAGATGCACGCCCACGACACCGCCTACATCAAAGCCGTCACGGTATGGGAGGTAATAATTTTCAGCACCACAATGATCGTTCTAATCATGACCCTTTTGCTAAAGTCTAATTTACTATTCCATCTTTTTCTGGTCTTTATGATGCTGAAATATATCTTGATTGGGAGATGACGGTAGAGCAGAAGTTTAATTCTCACTTGGTTCCTGAACAACATAGAGTTAGACAAGCTAGTAGTGAGTTTATGGACTTTGCTATTATCTGGTGGAATGAACTAGGTACCATGCGCTTACAACCTGATACATGGGAGCGGTTAAAAGGAGCTATGTGTGCTAGATTTGTTCCTCCTGCTTTTAAACATGAAATGCATAAGAAATTGCAGTGCTTAGACCAAGGTAATAAATTTGTCGAGGAATATTATCAAGAACTACAAATAGGCATGTTGCGTTGTGGGGTTGTTGAGGAAACGGAGGATAAGATTTGTCGTTTTTACGGGGGGTTACGGCGTGAAATTCAGGACATTGTTGATTATAAAGATTTTACTACTGTCAACCAGTTGTTCCAGCTTGCTTGTTTGGCAGAAAAAGAATTGCAGGGTAGGCAACAAAGGACAAGGAGCAACTTTGGAGGTACGTCTACATCGAGATCAATGCCTGGGCAAGCCAGATAGCCCCACCTCCTATTTGTCGAGCTGCTGCCCCCTCTGTGAGTAGGGCGCGTTCAGCAGCACCGCCGCCACCATCACGCGCACCCGAGACGAGCAAATCTACTAGTGTGCAAGCACCAGCACAGAGCTCTTCATCGGTTGCTTCCACGGGTCGTACGACGGGCATTGTGTGCCACCGTTGTAAAGGGATGGGCCACGTCATGAGAGATTGCACAAGTCAGCGGACGTACATTGCGACAGAAGATGGTGGTTATGTAAGTGCTAGTGATGTTGAGGATGAATATGCTCTTGCAGCTAACCTTGCAGGTAATGGTGATGATCATGAGAACAAACCTGTGTTTGTGCCATTTTCTGTGACTAACAACTTGCAGGTAGTTGAGATCCATGCCAAAGAAGAGCATGAGTTGATTGAATCACTGACCCCATTGGTTGAGAATGAAGATAAGGAGATGGATGCACTTACATCATCTGAGGAGAGCCAAAAAGGTAAAGAACATGGTACTATCATCGCTCACGGTATTGATTTGGTGCTACAACAAGACATAGAGCAACCTTGTGAGTATATACCTGTTGTAGTGCAATCTTTTGATATTCCTTGTGTTGACTTAAATAAACCATGTGCTGATCTAAATTCTCAGAATTTTGCACATGTTAAATTAATAACACATAAAGAAGTTTTGACTAAAATTTCTCCTGCTAATTCATTGTGTTACATCATGTTAGATCTACCTATGAAATTGTCACATGCTATGGAGAAAGTTTCTGAACTTGCATGTTTGAAATTCTTATTTAGTACCTACACCCCTGGATATAAGTTTAATTTGATTGGAGATTATGGTGTGGAAAATCAATTTCTTGTATACCGAATATGCATAACTTGCGATCACATGGATGAATTGAAACTTGTTGTTTGGGACAACAATTCTTGTATGCTAAATCATGTTGAATGTGAGAGGGAAGTAAAATTTAGTATTCATTCAATGCATATGTGTTCATCTCTTTTTGCACCATCTAGTATAGACAATCTGAATAAAGATGATGAATTATGGCAGAACATACAAAGCTCTTCACTCTTACTAGATGAATTTGCTATTGTTCGATTGAGATATGATTATATAGATGAACTTTGCTTGATTCCAAAAGTTGTAGTTTTGCCCATATGTGCCACCACTACAAGTTTACAAATTCAAATATTTGAATTGCATAAATGCTTCACTTACATTTGCAAAACAAGTTGCAATAATTACTGTGTGAGAAATTTTGAATTGCTCATTAACATATACGATTACTCTTGGGTTAATAATACAACGAGCTTTTATGATCATTGCTGTTTTATAACATTAATTATGCAACAATGAAGAACGGTTAAAACGGATGACATATACATATACCATGCATACACCTTGGCTTCTTTGTTACCATTTTTTCAGCTTATCAAAAGCCGAGGACGGCTTTGTTGCAAGAAGGGGAGGATGATAAGAACATGTACCCTATGGATACAACCATATTTGCTATACTTGTTGTTCCAATTATAAGAGCTCCTACACATCACTTAAATTATGAGGTGAGCTCGTTTCAAAGAGATTTTACTTTATTTGATAAAGAACTTATGATATTACATAATGAGAGTTTGTTGCGTTTGTTATCATGTACCAAGATTTATGATCAAGATCATGCAATACGTGATGCTACACCTATATTAAAACCGAGGACGGTTGTCTGTCAAGAAGGGGAGGATGATGTGACCACGTCACCAACACATACGACCACAGCTGTCGATATCAAGATTGAACTAAAGGTGAATTCGTTTCTTCAACTTCAACACATTTTAAATGAGAATATGATGCTACCTAATGATGAAAATATATATATTTGTAGCACCACATCACTTTGGAACCAATTGAAGCAAGGGTTCAAGTTGGACAGGTTTTGGAATCCAATTCGGCCTCCAGATCAATTCGTATTCAGCCTGACAGGCCAATTTCAAACGGCCATAACTTTTGATCCAGAAGGCTTCTCAGGGCCCGTGAGTACTCGTTGGAAAGCTCTTGGAGTCTACTTTCAGATGAATCTAGTCTCACCTCGAAACTCCATCCGAGCAGATCAGAAACTACAAAACAAGTCATGTCACTTTTCCAGTCCGAGTCAAAGTGGGCCGAGGGCCTTGTAACTTGGGCTATTTGGGCCAGTACTGTTCACATGAACAGTACCATGGCCGTGTGAACAGTAACCATGAATAGTACCATATCCCTTGTCATTAGATAAGTGCGGCTTTCCCCTCCCCAATTTAAGGAGGTCGCACCCCTTTAGTTTTCCTTGAGTTTTTCTTAAGAGATTATTCTGCTTAGCAGTTTCGCCGCATGTTCGGTTGAGAAACCCCAACTTGTGAACTTAATCTTTATTCGCAATTTCAGATTGCATCTTTTACTTTTGTAACACCCCCAAGATCCACATTACCCTGGGATGCTACTAAAACTGCTCTACAACTAGCCAATTTACAAGATAAATTAAACTGGCAACAATTACTAAACCAGATAGTATGAGCGGAAGCATAAACAACTAAGGAATAACAGGATAGTGATGACAATTCAATATTTAGAACATCCTCCAACATTTCAATCTATAACATAGTTCACAAAATTTAACATTATTAAGATAATGTAAACAAAGTTATGCAAAGGTCTAGAATCCTTTCAACTTTATTACAGCATTAAACTAGGATCGAAGTGCATTAGTGTGGTGCCACTCTACCCTTCCCATGCATGCTCAAAGTCCACCTGTAGAGAGGGGGAAACAAGGGTGAGATAAAATCTCAGCAAGCAAACTGTTTAACAGGCTATTCAAACTACAAACAATTATACATCATCATTTATAATTCCATACAACTACAACCACAATTCATGTCTACAATTATTAAACCACCACAACTTCCGTATTCATACCTCTTCAATTCCAGATTTAATTGGCATATGCATACAATCATTCTATCCATGATTAGATGCAAGAGAAAACATTTAGTCTTCTACAATCCACAATAGATTAATCATCAACCTCAAATCACCATCAATGACGGTAAAGCATTTAGCAAATAAATCTTGTTTGACCACTTTAAATCCTCGACCACTACCACTACCAAAAGCAATAAAACATATGTATGTCTTACTTCAATACTTTATTATTTCCCACATCCACAATTGATATCATCAATTACTACAAGAGAAAAGAATCTCATGCCACAATCACAACCCTTACCATACACAAGGAAGGAATCGCATTCCACGACCACAACCACAATCCTCATACCACAATTAGCTCACATGAGCCAATTCCACATTGCAACTATGAAGTTGAATATTCCACAAAATAACTTCACCACCATATATTGCATATGCATGCAAATGAATCTTTTCACAATGCAATGCATATGAATGCTTTCATGCTATGCAAGAGGGTCAAAAATCTCTTTATCTCTTTCTCTTCTGCATTTTACCGGTAATGCAAAGTGTGCATCCGTCAATGCACACCCATGCCTGTACCCTCTGGTACAGGGACCAATTGCCTATACTCCTCAAGTATGGGGACCTTTAGCCCGTCACATCATCAACATGACGGGGACCTCGATGCTTGGTCATCTCGTGACCAAGACTTCAATAAATCAGCATGATGCACAAATGTGAATGTCTTAATAAATAAAACGTGCATTCACAATATCTATGCATCAGAAATTCTCATGAACTCTTTCACTTGCAATCGACCATAAACAATATCAACATATCATTAACATCATCAAGACCACAAATTCTCATAATATGGATCAAACATCTACACACCAACAAACATCAACAATCCATGCTACAAAATTTAAACCATCATTATACTTGCTACCATCTCCATAATTAAGATTTCATGCAATCATGGCATAATATATCAAATTATAATAATAATGTATACTGAAAGTAGAAGGAATAACAAGTTAAACGGTAGCAACCACCGCTACGTTTACTTGCCTCAATCCGACGAAGCGAAGTAAAATCAAGAGCGCTCAGGGACAAGACCACCTGTCCAAAAGGCATCTCTCAGCACAAAGCCACAGCATACAAACACAACATAAATAATTAAAGACGTCACTAGAACCCCGAACACGCACTAACTCCTCTCCGCTCAACACTTCAGCAAATTACCCTCTGCAGCAGCGCTGCTTAACATTTTTGTAGCTTTAAAAATATTGATCCAAATACAGAAAACGATACCTCTCTGGATTCATCACTTAAAAACCTACATTTTGCATGTAGAACACATATTTTATTTTGATCACAGCTAGGTGTAATTTAATGCCCAAAACAGAGGAAGAACTCTGTTCTGGCAGATTGGACAGCGGTATTCAATTCAATGTTCAAGAAGGCGCTAGGCGCTAGGCGGGCGGCGAGGTAGGGCCTAGTGCCCAGGGGGCCTAGGCGGGGCCTAGGCAGTTAAATAAAAAATAAGGACAGCAGACAAAGATAAGCAATCATATATATGTATTTGATGTTTAAATGAAGAAAATTAGTACCTTGAGCAACAATGATAGCTCTCTATCCATTGATGTAATTTTTTGATGTAAATGCTTGATGTATAATTGTAAAACCTGCACATTAAGCAATGTGTGAGTTTTTTGTATTGAATAACTATTGTGCATTTGTGCTTCAAACTTGTAAATTGAAAAGAATAAAGGAAATGATAGCAATATAATAAAACATACGTAATGAATTATGAAGTTCATAACAAAACACACATAAGCATTGTTCTCGAATCTCAAATACACGCAACTAAACATACATAAACATAGTTTTTCTCACAAGTTACAAACACACAACATAGTTAAGGTAGCAAGCATGATAATGTGAACATGTGATGATGAAATGAGTCAATCTTCGTCCTCTTGTCCATAATCCTTGGTTGGCACCACTTCATCTTGGTCAGATTCAAATTCAATATTTTCAAGATCCTCATTGACCTCCTCTTCTTCGGATTCGGAATCAAAATCATCTTCATGAAGCTCTCTCACTCTAGTGCTTCTACGAGGTTGCATGGCTTCATTAGCTCCCATCGCCTCATCAATTAGATTCCATGAAAGACCTGTTTCAGGATCAACATCATCATCCCCGCCTTCAATCACCCACCCTTGAGCATTACTAGCATGTGAAGCTAGAAGGACATCAATGTTCTTCTTGTTACTCTTTTCTTTTTTGTTCAATAATCTCACATTGAATTGAACATAAACAAGATTATTGAGACGATGAGCATCTAGTTTATTTCTTTTCTTTGTATGTACCTACAAGTTACATAGTGAAGTTTAGTGCTAGACTTTTCGCTGCCACCCGTTCGAGGGGTAGGGGACGGAGCGCGCGCGTCTACTTCGACTAGGCGCCAGCTTCGCTGCCACCCGTTCGAGGGGTAGGGGACGGAGCGCGCGCGTCTACTTCGACTAGGCGCCAGCTTCGCTGCCACCCGTTCGATGGGTAGGGGACGGAGCGCGCGCGTCTACATCGACTAGGCGCCAGCTTCGCTGCCACCCGTTCGATGGGTAGGGGACGGAGCGCGCGCGTCTACTCCGACTAGGCGCCAGCTTCGCTGCCACCCGTTCGATGGGTAGGGGACGGAGCGCGCGCGTCTACTTCGACTAGGCGCCAGCTTCGCTGCCACCCATGCGATGGGTAGGGGACGGAGCGCGCGCGTCTACTTCGACTAGGCGCCAGCTTCGCGGCCACCCGTTCGAGGGGTAGGGGACGGAGCGCGCGCATCTACTTCGACTAGGCGCCAACTTCGCTGCCACCCGTGCGATGGGTAGG
Organism: Dendrocalamus latiflorus; assembly: GCA_017311315.1. Taxonomy (NCBI): domain Eukaryota; kingdom Viridiplantae; phylum Streptophyta; class Magnoliopsida; order Poales; family Poaceae; genus Dendrocalamus; species Dendrocalamus latiflorus. The sequence continues at coordinate 45,146,181 of CM029627.1, forward strand.
GTACGAAGCGCGCGCGTCTACTTCGACTAGGCGCCAGCTTTGCTGCCACCCGTTCGAGGGGTAGGGGACGGAGCGCGCGCGTCTACTTCGACTAGGCGCCAGCTTCGCTGCCACCCGTGCGATGGGTAGGGGACGGAGCGCGTGCGTCTACTTCAACTAGGCGCCAGCTTCGCTGCCACCCGTGCGATGGGTACGGGACGGAGCGCGCGCGTCTACTTCGGCTAGGCGCCAGCTTCGCTGCCACCCGTTCGATGGGTAGGGGACGGAGCGAGCTTGAAGAACGCAGAACAGCACATACGACCACAACAACTCGAACATGCAAAGGTCAACTTGCGGCAAGAGCAGACATGCTCTCGTAAACAGATATGCGTCACCACACCAGCATATGCTCGCACGATCAGAGCGTACGGATGACTTCATATCTGTCTACGAGAGCAAGTCAGGCCTTGGCATTTCCGCATCAAGCTGTGAAGCATTCCCACAAATAGGACATATTTTGTCCACCAGCGCTCGCGGGCATTGACGCCGGTCGACGCAGTCATCAAACGCAGATGAACAAAATTTTCCCTACATGTGAGAAGTTAACCATGAACAGGTACGGGATGTGCAGCAAGGGAGGTCTAGGGAACGGCCCCCGACGCCAACATATTTATACTCGGCCTCACCAGGCGAAGAGTCGCCAGCGTGGAGGCATGCCAACCGACGGAAGCACAAACGGGCGGGGGGGGGGGGGGTCGGGCGGTTCGGCCACCGGGGGCGCGTAAGTGCAACCGTCCGCACCCCACCGCGTGCACACCGGAAACCGTCGCACGCTCCACTTACGAGAAGGCGCACTGCACGATGCGACAGCCTGCCCCCTGGCAAGCCAACCGTCATTAAAAAGCGCACCACCAGGCGGCAAGGTCGCAACGACTGCGGAACGCGCGCGCGCCTCAGAAGTCCAAATGCCAGGAATCTGCCGTCACATTGATGGTCACGACGCCTCAAGGCCCGCACCGCGCCAAGCACGCTACACCACGTGGACGGCCGGAAGAGCGAGCGTCTGCTTTGGCTGGGGCCACTTCCGTCGTGGCCCAATTCGAAGGGTGAGGGCCGGAGCACATGCATCTGCTTCGGCCACAGCGCAGCCCCGGGTCAAGTTTGGAGAAGTTCACAGGCCGCGGGGACGGAGGGGGCCAAAGGACTCGGCGGCATGGCTTCGGCCCTGTGAAGCCCTTCACCATGAGAGGCTCCTGTCGTAGGGGTGGCCCCCACCTGAACCCAGCAGGCCTGGTAGGAAGTTATAAGGCCCAGAACAGGCCACGTGTAATGACACAAATACCCCTGAAGGGGATAATCAGCTGTAAGGGCATAATTGTAAAAGCACTCCCCATGTATATATATATATATAGAATACCAGCCATGGGGAGGAGGCAGGCCATTACATTCATCTTCATCACTCTCCACTACCATCTCTCTCTCTGTTTGGTCTGTAGCCACAACAACCCCCCTTTCCCCAGAGTTTGCCAATCAGGATCAGTACGAATACTACCAGGACCCGGCTGGCGAAGGGAATGAAGATGGTGGTAGTTAGGCCAGGATCTAGCCTTTCTTTACAGTCGGGCCGACCAAGCTAATTGGTGGGCGTCCTTAACGTTAACCAGGTCCCCTGGGTAATATTAAGCGCCCTAGGTTATCCCGGTCGCCTGCCTGTGGGGAGATGAGCCCCTCCCTTTTGCTTCCGCCAATAATGCAATGGTACACTGAACTTGTGTGGCCAGAAGGCCCCTTTTGTAATACTTGTCCTTATATGGGACCTGTGTACTTTGGTATTGTAATAATAATATGGTATGTACCGTGTATGAAATGAATCAGCATTGTATCTGTGAGCACTATCTACTGATCCAGGGAATAGTGCAGTGAAATCACAGGGGATTCTGGGTTGGTTCAAACCCAGGGTCCGACAAATCATGAACAATAAGCGAAATATGGATACACAAGCAAAATACTCCTAAAGACATGACAATGAGTATAATAAGTACTACAAGAAAAACCCCATCTAGAGACATTTTTAGAGGCACTTTCCAACTTGCCTTAAGATTGGTGTTATATAACCTAGAGATACTTTAAAACTCATCATAAAATTTGTATTGTAGAGGCTGTTTCGAGACATTTTAGAACTATGTGCAAAATTTTATCATGAAGAGACATTTTTGAGACACTCTCTAATTGCCTAAAGTTTTTTTTTTGTTATGTAGAGAAATTTTTTTTGAGATGCTTTTAACTATCTAGAGGCATTTTTTCACTGGTTTACATGTGTTAAATGACCTACATGTAAATATGGTAAGGCACAACTAAACCAATCAAGCCCATGTTCTCTATCCCTCGTCCGGTACGTACACATGAGAAAAACAAGATGCCCAAGTGTTGGATCCTAAAAGGTTAGTAAACAAATACATTATAATCCAAAACTTGGACACAAAATCAATAGAAGCGTATGAGATGTGAGTTAGCATGATGCAAAATATGATTCATGCAAGAAGTTCCAACAACATCCATGGAGGCATGCCATGAGTGGACAACTCGATGAGAAAGACGAAAGCCATCTCTAGGAAATTAACGAATGCCTTGCTTGAAGTCACCATGATGAGAACCAATAAAAGTACCAAAAGAATTCACAAAACCTCGTCGTGGGTGCGCACCTCGATGGGGGGGGGAATGTGGTCCACCTTTTGGGAGACGATGGAAATCCTACCTTGAGACATCTTATGGACAAAAACCAAAACCACGTAAACCGATTCCGCGATGTTGTCGAACGCACTATAGAAGGTGTTAAAGAATTTATCAATAAAGCGAGTCACGTGGTAGACTCTTTAGTGTTCATATCATGAGGAAGACTATGAACACTTAAAGATTTAGAAGCAAGGGTTCGACGCATACATTTGGCACGCAAGTAGTAGAAATCCACAATACGCCAATCCTTCTCACAAAATATGCAATGGTATTTCTATTTGAGAGATGCTGTATCATGTGAGAAAGAAGTACCATTGTCTTTGGAAGTCCCTTGGATAACATTGGAAGAACCATTAGAGGTCTCACTAACAAAGAACGAGTGATCCAAAGCAATGGCACAAGTGCCAAAATGAAGTGACTCAAGAGAAGAATGAGTAGGATCCAAATCCGAATGCAAAAAAGCAAAATCAACTATTAAAACATCAATTTCGGATTGGAAAGCAACACAAGAATGATAAGACTTGGCGCTGATATCATTGTGCACTCTCTTTATGGACTCAACCTCATTTCTTAAAGAAATGAAAGATGTGCAAGATATGATTGATTCTTTCCTAACAACCATACAATTTAATGTATCAATTTCAACTTGTAACTTAGTACAATTTGCACAAGAGGATTATACCAATTTAGATACATTTAGGACAACTAGGTTCTCTTTCTATTCTCGTTATAAGATTGTCTATTTCTTCCTAAGCATTATCTAGCTCACGATATAAGATAATACAAGAATCACAGGGTATAGAAGCATTAGGTTTTTGCTATGCATGAGAAACATTTGAGTTTTCATTATCTCAAACCAAGGACTCATGTGAATGGAAGGAATCTTCCAATTAAACAAGTTCATGAGACAAGTCACCATTATCTCTCTCTAGCAATTTCAATTTTTTCGTAAAATCAAACAGCATAGTGACGAGTTCTCCTTGCTCAACTTGCTTAGTTTGAATCAAGGATAATCCTCAGAAGGCTTCTCGTGATCATCTCTCCTCCTTGAGCTCTAATAACTTCTTATCCCTAAAACTAGCATAATCTAAGAAAAATCTACACTACAAATGTCACACTTGATATTTCTTGCATTTGCCAATAATTTCACCTTGAATTCAACCTCTTGTGGACATCATCGGCAAAAGCTTCCTGACAAGATGCAAAGGGAAGCTCCCAAGAATTCAAGGCTATGTTGCATCCTTCACAAAATCTTCTCTGTTGATCACGCCAATTTCAGTGTTTATAAGATTGATGAACAAAGCTATTTGCTTCCAAATTAGAGATATAGAGATAAAATATGTTGTTAGCCTAGAACCAGGACGCTCCTCTTGCACCGGATTAAAATCAGTGGTCACATGACGCACGCACGAGTTACTATATTAAACGATTTGGGACAGACATGCATCCATATAGCATAGGATCAATCTGTCGATGTACACGTAAAGCCGTAGGCTATAAGATTGATGAATGAGATTTTTTCTTTGTATCCTTATTAACCTTGGAATTTCTAGCTATTATTATATCAGACTAGGTGATTGGGAGAGCAAGCGAGCGGTGCGACTCCAGCAAGTTGCCAAGCGGAATAGTGGTGCGGTGCATTAGGATGGCAAATGACGATCAAAGTGTTCTAAATTTTTCCCACATTTAATAATCTTCTGGCTCTGCCGCTGAGCAATGTTGTGAAAACGATACAGTAGCAGCATGGGCGATGTTTCATCTTTAATTTGCCGTCCATTCTCTCTTACTAAATGAATGAACCACAAAAATATAATCAGTCTACAGAACCGTGTGCATTGGTAGTATCATTAGGTGATACCGACGTGTTTGGGGTGTCATTTAGCCAGTTTATCTGATATAAAAACTACATAGAAGTCCCACCACGAAGTGATAACAGATAACTATCGCAGGATTTGAGTATATATGTTACTTATTCCATCCACAAATACGAGTCTTTTTAGACTTTTTATAGTCTCCGACGTAAAATTTTGACTATACTTGTTTTATCTATATACTATAAATATTATATATATAATGAAATTATTTTACAAATTAAATAATTTCAGTGATATCATTTGTATGTAGCCAATGTATATATTTTAACAAATGTTAACGAACTAGCTTGTATTTGTGGACGGAGAAAGTACAACGTGATTCTATCTTTAATCTTTTTCCTTTTTCATTAAGTCTTGAGGTGATTCGTGATGAAACTTGGAAGTAATACATCTAGGCTTGCATTGATTTTATAGATTGGCAATAATTTCTGATCAAATTCTGTTATCCGTATGGTCAAAGAAGGGGTTGACTGGAGAGTACGTACGTCCTTCTCACTATCGAAGCTAGCGTACGTTTAATGGCAAGAGTTTTTATACCATGTTGGACCTAATTAACTTCACGGCTACGCGGGTGTCCCTATCCAAAACATCTCACAAGCACGGTATGCACTAGTTAAGTACGTAGGAGTAGCTATATAAACCCACTCGACAAACCAAACCAGTTAACCATCACACAGTCGACAGTAGTAGTAGTATTAAGCACCAAACAACTGACGCAAAGCCTGATCGGTCATGGCCATCCCCAAGGCTTTGCTCCTTCTTCCCATTCTTGGCTGCGTATGCTTCTGTAGTACCGTCCAAGCAGCTCGCGAGCTCAGTGATCACTCGGCCATGGTGGCAAGACACGAGCAGTGGATGGCCCAGTACGGTCGCGTGTACACGGACGCCGCCGAGAGAGCGCGGCGGTTCGAGGTATTCAAGGCCAACGTTGCGTTCATAGAGTCGTTCAATGCAGGGAGCCACAAGTTCTGGCTTGGGGTGAACCAGTTCGCAGACCTCACCAACGACGAGTTCAGGGAAACCAAGACTAATAAGGGCTTCAATCCTAACTCAATGAGGGTTCCTACCGGATTTAGGTACGAGGATGTCAGCCTCGATGCGCTTCCGGCAACCGTGGACTGGAGGACCAAGGGTGCTGTCACACCCATCAAGGACCAAGGCCAATGTGGTAAGCTCATCTAGCTAGCTAGGACACTGCATGTGTTGAATCTTATTTTTGTGGCAATATGGTGTGTGACGATATCTATTACAACACAATGGCAGGCTGCTGCTGGGCTTTTTCAGCTGTTGCGGCAACGGAGGGCATCGTCAAGTTGAGCACAGGTAAGCTCATCTCGTTGTCAGAGCAAGAACTGGTGGATTGCGATGTCCACGGCGAGGACCAGGGCTGTGAAGGAGGCGAGATGGACGATGCCTTCAAGTTCATCATCAAGAACGGTGGCCTCACTACCGAGTCCAACTACCCTTACACGGCGGAAGATGGCAAGTGCAAGGGTGGATCCAACAGCGCCGCGACCATCAAAGGCTATGAGGATGTGCCTTCCAACGACGAGGCCGCTCTCATGAAGGCGGTGGCAAGCCAGCCTGTGTCAGTGGCGGTGGACGGAGGTGACATGACCTTTCAGTTCTACTCCGGCGGTGTGATGACCGGCTCCTGTGGCACGGACCTTGACCACGGGATTGCCGCGATTGGGTATGGCAAGGCAAGCGATGGCACAAAGTACTGGCTGATGAAGAACTCATGGGGTACAACGTGGGGAGAGAACGGCTACTTGAGAATGGAGAAGGACATAGCTGACAAGAAGGGCATGTGCGGCCTTGCCATGCAGCCTTCCTACCCCACTGAGTAAATAGAATTTACATGCTCTAGTGCCACAGATTTGTATATATACGTATCAGATTGTGTTGCAAAAATATGTTTGACATCTGTACCCATCATGAATTCAGTGTAAATAATATACTGGAAGTGGAAATATTGTGTTAAAGATTTATGATGTGTTATTCAAAATTCCCAATGGCACTCCTTTGATTATTGCCTATTTGGATGACATCTTTTTAAAAAATAAAATGTGCTGAAACATCAAGAATTGATTATGTTAACGGATGATAGTTTTACCCATTATACCGAGCTATCCAAGGACGCAGATGTTAGTGTCTGGTAATGCAAGTTTATTAGAGTTCGCTGTGGAGATCCTACGGGTTATTGCCCAATGTTTTGTTTGTCCTTATTTTTTGTTCACAGAAAAATCTAGCTCCATGATACAAATTCCAAGCTAATATATCCTCGCCTTAGTTTTGTTAATACTAGACCCATGTCAGTAGCAGTTGACGGAGGTGACAAGACATTTCAGTTCTATGACCGCACACAGATCTGATCAACTTCGAGTCCTTCGACTACGGTTGCTCGACCATGTCACTTCAACTATGGTTGCTCGACCACAGCTTCTCGACAACGGTACTACGACCGCTTCTCCGACCACGGCTTCTTGACCACAGTACTTCGAGCCCTTCTCCGGTAGTACCACTCACATAGACGGTACTACCGGTCTTTGAGCACCGACTAAGTACTATAGTTTACAAGTTCCGACCATCTAATGCACACTCACCATTATACCCATTATACCAAGCTATCCAAGGACGCAGATGTTAGTGTCTGGTAATATTGCAAGTACACATTTGAGTTCGCAGTGGAGATCCCAACGGGTTATTGCCCATTGTTTTGTTTGTCCTTATTTCTTGTTCACAGAACAATCTAGCTCCATCACTCCATGATACAAATTCCAAGACAATATATCCTAGCCTTGGTTTTGTTAATACTTGGGAGTATCAAGAAACTGCTGTTACAAATCAGGAGATCAATCATCACAAAAAGCCTCCGGATCTTTATTAGCCACCAGCTGGCCAGGCCGTAAAAAAAGATCGAAGACTGGACACCCTTACTTGTGTATTGTACAAGCTGGTCATCGACAAAAGATAGATACATCAGCACGAACAGATGGTTAAGGCAATTTGCTCGCCTGTTACGTGGGGAAAGGAAGTAGAACAATAATGCACAATGCACATTACTACAGAAATACTATTAGTAGACGCCAAATCACAGACAGTTTGATAAAACCGTCTGTGGCGTACACTATCACAGACGGTTTTAATTTGGAGACCGTCTGTGTTGTTGGTGTCGGAAAAAACAAGTACCACATACGGTTCTTACCGATGAACCGTCTGTGATACTGGAATATCACAGACAGTTTTTATTAAAAACCGTCTGTGATAATCTCATAATTATCACAGACGGTTCTTTATTAAAAACATTCTGTGATAATCCCGCTACATATTTATTGTGCCACTCAGAACCGCATTTGTCTTCATTTCAATCCAGATCTAGCCGGTGCTGCACTCTGTCTTCATTTCGCTCAGGAGGCAAGCTAGGCGATTTCAGACCAGTTAATTTGTTGGGAGGAGGCAGAGATAGAGCTTTGAAGATTCATACATTCCTGGTTGCTCTAGATATGGTTAGTAATGAAATTTATTTTTCTTTGCATTACAATTTAGATCTAAGTTTTGGTGAGTGTTATTGAATATGGTTTGCATCTACATGACCATACATGATCAGTTCCTGTCATGTGGGAGGCCAAATTTGTCAAAATTGTTGGTTATATACCTTCAGCGATCGCTAGGGAAATAACTGTTGTGTTTATAATATGAATTAAGCTAGCAAAGCCTCAATGCATGTGGTATATATGTAGTAATAATTAATTAATTTATTTTTTAATACTAAGTTGTTATATATATGCATAACGTAGGACCGAAGCTGGATGTATGCCTGAACCGTGTGAGTGAAGAGTACATTAATGGCGTGTCTGCTTTTACAAGAGCTGCCGAGGAGGATATGTTGAATAAGGGGGTGGAATATATGTACTGTCCATGCACTGACAGCGAGAATTTAAAGATGTTTAAGAACCGAGAGCAGATTGAAGCACACTTGATTCAGAGGGATTTCAAAAAGGGTTATACGTGTTGGACCAGTCATGGCAAAGTCAATGATATGCCGCCAAATGATATCACCGGTAAAGTGAATGATATGCCATCGGATGATGTCGATTGTTGTTCAGATTCGGATAGGTTGCACGATGACAATCTGGATCAGATGCTTCGCGATGTAGAAGAGAACTATGATGAGAGAGAGTATGTTAAATTCCGGGGCTTGATGGAGGACTCAAAGAAACCTTTGTTCAGGTGCTGCAGGTCAAAGTACACGTGGTTGTCGGCCGTGCTTGAAATGTTGAAATTGAAGGCAAGCAACGGTTGGTTCGACAAGAGTTTCATGGCGCTGCTAGGTCTTTTAGTGGACAAGCTTCCGGAGGGAAATGAGTTGCCTAAAACCACGTATAAAGCCAAGAAGGTTCTTTGTCCATTGGGAATGGAAGTAGAAAGAATATATGCATGTCTGAACGAGTGTATCCTCTACCGTAAAGAGTATGCAAACATGCATGTATGTCCGGTGTGCAACGCATCCCGATACAAACGTAACAATCAATCAGATGACGACGAGGGAACAGAGATGAAGAAAGGACCTCCTGCTAAGGTGGCATGGTATTTTCCTATAATTCCCCATTTGGAACGGTTTTTTTGCAAATCCAAAGGAGGCAAAAGTGCTGCGTTGGCACTCGGAGGAGCACAAGAAGGATGGAATGCTAAGACACCTTGCTGATTCTGCCCAGTGGAGAAACATCAATAGGAGTTTTGTAGACTTCGGTGCAGAACCAAGGAATATAAGGTTTGGACTAAGTACAGATGGAATGAATCCTTTCAGTAGCATGAGCAGCCGACGTAGCACTTGGCCCGTGACTCTCTGCATCTATAACCTTCCTCCTTGGTTGTGCATGAAGCGAAAGTATATTTTACTGTCGATACTTATCCAAGGGCCAAAGCAACCTGGGAATGATATTGATGTGTATCTAGCACCGTTGGTGGAAGATCTAAAAGTATTGTGGAACGAAGGGGTACAAGTATGGGATGCATACAAACGAGAGAACTTCACTTTGCGCTCCTTATTGTTCTGCAACATAAATGATTATCCTACCTTTGGAAACCTATCAGGCCAGAGTACAAAAGGTGCCAAAGCTTGTACTCACTATTTAGATGGTACTGAGAGTATGTGGCTGAAATACTCACGTAAAACCGTGTACATGCATCACCACCGGTTCCTTCGGTGGGCTCACCTATACCGCAAGATGAAGAAACAATTTGACAGAGAGAAGGAGTACGATTCAGCTCCAAGGCATTTAAGCGCAAAAGTGGTTTATAATATGGTTAAGGATTTAGATGTTGTCCTCGGAAAGTGACATAAATTGAGGGCTCATGAGAAGAACATCTAGAAGAAGATATCAATATTTTGGGACTTACCTTATTGGAAGTACCTAGATGTTCGACACTACATCAACATTATGCACGTAGGAAAGAATGTATGTGACAGCTTGATTGGTCTCTTACTGAATATTCGTGATAAAACAAAGGACGGCATCAATGCACGGCTTGACTTGGCTGATATGGACATCAGGCCTGAGTTAGCATCGACAAAAACAGATAATGGAAGAATGTACCTTCCCCCTGCATGTTACACTCTATCCAAGGCCGAGAAAACAGAACTGTGCCAGTGCTTGCATGGTGTCAAAGTTCCGTCTGGTTACTCCGGCAACATGAAGAAAATTGTCTCACCGCCTAGTAAGATATCGATCGAACTACGTAGCTTATAATTACTCCACAACTTCGTAGGAAGTGAAATGACATGTCCGGCTCTTGCAGGAAGCGCTGAGTGTAGAATCTTCTCAGGGATCATTCCAGGCAAGTAGGGAGAAAGATATACTCTCCGCGGCCCTGGGAAACAAGGAGCACCCGGGTCGTACGAGAGGCCTTGGGCTTTATGTTTCTTGGAAACATGGTTTCTCAGATGACTCCGAATTGTATCGGAGCAGGAAGAGAACCAAAGCCGAGCGTGAGACACGGCTACGAGAGGAGATCAAGGCATCTCTTAGAGAGGAGCTGGCTGATTACGTCAGAGATGAGATGCGAAGATATACAGAAAATCAGCAGGCCGCCACCGCCGCTCCTGTGCTAGCCAGCCCGCCCCCAATCGTCCGAGTAGTTGCGTGTCCAATCCTATGACGAAAAGCGAGGCCAGATTCCCTGTGGATGACATCCTGGTAATAATATTATCGCTGGAATGTTCGATCCGTTGATAGGCCTATTGGAGTAGCTAATTTTGTATCGTTATGTAGGAGGCTACGAAGTGCACGCTCCAAGTGAGATATGCCTCCATTCCCTTGTGCGCTACTTGGGGCAAAGCATATCCATCTGCTCACGGGGCCATGGTGCACCGTACACCTTTAGCACCAGGCTTCGGAAAAGTTCATGTGGATGGTGTGCATGCTAATTTCGAGGTCGTCCCGCTACCGAAGCCCCTCAACGATGAGATCGTGACTCTAGGGCAAGCCATTGGGACATTCATCCAGTGGCCCAAAAGCGACATCTGCTGGAGGCTTCTTCACTGGTGGCAGGTCCACAAGGGCAGTCTGAACCAGAGCTACATGCACTGGTGGTAGGTCCACAAGGGCAGTCTGAACCATAGCTACATGCACTGGTGCCATCTTCACAATGCCTATCTCCACCGCTACCTGCACCAGTGCCAAGTCCACGGGTGTTATTCCCGGTGAAGCAACTTCCACCGGTGGTACCTTTACAATCGACTACTGTGAAGTCGACCAACAAGCGAGGCAGGGGCAAACCAAAGAAGACAGATGATGATATCCCCTACCTGCCATTGGCCCGCAAATTCGTGCTAGGCGAGCCGATGATTGTCCCGGAAGAGCGCCTCCTAACCCTAGGATTTGGTTGCCAGAGATTACACTCTTGGCATATGGAGCAGGCCAATAAGCCATAGGCAGAACGACGCTCAGGTATCACTGTCAAATTCAGGCCGGATCATTTGCAGCACAACGTTCATGATTGTGTCTTCGTGGTGATCTTTTAGGATATATTTGATCTTTCCAATCTCAACACTCTCGACGCCTCACTCGTTCGATGCTGGACGCTGTAAGTGTGTACAATCACAGTCTCCCTTCATGTAATACCGATATATGTCATATATAATTTGTTGCTTTTCTGTGTGTATATATAGATACATGGTGACTGAAGCTAGATCATCTAAATCACCAATTGGTTTCCTGGACCCACGCTTGGTCGCCATGGATACCATCAGTGAGGATGCATCCTTCGTCAAGAGCTATATTGCAACAACACTGCTAGCTCACCGTGATAAGGAATTTATTCTTATGCCACACAATGAGCGGTTCCATTGGATTTTAATTGTAATTATACCAAAATGGAACAAGGCAATATACCTTGATTCCTTAAGTAAGAACAAATCCGAGTACACTCGGCCAATTACTCGATAGGTAACTACATTTTCTCTATACATAATTATATTGAATTCTTTTTTTTCCTTTCGAATGACTAAGCTAACTTTTTCGAATCACGATGGTCGTTCACCACGTACGTTGCATAGACATGTGGCTCGACGAAAGGGGCCAAGCCCTTGCAACATGTTCAAAATTTTTGGGTATTTGCTAGCACACATTAATTAATCCTATACAACACTTGGTAATAATGCCTCTTGAATTAACACATTCTATTTTTTGCAATGCCACCAGCAGCCGCCGGGCAACATGTGTGGATTCTACGTTCGCCACCATATGAGACTACTCCTCGATTCCTCGAAGATCACCAATTCTAAGGTTTGTCAATCTTCCCACATTTATTTCATACTTATCAGGTTATATACATACACACATTGATATTCCTATCGACAGGCTGTGCCCATCTCTACAATTACATTGCAACAGCCAGACCTTGCACAAATTCGAGCAAAGTGCGCGTACTTTTAGATGTCTAGAGTCATAAAATCAAATGGAGAGTTCCACAGCGTACAATGATTTTTTGTTTGGGATAAGATATTGACATTGATTGTAATTTTGTATTTGTTAATGCATATTTTATTTCATTTCAATTAATTGATTTGCGAAATGGATGTTTTATGTTTGTAAAATGAATTGAGATGTGAATTGGATGTATACATGTACATGTTGATCTGCTTATTTCAGAGGGCATGGCTAGCATTTCCTGATGCTAGCCAATGAACATAAATAGGTTTAGGAGTAGAAGGGAATATCACAGACAGTTTTTAACTAAAAACCGTCTGTGATTATAATTATCACAGACGGTTTTTAGTTAAAAACCGTATGTGATATTTGCACCACAAACGGTTCGAAAGCCGCCTGTGATGATCTCGTGTCATTACTGACCCATAAATTCAGACGGCTCACAAAACCGTCTGTGATAACATTTCTGAATCGTCTGTAATACGGTTTTCTGTAGTAGTGTCAAAGCAAGGACTCATGTGAATGGAAGGAATCATCCAATTAAACAAGTTCATGAGACAAGTCACCATTATCTCTCTCTAGCAATTTCAATTTTTTCTTAAGATCAAACAGCATAGTGATGAGTTGTCCTTGCTCAACTTGCTTGGATTGAGTGGAGGATAATCCTCAGAAGGCTTCTTGTGATCATCTCTCCTCCTTGAGCTCTAATAACTTCTTATCCTTGAAACTAGAATAATCTATGAAAAATCTACACTACAAATGTTACACTTAATATTTCTTGCATTTGCCAATAATTTCACTTTAAATTCAAGCCTCTTGTGGACATCATCGGCAAAAGCTTCATGACAAGATGCAAAGGAAAGCTCCCAAGAATTCAAGGCTATGTTGCATTCTTCACAAAATCTTCTCTGTTGATCACGCCAATTTCAAAGTTTATAAGATTTATGAACAATGCTATTTGCTTCGGAATTAGAGATATACAGATAAAATATGTTGTTAGCCTAGAACCAGGACGCTCCTCTTGCACCGGATTAAAATCAATGGTCACATGACGCACGCACGAGTCAGTATATTAAACGATTTGGGACAGACATGCATCCGTATAGCTTAGGATCAATCTGTAGATGTACACGTAAAGCCGTAGGCTATAAGATTGATGAATGAGATTTTTTCATTGTATCCTTATTAACCTTGGAATTTCTAGCTATTTTTATATCAGACTAGGTGATTGGGAGAGCAAGCGAGCGGTGCGACTCCAGCAAGTTGCCAAGCGGAATAGTGGTGCCGTGCATTAGGTTGGCGAATGACGATCAATAGTACGTGTTCTAATTTTTTTGCCACATTTAATAATCTTCTGGCTCTGCCGCTGAGCAATGTTGTGAAGACGATACTGTAGCAGCATGGGCGATGTTTCATCTTCAATTTGCCGTACATTATTCTCTCTTACTAAATTAATGAACCACAAAAATATAATCAGAGTCTACAGAACCGTGTGCATTTGGTGATACCGACGTGGTTGGGGTGTCATTTAGCCAGTTTTTATCTGATATAAAAACTACGTAGAAGTCCCACCACGAAGTGATAACAGAAAACTATGGTAGGATTTAAGTATATATGTTACTCCTTCCATCCACAAATACGAGTCATTTTAGACTTTTGTAGCCTCCGACGTAAAATTTTGACTATACTTGTTTTATCTATATACTACAAATATTATATATATAATGAAATTATTTTACAAATAATTTCAATGATATCATTTTTATGTAGCTGTAAGACCATGTGGCTAGGTCTACGATTTTTATAATGATGAATAATTGACAACATGACTTAGTGTTGTTATTCGAGGCGTGTGCGTGTGTGCGTGGATTAATATCGGTCAAGTTGGTGAGAACTTGTGCCGGGAAAAACGTTCTTTGGTCTTTGCATGTGCAGGTTGGGCGTGGAGACGATCATGGTCGGTGACGAGGAAGACCGGGACTAGGAGGGGGAAATCTGAGGTCCAGGCGGTCGAGGATGTCACGAGGTGGTCGGGCTCACGCTGAAGCATATGGAGATCAAAGGTGGATGATGCATGGAGAAGATACAGGAGGTGCGGTCCTGGAGGCTTCGACGCGCGATGAGTTGAAAAATCGAAAGTGTGAAAACTCGTGTTAGGAAGGGTTTCGGGTCCCTTAAAAATTAGTGGGCCAAAAGTCTGGTTGAGAAAAAAAATCTAGGCCCAGTTGGACTAGTGGTATTAGGATTAAAAGCTGAGATTTGTATTTAGTTTCGGAGGTCTCGCTGTTTTGGAATAGGAGATGAAACCGAGTTGTAAAAGAAACGGATTGTATCTCGTAATAAAAGGCGGGGGCTGGCCGAGACATCGGCGCGGCTTTTTGGGGGACAAAACACTTTTTGGTTTCCAGAGAAAGATTGCAACTGTGTGTTCTGATCTGTCTATCTTGAAGCGCGATTTGCGGCGTCTCGTCGCTTCCTCCTTTTCTTGTATGCGTGCGTCGTAGACTTCCCCAGCACGCTGTAAAGACGAGGCCTAGATTCATCCACGCAGGCATCCTCCAAAATTCCTGTGCTGCCCGAGAGGTCAAAGCAGCGTCATATTGAGGAGAGAGAAATCCAAGAATCCAAAACGAGTGCAATGAATCAGCCAGAACACTTACGTTTAAAAATATTAATAAATTTTGAAAAAGCTTTTGCTAAGGACTGCAATCATTCACCCCCCCCCCTCTGATTGCCATCGACGATCCTACAAGTGGTATCAGAGCAGGTTGCTATGGCGTCAGAGAGGTATGTGAATCGTCCCCCCATGCTAGATGGTACTGATTTTGCTTTTTGGAAGTGTCGGATGCAAGCTTATATTGAGGCTCAAGGTAGTGATGTTTGGAATAAAGTTTCTACTCCATATGAGGTTCCTGCTGTTGTTACTGATTTAAATAAAGCAGATGTTAATTTAAATGCTCAAGCTCGTAATTTGCTGTTTCAAGGAATTTCTCGTAAAGAATTTGATCGTGTAGCTCATATTAATTCTGCTCATTTAATTTGGAAAACTCTTTGCGATTATCATGAAGGAACCACTAAAATCAAGAAGGTGCGTAAAAATCTTTATCAAAAAGAATATTCTGATTTTGCTATGAAACCTAATGAATCCATTGATGATCTCTTTGCTCGGTTTGAGAAAATATTGAGTGATCTGCGCGGTGTTGGTGTTATTCCTGCTGATGAAGATAATGCAACTAAAATTTTGAGATCTTTAGGTTCTGAGTGGTTGATGGTTGTTACAACTATTAATCAAACTGTTGATTTAGATACTTTAACCATGGATGATCTTTATTCTAGATTGAAAACCTATGAGATGGAAGCTTTGCCATCTAAGATTGATAAATCTTCATCTTTAACACTTATGACTAACCCCGTGCAGGCGACTTCGTCGAGTGTTTTGTCTTGTGTTTCTTTGTCTGCCTTGTCTTCTTTTTCAGAGGAACAGTTCGAGGAGCTTCCTGAAGAGGACTTGGTTTTGATTTCCTCACGAGCATACAAGGCACTCAACAATGTGAGGATGAGGAAGCGAGGTGGCGTGTCAGGACCGATCAGATGCTTTGAGTGTGGCGAGCCAGGCCACATTAAGATGGATTGTCCCAAGCTCAAGGAAAAGGTGGTGAAGGAAGAAAAGAATTATCGTCGTCGGCCATCCAAGAACAACAACAGCAAGGGTGGCATTTTCTGTCGCAAGCTCGCTGAAAAGATCATATCGGCCATTGAGCGTCTTGATTTGAGCGATGTGGAGTATGAGAGCTGCAACGACGAGGACCACGATGATGATGCTAAAGGCAAGAAGAAGAAGAACGATGACTTCACAGGCATGTGCTTCATGGCAGGCAACAACAGTGATGGCGATAGTGATCCCGATGAGGTAAGACCTTCATATGATGAGCTTGAAGATGGTTTGATTAAACTTGCTATTGAATTAAAAAAGACGAAACAGAAATTGAAAGAAAATAATTGTGTTGTTGAAAGTCTAAATTCTGAAATTAATAGACTTAGAGCTTTAATTCCTGATGATGAATCATGTGAGTCTTGCCAAGTTTTACATTCTGAGTTGGAGGCTGTTAGATCTATTAGTGCAACAAATTTGGTTCAACTTAGAGATATAACTGACAAATTTGATGAATTAAAATTGATACATGTTTCTTGTGATGAAAAATTAAAATTTGCTAATGATGAAATTGAAAAGCTCAAATCTAATTCTTCTACATGTTTAGAGTCAAGTATTTTAAATGCTCAATCTAAAGCTTGCTCTAATTGTGAATTGCTAGAAGCTAGACTTAATTCATCTCAAGAATCTATTCAACAAATGTTTTATCACGAGAACATGTCTTGCTCAAATTGTCCTAAGTTAAATATTGAAATTGATGCTTTGACTAGGCAATTGAATGATTTCGTTGAAAAAGAAAGATTTGCTCAATCTAGTGCTTCCAAGAATTTTGCGAATGAACCTGTTAAATGCACTGCTTGTTCCACTTAGGCTAAGGAAAATGAGTATCTTAAGGACACTTTAGAGAGATTCTCTTTTGGCAAGAAAAATCTGAATATGATTCTAGACAAGTCAAAAACAAGTGTGAAAAATCGTGGTCTAGGATTTAATTTTGTTGAGCATGCCAAAAATAATCCTCCTAAGGTTGTTAAGGTTCTTGAACCTGGAATGATTGAAGTAAAATCTGAACCAAAACAAACTGCGTTTAAATCTGCTGGCTTTGTGAAAAGTTCATCAAACAATAATATAGGTGCTAGCTCATCATCTCAAAAGAGTTCTGGTTATGTTAAATTTCATTGCACCTACTGTGGAAGAGATGGACACTTGCATGAATTTTGTTTTAGGCGGGCTAAGAAAGAAAGGAAGGAAAGGTTGAATGCTTTAAGACAAAAACGTGCATTGTCTTTTGCTCCTAGATCAAATGCGAAAGCTATGATTTTAGAGAACTTTTATGATGGCTTTAAATTTTCTTCACATGCTAGATTGGGATTTAATTCAAATAATTCACGTTCTTTTCAGCATTCCGATCATTCACATGCACGTGATTTTGGTTCTAGCTTTGTTGCTCCAGTTCGTGTGTCTCAGTACTGGATTCCTAGATCTTATTTCACTAACCCCAGTACTGCGAGACCGATGTTTCCCGTCATGTAAGAACAGCTGACAAGGATAGAGAACATAAGCTAAATTGGGTTCCGATTTTTTTTTCATCATCGCTTGATTGGAACACTTGATGGTTCTTCACTTTTTGATGGTTTGCAAGAGATTTCACTTCTTGAGAGACCATGTGGAAAAGGTGATGTTGTCTTACACCCTATTGAGTTGGATTCTCATGTTGATGATATTCTTTCAAAACCACTTGATTGTCTCTTATTTTGCTCTTTTGCAAAGTGGGTTGGGCGTGTTGCATCCTATGGGATTATTTTGAGGGGGAGTTTGATGTTTAAGAATTTAGGAAGCTTTGTTTATTTTACTTGTCAATTAAATTAACAAGTCCAAGCCATCAAATTTAAATGAGTTGTGGAGCTCTCTTTATCATATTTATTCATATGCTGTGTAGCTTTGATCATGACTAGTTATAATTAATTTGTTACACTTGAACTAAAATATGACATGGCAGAATATTTTGACTAGATTGATTACAAATAGTACTTTGCGATGTTCATCAAAAAGGTTTAGCTTAATTGTGAGTCTTATTTTAATTCTAGGCTATGAGGCTCACATGTTTCATATTGCAATCTTTTTATGATCATTCAATTTGGCATGTTATAAAAAAATAGAAAATAGATATTTGAAAAGATGTATGCTTCAAGCATGCCATGAAGAAATATTTGAAAAGATGTATGCTTCAAGCATGCCATGGTAAACAAAAAAAAGGCACAAAAAGTGCACAAAATGAAAAGAAGTATGCTTCAAGCATGCCACCATTTACAAGAAGTAAGCTATTATGAAAAGAAGTATGTTACAAGCATACCACATGCGTAAGAATTGAATGTGGAGCAATAGGTTGCTATATGAGACTGTTAGCTCGTCTAGATTTAATATTTGCTTCACTTTTAGGCTTTTACTTTTTGTTGTGATATCTCATTGTGCTCTTTTTAATTGGTCTAGTCATTGTTGAGATGCCTGTCATTGATATAAATCACCTAATCATATTGAAAACTTTATTTTGATATTGCTATATGATATATGAATTTATATGATCTAGATAGCTCTACTAAAAAATATGGCTTGGTTAAATTACTAAATCAATTCAAAGTGACTTGGATA
The DNA here is from genome assembly GCA_017311315.1 of Dendrocalamus latiflorus. Classification (NCBI taxonomy): domain Eukaryota; kingdom Viridiplantae; phylum Streptophyta; class Magnoliopsida; order Poales; family Poaceae; genus Dendrocalamus; species Dendrocalamus latiflorus. Next base: position 45,164,999 of record CM029627.1, read on the forward strand.
ATTTGCAAAGCTTCTAGATTTTTATTCTCATTGCTCCTTTAAAGATAGTTCTTCTTTGAAAGTTCTTGATGATTACATTGCCAAAGGGGGAGAGATTTGGTGTGCTTTGTGAGATATTGAAGAAATTTGCTCTCTTGTGTTGAGGGGGAGAAATTTGAGATTTGTGGTTTAAAATTTTCTTTTCGGCTTCAGTTCTTCACTTATATCTATTTGAAGCTAATTCATCATACTATCTTACAGTGTTGTCAATGTATTCATCAAGGGGGAGATTGTAAGACCATGTGGCTAGGTCTACGATTTTTATAATGATGAATAATTGACAACATGACTTAGTGTTGTTATTCGAGGCGTGTGCGTGTGTGCGTGGATTAATATCGGTCAAGTTGGTGAGAACTTGTGCCGGGAAAAACGTTCTTTGGTCTTTGCATGTGCTGGTTGGGCGTGGAGACGATCATGGTCGGTGACGAGGAAGACCGGGACTAGGAGGGCGAAATCTGAGGTCCAGGCGGTCGAGGATGTCACGAGGTGGTCGGGCTCACGCTGGAGCATATGGAGATCAAAGGTGGATGATGCGTGGAGAAGATACAGGAGGTGCGGTCCTGGAGGCTTCGACGCGCGATGAGTTGAAAAATCGAAAGTGTGAAAACTCGTGTTAGGAAGGGTTTCGGGTCCCTTAAAAATTAGTGGGCCAAAAGTCTGGTTGAGAAAAAAAAATCTAGGCCCAGTTGGACTAGTGGTATTAGGATTAAAAGCTGAGATTTGTATTTAGTTTCGGAGGTCTCGCTGTTTTGGAATAGGAGATGAAACCGAGTTGTAAAAGAAACGGATTGTATCTCGTAATAAAAGGCGGGGGCTGGCCGAGACATCGGCGCGGCTTTTTGGGGGACAAAACACTTTTTGGTTTCCAGAGAAAGATTGCAACTGCGTGTTCTGATCTGTCTATCTTGAAGCGCGATTTGCGGCGTCTCGTCGCTTCCTCCTTTTCTTGTATGCGTGCGTCGTAGACTTCCCCAGCACGCTGTAAAGACGAGGCCTAGATTCATCCACGCAGGCATCCTCCAAAATTCCTGTGCTGCCCGAGAGGTCAAAGCAGCGTCATATTGAGGAGAGAGAAATCCAAGAATCCAAAACGAGTGCAATGAATCAGCCAGAACACTTACGTTTAAAAATATTAATAAATTTTGAAAAAGCTTTTGCTAAGGACTGCAATCATTCACCCCCCTCTGATTGCCATCGACGATCCTACAGTAGCTAATATATATGTTTTAACATATGTTAATGATTCAAGTTTTAAAAGAGATCTTAAGGTAGCTTGTATTTGTGGATGGAGAAAGTACAACGTGATTCTATCTTTAATCTTTTTTTATTAAGTCTTGAGGTGATTCGTCATGAAACTTGGAAGTAATACATCTAGGCTTGCATTGATTTTATAGATTGGCAATAATTTCTGATCAAATTCTGTTATCCGTATAGTCATCGAAGGGGTTGACTGGAGAGTACGTACGTCCTTCTCACTATCGAAGCTAGCGTACGTTTATTGGCAAGAGTTTATATACCATGTTGGACCTAATTAACTTCACGGCTACGCGGGTGTCCCTATCCAAAACATCTCACAAGCACGGTATGCTCTAGCTAAGTACGTAGGAGTAGCTATATAAACCCACTCGACAAAACCAAACCAGTTAACCATCACACAGTAGACAGTAGTAGTATTAAGCACGAAACAACTGACGCAGAGCCTGATCGGTCATGGCCATCCCCAAGGAGCCATTCTTATTCCCATTCTTGGCTGCGTATGCTTCTGTAGTACTGTACTAGCAGCTCGCGAGCTCAGTGATCACTCGGCCATGGTGGCAAGACACGAGCAGTGGATGGCCCAGTACGGTCGCGTGTACAAGGACGCCGCCGAGAGAGCGCGGCGGTTCGAGGTATTCAAGGCCAACGTTGCGTTCATAGAGTCGTTCAATGCAGGGAGCCACAAGTTCTGGCTTGGGCTCAACCAGTTCGCAGACCTCACCAACGACGAGTTCAGGGCAACCAAGACTAACAAGGGCTTCAATCCTAACTCAATGAGGGTTCCTAGCGGATTTAGGTACGAGAATGTCAGCCTCGATGCGCTTCCGGCAACCGTGGACTGGAGGACCAAGGGTGCCGTCACACCCATCAAGGACCAAGGCCAATGTGGTAAGCTCATCCAGCTAGGATACGGCAAGTGTTGAATCTTATTTTTGTGGCAATATGGTGTGTGACGATGTCTATTACAACACAATGGCAGGCTGCTGCTGGGCTTTTTCAGCTGTTGCGGCAATGGAGGGCATCGTCAAGTTGAGCACAGGCAAGCTCATCTCGTTGTCAGAGCAAGAACTGGTGGATTGCGATGTCCACGGCGAGGACCAGGGCTGCGAGGGAGGCGAGATGGATGATGCCTTCAAGTTCATCATCAAGAACGGTGGCCTCACTACCGAGTCCAACTACCCTTACACGGCGGAAGATGACAAGTGCAAGGGTGGATCCAACAGCGCCGCGACCATCAAAGGCTATGAGGATGTGCCTGCCAACGACGAGGCCGCTCTCATGAAGGCGGTGGCAAGCCAGCCTGTGTCAGTGGCGGTGGACAGAGGTGACATGACCTTTCAGTTCTACTCTGGCGGTGTGATGACCGGCTCATGTGGCACGGACCTTGACCACGGGATTGCCGCGATTGGGTATGGAAAGGCGAGCGATGGCACAAAGTACTGGCTGATGAAGAACTCATGGGGTACAACTTGGGGAGAGAACGGCTACTTGAGAATGGAGAAGGACATAGCTGACAAGAAGGGCATGTGCGGCCTTGCCATGCAGCCTTCCTACCCCACTGAGTAAATAGAATTTACATGCTCTAGTGCCACAGATTTGTATATATACACATTGAAAATTACAGCCTCATGTTCGAATACATTTCAGATTGTGTTGCAAAAATATGTTTGTACATCTGTACCCATCATGAATTCAGTGTAAATAATATGCTGGAAGTGGAAATATTGTGTTAAAGATTTATGACGTGTAATTCAAAATTCCCAATGTCACTCCTTTGATTATTGCCTATTTGGATGACATCTTTTTAAACAATAAAATGTGTTGAAACATCAAGAATTGATTATGTTAACGGATGATAGTTTTACCCATTATACCCAGCTATCCAAGGACGCAGATGTTAGTGTCTGGTAATGCAAGTTTATTTGAGTTCGCAGTGGAGATCCAACGGGTTATTGCCCAATGTTTTGTTTGTCCTTATTTCTTGTTCACAGAAAAATCTAGCTCCATGATACAAATTCCAAGCCAATGTATCCTATCCTTAGTTTTGTTAATACTTGTGAGTATCAAGACACTGCTGTTACAAAGCAGGAGATCCATCATCACAAAAAGCCTCCGGATCTTTATTAGCCACCAGCTGGCCGTGCCGTAAAAAAGATCGAAGACTTGACACCCTTACTTGTGTATTGCACATGCAGGTCATCGGCAAAAGATAGATACATCTGCACGAAGAGATGGTTCAGGCAATTTGCTCGCCTGTTACGTGGGGAAAGGAAGTACAACAATAATAATGCACACTCACCATTCCGTCTTGTTGGTCCAGACCACGAAACAAAACGCGCTCCCTCAGTGGTCATAACACACACGAACACTTTTATTCAACTCAAGACACACAAGAGTTTTGTTGCTACCTAATACCATACAACTTTTCTATTTTCTCTTCTTATTTATAGTCTCAAAGTTACAAGCACATAGGCTAACAAAATGCTCGACTCATTCGCCCATGACTCACACACAGCGCACTACCTGTAAGATACGCTATGACTACTATGCAGCTCGACTCATGACTGTGGTTGTTACAACCGGTTCATTGTAGCTACCACCGTTTCACTGTAGCTACAACCGATTCACTAACTCCGAGGTCTTCGACTCCTCAAACCTCGAACACACCGATTACACAGACCTCAGACACACCGACTACACAGACCTTAGACACACGGAGTACTCGACACATGACTATAGTACTCGAACACATGAGTACTCGACACATGAATACAATACTCGAACACAATGGGTACTCTTCGCCGACCACTCTCAACAACAAGATTAGTTCCAACAATCAACCCCTAATTTTATTGCCTTTATTTGTGAGTACCTCCACGTCGAACTTCAGAGGAGCATTGGTTCTTCATTTGCCACAGTGAGATGCGCCTCTTCCTTCCTCAACTTGTGGCACTCACTGGTGAAATGCCCACGTATGCCACAGTTGTAGCACTTCACCTTCTTGTTGGACATGTGCTCACTGGTGTCAGAGTTGTTGTCGTCCTCGTCATCATCATGGTCGTATCTATGACCACCACCACCTTTGATGCGGCCACCACCACGATCACGGTTCTTCTTTGTGCCGCTCTTCCCCTTGTTGAAGGTCTCACATTGCGTGCATGTGAGCAACAGATACTCACTCTGTTGTGAGTCGCCAAAACTAATTCGAACGCGTTTGTCATAGGCTTTGTACCGCCCGACAAGATCCTCGATGGTGGGGGTCTTCAAGTCCACACATTGCTTGATGGAGGTGACGAGCTACATGTCGCACACTAGGGCAGCATGAAGAAACCTGTGAACAATGGTACTCTCATCCACCGTGGTGTCGCCAAATGCTCGGATGTCAGTGACAACAGACATCACCCGATCGGCAAAGTCTTCAACGATCTCCCCTTCCTCCATCTTCAGCCCCTCGAGGTCTCTCTTGAGGGTCTACAACTTGGCTTCGCGCATATGCTCATGCCCTGTGTGCGCTGTCTTGATTGCCTCCCATACTGACTTCGTCTTGTCTTTCCCAGTGAGGGAAGACATGACTTCCTCTAGCACGGATTGGTAGATGGCATACAACACTATCTGATCCTTCTGGTACTCTGCGGCGCCAGGCTCTACTGCTTCTCACACGTTCTGAGCCTAAAGAGAGGCATGCATCTTCATCGCCCAAATTGTGTAAGTCATGCATGTGAGCTACAGGTATGATAACATCACCGTGCTCTCCCTCTTCATGGCTTGTGAGCTAGCGGCAGACGAATCACCTCATAGCAGGCCTCACACTATGGATAGAGACATACTCCTTCCTTCCCTCGGCATCCTGTGATGACTTAAAGATGATTTAAAGACTTCATTCTGTGATGACCTCCCAATGTAAAATAGTGTAACCACAACTCTATAATGGTGTTGACCTGGCTAGATAATTTGTATTCACCTATGCAAGTTGCACCATTGGAGTGACCCACGAGTCGTGTAGCTGGTTTTAAGTCGTTGTGGACACAGGTCATGTCGCTGGCATAAGCCGCCGTGTGGCACAAAAGGAGGTTTAGGTGTGGTGGATGTAACCACTCTCAGATAAAACTTTAGTGGGTGGAGCTTACACTGAGGGATGCATTGTAAAGACTTTGTGATGATCTCCTTGATTCACATGTCTTAGAAAATATATGAAATATAGCAAGTTGATTAGCTTTTGAGGGTAAAGTGCACAGTCTCTGCGGACTATAAACTGTTCGAATAGTCGTGCCTACGGTCAAAGGCGGGCATGAGAATTTGCTCAAGTTAGTTTTTATTTCAAAAACCTTTGTAGGTGAGATGGAAACTCGTCGGGTGGGTGTAACTCTGAATTTGACTTTTTCCTATGTGGATGTAACCCAGCGTTGTTAGCTAGGTGGATGTAACCTTAATGATCAAACCTAAGCTTATCGTGGAAGGAAGCATGTAATAGGTGAATGGAATCTACACCACTATAAATATTATACACTTTCAATCTCTTTAAAAAAAATATGATCGGTTAAAATGCTAAGTTATAGGATTTGTTAATTATTGTAGTTCTAAATGGTGCTTTTAGCAAATAAAAGAACCAGAGCCATCGTTGTCAAACCCTATATGTATACATACTTGCCTATGAGTTGGTTCACGAAGCATCGTTGCTTATGCTTACCCTCGCTCTCAAAACCTTTCAGAAGCTGTGGATCAAGGTCACTTTATCTACTACGAAGATCAAGGAGCTAATGGTGATGAAGACGGTGAAGATTAGCTTAGTCTCTAGTAGATTAGATCTCGCTCCAGTCTTGCCGTCTAAGCTGATGTATACGTGCACCAATATTATCCACGTTGGTGAGCAATGCTTGGGGGCCTCCCCATGGCCTGGATGGCCTTATATATATTCACATGGGGAGCGTTTTACAATTGTGTCCTTACATGGAATTGAAGCGAGCTCTGGAGCCGTCGTGCAGGCTCGAAGTGGCGGTGGGCTCCGACATCGCCAGGGGGCTCGAAGTCGTAGCCAGATCGAAGGGCCGACTCACCCCGCGGAGACGGAGTCGAAGCGGGCTTCGGGGTCTTCGCGCGGACTCGAGGTTGAGGTGGACGGCAGATTTGCCGTGCGGACTCGAGATCGGAGGGGGGCCCGGTGTCTTGTGGCCCAAGAGCGGTGCCTTGGTGACGCCGGGGATTACGTCGGCAGCTGGCGCGCCACTGGAATTGCGCGACACGACCGGACGCCACCAGTGCGTCCTGCGTTGGCAGTGATCCACATGGCCGCAACCGTGTGTTCCTTCCTGGTGGGCCGGACACGTGGCTGCGTGAGGTTAGCGCGTCGTGGGTTGTCAGGCGGTGCGCACACGCACGCAACCTCGCGGCTTCGGCTTCGACGGATGCGCACCCCTGATGGTAAGTGAAAGTCGAAGTTGTTTCGCAGAGGCAAAGTCGGTGCCGACGTCGCCGCCGGAGTGATTGGCTAGTGGCCCGCCACCAATGCATTAATGACCCCAAAAATCGCGCCAGCCCCTAGTGCGTGACGGGAGTTGGACCATGTCAGGGGGCCGTACAACTACGGTGGTGCATTCGCTGACGCGTGGCAAGACATGATTGGCGTGCCGTGGGGTTTGAGGCATCGTGCTCACATGCCATTGCGACGCTTGTCCTCCCGCCGGTTGAACTCCTGCCGGTTGCACTTCCCAGCTGGGGGAACAGGTATATATACACTGCTAGCACCGTAGCATCGTCGTTGCCTGCGGTCTGTAGCCAGGTATGGCTGAGATGATGTTGTTCCCAAAAATGGGCCTTCTTCAGTTCATCTACATTCTGTAATGGCACTGTTTCATGGCGGAATTGGCACCAACAACACGATTTAGAGAGTGTTGATGAACTGATGGAGGCCTATTTTTGGGTACTCGGTCCGCCGGTTGCACTTCCACCGGTTGCGCTTCCCGGCCGGGGGCGAAACAGGTATATATGTGCTGTTACCACTGCAGCGTCGTCCTTCACCACCCTTGGCTATTTGTTTTGTTGCTTCCTGCTTGCACGCTGTGTTCCTGCATGTGACGCGCATCCAGACACGGCTAGGGTGATCTTGCCCTCAAAAATAGGTTTGCTTCAGTTCATGTGTGTTCTCTGATAACAGAGAGCGGTGATGAACTGAAGGAGGCCTATTTGTGAGAGTTTGGTCAAAACCTATCGCAAATGACCGGTCACGCTTCCCGATTGAGCGGAGCGCGGACGGTTGGATCCCCGCCGGTTGGTGCTCTATCGAAGGCGTCCTCTGGTTGCGAGGTGTATGCTTGCCGCGGAGCCGGTCCATCCTGGCGAGGCCGAGTCGAAGGACCGCTTCAGCACGCGGACACGACGTCGACGCGAGCTCCGGGGTCATCGTGCAGACTCGAGGTCGCGTCTCTGTACAGGCTCGATCGAGGTGGGCTTCGGAGTCTTCTCGCGGACTCGAGATCGAAGGGTCGCCCGGTGTCTTGCGGCTCAAGGACGGTGCATTGATGGCACCGTAGATTACGTCGGCGGTTGGCGTGCGGCGGGACAGGACCGGCGCGTCTTGCGCTGTCAGCGGGTGCACAACCATGGCGGAGCGCTCCTTTCCCCTGGGGCAGGACGCGTGGCGACGTGCGATTGGCGCGCTGTGCGTTGTACTGCTTCACTCACGCCCTGTCGGAGCCGATCCATCATGACGAGGCCGTGTGCATCTGACTTCGCTCCGTGGAGGCTCCGTGGACGTGCTGGCGAAGCAGGATGCGGAGTCGTTCCTTATGTACGAGACCGAATCGAATGGCCGGCTCAGCCCTCGGCGACGGAGTCGAAGCGAGCCCCGGAGTCGTCGTGCAGACTTAAGTCGAGGTGGACTCCGGATTCGCCGTGCAGAGTCGAAGTCGAGGCACGGCCAAGTGGCTCATCGCTCAATGATAGTGCTTTAATGACGCCTGGCGTGCGACGTGAACTGCACGGCGTGACAGTGCGCAACTAGCGCGCCTTGCGGTGTCAGCGGCCGCGCGCTTTTTCCCGGTAAGGCAGGACGCATGGCTTTGCGTGATTAGCGCGTCATGCGTTATAAAGCAGCCGTACGACCGCCCATCCCTTCCCACCGATTGCGCTTCCCGATCGTGGGGGAGGTGGGCGGTTTGGCTTCCGCCGGTTGCGCTTACCGGCAGTGTGGGAGGTGAGGGGGCTTTATATACCCCTTTTAGCATCGCGCCTGCGTTCTCCTTCACTAGCCTCCTGCTCCCTTGCTCTCTGACTTTACACGCGGTGCTCTTGCATGCTTTGCTGCTGTCACTCGCCACCGACGCCGTACCTGTCGCCATTTGGCTCCTGGAGGACAATTGCCTGCGTCGAAAAACGTGCTCACTGGGCTGGCGGTGGCGCTTCATCCAGGCAATCATCGTCGATCAAGGTGGAATACAAGCTAGAAGGGCGCGAGCCATCGTTGGTGAACAAGCGGTGGGTAGTGGAGGGAAGGTGGAGAGTCCGTGCTCCCACGTCCTGGGCCAAACCCTCACGACGGAGGAGAAGATCCGAACGCTACTGCGCGAAGGGAAGCTGTCGGACCACCGCGAGGTGCGCCTGCCTGCCCGCGGTGAGACGGAGCCACACCCGGAGAAGTCGGAGGTGATCATCTTCGTCGCATATTTTGAAGCCGGTCTTCGAATCCCAACGGCCATGATCGTCGGCAATGTCTTGCGGACCTTCGGGCTGGAGCTAGCGCAGTTGACCCGGAACGCAATAGCCCGCCTTGCTGTTTACAGCTGGGCGTTGCGGGCTGAGGCGTGCTGGCCTAGCGCCTCGTTGTTCGCGTTCCTCCATGACGCACGGTGCCAGCCGAAGAGGCAGGTAGGAGGGACATTTTCTAACTTCGGTAGTGTCAACTTCGTCCTGCGGTCGTAGTGCGGGAAGATTTTCCCCGTCAACTCAACCCGGACGAAGTGGGAATTGAACTGGATGAGACAGTGGTTCTACCACCGCGTGGCGAGCGGCAGCGGCCTCGAGTGCATGGGTCGGCGAGTGTCATTCAACACTTCGCCGGGCGTGCCTATCAACGACAAGGACAGGCGGAGGGCGCGGAGGCTTGTGGGGATCGCGCTCCGGTTCAACATGTGCGACCTCGCGGAGGAGTTCGTCATGTACGGCGTGGCACCACTTGCCGATGGGTGGCGCGTCCAACCCGGAGGCCTACGGTGCGACGGTATCCAGCCGTCCGTGTCCTCATTGCCGAGGCCCTCCAACCCTCGTAAGTTTTGCACTGGGGGCATTCCTTCCTCTTTTTTTTGACTACGCTTCGCCTTGCTTGTAGGGTTTCTCCTGGAGGACGCGGAGTGTGCGGTGGTCGTGTTCTTCGGGCCGTATGCGGCCAAGGAGCACAACCTGCGTGAAGCCGCAACCGAGGAGGCTAGCCTGGGGCAGATAAATAGGGTGTGCGAAGCTCTGGGTATTTCCGTGCTGCAGCGTGCCCCTCCAGCCCCGAGCCAACCTCGCCGCCGCGACAGCGACGACAAAGGGAAGGGGTCACCTTCTCGGCGGAGGGCCCTGTCCCCCACGGCTGTATCCAGCCCAGCGGCCGTTGCTCCCATCAACTCTGCCGAGGCCGAGGGTTCGACGGCCACTGACTCCGACTCGGCGAAGTATGCTGATTCGGATCTTGAGGTGAGGAGTCCCTGGGTGGTACAAAGGGCCAAGGGGGCGGCGCGGACGACCAGGAGGGTGAAGCGTCCTCACCTGCTCCAGTTGCTAAGGCTGAGGGTTCTTCGCCCCGGTCTCCGAGAGCGAAGCGGCCGCGGACACGGTCGCCCTCTTAGCCAGAGAAGGGGTTCGCTGTGGCGACCGGAGTCAGGGAGGACGACTCCAACACAAAGGCCATGCAACCGAAGGAGCTGGCCGCCCCAGACGGCACTGGTGCTCTCGCGGTTCCTCCCGAGGCCGAGGCCGAGGGGACACCCCAACGGACCCCGCCGGTTGATGCTGAGGGTAAGCTCGACTCCTCCATATGATCGCGCGAGGCTTCCATAAAGCTCTTTGACCGCTGTCTTTTACTATTAGCGGGGAAACGGTCCCCTGGCCATGGGCAGCCTTCGGGGGACGGAGGTGTTCCGGAGGTGGCATCGACAGCCGGCCATGCACCTCGCACCATAGGCCGTAGAGCTGGTCTTCTTGTTCCACATGGGGTCTATCGTCACGACCTCGGCCGCGCCCTCGCCCCCGGCCTCGGCGACCTCGCCCGCAACCAGTGTGGGCACCGTCTTCAAAATTGCCTTTGATGTCGAAGACGTAGCGGGCCTTCTGGGATTTACGCTGGCTGCGCTTGGACTTGTCACCCGATGAGTCCTTAGGTTTGCGTCCTTGCACTCGAGGGCGTCCTTCAAAGACTCTTGCTTGCGATTGCCCTTCGAGGAGCCCTCCGGTGAGTTTTTGTTCTTCGTCGCGGCCTCCATTTGATTAGTGTCGGAGTCGTCGCCTTTGCACCGTCGCGCGTCCCCCTCCGCCCTCGCGTTGTACTCGGCCAGCGGCCCCGGGCGGAGGCCTTGTATCGCTGCATTGATAATAGTTGTCCCATTGACGTCCTTGACCTGGCAGCGGACCTTAGCAAAGTGCTTGAAGTACTCCCGAAGCGAAGAGCTAATCCGCGTCGACGCACTCAACGTAGTTCCTCTGGAAGTTGTTGTAGAGACGGTCGCGGATATGCTCCCATGCGTAGATGGAGTTTGGCTCTATGGTGAAAAACCAAGAGAGCGCCACTCCTTACAGCGCAAGGGGGAGCCCCTTCGCTTTGGTGGTGTCGTCTCCGCCCGCATCCGCCCGCATCCGCCCGCAAGCTTCGATGGCAGTCTCGTACACGCGCACGAACTCCCGGGGGTCCGTGTCGCCCTTGGACGGCTCATGGCGCTGGGGAACTTGAAGTCCTCTGGCCACGCCGACTGCTGCAGGCCCGCGGAGAAGGGGGACTCCGGATCCACTCGCCGCAGTGGGACACGACTAGAGGTGGGGGCGCTGTGGCTGTCTGCTCGCTCTAGCGTGGGCTCCGGCGCGGCCACTAGCGGGACTTGTTGGCTCCAAGCCTCTTGTATATCCCGCCTGGCTCCGCGGAGGCCCGCCAGATCCTGTTGCAGCGTGCTGATGCCCATTAGTAGAGCGCTCTCCACCGTCAACATGGTCGCGGCAGTTGGAACAACAGATTGCACCGTTGGGCCAGCGGCAACCACAGCTTGCGCTCTAGAACTGCTCGGCGTGTCGGTGCGGTGGGCTCCGGAGTCGGTAACGGGGCCGGCGTTAATAAGAAGGAAATAGTTGACTGTGATAATACTTACCCGTCGACGACACAAAAGAGAACTCATTTTCGGCCGGTCGACATCTCCCCTCGGATACATCTCAGGCCCGTACGGACCCATGTCGTCTAGCACAGGTCGTTCGAGGCTGAAGCGCTCGAACGACCACAACTGCAGCAGTAGGGGACAGCCCACGAGGACCGAGTTCGCCTTGGTCCTCGAGTATGGCAGTAGGGGCAAGTGCGGCCGATCCCCAGCTGACCTAGGGGGCCTCGCCGTCCGCGATCGCCCTCGCATGAGCGATAAGGTGTGCATCCACGGAGTTGCCGTAGCTGGTGGTGAAGAGCACCCAACCAAACAGCCACAGCATATACGCCTCCAAGTGGCGCGAGACTTGGTAATCGTCTGCCTGTGGATCCATGCGCTCCACCTGAATGCAAACAAATTGTTATTAGTATGTAATAGTGCAAATAAGAGCTTCGAAGACACAATCGATTGTAAAGACCACGTACCCGGTACTGTGCGAGCCACCTCAGCGACGGCCCGTGGGTCTGACTCGCTCCGAAGATGTGGTGGTCATCGGCGGCACCCGTTGGAAGGACCCCCTCCGATCTGCCGAGCAGGTCAGCGCGCCACTCGGTCGGGGCCTCTGGTAGGAAGGCAGCGCCTCCCGCAATTGGAAGGCCAAGAAGCAGGGACACATCCTGTAGGGTCGGCGTCATCTCCCCGAATGGGAGGTGGAAAGTGTGCGTCTCGGGCCGCCAACGGTCCACCAAGGCCGTCAGCAGGGAACAGTCGAACGGGAAGCGTCGTGATCGCTCCACGGCCGCCACGTCCCCGCCCACGGCGAAGGCGGCTCCATCCTTCTTCGTGGCCTGCACCATCTGGTCAAGAGGGAGTAGCCCGGCATCCCGCAGCCTGCAAACAAAGTGAAGGTCAGCGCGGAACGTTCTTATGACAACACTAAAACGCTGGCGTAGTGCAAACCTGGCAGTCCAACGGGGGTCGAGTCCCTAGGCCACGCGAGGTGTGCGTGTCCGGACCACTCCCAGCTCAGCCGGCTCATTCGTGCTCCCCGGTGGCGGCACACGACGGGAAGCGCAGTGCACGTAGTCCACGTGCTCGTCCAACAACGGGTACCGCCAATCCGAGTCACGACCATCACGAGCCATGCCTGCAAAAAGAGTTCAAGTTATCACTTATAAGGAACCAAAATAAACGCGTCGTAACCCACTACAATATACGTGCACGATTAATTTGTACCCTCAATATTTACTAATTTTTCTAATACGTATAAATTTCACCGCGTGATTAATTTGTACATTACGGTCTAACTAAATTTTCTACAATAATACATCAAAAATACTATACAAAATTTCTACACTAAAGTTTCTACATCTATAGTTTTTCTGCAAAATTTCTACACTAAATTTTCTACAATAATACATCAAAAATACTATACAAAATTTCTACATTAAATTTTCTATATCTAAATTTCTACACTAAATTTTCTACAATAATACATCAAAAATACTATAAAAAAATCTCTACACTAAATTTTCTACAATAATACATCAAAAATACTATACAAAATTTCTACACTAAATTTTCTACATCTATAGTTTTTCTACAAAATTTCCATACTAAATTTTCTACAATAATACATCAAAAATACTATACAAAATTTCTACACTAAATTTTCTACAATAATACATCAAAAATATTATACAAAATTTCTACACTAAAATTTCTACAATAATACATCAAAAATACTATACAAATTTTCGACACTAAATTTTCTACATCTAAATTTCTAAACTAAATTTTCTACAATAATGCATCAAAAATACTATACAAAATTTCTACACTAAATTTTCTATATCTATAGTTTTTACTAACATTAACAAAAATAATATACCAAAAAAATTACTTGGATCCCTCACTTCTTCTCCTCCTCTCCCTCTCCTCTTCTCCCTCTCAACGGTTGGCCGACGGAGTCTAGTCGCCCAACGATGGGGCGACTGCAATTAATCGCCCAACGGTTGCCAGATTTGCCAGGTGTCGCCGTTGGGTTGGGCGATAGGCTCCAATCGCTCAATCATTGGGTGACTGGAGTCTATTTTTGTAAAAAAAATTTCCCTACAAGTATATTTCTATAATTTCGATTAAAAAATAAATTATTCGTACAAAAATTTCAAGATCAAGCGCCCATATAAGAGCACGCAAACATTGACTAATAACAGCTATGTTGACTGGACATTGGAAGCAATCGGACGGTCATGGGAGCCATCATTCTACGATCCAACGGCTAAGCATAGCGAGATGACGTGGCTGCATGTGATAGCTGGAATTCCACCAAATATGTATATATAGAATAGATGCTAAGCTAAGTGTCATATAACATACACCATTTTGGAATTTCCAAGTTATTCAACCTGTAAATTATAATTTTCATTTATCACAAGCTGCTAACACAAGAAAACTTGGGCACCCTTCCCCCACAATGGTACGAAATGATAACGAAGCATGATTGGATTTCCAAATACAGCACTCTCATTCCAGGGTAGAAACTTTTCCACATCAACTTGAAGCATACTTGGCAGCGAACTCGGCAATATTCTTGTCGGAGCTCCCTCCTTCCTGCATTGCCCCCTGAGCCTTTTTCATCCACTTAGCAGCATTCTTCCTGTACTCCTCCCTCCTCTCCCCATCGAGTACTTCTCTTATGCATCTCTCAACCTCTTCCTTTCTCACCATGCCTTCCTTGTCCCGCCGCACCCGTACACCGATCCCCCATGCACTCTCAATGTACTTTGCTGTAGTTGGTTGGTCTGTCCACTGCGGCATTGCCAACAGTGGTACGCCTGTAACAATTGCTTCTGTTGTTGAGTTCCATCCACAGTGAGTTAAGAAACAACCTGTTCATGAGTTCAGAAGTGTATCATTTTCTAACTGCAGCTCAACTTTTTGGAACTGATCGCTGAACATATCGTGTTTACTACAAATTTGCAGGATGCACACCTCTTTTACTCTGTATTAGACAGTTGGATTTACGAGAAAGGCTACTGCTTAGAGCATTTGGTTAACCGCATGATCTTAAGATAGGATCATTGGATACAGAATATAAATCTTCTCAAATTAAGGACATAGTTCTCCATGGTTCATCTATGCCCTACTAAAACTTAGAGCAGTATAGTTCTCCATGGTTCATCTATGCCCTACTAAAACTTAGAGCAGTATAGCCTTATAGGATCCAATTATTGGGATCGTATTGTGTGCAGTCTATGTGCAATCTAGCTTGGGGTTCAATACAGTACACTCCAACTAAAAAATGTCACAAAACTTTCCGGAAAAATTGTACGTGCACTTCTTGGTTTACTCTATTTATGTATAAAATTTTAAATTCAATTCCATTCTATGTTAAGAGTAATAAAAAAAGAAAGATACAACAAATTTGAACTCTTAATATTTGTCAGTTTTTTTTCTTTTTTGTTACTCTTAACATGAAATGAATTTGAAATTCAAATTGCGTACATAGGTATAGTAAGTCCAGAAGTACATCCTCAATTTTTTTCGAAATTTTTCACAACTTCTTTTAGTTAGAGTGCACCATGATTATGTTCTAAACTAAATTGCATACAATATGGTCCCCAATTCTTACCTATCATCACGATATAGTAAATTAAGTGAAGACACAGTCTAAAATAAGCAAAGAAGCATGAACATAAATTATGCATAAGTTACAATAATGTGTTACATGCTTTTTATTCCACAACCCCCCCCCCCCCCCCCCGGCGCAGGGCTCCAGCTATATGGGTGAATAGTACATAAGAACAATTTGTAAATAGTATTTAAGGCTTGCGTGGTTTTCAGGAATACATGGTTCATATTTATACCAGTATGTGTGCATCACTTTCTACTTGCTACCACTGTGAAAATGAAAAAAACAACTACATGTTTATAGTTGTTAATTTGATAATCTAAAAAAAAGGACCATTTGTGAACATATTAATCTGCTGCTATACTATATTGCTTCGTATACTTTGTTCATCTTGTTGACATATTCAACGAAGTATTCAGATGTGAACTTGTGAGATAGCTACATGGATCTTCCTTTTGCTTAAGTAATCGCATAATGGTTTATTAATAAAAGCGTATATCATTTCATACCTGTGGCCTTGTGAGATAAGACCTCAAGCTGGGGACACCAGGAAACAATTAGGCCCCTCTCCTTGCATTTGCTACGGAGCTGTTCTGATAACTTGTGTTCATCACTGGACCTCACAACCCAAAGGAACGGTTTGCCAGAATTGCAGAATCCATTGCCTAGCTCCTCTAACTGGGTCGGGTCAAGGTCAGCGACAGTCCCATAGGAGGCATAGACGACTGAGCAAGGGGGCTGGCTGTCCAGCCATGGCATGCACGGTGCAGAGCTCTCGAAGAGGTTGAACCCGTATGTCTTGTTGGATGGCAATCGGTCATCGTCCATGTAGAAGGATGGCACCGTCGGGCCAATGGCCTTAAAACGCCATGTTGATGCCAAGTAATCTGCCTCCTGCTTAGACAACAAGGAGTATGTCACATATTCTACAGTTTCTTTGAATTCAATGTGGCATCTTTCCAGTTCGGTTTAGACTGAACTTTTGGGGGGGGGGGGGGGGGGGGTGGTCTCCTTTTATCGAATTTTCGCTTGAGCAAAGCATCAAACAGGTGGGGGGCAGGACCAAGTGACCTCACCTTTTGCTCGAGTTCGTGGAATGAGTTGACGAACACGTCGTCGGCGTCCTCCAGCCCTTCGAACTGCCCCACCACCACCTCCAGGAGCGCAGGGTACGACTCCGGCTCCTTCACAAACGACGGCACGTCCTCCGGGCCCAGCTCCACGCTCAGCAGCCCCCGCAGAGCGCTCCCGTCCACGACCGGCGGCCCGACGCGCCCTGTCCAGACCTCCCCGTAGATGACGTCCACCGCGCACGGCTGCGAGAAGAAGGCCGCGGTCGGCACGCCCGCCTCGTGCGCCACGCGGCGCGCCCACGGGAGGTGCGGGTCGTACACCAGCACGCGCACCGGCCTCCCCGCCGCGTCCTCCGACCGGAAGAGGCTCTCCAGGGTCTCGGAGCCGACCGCGACAAACCGGCGCGTGTACTCTCTGATGTCCGGGCACGAGGCGATGCCGCCGGCGTCAAAGCCGTCGGAGATGGCGGCGACCCGGAAGGGGCCGGTGGTGGCCGGAAGTGTGGAAAGGAGGTGGCGGGTGGTGACGAGCGTGGGGCGGAGGCCGTGGTACGCGAGGCGGCGGCCGAACTGCAGCATCGGGTTGACGTGGCCCTGCGCGGCCGGGAAGGGGAGGAGGAGGACATGGGCGCCGCCGCCTTGGACGGTGGAGGAGGTGTTGGTTGAGCTCTCCCTCTCCATTATTAAATTTCGCAGTGGAGCAGAGCTAAGCCCACTTCTTTTTCTAGTTTTGTGCGCGGCGGCTTAGCTGCGGTGAACATCGATCTCTATCGCCCGCCTGGGACCGGCGCACCGGTGCAATCATAGCAAGTTTGGTAACCTTAACTTACTTAGGGTGCTTTAATTAGTCGAGGCTTTTGGATTTCGGCTTGAATTTGTACTTTTTAGCTGAAACAGAGTGATGGGTCAGTTCTTTAACTGTTTCTAAAAACGATTTTTGATTTTTAATATAGTAACTAACTTTTAAATAGAGTATTTTTTTAATACGAGATTTGTAAGTTAATTGTAGTATACGTTAAAAACTTAACATCTATATCAACCAAAATCACAAGCGAGTATCTCTTTCTGTAATCTCTATCGTAAACAACTAAAATTCAACAATTTTAACTAAAAGCAAAAAATCACAGCCATATCAAATAGGCACATTAAGATAGTGGCATGAGTGAAAGTAGGGGTGCAAATGGGTTGGGTTAATCCCGACCAATCCGGTATCGACTTCGATTTTTACCGAAACCAGGAAGAAAATGGAAAATCCGGTCGGATCGGATACCAGATTCGGATATTACGTGTCGGATTCGGTTCCGGGATCGAGACGGCAAATATCCGACCGAATTGCTTCAGTATCCGGATATTCGGATAGTATCCGGTCGGATATCCGGAACCCACTAACCCTAAATCCAACGGCGGATCAGTCTCCAGTAAACCTCCTGGCTCCAGGCTCCAGCGGCAGCCGCAGACCTCTCGACGCTCTCGTCTCGTCGGCGACCCGATCCGGTGATCCCCAATCCATCCTCCCGGCCTCCCCTACTCGGCTCAGTCGGCTGCTCCCCAAGTCCCCATCCAGATCTTAGATCCCCAGCCATCCTCCCCATCCGGATCTGAGATCCCCAGCCATCCTCCCCATCCGGTGTCGATCCAGGCACCTGCATTGCTCGAGGAGCTCCCGCACCTCGTCGGTGCCGCCCACGGCAAGCGCTGCGTGGAAGCACTCGGCCGCGAGCGCGTATCGGCCGAGGCCGCGGAGGATGCCACCCTTGGAGAGCAGCGCGCCGTGGTGGGCCGGGTCGGCCGCAGCGCCGCGTCGCAGTCGACGAGCGTACCGGGGGCATCGCCGAGACGGGCGTGGGCGTCGGCACTGTGGGCAAGCGCGGAGCAAAGGACCCGGCCGTCCTTGTCATCGCCGGAGCCGGGGCCGTCGAAGGCCTTGATGATGCGGGAGTAGACGCCGATGTACCCCTCCAAGTCCTCCTTGAGCAGCAGCTGCGTCGCGCGGCTCCGCAGCTGATGCAGCGACTCGTCGTCGAGGCCGTCTCGGACTCCGGCCATCGCCGTGGTGGCTCGCCGTGAGATTAATGCCTTTTGTTTGAGTTGGTCGACAAGAATTGTCAAGAAGATGGTGGTGTGGAAGAGAGTGTGGAAGGACTTCGTCGACAAGGTGCTGGACGCCGCTGAGAATTGCCCAAGGACGGCGTCTTTGATCTATACACTATCAACTGGTTTAAAAAATCAGTGGAACTACATCCGTTCTGTCGATGGAGGCAGTATTTAGATGCATCATCTCACATTCTCACCTTAGCAGATGTATTCTTATGTGTCTTTTTCCCCCTTCCCCTTTGTTTTGTTGTTTACCTGATTTATTAGTGGAATGTAATGAACTGGTAGGGCAGCCGGAAGTAGGCTCTGTAAAAAGTTGCCACTCTGTTGCAACTGTATCACTTGTTGTATGTGTTGCGTATCCTTGTTCGTTGTGTGTTTGGAAAGATTTGGATTTGCACCTGTTTACTGGAGAACTAGAGAATGGGGTGTTGCGCCCAAGCGGCTGCACCACTACGCGCCGTGGAGGCGTGGACTGGTATCCGCTTATATTATCCGCTTCCGATCCGTAACCGATATATATCCGCCCCGATGATAGCATATTCGAAACTCCGAATATTCCGAATTCGTATTCGTATCCGGTCTTACCGTATCCGATTTCGAATCCGGGGAAAAAAAATATGGGTTAGGATACGGTTTAAGTAATATCCATTTGAATTCGATCTGATTGCACCTCTAAGTGAAAGGTGGTAACTTTTTGCTTTTGATCTAGAAGCTGGAACATTCGAACCAGCTTTTGGTTCCAACAAATAGAAGCCAAAAACCGTAGAAACCAATTTGAACACTACTCCTCTAGATATGAGCCTCCCACCACCGGGACAGCACCATCGCGAGGCCAATGGAGAACACACCGCTTCCATCTCCGATCAATCATCTCCAACTTCGGCAACTACTTTCACCTTGGTCAACCCAAGGAGCCGAGACTGCAACTGAGGTCTTGACTTCGCGCTTGCATGCATTCCTTGATTACTCCCATCTTCCGTCAATTGTTTGATTCAAGATTATTATTTAGGGATAGATCGATTTGTGGCTACTCCTTTGATTGGTCACCATTATGTCATTGGATTGATTGGAGTTTTCTGTTGGATCTTCTGTTAGTTCTCCACCGTTAGATTGGTTCTGGTGGGACAGATAAAATGGGGGAAGAAATGCTCCAATGGAAGAGAACACGTACGTGGGTGTTCTGTATATCTACCGATCTATATCTGTACTAATTAGAGTAAGAGTCTTTTTTGTAGCTTCCATATTAATTCTAAGAGGAAAAAAGTAAAAATCATCATATTAATCAGAGGAAAGAAAACTAGTTAGAAATTTCCACGTTATTCGGATAAAGAAAAAATATCATCCATCCATCTTATAGCCTAAGGATTTATGTGTAGTCTTATCGTATACGGATGCATGTCTGGTCCCAGATCGTTTAATATACTAACTAGTGTGTGCGTCATGTGACCCAGTGATAGATGCAACTCAATTTTAATCCTGGTGCAAGAGAGACCTGGGCTCCTGGCTAACAACATATTCTATGTGCTCAATTCGGAAGAAAATAGCTAGGCAGGAAAGGCATGGGTGGGATTTGCCAATCACAGGCAAAAAAAAAAAGTCAGGGTTTTCCTCTAATTTCACTCTCTATAGCAATCAGAGGATCCCCTAGAAGCCTCCATGTTTATCCAAGGAGGGTAATTGAAGGCTACAAATTTATGCATTAATTTAAATTTAAATTTGAAATTAAACTAAACTAAACTAAGAATATATAGAAATATGAATTCAAAAAATTAAATACAAATAAAAATTCTGTAAATTTTTGCAAACATAACTTCAAAGTCAGGATTTCTAGCCTATGGAGATTATTTCTACATTGGACGAACCTATACAGTCTAGTCTTACTCAATATAATTGAGATTCTATATGCCTCCAAGTGTAGTTTTCTTAAGCAATCCCAAAAACCATGTCCACATTTTTGCTCTGCTACTAACTTATCCTGCTGCGAGGAACACACACACAGAGACTGTGTGAATAGCATCTTTATTTTCTCCTTTTATTTCTCATATTATATAATCTTATATGGCATTAAGAGCAACTTCTATGATTTTGAGAATTTTATAAGTTGATCTAGTTCCCTGACTAAATGGTTAGTACGTTAGGGTTAGAAAAAAAATGTAGTACAAAGGATTATGACTCTTCTGGAGGGGAAAATTAAAAAGAATCTGAAAATTCCTGGGTGCTGTTTTGTCATGTCCCAGTGTTGGAGGTTCTTGCTCATTTGGCGGTGCAATATTGTTAAATACTTGTTATGATCTTTTTCGTTGCACTCTATCATCCTAAGTGTATTGACTCATAATATAAGTTGATCATATATTATAGATAAAGTTGTACAATATTTACAGAGTAAAATTATTTAAATAGTCGTACCCCTAGTTATACAGAATTTTCGGGAATTTCATACGAGAGCTAGACTTTATAAAACAAATCTAGAAGTGTGGAGTGAAATGAAAATTCACTAGCTTTGGTTATCAACTGTTAATTACCTTTCTTTATTTATATTCAGTCTTGCTTTACACTTTGCAATTTATTTACTTATATATTTAAATTCAAATTTTTTTGTAAAATAACCCATATCAACCATCCTTTGATACAATTCTTGTGTGTAATAATTGTATTTGATTAAAAACAACTATTTCAATTAAACCATTTGGCCCTGTGGTCCTTATGTAAACCTGTCTTATCACAATTGCTTAAAAATAATTGCTACTTTTTAGTTAAATATTTTTTTATCATTGTTGTATCTCTATGCACTAGATGGTCTGGAGTAGGATACATATAGGGTTCGGGTTTCGAAATCGGATCCCAACAGAGTGACACAGAGTTTGCTTCATATTTAAGGATATGACTCAGAAACTACTCAAAATGCATGAGCTTCATCCCTTCCCCTGCCCCTTCCCCTTCCTCACTCCTCCTTACCTCCCCTGCCCGGATCCCTCCTCCTCGCCGTCGCCGGAGCGCACCACCGGTCGCCGGTGGACGCAAGGAGGGCAGCAGATTCCCTCACCGGCGGCGTCTCTCGCCGGCGGCGGATCTGGTGGCTTGGGGGCCGGGCCTGGAGTCCCTCGGCGTGGATCTGGTGGTTTCGCGTCTTGGCGGCGCAGTGGAGGGTTCCCGTGTCGGCGAGGCGTGCACGGAGGAAGAGGGAGTGGTGCGTGCTGGGAGAGAGGCGGAGGAGTGCGGTGGGGTTGAGGAGCGGCGGGTGGTTGCTCTCATCGGCGGGGAGGCAGTAGGCATGCTTCTGGTAGAGCAGGGCGGGTGCGCGAAGCAGCCTCGTCGGCGCCGCCACCGCTCCTTTCGCCTTCGTGTTCAGCTCCGGGAAGGAAGGAAGGAAGAAGGTTCCATGTTCCAGAAGGTTCCAGAAAGTTCCAGAAGGTCAAGGGTCTAGTGCCCTCAGAGTCCGTGGACTCCGGCGCGTAGGCGCTCTTCGATCTGGAAAATGGCAGCCAGGAGCTCAAGAGCGTCTTCAAGGACCTCTGCATCAACCCCGACTTCCAGTTGGGTGTGGCCGGGAGCAAGAAGGTGATGGTGATCTTTGTGCCTTAGTAGTTTTGCTTGTAGGCTTGATGGGTGTTTCTTGTCCCTAGATCTGCTCAGTGGTGGCGCATAGGCGTCGTTTAGTGGTTTGTTTAGTGGTGGCTTTGCAGGAAGCGGTTCGTTGCGGAGTTTTAGGGTGGCTATGTCGTGGCCTCGAGGTGTGCAGGACCTCGGCGTGTTTTTTGTGTATGGATAGTACGTGGGGTGCTGCGGAGGTGCTGGCGAAAGTCTTGCCGGTGTTTTTACCGGCTCGACAACAATGACGCCTTCGGGCACCATTATCCTTCCTGGAGGTGTTGTCAGGGCAATCCATAGCTCTCATGTTAACTGATCTCCAGGTGAAAACCTTGCCTCGGTGAGGCGGGCGGCACCGGCGATTCTTGTCGTCTCCTTGGAGGTGTCGCCTCGGAGGTCCATATTCACGCAAAGCGGACCGAAGTTTGGTTGGCGCAGTTGGATGAGGTTAGAGACTTGGCTAAGAGCAAGGACGGAGAAAAGTGCGGAAGCTTAGTCTTTCTAGTTTTTTTCATAGTCCTTAAGCTATCTCTCCTGTTGTTGTATGTCCCTCAGTTTTGAGGCCTGGAACCTAAGCGTTCGTGTAACTTTTGGCTGTATATATTCCACGTGGATATAGAGGCCGGATTTTATATCCTTTATCTAAAAAACTACTCAAAATGCATGTCTCTTTGAAGGGTCGCAACTATTTAGCCCAACCACCAAGGACAAAAAACCGGATTTGGGAAATTTTACCAGATGTAGGCCGATAGCCAGTAACCAAGCGGTAACCGGTCCGTTTCTAGTCTATTCTGGTTTGCAGTTCATTTTTACAAAACACGAAGACTTCATTCAAATTAGTATGAAATAACTGCTTTCTGAGCAGTAACCGGGCAGTTTCCACTTATTTTTTTTAAACCTGGCAACCACTGAATAAGAACTATTTCAAATAACTTTACACAACACGAACTTACAAAGAGGATCTAATTGTTGTCTTTATAGGTATGTAACATTCGGAAGAAAGATGTTTTCTTAATGATGTGTCTTAACCAAAATTTTTGTTTTATAATCAATAATACTGGGGAGAAAGATATTAAAAATGCTCAAAATGCTATACTTTGGAAACTAATTTGGTGACATTCAGGTTGTACGCTTCACTCTTCACAAACTGCTGCCATAAGATTTAAAGGAATGTCTATACAACATTCGACTGTTTTTGAGGACAAAAACAGTCAGATTAATCTGGGATGTTAGATCTCCATCCAATGGATCCACCCATACAAGCCCTCCTCCAAAAAAATGACCCTTCCAAAAAAAATGATCTAGGGCGTTAGATCTCCATCTAACGGCTCAAAATCTGACTGTTTTTATCCTAAAAAATAGTCGAATGTTGTATAGACACTCCCAAGATTTAAACCTCTGCGCCTTTCTCCACAGTAATGCAATGGAACTATAATATTCTACTGCTGGATTAACCTATAAAAAGGAAACTAATGATGGCAATTTTTATTCCTTCCTCAACATTTATAGAGTAAAAACAATGGTGGTTAACCTCAGATCACCAACTGAGAAAACATCATTGGACTTCTAATCTCATAAGTACTTGGCTGCAAATTCAGCAATGTTCTTGTCAGAGCTCCCCCTTCCTGCATTGCCTCCTTGGCCTTCTGCATCCACTTAGCAGAATCCCTCTTGTACTCCTCCCTCCTCTCCGCACTCATCACCTCCCTTATGCACCTCTCTACATCCTCCCTCCTCACGGTGCCTTTGCGCATGCGCAAGCCAATCCCCCAAGCGCTCTCCACATATTTTGCGTTGGTTGGCTGGTCTGCCCACTGAGGCATTGCCACCGTCGGCACACCGGTAACAATGCCTTCAGTTGTTGAGTTCCAGCAGCAATGCGTCAGAAAACAACCTACAAGTTGATGCGTACAAGGTTGAACTCTAGTTAATCGAATAATTTTGCCGATAATGCGATATTTTATGATTAAAATTCCACTTGTTTCATACCTGTAGCCTCATGTGCCAGTACCTCTAGCTGAGGGCAAAAGGGAACGATTAGCCCTCTCCTCTTCCACTTGTCACGGAGTTCTTCAAGTAACTTTTGGGCCTCGTTGGACCTCAACACCCAGAGGAAAGGCTGACCAGAATCGTACAATCCATTGCCTAGCTCCTCTAGCTGTGCCGGGTCGAGGTTGGCGACGGTCCCATAGGATGCAAGGACTACAGAGCTAGGGGCTTGCATGTCCAGCCATGCCATGCACGGAGAAGTGCTTGAGAAGAGGTTGAAACCGTAACTCCTGTTGGATGGAAGACGCCCGTCGCCTAGGTAGAATGACGGCAAGGTCGGGCCGATAGTCTTTGCTCGCCATGCAGATTCCATATAATCTGCCTCCTGCTCAATTAGCAAAAAATGTATAGTGTGTTACATTTTTTGGCCACTTTTTTTCAGCTTATAATTTATGATTTATAACTTGTTTGGTTTATGACTTTTTCTGAACAAACAAACAGATGACTTCTCCACCATTTTTTTAAAAACGTTTTATTAAGATAGTTTTTTCGAAACAGTTTATTAATATTTGGTTCATTCATATAAACGTTCATAGTAGAATCAAAAGCTATCAGTCACAGTCATAAGTCATTAGTCATAGCAAAAATAATCTATTTCATGTTCAGTTATCCACAGTGGCATCATATAGCCCAATATTAAATTGTCAAAGCACAAGAGAAGAAGGGATTCTCCATCACGGTCGTCATGAGGGGCGCAATGAGCTGGGCCACAAATGAATGAGAGGGGCTTATGGGTGGAGTGATCGGTACTAAGGGTGGAGCGTTTGGACGGGTCATTCGCCTTTGCCAATGTGCTAATACGATAAACAAATTTAAACGGGTCATTCGCCTTCGCCAGTGTGCTAATCCGATAAACAAATTCAAATGGGCACACTAGTGTACGATCGAGAACTTTCAGTCGATGAAGGATCAACACCAACATGCAATTTGTATTCAACGACGACAACTAAATTATCTTAAAATAATTGTATAGTAGGTCCTGTTAGATCGAACCTTAGTTGTATGTCTAGGTCCAACCAAATTTACTTTCTGGACTCTAGATCCAAACAGACTGAACACAACTAAACCTATGAACTACCATATGCAAACCCTATAGCAATAAACTTATAAGTAGTATTAGGCTTTCTCCTCCATGAAACTAGTTTAATTAGTGAGGTCTCCTTAACACTTATAATTTATATTTTTTCCTTCCTACGACCGATATGAGACTATTCCCAACATTCTCCTCCTCATCTATCGATTGTGTACTTCCGCAACCATAAAGTCCAAGGAGATGTTAGGTGCCTAGGCTCTGATACCAATTGTTAGATTGGACCATGGCCGCATGCCTAGGTTCAACTGGGTTTACTCTCCAGACAAGTCTAAATAGGTTGAACACAACTAAGCTCATAGACTGCCACATGCAAGCCTTGTAGTGACAGCTTTATAAGTGGTATTAGTTTTTTTTTCTCAAAGACTAGTTCAATGAATGAGATTTCGCTACACTTATAAATTATGTTCCCTACACTTATGAATTATGTTTTTTCTATAACTGATATGGACTATTTTCAGCAGGTTCCACCTGGAAGACTAAACTAGATGCTAACGATGGAGCAGGCAGACTTAAGAAGACAGAAGAGGAAAGAAATGCTAGGGCCTTTCTTAGCAGTCCAAATAGTGTAAGGGATGGAGATACCCCAGCCTGCCTTCAGTTGGGCAAAACAATAAATTGCATGGCGCTCAGTGCTCACCTGTGGCTCGAGTTCGCGGCAGGCGTTGACGAGCACGTCATCGGCCTCCTCCAGTCCGCCGAACTGCTTCATCGACTTCTCCATGAACAACGGGTACCACTCCGGTGCTGCCATGAACGGCGGCACATCGTCATGCCCTAGGTCCACGCTGAGCTTCACCGGCAGCGCGCTTTCGTCCGTCAGCGGCAGCGCCACACGTCCAGCCCACGCCTCCCCGTAGATCAGGTCCATCGCGCACAGCTGCGTCAGGAACACCGCCGCAGCTACGCCAGACGCCCACGCCACACGCCCCATCCACGGCAGGTGAGAGTCATACACCAGCACTCTCACTGGGCGCCCCGCCCGTGCCTCGTCGTCGATGAGTCGCGCCAATGACTCCGACGCCACGGTTGCTGGAAATAATCTTGTTTAGAAGTTGTATGCGAAGTTTGGTCGTCATTGAAGTCGAATTATAATCGTAATAGAAAGTTGAAGTCGAAAGTCGAACTGTAGTTGGAGTCGGAATCGAGTTGTATTCGTAGTTGAAACCCGAGTAAAAATCATAGAGCCGGGTATAAAAGGGGATGAGTCATGTAATCAGATTAATGCGAGAAGTAGAGAAGAGAAAAGAAAAACCCTGAGTATCGACTTCATTGTGTGATCTCGCAGACGTGGTCGAAATCGACTTACGACCTCGGCAAACGTGGTCGGAAGACATTACGACCACGACAAAGGAGGTTTGAACGTGGTCGGAAGGCATTACGACTATGGCAAACCAAAAGTAGACACGGTCGAAGGGTGATCCGACCGCGCAAAGAAGGAACTGAACATGGTCGGGAGGTACTACGACCACGGCAGTGCAAGGTGAACGTGGTTGGTAGGAGTTATGACCACGTTGTGGCGAAGTGAATGTGGTCGAAAGGTGCTTTGACCACGTTGTAACGAGGTGAACGTGGTCGGAAGGTGCTTCGACCACGTTGAACATGGTCGGAAGGGGTTTCGACCACGTTGTGAAGCATTGAACGTGGTTGGAAGAACATGGCCGAAAGGGTGCTTCGACCACGGTGAACAGTGATCGGTAGAATCATTGCGTGTTCGTAGGGAGCTATGACTACGGTAATTCAAGCAAGGTCGAAGGAAGGGCAACACAGCGGTAGAGAACATGATCGAAATTTCAGCAGAAGGTTTACGACCATGAAGACAAAGCGATCGGAGGAGCTAAAACGTGGTCGAACGATTGCCTGTGCGGTCATAACATCCACAGAGTGGTCATAATGCAGCGGGAGGTGGTCGTAGCCTCTTGAAAGCAGTCGGACGACTACAGGAGGTGGTCGTAGCAGTCGAAAAGGCCTGGGAGCAGTCGTAAAGATTGCAACAAGTGGTATCAGAGCCATGGGAGAGACTTCAAAGGCTAAGGAGAGTGTGTCGCTGCAGTATCCTCTCCTCAGCTCGGATAATTATCCGGTCTGGGCCATGAACATGAAGGCCAACATACGTGCTCAGGGAGTCTGGGGCATTGTTGGTCCAAAAGGGAAAGGCAAGGACATTGACGATCGACTAGATCAGATGGCGTTGGCGGTGATCTACCAAGCTGTGCCCGATTCAATGAAGCGACAATTGATCGGCAAGGAGACGGCGCGAGAAGCTTGGGCTGCACTGCAGACAATACATGAAGGCGTTGACAGAGTAAAGGAAGTTTGACTCCAAACATTACGGAGCGAATTTGAAGCAATAAGGATGGGAGAGAGCCAGACGGTGGAAGAATTCTCTGGGAAGTTCAATGAAGTCGTAAATGAGATCAAATCTCTTGGTGACAAACTAGAAGATGAGGTGGCTGTGAAGAAATACTTGAGAATTCTGCCGGAGAGGTTCCTACCGGTAGTGACTACTCTAATGTATTCCCAAGATCTCACAAAGATGAAGATAGAAGAGGTAACTGGGGCTCTCAAGGTGCATGAGAAGTTACTGAAGGGGTTTTAGTCACACAAGGAGCAAGGATTTTACAACCAACAAGTGTTGCTCGCTAAGGAGAACCAAGGCAAGCTGGACTAGACAGACTCATCATCTAGTGGTTTTGGCCAAGACTCATTCTCTGGTCGTGGGTATGGCCAGAGAGGAAGAGGCTTCCAGCCTGAAAGAGGTGGAAGAGGAGGACGTGGAGAAATACTTGGTCGAGGTGGTGGCAACAGGTTTCAAGATAAGTCACACATCCAATGTTTTGAGTGTGAAAAATTTGGTCATTACGCTGCGGAACATCGGAGTCATATCCAATGCCACAATTGCAAGAAATTTGGTCACTATGCAGCAAACTGCAGGAGCAAGAAGAAGATTGAGGAGGCAAATCTCACTCACACCCATGAAGATGAAGAGCCGACTTTGATCACGTGCGCTCGACTTTTGATCGGACAGCTCCCAATGCCGTTCTTTTTGGTGGCTTCAGTGAATTATAGCACACGATACGCTTCCAGCAACTGGCATTGCAACTACAACAAAGCAGAGGACAGCAGCTGGCCTGACGTTTGGTGACAATATAACAGGTAATTAAGCTGATTTAATTACTGCTATAATTTTTTTTATTTTTTTAAATTTTTAAATATAGCAAACAAGCTTAAAAATTATAAAATTTTATGTGCAGCCTTCTAACACAACAAACTTGACTGTGTAATTTTGTGACAATTTTATCCACTATTAATGTTGCTCAAAAATTCATATTATTTTGATATTTGTAGGAGTTGTTACATATACCAAACGAACTCCAAAAATTACAAAATTTTATGAGAAGCCTCTTGGCATAGTCGACATAATTGTGTAATTTTTTGAGAATTTTATATACTCTCAATTTACCATGTTAATACAAGTAAATTTAATCATGAAATTAATGATGCTCAGACATCTTTTGCAGTGCGCGGCCTCGACATCTTTTGCAGTGCGCGGCCTCTATTTATTTTTGATAATTTTATACATTATGAATATTTATAGAACTATATGTAATAGTACAAAAAGCGTATCGCACGGGATGCGTATGGCCACCCATCTGAGTCAGTACTATCTTTTCGCTGCGTCTGCTTCCCCATGCGTGGTCTTGTCCTATATTGAGCACGAGCATGTCCCATGGGGTACGTCAGTTGGTTTGAAGGTTGCATCTCAGCTCGAAAGAGGTATAGAAACCGTTCCGTTTGCTGAGTGGCCGATGGTGGTTTAGTAGGCTGAGGTACAGCAGGCTGCGTCTGGTAAGCGTCGATGTCCTCCTGTTGAGACATGCTGAACTGCGGATCATCAGCAATAATATTGTGAATAAAGGACTCTATAAATCCCCTTCTTGGTGCGGAGGAGCTTTCACCGTGACCGTACGATGTGGTAGTAAAGCCGAAGGATCTTTGTCCACTGAAGTCTCCAAACCCTAGATATGATGTGAATAATGAGCTCTACCCTGCGTATCCTGCAAATCCTGACACCGTGTACCACTCCCGGGATGCATCCAGGAGGCCTGCGTCGCCATCGGTGGAGTCAACATCATCCCCACGTTGAATTGGAGGCTGTAAGAGGAAATGATGTTAGTCACAATAAATATTCTGGATGTACAATATGAATCTCGTACCTCCCAGATGTGTAGTGAAGATGAACGAAGGGGAGTGGTACTCTATGTAGGTGGTGTGGACGTCAAAAGTGATACATCTCGACGATGGACCTGCGATGGGAGAATACCCTGATTTTAGCGGAACATAAGGCCTAACAGAAAAATAAAACATAGGTTTGTATGTAAGTTATTTCCTTGTTGATATGGCCCGCGAATGATCGACGGCTAATACTACGATGTTAGGCAAACTCAGTAGATTCCGATGACAGGCCAAACTCACCAGGTCGCGATGACCTAGCTGGTGAGCATGGTGCCCCCACTAGGTGCCCGATGTGCACGACGTGATCCGTCGAACGACCGTAGCTTAGGTTATGCACTATTTTTTAGCATGTTGTAGGATATATTTCAAAGTATTTTGCACGGCTGATGGTGTGTTTGGACTGGTGAGGGCAGTCTCGGACTTGCTTGTGATGCGCTGAGCCTGCTCCAACTGAAGTGACATATGAAACAGGTTTAGTAATGACCGTACATACACAAAAATAGTAAAAACAAAGTCTAAATTATTACGACCTACTTACTTTGTAGTAGAAACTACATTAATTACGACTAACTAAATAACACTAATTAACTAGGACTACAAGAATAACGTCAAAAGCATGCGATAAAAAATTACCTACCTTTCAGGACAAGCAATCAGCACTACCGCGTCCTTAGTGAGCTACGCACTGGTTTCTTAAAATAATGATCTACGTACTCTTAATTTTGAGTGACGGCCGCGAGAATAAGCTTCTACGATGAGTAATTGAGATGAGCGATGATGAACTGTGGGAGGTTCGTATTTATGGCTAAGTGAAAAAAGAATCTTGTGCATTCACCTGGCAAATTAAGGACTTCTTATCAACAGGCAGCACTTTGAGCGAGGGGGACGGTATGGTAACACTGACAAATGTATAGATGAGGGAGTAGATGAGGGGGACGGCACGGACATAATGACATTAGTGCGGATGGGAGAGTGCGCGAGGGGGAACGGCACGGATAGAGTGACAATTGTGCGAAGGACGCAGCGGAAAAGAAAAGATAGCAGCAATGGGCCGAGAAAACACAAATGTGATAAGTAAAATTTGTATTCAAGAATGTTCGTATTCGTATTAGAGAATATTCGTATCTGTATTTGGGAATATTCATATTCATATTAAGAATTTTCGTATTCGTATTTGAGACTATTCGATTTGTATTCGATCTATTTCTATCCCTAGCGACCTCTTTGGGAATGTTTGTAGGAAGTAATTTTTGATAAACTAAGGTTTACAAGCAAAAAGTGAAAATTACTTTGCATAGTTTCCAACCATATGCGCTACACTGCTAGCTCATGTAGACGTGTAGTTGTGTTACATAAATATGTTCTACCAAGATTTGTTACAAAAGTTTTAGTACATTCGCTTTCGATCGAATTAAGTACATATTCGATTTGAATTCATATTCGTTACGATATTTGATTCGTATTCGTATTCAATAATATTCAAATTTGTATTTATTTTAAAAACTAGTACAATGCCCGTGCGTTGCAACGGATTCTCAAAAAAGGTGATATATAATATCAGTATGATTCTAAAATTTACAATAAATATAAATTTTGTTTCACACGTGTAAAGCGAAACATAACTCTGCATAAGGAGCATCTCAGTTCATATTAGAGAGAACCTGCCTAAATAATATTAATTTTTATCTTCCTAGGCGTTGTTCCTGATTTTGACATGTTTGCAGCTCCTGCTTTTCCTTTCTTATCAGAAGGCTCAAGGATCTGGAAAGAACATGTTAGAGAGTCGTCGATGCTCATCATAGCACCAGCATTATCGAACTCACCACAATAGTTCGGTGCAGAGAATATGGTTACCAGTTGGCGCTTAGCAAAGAATTCATATCCATCCTCCACAACCTGTGAAGAGAAGATTGAAGTATAAAGCAGTGAACGGCAAATAAAAACAGTGTCTCGATAACAAGAATTCACAATAGCACAGATCAACTAAGAACAGGTGCTCTAGATGCTTCAGTTATATCCCTAAAACACAATGGAGTAAACCAAGATAATTCAATTTGCTTATTCTAGAAGAAGGGGAAAAGCGGTAATGTGTGAGCGAGTTTAGATCGGCGGTTAGCATAACTGTATGGATTAGACCTTATTATACCAGGCAATTTGATTGAATTTGAGTCTACAGTAAGTCTTAACCAAGTTTACGACCCATGACCTGCACACAATAAATGGATCAAACAATTCACAAGAGTGCTGGCACAATGAATACAAAAAATCATCTGTTGCCTCCAATACCTAATGACAAATTCACCCTAAATAAGAACATGCATGTAGCTCCTATTCCTATTATAGATTATATAGTTTTTTTTTGCAACAATGAAAAGTATATTTTGCTATCATGTCAATGTTCTAAAACAATATACTGTTGTACTTTCAGCAAAATACGTGCTCAATATAGACCAAAAGTTATGGTATCTTTACTGTAGAAAGAAATGTCTGATACTTCCATTTTGTGTGGGCTAGTGAACACAGCATGTGGCCAACGAACTTATCTATTCTGTAGAATTCTGTATAAATATCAATGCTCATCAAAACCAATCAATCTCTTAAAAAAATATAAGTTGTCATTTCTCTCCTTTCATGACATTTATATTTTTCACACAGAAAGGAGATGGAGGAAAATTTATAAGCCGGTCGGACAAACGGCACGTGATTAAAAAAGGAAGCATGATACCATTCTGTCAAAAGGTATGGGCTGGTCTTGGTCCCCCTTTTTTGTCAGTTTCAAATTGTTTTGCTCAACATTTGCTTTTCCAATTTGAAACAACTTTATCAAATGTCAAATACTTGTGTATTATTATATTTGCACTTTATCTATGTTAGTTGTACAAGCTGTATGTCGCTCATGCACCTGTGTATTGTTCTAGCATGTTAGAATTTCCCCGTGCTGTGTTTATGAGCGGTGCCCCAAAACCAGTCATTTCCTTACAACAACAGTACACTCTAATAACAGATCAGGTGGAGACAATAATATGTACAAGAGGATGGCTTTCTGAAATGCATGCACGCAACTACATAGTGCAGGTAATCTAGTTGGCAACAACTTTTTAGCTTCCTGAATCATGTCCTGGAAATGACCTGAAACTCATTCCCTCAATACACCTGAATGTACACATGAGAACTACACGATAAAAAAATAGAACATCTTACATAAAGAGCTTTTAATTAAATCGGGAACATTTTTAACTCAAAAAATTCAAGAAATGGTTATTAGCCATTTAATCAGGGATTGAAAATTCTGGATACAACAGTTACTTGTTGTAGAAACATCATTAATTCAGATGTCACATCGAAATATGCCCTAAGTCAAATCTACATAAAAGCTTTGACAGCAAACCTCTTTAGGCGGGCCATACAGCCTTTCAGCCATGCAGCCCATCTAGAGTCTGCTATTTCAAAAAATTGCAGCTATGCCAACAGGGCCCTAGGTTGGGCGAACATTGTCTCCACATGCAGTCAAGGCGCATACACCGCATACAGTTTGGCTTCATATAAATTTCACCCTAAGGGGTTCATCAAATTTAAAAGAAGAAAGGGGAAGGTATAACTATCTAGATGTTAACAGTACAATAGGAAAAGAAAGCAATACTCATGTATAACCAAACTATTTTTTCTGTAAATCTTACTACAAACTGTATTCTTGCAGGATGGAGAATCTGGCTGGAGCAGCCTGCACAGAGCACTTCATTTTGGCCAAAAGGAATAACACATAAACACAGTCAAGAGCTACTTTACCTTTGCCTTTTCTCTTTTAACAATCCTCTCGCAAAGAAGGCGTAATATTTCTAATTCAACCTGCCGCAAAAGAGGAAAGTATCATGTTAATAGAAAATACATTTCACCCTAAGGGGTTCATCAAATTTAAAAGAAGAAAGGGGAAGGTGTCTCTTTTACTGCACTATTTTCACATTCATGATATTTGCAATTATTTACATCCCTTTACAAGGCAGATCTCACACAAATGATATCAGCGCAGAAATGAGCAAGGAACTTTAATGACTGAAGGTCACAAGCCATTCCTTATGATCCTTAACCATAAGTGTGAACCAATTCAGTGGATTCAACAAATTCAGACAAATAAAGAGCACTGGTTTAACACTTAAAATACAGTGGAAATGACTCAGGAAGTAAAGCTTGATGTATGGTCAGATACCCAGTGTGAACAGAAATAAACATTAGGCAGAAATTAGTTTTAGTACTATGAAAACTACTAATGTGTGAACAGAAAGGCAAATCGTATGAATCAAGTTGAGAATCTGGCTGGAGCAGCCTGCACAGAGCATGAATCAAGTTGAGAATCTAGCTGGGAGCTGGCAATGCCCACATACAAAAACTACATGCAATGTAGATGCCTTGCATGGGTCATACATCAAAATAGTGGCTGCATCAAAGTCCCAATGCATGATTGGTGTCTGCATAGCTTCTAGGATTATTTTATTTTCAGGACTGTGAAACCGATTGAGACGATGGACAATACAGAACATGATTGTTGAAGGGCCAGAGAAGGCTCTTTTGCTAACCTATCTGCCATTTTATTCCTGAAAATGTGCTTGAATGTAGCCTACATAGACACCAATTGTTCCTTCGAATGTAGAAACAGAGACCTGAATGTGCTTTTGCACTTAGGCCTAAATATGGAACCTTAAATCAAAGGGTGGAGAATTTTTCTGGAAATATATACTCTGACAACACCTACACATTTAGTATGACAGTTGGGCATGTTTCAGAACACTACAGACTTCAGGCAAGTCTGAACATCCAAGTAATTCTGATCAACACCCATATATAGGATCAAAAAAACTTAGAAGCAGACCAGATGACAATGCATATAGATAGATGAAACACCTATTGTATTGCAAACAATTCACATGTAGATAGATGAAACACCTATTCCATATTCAATAGAACACCACAAAACAAAATAATAACTTTTGTATTGCAAACAATTCACAAAGACATGGAAAAATGAAATAAACACAGTAAGAAACCAGACAAATCCTTGCTGCCTTGCATGACTAAACCTTGTAGTGGATGTAAGTGCATTGATTATGTGGTGGTACTCACCTTGCCGCTATCGGAGCAAAGAAATGAAATAGGAGATGTTCCCTTCGAATCCGTGTTCACATTGGAGACTCAAGCACCAGTGATTTTGCAATATGAGCAATAAACAGTAGCAGGTAAGAATAGTAGGGAGACCGAGAAGAACCTAAGAGAAGAAGCTAAGGAGGAGAACGAGAGGAATAAATACCTAAATGCAACTGTCATTCAAACACGTCCGCGCTTGCAACCGCCGAACCTTATGCCACGATCGGCCACAAAACTCCTCACGTTGTAACTGCTGAGGCTGCCGCTACTGTGGCCCCGCCTTGCTCTCAGCTGATGCACACCACAACCCACGCCGGTGAGGACTGTGGGCGGCGGTGACTTAGAAGTGGGGGCGGCGCTGCGAGGCGACGTGGCGTAGCTCACCAGATCTAGCCAGATCCACCCTATATGAGCGGCGGCGTTGCAGGGGGCATAGCGCGGGGGGTTGATGCGGCTGCGGCGGGGGAGGGATGGTGGGAGGGGGAGAGATGGGGGGAGGGGAGAGTGGCGGCGTCGGAGGAAGGGGAGAGCAGCGGATATGAGCGGCGGCGTTGCAGGGGGCGTAACACGGGGGGCTGATGCGACTGCGGCGGGGGAGGGACAGTGAGAGGGGGAAAGACGGGGGGAGGGGAGGGTGGCGGCGCGGAGGAAGGGGAGAGCAGCCGCGCCGATCGGGACGGTGGGAGGGGGAGACGAATCCGAGAGGAGACATGGCGTGGAGCGGCGGTGCGGAGAACGGGGGAGAGGAATCAGTGGGGAGGAGGCACGGCTCGGCGCGGAGGAAGGGGAGAGCAGCGTCGCCGATCGGGACGGTGGGAGGGGAGACATGGCGTGGAGCGGCGGCGCGGAGAACGGGGGAGAGGAATCGGTGGGGAGGAGGCACGGTTCGGCGCGGAGGAAGGGGAGAGCAGCGTCGCCGATCGGGACGATGGGAGGGGGAGACATGGCGTGGAGCGGCGCGGAGAACTGTGGCGAGGAGGCGTGGTGCGGGATGGAGGAAGGGAGAGCAGCGGCGCCGATCGGAGGAAGAGGATGAGTGAACGGAGTGTCGGCGCAAAGAATGCGAGGAAAACGTGGGAGGAGGAGGCCCACACGTAGGCGAGCGCGCGTCTGTGAAGGGGGGTTGGGGAGAACGGACGGACTGCCACCAACTCCAATTTTTAAGTAGTAGAGATATGAATTCATATTTATATCTACATTTATTTTAAAAATATAGATTTATATTTATATTTAAAATTATTTTATTTGTATCTGACCCGTTTCCGCCCTATAGCTCGTGGTGCCCTTTCTTGGCAAGGGAAGCAACAAGGAATGGGGTGAGGCGGTATCGTAACCGAAGTATTAGCGGAAGCATTCCGGCCCGCGCAGCGTGTCCACGTCGCCCCCTTCGCTCCCTCGGCCGGCGCGTGGCGGCCGGTTTCGCGTACGGCCGGGGGAGGCAGTTCCCTCCTGTTTTCCGAAAATTACGTAAAGGTCCTTTTTCCTCGCGAAAAGGTCCCTGTGCCCAGTTTTTTTATAGAAAATTTTTGACAGCACCCCACGGGTTTTTGAAATTACGTATAGGTCCTTATTTACTTACGTACAGGCCCTTACAGGTCCTCGGTTTTTTTCGAAAAAGGCCTTTGGTTTTTCCTAAATTACGCACGTGTCCTCGATTTTTTTATGAAACTCCCTGCGAAATGTCGTCTCTTTTACTTTGGTCCACACGGTAGCTAGCGCGGCGTGCGGCGCGCTCATGCAGCTAGTTGTGTCGACATCAGGTGTTGTCTCGTGGTCTCCCCTACTACGGCTAGAGGCTGATATTGACCATTATAATATCATCGCACCGAATGATTGAAAGCGCTGCTGCTGTTGTTATGCTAAAGCGTAGATGTAATGATATATATAATCTGCGCCTAGCATGTTTCCAACAAAATGTCACGGTACCGGGTGGCGATATTCATGATGTAGCGCCAAGTATAATTTTGGATTAATGGATCCATCCATCACCCACTATCTTAATACAATAATCTACGGTAAAAAAATTTATCCGATCACTCGTTTTCATCCTTATTTACTCGATCACGTAGATGTAGACTTTTTCTTACAAAACACGAGATATTATAACAACAGTGAAGTTATTCTTAAGAAAATTGTCTAGTTTCCGAAAGATACCGTGTAGTATAAATCCAAAATTAAGCAACATTAACAATCTTAACAATAACGCGATCTGAGCAGCAATGAGCACATACATGATAATCTATAGCCGACTCGAAACAACCTCGTAACATCAACGGAAACAAACCAAAATATTGAACTCGATAAAATATTTCTAATTATGTTGCTCTGTTGTGCGCACGATCGAAACAAAATTGAGCGAGACTTCAACTGGGCCCACGTGTGGGAACGGACGGTCATCCAATTCCAGTTCGTATCATCTTGGGCAACCGATTTGCTGCGCGACCCACAAGTTAAACTCACCAAGAAATATGCCCATGAACTTGCCTTTTGTCTTGACCCCACATAAAAGTAGCACAGATAAAGCATTGATTAATTTCTCGTGTACACTTTACCTTGGCCTTTTGGTGCGTATAGCAAAACTTGTACTTTGGCATGCATGCATATCTAGAGGAACTCATGCACCATGATGGTTGATGTATTGCACGTAGAGATGGAAATAGATCGGATACGATTAAATAGTTTTAAATATGAATCTATATTTTTAAAATAAATATAAATATAGATTTGAATATTCTCGAATACGAATACGAATCGAATATTGTAACGGATACAAATTCGAATCAAATATGTATTTAATTCGGTCGAATACGAATATCTTCCTATAATTTCTGTAACAAATCTCGGTAGAATAAATTTCTAGTGGTTTTGTCAGTTTTTCACTGGTTACCGGGACGGTTACCAGTTTGTAACCGCCCAAATTCAAATTTTGAATCAAAAAATTCGTCTGAGTTTTCCTAGGTTTCAAATACGGATCGAATACGAATGCGAATACGAATATTCTCAAATATGGATATGAATATTCTCAACACTACATTTGCGTTTTCTCGAATACGAATATCAGATTATCCGTTATTGTTTTCCACCCCTAATTGCACGGGACCTGCATATGGGCTTGTTTGATATGGCTGAGGGTTATGATTTTTGGCTGAAATTTTTGAATTTTTACTGTTTGTGATAGAGATTACGGAGAGAGAGATACTCGCTTGCAATTTTGGTTGATATAGATATTGAGCTTTTAATGTGTACTACAATTAACTTGTAGACCCCGTCTTGAGAAAATACTCTGTTTAAAAGTTAGGTACTGTAGCAAAAGCTAAAAGCGTTTTTAAGCCGTTAAAGAGCAGCCCTATATGGCGATGTTGCAGCTGCAGGTAGGGCCACGATCTGACTGGTGGGGGTCCATATGAGCACTGAACCGGTGAACCCTCCTATCTTCTGATCATTCTCATCTGAGCTTGGATAGAAAATAATATATCCATTTCAATTAGCTTGACGAGATCTTCATAATGGTTTTGTTGTAGGGGTGGCCCCCACCTAAGCCCGGCAGGCCTGTTAGGAGGATATTAGGACCAAAGTGGAACATGTGTAATGACTTAAATACCCCTGAGGGGAGTATACCGATGTAAGGGCCTTCCTGTAAAAGCATGTCCCGCACATGTATATGTATCAAGGGAAGGCTATGGAGAGGACAGGCTTCTCCCAACTCTCCACTACCATCTCTCTCTCTGTTTGGTCTGTAACCACAACAGTTGGCGCCGTCCGTGGGGAGGGACGACTGGAGCAAGCCCGAACTCCGAAGAAGGGTGGCACCGAAAAAAGCTTCGGCGACGGCGGCGAAGGGGAAGAAGGCGGTCGGGCCAGGGCGTCGCGTAAGTACCAGGGCCTCGTCGGCTGTCGCGGGCGCGGCAGACGCGAGCATTGGCGCTCCCGTGACAACGACCGATTCCGCCATCGCCGCCACGACAACGACCGATCCCGCCATCGCCGCCACGACAACGACCGATCCCGCCATCGCCGCCACGACAACGACCGATCCCGCCATCGCCGCTGCGACAACAACCGACCACGCCACCCTCACCGCAACGCCCGCCGGCAGCGCGGACCAGGCGGCTGGCGGTAGCCGGGATGGAGCCGCTGGCAGCTCGGGAGCTCGCGAGGCGGTCGTCACCATACCAACCCGTCCGCTGGGCGCACCGGTGGCCCCGCCCACACCTGCGGTAGAAAGCGCCCTGCTGGCGTCCCTCAACGCGTTGCAGCGGAAGCTAGGGGATCTTCGCGGAGCTGTCCGAGACACGCAAGAGGCTCAGAGCCAGCAGGCTGTACCAATGGTCGCATCGGAGCCCACACCAGAAAGGGTGGACAGTCGGGATGCCCCCACATCCAGTCGCGTCCCGCTGCGGCGCGTCGATCCGGAGTCCCCGCTCTCGGCGGGGCTACAGCAGGCGGCATGGCCCGAAGACTTCAAGTTCCCCAGTGTCATCGAGCCGTACAAGGGTGATACAGACCCTCGCGAGTTCGTACGCGTGTATGAAACCGCGATTGAGGCTGCGGGCGGGGACGACACAACGAAAGCGAAGGGGCTCCCCCTCGCGTTGCAAGGAGTGGCGCTTTCTTGGTTTTTTACCATCGAGCCAAACTCCATCTACGCGTGGGAGCAGATCCGCAACTGCCTCCACAACAACTTTCAAGGGAACTACGTTGAGCGAGTCGACGCGGACCAGCTCTTCGCTGTCAAGCAGAAACCCTCGGAGAAGCTCCGGGACTACTTCAAGCGCTTCGCGAAGATACGTTGCCAAGTTAAAGATGTTAACGAAACCACCGTCGTTAACGCGGCCATACAGGGCCTTCGCCCGGGCCCGATGGTCGAATACAATGCACGAAAGCCGATCAAGACGGTGACGAAGATGGAGGAATATGCCAGAGCGGAAGAGGACGCACGCCGAAGACAGGGCGACAACTCCGACACCAACCAGGACGGCGGCTCGGCGAAAGTCGAAGACCCGCCAAGGGACGGGTCTTCGAAGGGAAAACGCAAGCAGGAGTCGTCCAAAGGCGCGCCCGAGCGCAAGGACGCCCCGCACAAGGAGCCGTTCGATAGGTCCAAGCGCGGCCAGCAGAAGTCACGACGAGGCCAGTTTGTCTTCGACATCGAAGGCGGCGCCGAAGAGCACGCTGCCGGAAGTCGTGGCGGTCGGGGGCGCCGAGGCAGGGGGCGTGGCCGTGGCCGGGGGCACGATGATAAAGGCCGCGGAGATTACGACGATCAGCAACACTGGCTGTGGTGCGAAGTCCATGGTCGCGGTACTCATGACACGCGCTCATGCACCTCCATTGCGGCGCTCCGCCAAAGCGTCATCAGGGACAGGAGCCTGGAGGCACACCAGCCTGTGGCGGCCCACGTCCAGCACCTGTACGAAGCCCCCACATAGATCCACACGCAAGGGACGCAGCCCCATGAGGGCCCTCTGCGGATCCAGGCCCACGTGCAGCAGCCCCGGGAGGGCCTCCTGCAGTTGCAAGCTCCGGAGGCAACCCACCGCAGGGTTATCAACGTTATCTCCGGAGGTTCCTCGCTGGGGTTCGCCTCGGCGCGGCAACGGAAGGCCTACGCACGGAGGCTACATCACGTAGCGGCATGCCCGGCACAGATACCACCGGAATGGGCGCGGCATGAGATCACATTCACGCCCGCCGACGCCCAGGGTGTGGAGCTTCCTCACCAGGACCCTCTGGTCATCCGGATCCTGATAGCAGGATGCGACGTGGGGCGTGCCCTAGTCGACGGCGGCAGTTCCGCGAACGTCCTGTTCGCGACGGCCTTCGACCAAATGGGGATCCCCCGAAGCCGCCTCGACCCACCGGGAGTCCCGTTGCACGGCTTCGGGGGACAGCCCTTGCAGGCGCTTGGCCAAATATGCCTCCAGGTCTCCCTCGGCCGGGACGACAATGTCAGGACCGAAGACGCCACATTCGACGTCGTCAACCTCCCGTACCCCTACAACGCCATACTAGGGCGCCCGATCATCAACTCCTTCGGAGCGGTGCCGCATCACGGCTATTTGTGCATGAAGCTCCCGGGGCCGTGGGCCGTTATTACCGTCCGCGGTGACCAGGATATGGCCCGTCACATCGAGCATGGCTCCAGATACCCTCGTCGTGATGATCAACAGCGCGCCTAGAATCGGCGCGGCAGC
Organism: Dendrocalamus latiflorus; assembly: GCA_017311315.1. NCBI lineage: Eukaryota > Viridiplantae > Streptophyta > Magnoliopsida > Poales > Poaceae > Dendrocalamus > Dendrocalamus latiflorus. The sequence goes on from CM029627.1 coordinate 45,205,705, forward strand.
ACGCATAGCGGGGACTGGCGGCGTCATACAAAGGCGGCTCGGCAAGCCCTACAGATAGTCCAGCTACTAGAGGCTCCGCTCAAGCCAAGGGCGAGCGGTCAGTACCTTCGCTTCGTGTAACTTGCTTACCCGCGCAAACGGGGATGTAATAGAGATCACCGTTGGTCGCCAGTTTCCTCTTATTGTGCAAGCATACGCGGCGAGAGCGCGGGCAGGCCTCGCCTGCGCGCGCGCTCCCGCATTATGAACCGAAGACGCACGTTCGCGTGTGCACTCGCCGTAGCCAAGGGTGCGGGTCTGAGTATAAACCAAAGACGCACGTTCGCGTGTGCACTCGCCGTAGCCAGGGGTGCGGGTCTGAGTATAAACCAAAGATGCACGTTCGCGTGCGCACTCTCCGTCAAAGACACGGGCATGAGTATAAACAAAAGACGTGTGAGGGGACGCACTCTACGGAGTATAAATAAGACGCGGATGTTGTCCCTGCGCAGTCTACGGACTCTAAACAAGACGCGAATCCCGCGCATGCCATAGACAACGTCCTTGAGCATACTCCCCGGAGTATAAACGAGACGTGGATGTTGATCCCACGCACTCTACGGACTATAATCTAAGTCGTACACTGAGGTCTGCCTCCGCACGCGAGAGTCTGCGGACTATAAACTAAGTCGTACGCTGAGGTCTGCCTCCGCACGCGAGAGTCTGCGGACTATAAACTAAGTCGTATGCTGAGGTCTGCCTCCGCACGCGAGAGTCTGCGGACTATAAACTAAGTCGTACGCTGATGTCTGCCTCCGCACGCGAGAGTCTGCGGACTATAAACTAAGTCGTGCGCCGAGGTCTGCCTCCGCACGCGAGAGTCCGCGGACTATAAACTAAGTCGTGCGCTGAGGTCTACCTCCGCACGCGAGAGTCTGTGGACTATAAACTAAGTCGTGCGCTGAGGTCTGCCTCCGCACGCGAGAGCGGACTATAAACTAAGTCGTGCGCTGAGGTCTGCCTCCGCACGCGAGAGTCCGCGGACTATAAACCAAGTCGTGCGCTGAGGTCTGCCTCCGCACGCGAGAGTCCGTGGACTATAAAATAAGTCGTGCGCCGAGGTCCGCCTCCGCACGCACCAGTCGCGCGCCGAGGTACGCCTCCGCACGCGCCAGCCTACGGGCTCTAAACAAGCCGTGCGATGAGGTCCACCTTCGCACGCGAAAGTCTACGAACTATAAATAAGTCGTGCGCCGAGGTCTCCCTCCGCACACGCGACAGTCTACGGACTATAAAACAAGCCGTGCGCCGACGTCCGCCTCCGCACGCACCAGTCGCACGCCGAGGTCCGCCTCCGCACGCGCCACCCTACGGGCTCTAAACAAGCCGTGCGCTGAGGTCCGCCTCCGCACGCGAAAGTCTACGGACTATAAATAAGTCGCGCGCCGAGGTCTCCCTCCGCACACGCGACAGTCTACAGACTATAAAACAAGCCGTGCGCCGACGTCCGCCTCCGCACGCACCAGTCGCGCGCCGAGGTACGCCTCCGCACGCGCCAGCCTACGGGCTCTAAACAAGCCGTGCGCTGAGGTCCACCTTCGCATGCGAAAGTCTACGAACTATAAATAAGTCGCGCGCCGAGGTCTCCCTCCGCACACGCGACAGTCTACGGACTATAAAACAAGCCGTGCGCCGAGGTCCGCCTCCGCACGCACCAGTCGCACGCCGAGGTCCGCCTCCGCACGCGCCAGCCTACGGGCTCTAAACAAGTCGTGCGCTGTGGTCCGCCTCCGCACGCGAAAGTCCACGGACTATAAATGAGAGACCATGTGGTCGTGACTCCATGAGAGTGATGAGTAATTGACAAGGGTTTAGGTCAGTCGAGTTTGGTTTGAGTGGTTCGGAGTCGAGTCGTTGCGTGGCGCAATCGGGCTCGGTCGGACTTTGGTCAAACTTGGTCGTATGGGATTAGGTTGCATATCCTTTGATTCGACAGGTTTGGACATCGTCATGAGTAAGTATGGTATGTTTATGCCATTTACGCTTTCATGTTTCAAGCGGTGCTATTTGACGTATTTCTTGTCTGTGTGACTGCAGGACATCGAGTGGGGTCGTGGTGAGACACGGAGGACCGGACTAGGCGCAGGTGGCGCTGAGGTCAGAACGGTCGGGATGTGTCGAAGACGACGTGGACTCGAGGTGGAGTCGTGGTGAGGCACGGTGGACCGGACTAGGCGCAGGTGGCGCTGAGGTCAGAACGGTCGAGGTGTGCCGAAGACGGCGAAGCTGCGAGGCTTGCAAGGCAAGAAAGGAGGAAACTTCCTGGAAGGTGCGCGAGGGGCGTTTCGGTAAAAATGCAAAGCTGCACTAAAGGAAGCGGGTTTGGATAAAGCATGGAGTAGGTGGTGACCTAATGGGTAAAGCATGTGCAAACCCATTAGTGAGTGGCTATAAAAGGAGAGGGAGATGTGTGCTGAAATTTTGAGAGAGTGTGTGAAAAAGTTAGGGTTCCATTTGGGTCTCTCCATGTGTGTATGTGTGTGTTCCTCCCAAGAAGCATGTGTAGCTCTTGGTGTTCTTGAGGATTGAGAGGGAGAGGATGGATTGAGAATTCTTGTAATCATTCCTCCGAATGTCCATGCGTATGGGGACGTAGTTCTTTGTATCTCGTGTTTCGCGGAATGGAAATCTGAAGTCTGTATCTTCTGTTTGTGCTCTCTTTGTGCTTGAGTTGTTCTTAGCCTATTTGTTGGTTTCTTGTTGGTTCTTGTTATTTCTCCTCTGCTCTCTTTGATTTTTTCTTCTTGCGTTTTGGTCTGCAAAAGAGGAGAAAAAGAGGCCTTGGCTGCATACATAGTTTCTTTTCTTGTATGTTTAGCCAATTCCATTTTTTGTCTTCCCGAGAGACTTCTTTAGTATGCTCCTTAGTCCTTGCTAAGAGTTCTTTAATCAACATTAATGGTTCTCTTGTGCCAACAGAAGTAATGGATAGCATAAGCTCTTGCTCTCAATCATTTCATGTGTGCCAAATCCTTGTTTCTTGAAAGCTATTCGGTCAAGGAAAAATCGTCCATGTCAATCATTTATTGATGTCTGGTTTCCAGCTGAAATGAGCATTTTTTATTTGGTTCGGCCAGCAGTAATGATTCTGGATGGTTCCTTTCATTAGCTCTTCTGCCAAGTACAATATTCCTTTAAAGCTTTGGGCCAGCTTGCATTATTTGCACTTTATTTCTTCTCTCGGGCAGCAGTAAGTAATACATGCAGTTCGGTTTTGTCGTGTGCCTCCAAGTATTAATTGTTAGTATCTTGGTCGGCAGTTTTCTTTGTTGAAGTTGGGAGCGGCTGTATGATTGTCAAAACCGAATATTCAGCAAGAGTGCTTATTAATCATTGTCTCTATTTCTTGCCAATAGTCTGTTGGTCTGCAGCTTCTTGCTTTAGCTTTCTTCTTGTCGAGTGCAGTCCTTTAGCAGTCACAACCTGCGTTTTTGTCCAGACTTTAGTTGATTGTTTGTACTGCTTTTCAGTGGTTCGGTTCCACTGCTTTTAGGTGGCATTGCCCTTCTTCCTTCGGTCTGAGGTCTGATCTATTTCCTTTTGTTTCGCTGCTGCCATCCTTGCTTCTTTTCTGCAGTGAGTGTTCATCCTGTTGTGGAATTTTCGGGCTAGTCAGTGAGCAAATATTTCTCTACTTCATAGCTTCTCATAGCTATAGGAGTTGAGATTTTCGTGAATACTTCTGGGGGACGAATTTTTAGTGATCGACATTCACCCCCCCCTCTGTCGCCATTTCGGTCCTACAATTGGTATCAGAGCCAGGTTAGCTCTAATTCATAGATCTTAACCGGTCTCAAGAGCCATGGCGACGGACAAGTACTCCACCAAGCCGCATGTTTTCGATGGCATAGATTACCCCTTCTAGAAGAGCCGAATGGAGACATACATCCAGGCTCAGGGGTACGCTATCTGGCGGAAGGTGAAAGTACGGTTTGCTGTTCCTGCCGATGAGAACATCAATGCCGGGAACATGGCTGATGTTGAGGCGAATGCAAAGGCAAGGAACATCATCATTCAGGGCCTGAGTCGTAGTGAGTTCGACCGCATCTCTCATCTTCCGTCCGCCTTCGATATCTGGGAGACCCTCGATGCATACCATGAGGGCACCACCCAGATTAAGACGGTGAGACAGGACCAGTTCAAGCGTGATTACAACAAGTTTGAAATGCACGCTGGCAAGTCCCTTGATGAGTGCTTTGCGCGTTTTCACAAGATTCTGAGCAACCTCCGAGCGGTCGGTCTCACATACCCCGACTCGGACAACGCTCGTCAAATGCTCACTGCGCTTGACCTTCGGGTTTGGGAGATGAAGGTGACTACCATCAAGGACACCACCGACCTCTCGACTTTGACGCTTGACGCGCTGTACTCGCGCCTTAAGACGCACGAGATTGACATTGTCTCTCGTAAGTCGAAGTCGCAGTCGATGGCTTTAGTCACCGATCCCTCTTTGGCTTCTGGTCGTTCTTCTGAGCCCTCTTGCGGATTCTCTCTTGCTGCTCTCTGTGATGTAACTGATGATCAGTTAGAGCAGCTCGCGGATGAACAACTGGCCCTCCTTGCTCGAAGATTCTCCCATGCTTACAAGGGGAGGAGGGACAGAAAGAGAGGAGGACCCGTGATTTGCTTCGAGTGTGGTGGCCCCAACCACATTCGGGCAAACTGCCCCAAACTGGAGAAGGGCAAAGCTGATTTCGGCGGTTCGGGCAAGATTGACTACTCCGACAAGAACCGCAACAAGAAGCCTCCAGTTCAAACGCCGGGAAAGAAGAAGTTCTGCAACTTCGGGAAGGCCAAGAAGCTCTTCCACCGCGTCCTCACCGCTTTCGACGACCTCGACCTCAGCGAGGTGGAGGGATGGAGCGACGACGACGGGACGGGTGACCAAGAGCCCAAGGATGGCGGCGACGACTTCTCCGGCATGTGCTTCATGGCCCTCGAGGGCGAACTCAGTGACAGCGAGCTGTACTCCGACTCGGACGAGGTATGTCTCTCCTATGACCAACTTAATGAAGCTTTCCTTAAGCTAGGAGGATTTCATGCTAGATCTAGAGCTAGATGTAGCGAGTTGGAGAAGGAGGTAGATAGACTGTCACGGGAGCTTACTTCACTTACATCTGCTCCCTCCCGTGACGACTGTGATACATGCTGTGCTTTGCTGGGTGATTTGGAGAAATTAAGGATCTCTCATGATAGTGTGTCCTCCGAGCTTGATTCTATTAAGGTGGAGAATGTTAGTCTGCTTGCTGAGTTAGAGTTGAGTAGGATGGCTGTTACCCTGCTTACTACTGATGAGACTACTTCTCCCACCTCATGTGAGACTACGCACATCTACGATTGGCCATCTCGTGGCCGTACCTGCGAGTTCCCGGCACCTTCGGGAGCCTCAAGGCCACCCTCTTCGCGCCGCAAGACTCCATCCAGCACTTGGCCAACGCTTCCCTCCCCATATAGGGACTTCTGGAGCTCGACCCACGCGACGTCCACCCCGACGCACGCCCAGACCCGCTCGTGGAAGTGCCGAATGACACGGCGAGTGGCGCGGACGGCACCGGACATTACTCTGGCCCCGCCGGGCATCTCCAGCTCGGGATCTTCCAGCTCGGCGACGTGCGTACAGCCGCGATGCCGTAGGAGTGCGCATACCAAGTACGACGCCGCGTACACGCAATGGTCGCCGAAGGACGCTGCGGCACAGCAAGCATTGTCGGCGGCATCCCGGATCCAGTGAAGGGTCCGAGACAGCTCCTCCGGCTCGAAGGCGTGGTCTGGCACCTTTGCCACAAGGCTGTGGAGAAGGCTTTCCAGCGCTTGCATGGCGTCCTGTTGCAGAATTCGGTCACGCTCCGCTAGAGTTAAGGCCAGCTCGCCTTTTTCTTTCTCTAGCAGGGCAACCTGTTGCAGAATGCCATCCCGCTCCGCCGCAAATTCCTGCCGCGCTGCCTCCGCGGCCGACTCCCGCGCCGACGCGGCAAGTCCTTCCGCATGCGCCTTCACCTCGGCGCACTCCGTTTCCAGCTGGCGGAGGCGAGCGCCCTGGGCAGAACAGGCCCCCGCGGCTTCGCGCAACTCTGCCTCGCCGACCCGCAGCTTATCCTCGAGCGCCCGTTGCACTGCAAGCATAGGCCGTTGTCACATCCCAAAATTAGCTTTCTGGAAAAATTTAATTTTAAATTAATTAATTTAAATTATCTGAGTTTTATTTGGATTTGCCCTGAATTTCTGTTTTTGAAAAAGCTGGATTTGAAAAGTATTTTACAAAAACCTAAAAATATCATTAAACAAAATGATATTTTGATTTTATATGAAAATCCTAGTTCAAAATAATTATTTGGAGTTATTTGGCTTTTAATTGGTTTCCTGGATTTTCTGGAGTTTAAGAATGTATGTTTGAAATTAAAAAGTATTTCAAGTATGAAAATTAAATGTCAACAATAGTTGGAAATAATTTTATTAAGTCCAAAATATCTCCAGGAGCTTCTGTGAATTTTTCTGGAATTTTTGGAGGTATTCTCATATTTTTCTGAGGCCTAAATAATTTCCTAGCCTTTTCTGAAAATCCAAAATCAGAAAAGAAAATTATAATCCCTCTCCCCTCCCCTCCGGCCGCCACGTGGACGGCCAGATGCCGCCCACGTCCCTTCTCTCCGGCCCATCCCGGCCACCCGCTCCCTTCCGCCTTCCTCCCTCCCCTGCCCGCCACGTCTCTCCCCCACCTCCGCTCTCCCACCCGAGCTCCGCAGCGCCCCCGCACCGTGTGCCCTTGCCGCCGCCGCCTCCATCAAGTCCGGTGAGAAATTCCGGCCGCCCCGAAGCTCCTCACGCCTCGCCGCCATCTTCCTCGGCCTCCCCGTGCCCGTGCGAAGCGCCTCCACCCTTCGGCCGTGCCTCCCCGCCGCCGGAAAGCCGCCTTCACTGAAGCCCCGAGAGCGCCCGTGCCGTGCGGCATCTCCCCGAGCGCCGTCGAAAGCACGGCGAGCAATCGCCGCCGCCTCCGTCGCCCTCGCGCCCTGCCGATGCCTCCGCAAGCTCCACCGCGCTCGTGCGAAGCTCCTCCGCCCCTCGGCCGCGCCTCTCCGCCACCGGAGCCACGTCGCCGCCATTGCCCGAGCCGCGCCACCGCTTCTCCTCGCCGCCGACCACCCTCCGGTCGTCTCCAGTAACTCCCGTGCCCACCCCCGGGTTCCCCCGCGCCTCCTCTCCCTCCTGCGCCACTCGCCGTCGGCCGCCGCCCGCCGGAGCGCCGGCGAGCTCCCTTCCCTGAGCGCCACCGCCGGCCGCCCTGCCACGTCGGCTCGCCCGTGCCAACGTGGACAGTGACGTGGCGCCACGCCGCAGCCACCTCGGCGTCCCCTCGCCCGGTCAGCTCCACCCTGCCACCTCAGCGCCTTCCCCCTCCCGTGGACTCGGTCCATGGACCGGTCCCACCTGTCAGTCGGCCTCCCCCGGGGCTGACGTCATAATCCGGAATTTCCAATTGAAAAATAATTCAGCCGAAAAGAAAATCCGCGATGACGTCATAAATCCAGATTTTCCTTTAGGAAAGTAATTCCAGAAAATCCCTTTTTCCTTTTCCCCTGATTTTAAACTTCCCGGCGCCCGTTCTCCTTCATTTTAACTCCGTTTGAGCCCATTCAAAATTTTAAATTCATCAAAAATTCCAAACTATCCATTTCTTCCACCCTTTCAAATATTTGAAATTTATTGGAAATTTCAAATTTAAATTTCAAATTCCAATACCTAGTTTAATTTCAAAGCCTCAGTTCCATTCCAAATTTTCCGTGCACTTTCAAAATTCAAATTCAAATATTGCAAAATCTCCATAAAATCCATTCTGTCTCTCTTGGTCCAAATATTGTCTCAGTAATTTCTTTTCCCAACCGACCTTCCAGATATTCGTTCTCCCTCGTGTGAACCCCAAATCCGCTGAATCTTTCTCCTAAATTCGTATGAAATCCTAAACTTCCTTCCAGTATATATATTATATTTTTGTGATTTTATTTGTATTTATTTGTTCGTTTGTTTTGTCGTTTCGCGCGTAGAACCCGACGTCGCCGAAGAATTTATCGAGTCGCAGCAAGAAGGACCAAAAAGTGCACACGAAGGCAAGTCTCCTTTGATCATCTTGAACCCATGCTTTTGAAACTGTTTTAAATATTTTAAATTATATGCATTGCTATTTACATAAAACATTAGTTCAAGTCTTTAGAAATTAGTTATTCCAACTTTGTTATGCCCTCATTTGATGTTGATTGCCATGTACCCTTGTCACCCTAGAATTTCCTTTGTCTCAGTAATGAGATTAATATTAATCATTGTGAATAGTTGTATGGTAGTGTAATGCTTAATCATGCTAATTGTTATCCTTGGACAATTGAAAATTGGGAAATTATGAATTATTGAAATACCCTTGTGTTTAGAAATGTAGTGGTAATTGGAGTTGCCACTGTTCTTTTAAGATAAAATAAAATATGAAAGATGGTTTAGATTAGGGTGGATGGTTAGTTTGGTTTGGTGCAGTAAGCACGAGAGCTTGTAAAGTGTATGTTCCACCCTAGTCAATTAAGGACCGACGCTTGTGTTTGTCCAGACTGAGCATTAACCGTACAACCACAAGTCTATATGGGTACGACCTAGCTGACTAACTTATGATAGTCTAGTTTAGGTGCCACCAGTGGAAAGTGGGTGCCAGGGATGGACTAGTTATTCACAGTGAGGGACAGGGATTTACTGTACTCATATGGCGCAAGAGGGGGGCTTCGGTTCGGGCAGTTAGCCTACCTGCGGTGAAACCTCAGCGGGTGGTATCTAGCTAGATTAGAGTAAGGTAAAGGCTTTGTGATATTTTATCTATGTCTCATGCCCAAGGAAGCGTGGTGACTATTAAGATAATTCATCTCTTGTGGGTAAAGTTGTACAACCTCTGCAGAGTGTAAAACTATTCGAATAGCCGTGCCCACGGTCAAGGGCGGGCAAGGAATGCATTCACATGGTAGTTTTTCTGGTTTTGCTTTTAAAATCAAAAGTTTTGTATTCCGAGAGTGGAGGGAACTCTCGGAAGGGAATCCTGGCGGATGGAGCCAGAGAGGGTGGATGGAACCCGCAGTTTTAAAACTTGGTCAGATAGACTGGATTAACTAGTGTTGGTAGATGGAACCTTCACTATAGAATTAATGTAGTTCTGTTAAAACATTTACTTTGTTAAATTGATACCTTCAAAAATAATTAGTAGTAATTTAAAATATTGCTTTGTGCAAAAGAACCATATAGCCTTCCTTTGTCAAGCCTTGCATCTATGCATTTTTCCCAAGACTTGCGGAGTACTTTATGTACTCACGCGTTGCTCTCAAAAACAAATCTCAGAGGAAGTAGAAGCTCAAGAAGGTGACTACGACTACTGCTTCGCTTGTGGCTGTGATGGATTTTTCCCGGAGGACTAGGTCGCGCTCCCCAGTCAATTGCCTGTGGCGTATTGATGGGTCTTCACCGAGTTTATCTTTTGCTTCCGCTGTGTTTCATGTGTGCGAGGTCTTGAAACCTCAATTGTAATAATGGGACCTTTCGGTCAGTAATCTCTATTATTGTAATAAAGCGTTGTTGGTTATGTAATCATTTCTGTATGACTGTGTGCACTAGCTTTTATCTGGGACTAGTGCTGTAATACACAGAGGGTCCGGGTTCGGAAATCCGGGGTCTCGACAGCCGTTTGCAAGGCCTGCCCCAACACGAGCGTCTGCAAGGCAAAAGAAACTTAGCAACCTCAGCGCAGCCAGGGATCGTCGTGCAAGCGAAGGCTTACCCTCACACCGGACACCTCCAAGGCGTCCCCAAGACGCTCCACCCTGTATGCCTGCAGCTCTCGCTGACCCACGCCGGCGGCCGCGTCGCCCGCGATCCCGCGCCAGGCTGTCAGCGTCTCTGACGGAGGAACGAAGTCCGCTGGGCTCCGGCGCACAGTGTTCGCGTCGCCAGCAGGCTCCTCCTCCGGAATAAGCGACGCTGCAGGAAGGGATGCAGTCGCAGACGGAGGGCTTCATGTACCCGCCTCCGTAGGCGGGGTGGCAGTAGCACCAGCCCTCGACAGGAGCATCGTCTCGCAAGGAGCAGCCGCACCAGCTTCCGCGGCCGGCGTTGACTGTTCTCGCGTTGTGGGCGCTGTAGCTTCGGAAGCAGCAGGGGCGCGCGCCAGAGGTACTCCAGCGCGCACACCGGAAGCCCACAAGCTCCTGATGCCTGTCACCACGGTGAACCCCCGAGACGTACGGTGGAGTTCCGGCTGCACCCGTGACCGCTTCGCCGGAGCGTGCGGAGACGGCTCCGCCGTAGCAGCTGCTGCTGGGAGGCTCCCGCCACCTCGACCACGGCGTCCAGCGGAGGCGATGTAACCAAGGCAACCACCGCGGGAGGCACCACGGTCTGCATCGCTGCCATCGGCAAAGGGCCAGCCCCCAGCGTTCCCACGGGGGGCATCTCCGGCGCGGCAACGGCCGCGGCCGTAGGCTGCGTCTCCAGCATAGCAGCATCCGCGACCGAAGGCTGCATCCTCGGCATCATAGCGGCCACGGCCGAAGGATCTACTTCGGCACCACCGTCCAGCACGGGCTCTGTCACGATGGTCGCCGCAGGTAGCGAGACTTCTCCTCCTTGGCTGCCGGCGGCGAGCCTGCCGTCCAGGGCGGCCCCCGAGGACCCTTCGTCCCCGGCGTCCGCACCCTCCAAGCCCGAGTCGGCATACCTCGCCGAATCCGACTCCACGTCAGCCGCGCCAGCGACAGCAGCGGGGGCAGCTGCTATGCCGAGCACGGCAGACGCCCCACCTCGGCCCCTCTTGCGAGACGGCGCCCTCGCCCTCGTTGCGCCGTCGTCATGGTGCTGCGACGCCGGATGAGCGCGGTCCGGCACGACAAGGCCCAGGGCCTCGCACACGCGGTTTATCCGCCCAGCCCTACCTCCACAGTGGTGGACGCACGCTGCTCGTGCTCCCTGTCAGTATACGGCCCAAGGAATACGCAGGTGAGTCGCTCCGCGTCCTCCAAGCTAATATCTAAATCAAAGCAGGAAAAAGCATGAGGTCAGGATGTAATGCACTCCGCGTGAGCAGAAGGGGAGGTGCGGTCAGCGCTTACGAGGACCGGTGGGCGCCGGCAGCGCGCAGACCCATGGCTCAACGTTGTCGTCCCGTCGCCTCTCCGCAGCAAGACGCCACTCATAGGCAAGCGGCGCCGCACCGTACATCGCGTACTCTTCGGCGAGGTTGCGCATGTTGAAGCGGGCGGTCACGCCTACGAGTCGCCGGGCTCATCGCCTGTCCTCGTCGTCAAGTGTCCGGCCGGGTGAAGGCTTGAATGCAATCGGTCGGCCCGTGCACTCAAGGCCGCTGACGCTCTCCACACGGTGGTAGAACCACCGCTTCATCCACTTCCCGCGAGTCGAATTCGCGGGGAATACCTTGCTGCAAGACGGTCGAAGAATGAAGCTGACGCAGCCGAAGTTCGACAGCGTCCCATCCTTCCGGTCCTTGCGCTGGAACCGGGCCTCGTGCAGGTAGGCAAACAAGGAAGAGCTGGGCCAACACGCCCCTGAGCGCAAAGCCCAGTTGTATACGGTGAGCCGGGCCACGGCGTTCGGAGTCAGCTGCGCGAACTCCAGCCCGAAGGTCCGCAGCGCGTCACCCACAATCGCCGCCGCCGGGATGCGAAGCCCTGCGTCGAAGAAAGCGACGAACACAAGCGCCTCCGACGCTTCGGGACGCGGTTCCGTCTCGTCGGCGGCGGTTCCCCTCGCGCAGCAATCCTTCGATTGTTTTTTCGGTCACGAGCGAGGAGCCCAGCTCCCCGAAAAATGACCCTTCCTTCTCCGCCGCAAGCCACCACTTGTCCGCTGCCGCCTGGGTCGCGTTCGCCAAGCGAATATTGCACCTCCAGCCGAGAGGACCGCCGACGAACGTCGCAGTTACCACCCGCCGGGCCGCGCCTGCCATCGGAGGCCATCGCTTCTCACGGAAGGGTACGGTGGTGAAAATATCACGTAACGTCGAGGGCGAGGCAGGCGAAAGGAGGGCGAGAAAGTGCGGGGACGCTGTTGCGGGGAGGCTATTTCAAGCCACCTCGCCCTAACGGCTGTAGTCGAAGTGTCGCGACGGTCCGCGTGCCGAACGCGACCGCTGCCACGCAAAGGCTTGCCCCACACGAATCCCTATAACCGAAAACGAGGCGTCGTGGCGGTACGCTCCAAACGCAACCTATGACACCCTACGGTCCTTCAATCACAAACCGCCACGTGCACATGGCGGGACAGCCTGACCGGGGTAGGCCAGCGGCCGGCGCGATCCCCGGAACCATTAAAGCGCAGAATCGGATCGCGGGGAGGCAATAACCGTAGGCATGGCGGTATCCGCGCTAAACAGTTTCAACCCCAACGTGCCTTTTAGCCCCCGCAGCTACAGGCTCCGATCTCGACTTCGGCTTCGGCGCTCGCGCGTCTACCTCGGCTAGGCGCCAGCTCCGCTGCCACCCGTTCGAAGGGTAGGGGACGGAGCGCGCGCGCGTCTACCTCGACTAGGCGCCAGCTCCGTTGCCACCCGTTCGAAGGGTAGGGGACGGAGCGCGCGCGCGTCTACCTCGACTAGGCGCCAGCTCCGCTGCCACCCGTTCGAAGGGTGAGGGACGGAGCGCGCGCGCGTCTATCTCGGTTAGGCGCCAGCTCCGCTGCCACCCGTTCGAAGGGTAGGGGACGGAGCGCGCGCGCGTCTACCTCGCCTAGGTGCCAGCTCCGCTGCCACCCGTTCGAGGGGTAGGGGACGGAGCGCGCGCGCCTCTACCTCGACTACGCGCCAGCTCCGCTGCCACCCGTTCGACGGGTAGGGGACGGAGCGCGCGCGCGCGTCTACCTCGACTACGCGCCAGCTCCGTTGCCACCCGTTCGACGGGTAGGGGACGCAGCGCGCGCGCGTCTACCTCGACTAGGCGCCAGCTCCGTTGCCACCCGTTCGAGGGGTAGGGGACGCAGCGCGCGCGCGTCTACCTCGACTAGGCGCCAGCTCCGGTGCCACCCGTTCGAGGGGTAGGGGACGGAGCGCGCGCGCGTCTACCTCGACTAGGCGCCAGCTCCGCTGCCACCCGTTCGACGGGTAGGGGACGGAGCGCGCGCGCGTCTAGCTCGGTTAGGCGCCAGCTCCGCTGCCACCCGTTCGAAGGGTAGGGGACGGAGCGCGCGCGCGTCTACCTCGCCTAGGCGCCAGCTCCGCTGCCACCCGTTCGAGGGGTAGGGGACGGAGCGCGCGCGCGTCTACCTCGACTACGCGCCAACTCCGCTGCCACCCGTTCGACGGGTAGGGGACGGAGCGCGCGTGTCTACCTCGACTAGGCGCCAGCTCCGCTGCCACCCGTTCGAAGGGTAGGGGACGCAGCACGCGCGTGTCTACATCGACTAGGCGCCAGCTCCGTTGCCACCTGTTCGAAGGGTAGGGGACGGAGCGCGCGCGCGTCTACCTCGACTAGGCGCCAGCTCCGCTGCGACCCGTTCGAAGGGTGAGGGACGGAGCGCGCGCGCGTCTATCTCGGTTAGGCGCCAGCTCCGCTGCCACCCGTTCGAAGGGTAGGGGACGGAGCGCGCGTACGTCTACCTCGACTAGGCGCCAGCTCCGTTGCCACCCATTCGAGGGGTAGGGGACGGAGCACGCGCGCGTCTACCTCGACTACGCGCCAGCTCCGCTGCCACCCGTTCGAAGGGTAGGGACGGAGCGCGCGCGTCTACCTCGACTAGGCACCAGCTCCGCTGCCACCCGTTGGAAGGGTAGGGGATGGAGCGCGCGCGTGTCTACCTCGACTAGGCGCCAGCTCCGCTGCCATCCGTTCGAAGGGTAGGGGACAGAGCGCGCGCGCTTCTAACTCGACTACGTGCCAGCTCCGCTGCCAGCCGATCGGAGGGTGAGGGACGGAGCGGGACGCCGGCTCTCCCTCCCACCCGACCGAAGTGTCAGCCCCCCCGAAGAATACAGAATAACGCGGGCGGCCCCCGTAACTCGACAACACGAGGGCTAATTTGCAACAAGCACAGACTTGCTCTCGTAAGCAGATCTGCTCCACCACGCCAGCATACGCCAGGCGGCGCACCTACAAGGTGTGGACGAGTTCAAGCATATCTGTCTATGAGAGCTGGCTCAATAGGCGAGGAGTCGCCAGGGTGGGGATCAACCGGCGGCACGCCAACCGGCGGAAGCGCAAACGATGGGTGCCCGGCGGTCCAACTACCCGCGATGGACAAGTACAACCGCTCGCATCCCACGACGCACTAGTCACAAACCACCGCGTCACAACCACGGGGGGGGGGGGGCAGCAGCCTGCCCCCTGGTCAACCAACCGTCCACACGACTCCAGCCAGCTTTCAGGCGCAACGACGTCGGCGCCGCGAGGCCCGCCCTCGCTACTTCCAGCCCCAACGTCTACCTCGACTAAGCGCGAGGGGGAACGGAGCTCTTACGTCACCCGGTCCCGCGATACACAAAGGCTCCGCAGATTCGAAGAAGTTCACAGGCCGCAGGGACGGAGGGGGCCAAAGGACTCGACAACATGGCTTCGGCCCTGTGAAGTCCTCGACCATGAGAGGCTCCTGTTGTAGGGGTGGCCCCCACCTAAGCCCGGCAGGCCTGTTAGGAGGATATTAGGACCAAAGTGGAACATGTGTAATGACTTAAATACCCCTGAGGGGAGTATACCGATGTAAGGGCCTTCCTGTAAAAGCATGTCCCGCGCATGTATATGTATCAAGGGAAGGCTATGGAGAGGACAGGCTTCTCCCAACTCTCCACTACCATCTCTCTCTCTCTCTGTTTGGTCTGTAACCACAACAGGTTTCATTTGTTTTGATATGTAACACTTCTTACTTAGATCTTGTGAACATATTTTTGCTTTATGTTTGTATAGATCAAGTATAGGATTGCATATAATTAAATAAAATAGTAGTCCTGTTTTTTATGTAAAATAAATATAGACTCAATGATATTAGAGTTTAGCTTATAATATTTAATACAACTCAATAATTTTTTAACTAAATAGTATATTTAACTAAGCATGTTTATATCCGCGTAATGTCCGGTCAATCTTGACGGTTAGCAGAATCCAGCTTATCTATGGTGTAGTCTCTCCCTTGCGTACAACTTTGATAATTTTGTAAGCACATAGTTTTGCTAACCACCGGACACATTCATTAATTATTTTCCTAAGTACTAGGTGCTTTTTGCAATACTTTAATTTAAACGTTGTATTAGTTTAATTAAAATGTTACATATTTCAGTACAACAAAGATAAGTTACAACATAAAAGTCATGCTATAACGCACATATAACTACTGCACATCCAAATGCAGCAAGCCTCCGTTGGAAAGACGCCAATGCGCGTCATTTCTTATTTTTACGCCCTCTAATTACAAAAGAATATTGTTTTAGATATCACTATGATCTATAAAATAAAAATTTAACCACTAGTTTGTATTTTAATATATTATAAAATCTAATATAATTATAATATTATAAAGTACTTTTTGGGACAATCTACACATACAATTTTTATGTATACAATCTAAATATTTGAAAAGATATAGATATTTAAATTTTAGATAGTTTGACTGTATATATCGCAAAAGGATATCCTTTTGTGAATCGAGGGAGTACTAGCAAAAACTCTTTCTACTAGAATAATAACACAACAAATCAAGTGCACACCAGTGGTTGATAAGCATCCACCATTGTTACCGATTACTCCATCTATTGTTTTTAAACTGATGTTACCGACTATTTAAAATCTTTAAGATGTGACTTTGATTATTATTATTTATAACTGATGCACTAATATATTAAAATTTGAAAAGTCTAACGGTACGAAATCCTGTGACGACCTACGTTAGTGGACAGAGGGGAAGGACACAGATTTGCCTTCACCCCAGAAATCTACGCGAGAGATGACCCATGTTCCCGCACGTGCAATGCAGTGATATATTGACCATCCCAAAGCCAAGTCAAAGGCCAACTCCTCTCTCGCCGGCCGTCACCCCCGGCCATCAGTCTACCCCAATATTGACGACCATCCCGAAGAGAATCTTGCGCGCCACTCCACTGCAACGCCTATTTATCTTCAGCAAGCACCAATTACCAAAGCACAAGCCAAGAAAACCAAGGCCAAGCTAAAACATGGGGAGCACGAGCACGGCGGCGGCAGCCACCACCTCCTCAGCCGGCCAAGAAGGCGGGGGCGCAAACGTCCTCCTCCTGCCGTTCCCGGGGGCGCAGGGCCACACCAACCCGATGCTCCAGTTCGGCCGCCGCCTCGCGTACCACGGCCTCCGCCCCACGCTCGTCGTCACCCGCTACGTGCTTTCCACGACCCCGCCCCCGGGCGCGCCCTTCCGCGTGGCCGCCATCTCCGATGGCTTCGACGCCGCCGGCATGGCCGCGGGCCCCGACCCCTTTGGCTTTGAGTACTGGCGCAGTCTGGAGGCCACAGGGTCCGAGACGCTAGAGGAGCTCCTCCGGTCGGAGGAGCGCGCGGGGCGGCCGGTGCGCGTGCTGGTGTACGACCCGCACCTCCCGTGGGCGCGCCGCGTGGCGCACGCCGCGGGCGTGCCGACCGCGGCCTTCTTCTCGCAGCCGTGCGCGGTGGACGTCGTCTACGGGGAGGTGTGCGCGGGGCGACTGGCGATGCCGGTGACGGACGGGAGCACTCTACTCGCGCGGGGAGTTCTGAGCGTGGAGCTCGGCCCTGAGGACGTGCCGCCGTTCGCGGCGGTGCCGGAGTCGTACCCGGTGTTCCTTCAGGCGTCGGTGGGCCAGTTCGAGGGGCTGGAGGACGCCGACGACGTGCTCGTCAACTCATTCCGCAACATCGAGCCAAAGGTGAGTTATTACAATCATACTCAGATGCGTACGTATGTGCTCACTTTCAGACTCTGCTTTGCCGAGCTTGATAAAGCCTAATTAAAGAGATCGTCAACAATCATATTTTTCTTGGTTGATAGTGGAACTGTGTTGTGACTGTCACTGACATTCTACTTGATCGTTGACATATACGCTTTGTTAATTGAGCAGGAGGCAGATTACATGGAGTCGACATGGCGTGCGAAGACCATCGGCCCGACCTTGCCATCGTTCTACCTCGATGACTGCCGCCTGCCATCAAACAAGACGTACGGTCTCAACCTCTTCAGCAGCAATGCGCCGTGCATGGAATGGCTAAACAAGCAGAGTCTGAAAGTGAGCACATACGTACGCATCTGTGGTTCTTGTGTCCTATGGGACCGTCTCCAACTACGACGCAGCCCAGCTAGAGGAGCTTGGCAATGGACTGTGCAATTCCGGCAAGCCATTTCTTTGGGTTGTGAGGTCCAACGAGGCACACAAGTTGTCGGAACAACTCCGCGAAAAGTGCGAGGAGAAGGGCTTAATTGTTTCTTGGTGCCCCCAGCTTGAGGTGCTGGCACATAAGGCCACAGGTATGGAATCACAATCTATTATATTTCTTTTACATGCAGAAAAAGGCAAAAGAATGTCCATGAAAATGACTAATAAGTATGAGTTTAATCGTTAACTCGTGAACATAACACGCATGTAGGTTGTTTCTTGACGCATTGTGGATGGAACTCGACATTGGAGGCGATTGGCGCCGGTGTGCCACTTGTGGCAATGCCGCATTGGGCGGACCAGCCAACCATCGCAAAGTACATGGAGAGCGCGTGGGGCATGGGCGTGCGGGTGCGGCAGGATGAGAATGGGTGCTTGAGGAGGGAGGAGGTGGAGAGGTGCGTCAGGGAGGTGATGGATGGGGAGAGGAAGGAGGAGTACAGGAGGAATGCTGCAAAGTGGATGGGGAAGGCCAAGGAGGCAATGCAGGAAGGAGGGAGCTCAGACAGGAATATTGCTGAATTCGCCGCCAAGTATTTGTCAAATTAAAACTATAGTGATGCAGTGTTAGTGGGTGAGCATCACTGCTGGAGGTGTTCCAAATGTGGGCAATATTTTAATTCTAAATTTTACGAGGAGACAAATGTAATAAACTAGTGATGCAAAACTTACTACTAACAGCAGGCTACTCATCATACTTCAGAATATACTTAAGAAAAATATAGTAACAAAGTCGTATGTGCGCGTGAACAACTTACTTGTTAGCCTGATGAAGAACAGGAAGCCGCACAGGCTTGATGCAGTGCAGAACGTAGATGACGCAGTGCAGTGAGCGGTCACGCAGATGCGCTACCCAGAAACCTTATTGTCGCCCCGTGCAGTGTCGGAACCCGGAGCAACAACTCCTGGATCCTCTGTGTAAATCGCACTAGTCCAGGATCAGCTAGTGCACACAGTGAACAACAAAGATAAATATCAACCATAATGACATTTATTAACTAAATATGGGCATGATTGCCAAAGTTTACATCAGCGGCACATAAGCCAAATTTAAATAATAAGCAGCGGAAGAAAAACCGAAGCGGAGGAAGCCACTGAGCCTGCCCACAGGCAAACGACAGTAAGACGCAGCCTATTCGTCCAGATCTTCACCATAGTCGACGACATCTTCCTCTGTGTAGGGGGGATTGCAAGGTGAGTACAAACTTGTACTCCGCAAGTCACACGGAGAAATGCAACATAATGATAAAGGCTTCAATGGAAGGCTTATAGGGTTAGTTTGCATAAAACAACATTTAAAGAAATACAGTAAATAGATTGAATTTGCTGAACTTGATATAATACGTAAAGACAGTACTTGTAATTGAAGATATTACCGTCAGTGCAGGCTCCGACCAAACACCAACCTATCCACGGGCATCCCACCCGGACCATCTTTTCCAAAAGTTCACGTATGGATTCCATCCATCCACACACTTTCACTGCGCGACTCTGATGGATTCCATCCATCCACCAGGTCTCAGTCTCTCACAGATTCCATCCATCCGCAAGGTTTTCAAAAACCATTTTTAAAAGTAAAGTCTAATCCATGAAAAACTTTCACTCAGCATGCCCATGACCGTGGGCACGGCTATCCAGGATAGGTTATACACTCTGCAGAGGTTGTACAGCTTTACCCACAAGACACGATCATCCCGTTTTACCACTAGATTACACACTTCCTTAGGTGTGCGGTTAGGAGTCGTGACAAGACCTTTACAATGCAAAGCCTTCAACCTGGCCAAGCCAACTCTAAGGTTTCACCCCAGTAAGGAATCCACCAGACCGAGACCCCCTCTTGAGCCTAGTGAGACTTCTCATGGCCTACGCCACACTCACTTTCATCCTACGACATGACCCAGGTTGGGACTCGCAAATTATTCAGCCAGGGCTGTCCCATACCAGCCTTGTGGTAGTACGTTAGGGCTTTGCAATAGTAGCTCACAGACCGGTCCTTAATTGACTTAGGCCCAACCACATACCCCTGTGCACGACAATCAACCCTGTGTCTCCGAACAACAAAGCATGCCTGCACCCACCACGCAACCAATTGCCTAAATCTAAACCAGTTTTTATATTTTGTTTTTAAAATATTTCATAAACCTCCTTGACTCACTAAAGTCAAGAGTACATTCGAAATGCTTATCATTTTATGTAAAAAGGTATCCCAAAACAAGATTATGTCTAAGCAGGTCTAAGCATTTGATTTAAAATTCTCTAGCCAATACTAGTGTACTAACTAGAGTTTGATTCCAAGGTGACAAGGTATAAGGATTTGCAATATCAAAGGAGGTATTAACAAACAAGGATTAACTAAAGTTAAAATTGAATTGAAATACATTGAATAAAATTATGCATGCAATATAATTTAAATCAAGATAATTTTATTTGCAAACTGGGATCAACATGATCAAGGAGTGTGACTTGCCTTGCTCTTCAACTTGGTTTGAATCTTCGTCGAAGAAATCTCCCGAATCGTCGAAGTCTACACGTGAAAATAACCCACCAAATTCAAATAAATTCAAAATAAATTCAAATTGACTTAAAATATTTGAATTGAGGCCAGAAATAGATAGAGGGGAATTTTTGATGAATTTAGAAATTTGAATGGGCCAAATCGGAGTTAGGATGAAGGAGAATGGGCTTCGGGAAGTTTGAATTCAGAGAAAATGGAAAAGAGGGAATTTCAGGAATTATTTTTCTAAAGGAAAATCTGGGATTATTGCGTCAGCAGGGAATTAATTTTTTGCTGATTTATTTTTCTACGGGAAATTCGGATTTATTGCGCCTGCTGACGTCAGCCCTGGGGAGGGGTTTGACTGACTGGTGGGCTCGGTCCATAGACCAAGTCCACGGTCGGCAGAGGCGGCTGAGGTGGCACGGGTGGCGGGGCCGGGCTGGCGTGGCGCCGACGGGTGGGATGGTGCTGAGGTGGCGCCACCAGGCGGACACGCGGCGCCGTCGTGGCAGCCACTGGGGCATGTCGGCCGGAGCGGCGCTCGGGCCCGGGAGCTCGCCGGCGAACGGTGGCTCGGCTGCCGGCAGCGAGTGGCCGAAGAGAGAGAGGAGGAGGCGGGGAGCTCGGCGGTGAGGTCGGTGATTACCGGAGAAGGCCGGAATTGGCCGACGGCGAGCGCAGAGCGGAGGTGGCGCTCGGAGCTTCGGTGAAGGCGGTGGTCCGGCGACGAGGAGGAAGACGACGCGGGGTAGGGGACGGCCCTGACAGGTGGACCCACCCTGTCAACGGAAGGGAGAGGGAGAAAGCACGGGCGACGCGGATTGAGGCCACGCGGAGAGAGGCTGATCTGACGGCCGGGGACTTTAAGTGGCGACGGGTGGAGGAGATTAGCCGGGGCAGATCGCACGGCCGAGAGGAGGCAAGGGGGTGGATGGCTCGGATGGGGATCGGGTGCGACGTGGCGGCCATCGGGAGGGGGTAGGCGGGATGGAGTGGGTGGCCGGGATGAGCCGGAGAGAAGGGACGTGGGCGGCAACTGGCCGTCCACGTGGCGGCCGGAGAGGAGGGGAGGGAATTTTAATTTTTGATTTTTTTTTGAATTTCAGAAAAGCCTAGGAAATTATTTAAGCCTCAGAAACATATGAAATAAATTCCAAAAATTCCAGAAAAATACACAGAAGTTCCTGGAGACATTTTGGACTTAATAAAATTATTTCCAACTAATATTGGTACTTAATTTTCATACTTTAAAATACTTTTTATTTCAAAATAGATTTTTAAAACTCTAGAAAATCCAGGAAAACAAATAAAAGCCAAATAAATCCAAATAATTAATTTGAATTAGCATTTTCATAGAAAATCAAAATATCTTGTTATTTAGGTTTTCACTTAAAATACTTTTCAAATCCAGCTTTTTCAAAAACAGAAATTCAGGGTAAATCCAAATTTAAACTTTAGGCAACAAAAATACTTATTTTGATTTATATTTTAATGTAATTACTTTTATTATTATTATTATTTTCTGAAATAAACAGCTGGGCTGTTACATGCAGGTACTCTCTACTGTAGTGGTTCGGAGATAGCCGCTCTCCCTCATTCCAGGTGCACGCTGGGAAGAAAGGTCGACGAGGTTCAAACAGCACAATACTCGAGCACAAAATTGCAGAGAAGAAAATGGAGGCAGTAAGATTCTCTCACACACTCTGGACGTCTCCAGGCTTATACAGACAGACTGATAACTGACATGATTAAAACAGCCATTTACCTACTGGTAACTGACACATTCAACCGGCCATTTATCCACTAGTAACTATCTATCATCAAAACCCCAGTAAAGCCTCAAATTCAAACATTTGAATCTCATTCAAACACACACACACAGAGAGAGAGAGAGAGTGGTGCAGAGTTTAGCAAAAATAAAGATAGAATTGGTCTGCCAAGTGGCACGCCACGTCACGGCACAGTCGCGCGTCGCAAGTCATGCGATTTTCACGCGAAAATACGCGAATACGTGCGCACACGTGCGTGTGCGCGTGTATGACTAGATAGAACCCTCCTCATAACATCTCTATCCATATTCAAGGAGTGGTGATGACTCCACCTTATAAATTGGTCTTTCTCACCTTGCCTTATCAATATGGTACTAAACCATGCATGCTTTGGAATTAAGGAAATGGGCCAATTTCTAACAATCCCCCACCAATTTCAAAGCAAGAAATAAACATATGACAAAGATATTGTGCTGAAGTACTGTTAATATACCAGTCTCTTAGTGTAAGTCCTGTACGGGTTGAACTTGCACCTAGAATAACGAAATTCATCTTCTCACAACTGATGAATGGACTATGCCTTGAATTCACAGCTTTTCATGATCAAATTTCACTTGAAATCTCAACTAGTACTAGGCTGCCAATGAACCACGCCTAAACGGAGTGTTATATGGTCATGCTTCCTTATCTGCTCATGAGCTTTCTAGTGAATGCCCCGTTCTCGTGAACTGCGACCACACAGTTAAGCTCAAGTAAGTGTATTCTTTCTAGATATCCTGCAGG
Organism: Dendrocalamus latiflorus; assembly: GCA_017311315.1. Classification (NCBI taxonomy): domain Eukaryota; kingdom Viridiplantae; phylum Streptophyta; class Magnoliopsida; order Poales; family Poaceae; genus Dendrocalamus; species Dendrocalamus latiflorus. The sequence continues at coordinate 45,228,185 of CM029627.1, forward strand.
TTAATACCTTTTCTTTATTTGGACAACAGAATACACTAAGGCTTTATGCCAACCTTCCATACAGTTAAGAGTATATTGTTTATTAGGACATGCGTACAATAAATATGTACTCTCTTGTTACAACATCAATTTGTTTTTTCCATTGCCTAAGTCACGGGATCTCTGATCAAGAAGGTATGTGTTACCATTGAGATGTAACTTAAATGGGTCTCATTCCCATATCCATAGATGCAACATAAATCGCTTTCCGTGCTAACCCCTTTGTAAAAGGGTCTGTCAGATTTTTCTTAGTGTGAATATAGTTCACAACGATCACTCCGGAGTTTCTCAGTTTTCTAACAGATTTAAGCCTACGCTTCACATGTCTAGAGGACTTCATATTATCCTTTGTACCTGTGACTTTGGCCAACACTGTTTGATTATCACAGTACATCAGGATTGCGGGTATTGGTTTCTCAACCAATGGCAAGTCCAATAGAAGCTCTCTCAGCCATTCAGCGTCAACTGTGGCTGTGTCAAGTGCTACAAGTTCTGCTTCCATTGTTGACTTCATCGATATGGTCTGTTTGCAAGACCTCCATGAAATTGCAGCACTAGCATGGTCTTCCTCACCTTGTCTTAGCAATATGGTACTAAACCATGCATGCTTTGAAATTAAGGAAATATGCTATAATATATCAGTTCCAAAGCAAGAAATAAACATATGACAAAGATATTATGTTGAAGTACTGTTAATATACCAGTCTTTTAGTGTAAGTCCCGTACGGGTTGAACTTGCACCTAGAATGACTAGATTCATCTTCTCACAGCTGATGAATGGACTATGCCTTGAATTCACAACTTTTCGTGATCAGATTTCACCATCAGATTTTCGTGATCAATAATTCCTCATCAACGAATCCATGACCACCACATGGTCTAACAAAAAAAATAAAGTCAACAAACTATCAATGCGTGGAAGGGGAATCATCCTTCAAACAAGCTTTATTAAGACTTGTGAAATCTACATAGATTTGTCATTTCCTATTACTTTTCGTAAACATTACAGGATTGGTGAGACACCCTGGGTGGTGGATTTCACGACTAAACCTAGCCTTGAGAAGGTTGTCAAACTCCAATTGGATTACTTCCTTCCGATCAAGTGCAAAATGCCATAGGTTTTGCTTGACAGGTTTCTTGTCAGGTTGAAGTACCAGCCTATGCTTGATCACCTCCTTGAGGACTCCAGGCATGTGTGATGCCTGCTATAACATCTTTATTTTTAGAGCTTTTTTGAAGATTTTAAAACTAAATTCACCATTTGGGTTTCTTATGTCTCAAGGAATTTTCTGGAATTCTCATAGATTTTTGGAGGTTTATTTGCTATTTTTCTAGAGCTCATATGAATTTATTTGAATTTCTAAAAATTGAAAAGCCTTAAAAATCCTAAATAGTGTTGGGCCGAAGCCCATTCTCACTCCAGCCCAGCTGCTCGGCCATCCGTCTCTCCTTTCCTGTAACATCCCAATTTTCAGAGCCTTTTTGAAGTTTTTAAAATAAAATTCACCATTTGGATTTTTCTAGAATTAATTAAAGCTTAATTGGATTTTTTATTAAATAAAAGGATTTAATATGATTAAACTAAACATTAACATTTGTCATAAGTATTTTATTTGGGTTCCTTGAGTCTCAAGGAATTTTCTGAGATTTATTTGGATTTATTTGCTATTTTCTAGAGCTTAATCCCTAAGAGGGCTAGTGGGCCGAAGCCCAACCCACCTTCTCCCTCTGGCCCACTCTACCCGTCGACCCAGCCTGCCCCGCCCCAGGCAACACGTCGGCCATCTGGAACTCCCGCCACCCGCATCCAACCATCCGTTCCGTTTTCTTTCTCAGCCGCCCGATTCCTCCACGCGTCACCCATTGAACGATCCACCGAAGCCGACCGCCAAATCTTGCCCGATGACATGTGTCGCTCATCGGTGCATGAGTGCACTGTTCATCGTCTTTCTCGTGAACTCTCCACTGGCCATGCGCTCCGTGGACTCCGCCGCCGCCTTTCGCGTCGTCTTCGTCTTAGCGTTCGTGCTCGACTCGAACTCTGTGCCCGTGTCCGCCCTGGAGTCCTCGGCGTCCGGGTATAAAGCCGAGCCCTGCCCCATCAATCTCTGTGTCCCGCAGCCGCTCACCGTGTGCCGTCGCTGGTCTCGCCATCACCATCGTCTTTGGTTTCGGTCGTCGCCATCTTCGTTCTCGTCTTCGACCATTGAGCCCTCACCGTCGGTGAGTCACCGTTTAGCCGCCGCCTCTCTCCCGTCTGGGTAGCCACCGCCATGCCTTCGGCTAATCTGCCGCCGTGCCTGCTCACCCGCCAGTCAACTCGACCGCCTTACCTCGGTGCCTCACCTCAGTCTGCGCCCCCCGCCTTGCGCCACGCACCGTCAACTACACCCCGCACCCACGCGCCCATGACCGTTCACCTCCCCGTGCACCCTGTTCACCATGAGCCGAGAGACTGACATCGGGGCCCACATGTCAGCCGACACTGTTCCGTAGACCCGTGAGCCAGTCGGCCAAGTCAGCAGCCACATCGGATGCCACGTCAGCCCTAGTGCCCAGACAGCCACCGCATCAGCAAGCCCCATCGGCAATGCACTGTTCCGTGCACCGGGTTCACCGTAGACTGGCCTTTTCTGTGAGTCGAGTCTACAAAACATTAGATATTTCGATTTTCACCTTTTTTCTTTAGATTAGATTTTTCGAGAGCCCGTTCTCCTCCGTCCGAACTCCGATTGACCCGATTCTTTTTCCTAAATTCATCTAAAATTGAGCTCCATCTTTTGGTTCTGGTTTTTAAGTTTTTGGAGTTCATTTGAATTTTATTTGAATTTATTTTTGGGTTTTGTTTCGTTTTCTCTCTCGTTAGATCACGTGTTTGAAGGAGTTGAAGCACGATTTGAAAAGCAAAAGCCGTTAATTGAGCAAGGCCAAGGCAAGTCATGTCCTTTGATCATGTTAAACCTAGTTTTTAAGTCTATTATGTATTACTTTGTTTTAAATTACCATGCATTGCTACTTTATTATAAAACCCTTGTATTGGTAGTTATTGTCTTATTTGATTAATTCCTCATTGATAAATTGAATGCCATGATTTTATTGTCACCATAGGATGAAAAATTATCTAGTGATGTAATATTAGTTGTCACATGGGTTGTACGTTTAAAATTCTTAGCCATGCTTATAGTAATGTTGGGTTTATCATCACATGTGATCAAATGAATAATTTTGACTTAATGAGATATGGAATCGTGGTGGTAGCCACAGTGATAAAATTTGTGTTCCATGACATTGGGGTGTCATTGGTGTTGGTTATACAAAAATGGTTTTCACTCGGGCGAATGATCGTTCAATAAAGGGGGTGCAATTTCCACATTGGGATGTGGATGTTTCGCCCGGGTAAATCTAATGACTTAACTTTGTGTGCCATTGTCTGAGCCTTACCGTACAACCACATGTCTAGTATCGGATGAACCTGGCTGATTAATTTGGGATGTTTCAATTTCGATTTCATCGTTGGGATGAGTGTGGTGTGGTTGGAGTCATGGATCTACAATGGTGTAAGAGGGGGCAATTATCAACTAGGTGGTAGCCTACTCGACAGCGAAACCTTAGCAAGGCGGAACTAGGTTGAAATTGAACACTGTAAAGGCCTTGTCATGATTTCTCCGCCGCACACCAAAGGAAGTGTGTCAATCGCATGGCAATATGAGATTATCATGTCTTGTGGGTAAAGTTTTACAACCTCTGTAGAGTGCAAAACTATTCAAATAGCCGTGTCCTCGGTCATGGACAATACTCGGTGATTTCACACGAGGGTAGAGTTTTCACAAAATTCTGGTTGGGTTTAATTGAGGAGTGAATGGTTAGTTCACTAGTGGTTCATTTCGTGAATCTTGATTCATGGGTGATTCATTGGAGTGAATTGTTAGTTTACTTGTTGTTTGTCTCAATTCCTTTGACTACTTATTTATTATCATTTTCACAGTTCACTTTTCAATCTATTTATTGTATTTACTTTAAATTGTTGCTTTCTGCAAAATTAACCTTTCAGCCATCCATTGGTGAGCCTTGCATACTATATTGCATTTTTGTTACAAGCGACTTGCTGGGTACTCTATGTACTCACGGCTTCGTCCATATTTGCTCAGTTGAGGAAGAAGGTCTATACCAGCAAGAGGTACTTGAAGGAGGATATTTCGACAACTTCGCGGATTAGGACTTCGCTCCCAATCGATTGCCTGTGGGCATGTCGAATGGCTACTACGCTTATTTATGTTTTTTCGCTGCTAGTTTCTTTAAGCCTTTTAGGCTATTAATTGTAAGCTTGGCCATAAGGTCGTACTCTGATAATTATTAATAATATTTTAGTCTTTTCTTAGTGAATCGTGATATGGTCGATATTTCATCTTTGTTTATGCTGTGTGCACTAGCGTGATCCTGGACTAGTGCAGAATACACAGGAGAATCCGGATTTGCAAATTCGGGTCTCGACATTTCCTGCATCCAACCGCCAGCTCCGCCTGCCTTCTCTGCCATCCGATTCTTGCCAGGGCACGTGTCGAGAATCTGGAGGACATAGTACTGTTGAACTATGGTTTCTCTCGTAGCCATCCGATCTCTCGCTGTGCCTCGCGTCGTACATGGTGTTGGTACTATTCATCATCTTCTCGGGTTCTTGCCACCGTCTCTGAGCCAGTCTCTGTCTCCACCGCCGTGTCCACTCCACGTCACTGCATCTCAGTCGGCCTCGACATCTGTGCCATAAATAGCCAAGCCACACCCCTCATTTTTCGCATCTCATCGAGCCGCTCGCTCTCGCCACTTTCGCTCCACCGATCTCCTCCGCCGTCATCTTCGCCAGTGAGTTGCCGACCCATCCCACCTTGCCATCTCACGCCACCGTCTCAGTCGCCGCCGGCCAAACCTCGCCGCCGCTCAGTCGCCTCGACCGATGTGAGCCGCATGCTGCCTCGGTTCGTGCACCAACCGCGTCACCCCACGCCCGTGTGACCGTTAGCCTTCCCTGTGCACCCTATCCATCAGTGAGTTGTGTGTCTAACACATGGGGCCCACCTATCATCCGCACTGTGCCGTGAACCCGTGAGCCGAGTCAGCCGCTACCTCACCTGCCACGTCAGCCCTAGCGCCACGTCAGCATGTCCAATCACATGTGTACCATTCTGTGAGCCAGGTTCACTGTAGACTAGCCTATCTCGTGAGCCGAGTTCCCAGCAGAGTAGAATTTTCGATTGTCAGCCTTTTCCTTTAGATTAGATTTCCGAGAGCCCATTCTTCTCTGTCCTAGATCCGATTGACCTTATTCTTTTTCCTAAATTCATCTAAAATTGAGCTCTATCTTTTGATTCTAGTTTTGAAGTTTTTGGAGTTCTTAAATTTTATTTGAATTTGTTTTTGTGTTTCGTTCCATTTTCTTTCTCGTTAGATCACGCTTTTGAAGGAGCTAAAGCAAGATTTGAAGATCAAGATTCATTAACTGAGCAAGACCAAGATAAGTCATGTCTTTTGATCATATTGAACATAGTTTTGAAATCTATTATGTATTATTTTGTTTTAAATTATCATGCATCGCTATTTTATTATAAACATTTGTATTGGTAGTTATTGTCCAAATCGATTAATTCCTCCATGATAAATTGAATGCCATGATTCTATTGTCACCATAGGATGGGTAATTATTTAGTGATACAATATTAGTTATCACATGGGTTATACGATTATTATACTTAGCAGTTTGCACATTAGGATGTGAATGTTTTGCTTGGTAAATCTAAGGACTTAACTTTGTGCGCCATTGATCTGAGCCTTACCACACAACCACATGTCTAGTATGGGATAAACTTGGCTAATTAATTTGTGAAGTTTCAATTTTGATTCAGCAGTTGAGATGTCAGTGGGTGTCGTTATACATTCCACGGGGCGCAAGAGGGGGTATGAGGTGAAACTTTAACGAGGTGGAACTGGGTTGAGATTGAGCATTGTAAAGGCCTTATCGTTATTTCTCTGTCGCACACCAAAGGAAGTGTGTTGATCGCATGTCTTGTGGGTAAAGTTGTGCAACCTCTGCAGAGTGCAAAACTATTTGAATAGCCGTGTCCCTGGTTATGGACAATGCTCTGTGATTTCACATGAGGGGTAGAATTTTCATAAAAACTTGGTGGGATTAAGTTGGGAAGTGAATGGTTAGTTCACTGGTGGTTCATTCTGTGAATAGTAGTTCACGGGTGGTTCATTGGAGTGAATAGTTAGTTCACTTGTGGTTTCTCTTCATTCCTTTGATTATTTATTTATTAATCATTTTCTTCAAAGTTCACTTTTCAATCTATTTATTGTATCTACTTTAAATTGTTGCTTTCTGCAAAATTAACCTTGCAGCTATCCATTGGTAAGTCTTGCATACTATATTACATCTCTGTTACAAACGACTTGCTGAGTACTCTATGTACTCACGGCTATATCCATATTTACTCATTTGAGAAAGAAGAACCAGATCAGCAGGAGGTATTAGAAGGAGGATACTTCGATGACTTCGTAGATTAGGACCTTGCTCCCTAGTCGATTGCCTGTGGGCATGTCGAGTGGCTACTACATTTATTTCTATTTTTCGCTACAAGTTTCTTAAGCCTTTCAGTCTATTATCTGTAAGATTGTCCATAAGGTCGCAACTCTGATAATTAATAATATTTGAGTCTTTTCTTAGTGAATCATGATATGATCGATATTTCATCTTTGTTTATACTGTGTGCACTAGCGTGATCCTAGATTGGTGCAGAATATATATGAGAGTCTGGACTTGCTTATTCGGCTCTCGACACCTACCATGTGAATACATCCGAGTTTTCTAAGAGGAAGGAGACAAGTGACTCTTCCTATTTAGGATTGAGTCCTGCCCCGACCAACAACTTTTGAAAAGTTTTATTTGCATTCTTAAGTCCAAGCGGTGCTTTGATGATTCCCAATGAATTGTCCCTGTTGAGAGGTACCTTCTTGAACTGGTCGAAGATTTTTAGAGCCACCATTGGCCTTGAGTGTTCTACCTGTAAGGAGGTGGATTAGTATTCCTGGTCAACAATTCATTGATTAGTTTCAGAGACTTACAATCAAAAGCGTAAGCCATTTTTCTATGTCCTCAAACCATAATGACTCCTTTTGGTCTAGGCATTTTGAGGCTTTGATAATCGTGATGCGTGGCTATCAGAAATTTGTCTAAAACTGATCAACCAAGGATCCCATTGTATACAATTTTAAAATCTATAACATCAAACAAGATTCTTTCAGTTTGAAAATTATCTGACCAAACATATGGCTAAAGATCCCGGGACTATGCCATGAAAGGCATACTTCATGGGCTTTACTTTGAACTTAAAAACTTACATTTCTTCTAAAGCTCCCATAAATGGAATGTTGGGAGAACTATCTCCATCTATTAGAATTTGATTAACTTTATAGTTATTTATGATAGGTTCTACAATGATAAAGAACCTATCTGGTCAAGTCGAAGGGATGGGGCGGTCTTCTCGACTGAAGGAGATGATTGTCTCTAACTACCTGGATGGCTTGACAGTGACTTGTGCTTTGGTGAGGTTCACCTCATGTTCCAGAGTTCTTCAGTTGTCGTCTAGATGGCATGACAGTGACTCGTGCTTTGGTGAGGTTCACCTCATGTTCCAGTGTTCTTCAGTTGTCGTCTAGACTCGTAGGAGGAGGACTCGCTGAAGATCACATTGACGGTATGTTGTGGCTTCTGGTAGTCCATTTCTACATCGCCATCCTTATCTTTTTTGGTGCTTGGTTCATCGATCTCCTGTATGGAAGGGACATGACCCTTACCCGAGTAATAATCTTTTAGCTTCTATTACTAGGCATGGTAGTTGCACAGATCATGCCCTGTAGTATGGTGGAGTGGACACCACCTTTTGTTCTTCTTAGATTCATTGGTCAGAGCTTTTGCTTTATTCCAATTGGAATAATCCTTTAACTCTTGGTGTACTTCTCTGGAATCGCAAGGACATACTTGGTGTTAGGTTTGAGATTCTTCTTATCTTTTGGAGACATTTTGACCTTTTCTTTCTTCTCCAGGCTAGGTTAAGGAATCTTCTCTATCCGATCGATGGCCTTGTTCCACTCAAACTGCTTTACTAGCAGCTGCATACTTATTGGCCATGTCAAACAGTTTAACGATTGTCTGTGGTGGGTTCATTGCTATGTTCTCTGTAAAACACATGAATCTAGTTTTGAAATTCTAATGGATTTTGTTTTCCATCAAATTTCTCAAGATTTGCTTGTCGAAACCTTTTTGATAGGTCCACTACTTGAAGGCCAGTTGGCAAGCCTAACAGCCCGTGATTAGGTCATGGCGCCTTCTCTGGAAAGGAGCCATATGGTAATCAATCAGAGACCTATTCCTTCGATAGTCATCATGAGGAACTGGCATGCCGACACTCAGGTTGTCTTCAACGAGATACATCGTTCAGATGATGTCATAAATCATCCAGACCGTATACCTGATGTTGTTTTTCATGACGAGGGGGAGAAGTTGCTTCATTCTCGAATAGCCTTCTTCCATCGTGATCTCCTTGATGAAATCTTTGAGAGGGTCTTTGGCCTGCTGACAACCCAACCACGTTGGCTTCTATCATGCAGAGAATTCGCAAAAGAAGTCAACGTTTGGCTTTGGGAGCGCCTTTGCACTTGGTACATCTCTATTCATCGCATAGTCTACTATAGAATCTCTAATACCTAACTTGCAACATGAGCATATCCCAGGGTTTCTGCCAAATCAGGGTCTGGGTTGTTTAGGATATCATGCAGTCATTGTAGGTTCTGGATAGTTACTTATGGCCTCCTACCGTTTTTGCTGGAAAAAGGGGTATGATGACTCAAGCTTCGCCCCAGGTTTCCTGCTCATTCCATGCGACTCAGTTGATGTGGAGGGGTAGAAGCAGGTAAATTAGATGATCGATGTCCACTAGTTCCATTCTTTCCATTCCCTCTAGGTGATGTAGGAGCGTTTGCAGCACTCTGACCAGTGGGTCGTGGGGGAGTCTGCCGTGGAGAATGTTGCACAGGATTTGCAGCGGTATCTCTGATTGCATTAACTTTATGTTTCCAGCATGAATATTCTGATGAACTCCCATCTAACTAAAGGAGAGCCTTCCATCGCTGTGGCTAGTAACCTCCACGATGGAAAACGATTGGAGACCACCACCTCCAAAAGGCCATGTGGTGGACTCAACCTGATCCGGTGAATTGTGGATCAAATGATGAGTGTTATTACCTTCTCCTAGCTTTTTGCCAAAGGCAAATTCATCGACACCTTGACTAGGTGTCATCCAGCTGCCTACTATACGTAGGAGCCGTTAGCGAATAGCGATCGCCCATAACCTTACTAAGTGTACTCTAACCCTCGGATCATGGTGTTGTGCTCTTGTCGCCATGTTTTCTGATCGAAAGTACTGGGCTTGCCTCATTGCTTGGGCATTCTGATGTGGTCGGAACAATAGTTCCCCTGGCAATGCTAATGATGGGGCGACGTGTCTTCTTCCATCTGGTCGATCTCATTGGTCTTGAGGACGGACGAGCCTGGGATGGAGGATGACAATGAAGAAGTGTCATACTCCATGGTGCAGATGCATGTATCCATGTCGAGGTCGACGTAGTCAATCGAATAGGTTCTCATGTGTGACACCAGTTGTGACGATCGAGTCGTCAATCTTATGAAAATATGAGAAAAGAGATGATCTTTATTACTATGAACTGGTTACAAATGGGCTTACAAAAAGGGGCCTAACTAGCCCTAATGTATAATCTTCCACTACTCGGAAGATGTTTGTTGCCTTGACTTGTTCTGATTCAAGATCGATTGATCGTGTCTCTGTTGTCCTTCTATCTTCTCTTGTCAACCTTTAAATACCATTGAAGAGACACCAGTTATCCATTAGAGGAGGCATCTTGTGGAATTAGTGTATCCGATTAGAGGGATGGTAGCTGTCGGAGAGATATCCGATGATAACTAATCTTGGTTGTTGTTAGTGAGAGATAATCATGGGAATAATTGCATGTTGGTTGTTGCTAGAGATATAGGACCGAGATGTCGTGTTGTTTGGAACAGATAAGGCACATGTTCTATCCATCGCATAGGAGTTCCTTGGAAGCAGACCCTCAAACTAGTTCATGAACTCTCCAAGTAGTCTGTTGATTGGGCAAAGTGCACAACAATCCTCTGACTAAGGTACTCAGAAAATAGCTTTTGGAAAGCCTACGACCACGAGGTCTTAATGCTTTAATTAAATATTAAAGCCATATTTAAAAGCATTCAATCCTCGTCACCAATAATAAAGCAACCAGTGATGTGGGGTCACCGTGGCAAACTAGGTTTTGCATAAATGCCCTATATTTCTTTTACATTTATAGTCATCTCATCCCTGTCTCAATCCTCCCTCCTAATGCAATCCCCCTCTTAATCCTCCCTATACTTTCAATCCATAGCCAATGACCAACCCCCATCTGCATCTTGCTTGTCAACTGAAACCCTGGCTTGATGCATTCCCATTCTTCCTTCTTCTCCTCGCGGATGCCATGGTTGAATCACAAGCTTCACGATGTGTCTATATCGCATTCTGTACATAGGAAACATTTTTTGACGGGCTGGCAGGAAGAAATCCGGGCCAAATATATTAAGGGTAAAATAGGAGCAGGGTACAAGAACAGAGGGAAAGTTCTCTAAAAACAAAGCAAAAACACCTAGCAATCTCGAACAACCATGCTAAGGTAGCACCGGTAGGTTACATAGGGAAGACTAAAAAGCTGAAACACATCCGGCAGCCTTCCATGAGAAGATCTCTTCCTTGATAGTCTAGGGCACATCGGTTGCAGGATGACATCTTCCATCAAAGATTCTAGCATCATGCTCTTTCCATAAACACCAGTGAATGAGGATGATCACCATGTCAAAAGTCACATCAGAGCAGTTTTGAGATTAACTTTCTCGTGGTAAGCCAGGAAACATGGGAGCTAGACATCGTAGTAGAGGGGATCGTGAACTGGACTCCACTCCAAGTCCTGAATCTTGCCCAGACCTCAGTTGAGAAGATACAGTCAATGAACTAGTGTTTGCAACTGTCATCGGGGTGATTGTAAAGAGAAAACATCCAAGATTGGGCCAGCCACACCATTGGAAGTTACCGTTGGTGAGGCACTTCTCATGAATGACCAACCACATAAAAAACATACATTTGTGACAAGCGAAGGTTGTTGAAGCAGCAAAGAAGAGCTGATAGGCAAAACAAGATGAGTACTAGCCATTGACTAAGTGTCTCTAAGTAATTTCATCAATCCTACCGATGTAGAGCGGAGTGCCAGCAACAATGTCCCATAGCTTCAAGTACTACACCAATGCAATAGACTTGTTCGTTTTTCTAACAAAAGAGAATAGGGCCGGTACCACATCAGCAACCGAGCACCCACCTTTGATCCAATGATCATGCCAGAAGCGTGCAAGCTTGCTGTCACCCAGCCGAATAGTCATGGCTTCCCTGAACATGGGTAGGATGTTATTATCTTCACCGGTCGATACACCGTGCCATGGCTTTGGCTCGGGATCCTAGCTATTCCAGTGCCAACGAAGGCGAAGCACAACATTGAACGACACCAGATCATGGATACCTAGCCCCCACATTGAAGTGGTTTGTAGACTTTTGACTAGGCCAGCAAGCAATGACCGCCATTGATGGATTTAGACCCCTTCCAAACGAAAGCACGGAAATTATGGTTTAATAGGTTGATTGTCCACTGAGGAAGCTTGAAGACCATCATGAAGTGAACTGGCAGCGCCATCAAGATAGATCAGGTGAGCACGACGCGGCTGCCTGGAGTTAGGAGTTTTGATTTCCCCCAGCTAACTTTTTCGAGAACTTGTCGATGAGCGGCTAAATGTTTCTGTTCCTAAGAGAGCGAATTGAGAGCGGGAGACCAAGGTATGTGATCGGGAAATGAAGACATCGACACTACAATGCAGCCTCGACCACCTTCTCGGTCTCATCGTCATAGTGAATGGCCATGATGGAGCTCTTAGCCAGGTTGGAGGTGAGACCAGAAGCCCTTCTGAAGATGAACAACAACTCTCTCACCACCTCACAATCTTGGGATGAAGGGCTAAATAAGAGCACAACATCATCAGAGTAGATGGAGACACGTAGCTTCGTCACAAGGCGGCCGAGGGGACTTAGCAACATATATGAGCTTTTGTGTAGATTAATTTGGTAATTAGGGTGCAATTAGCCTCGTGGACCATGGCAATTCTTGTTTAGGATTGCTAGGGTTTTTCCGGTTTTGTGCAATTTAGATCCAAACGATTTTCGTGAGCTTGGATGAATAATCCAGAAAGGTGATGTACTTTAGTTGTAGATAATTTTCTAATATTTCAATTAAGTTCAAGATCATTAAATTCTAAAGGGTATATTGTAAGTCTGCTGTCCTACAGATCATTATAATCGAGCGATGCCATTGTTTTTTTTTATAGTTTTAACTTTGAAAACGATTGAATTAGGTTAGTTAAATAACTAGAGAATTGTAGATAATTTTATTATGTTTCCATTGAGTCACTAATATATAATATGGTTAGATAGATTGAAATATATAAATTTTGTAAGAGTGCTATCCATATGGTGTTCGTCAATTGGCGATGGCGTGGTAAAAAATGTAGATTAAACATAACAAATTGTTTAATTAGAATTTAGGCTCTATACAATAGCTGTAGATAATTATTCAATATTTCCACAGAGTCCTAGATCATTAAATTTGGATAGGTAGATTGAAAATTATGGTTACAGGAATGTGTTTATTCTAAAATGGGTTTTCATTGGATGTAGTCGTGGCAATTAGCTAATTACACTTATTAGATGATAGAACTAAATTATGAGGTCAACTAAAAAGATGTAGATATTTTTTGTATATTCCATAAGTGGTGTCATTTACTATGTTTCGTGATGTAGAAAAATTGTTATGAAATTATGAAGTTTGTTGTCCAAAATTGTTTTAGTTTGACCATCAGTATTGAAAACGAGGGCTTACATGACCTAATCAAGAAATTTGTAGAAATAGGAAAATGTAATCAAAATTTGTATAGATTTCATAAAATATATATTTTTAATATGTCTAGGGTCCTGGGTTGCAAGTTATACTTATTTGTATGCTAGGACAGCACTATCGATAAGTCAGGGAGAAGGGAAGAGAGGAGTGTTTAAGTGTCGAAGCACATGATCTTATTTGTATGTTATAAATGTGTATTGGGGTGTTGAACCATGATTATTATCATGTTCTAATGATTTGTTTTGATGGTTGATCGCTAGTCATCACGTCTTTCTTCATGATTAAGACAAGTACATGATAGAAAAGTAGATGGTTGTCTTTATTTCTCTTGGTTATCTAAATTTACTTACCATATTATATTTACTTGATTATTGTTAAATATAATGTGATATGATGATGATGAGTACATGATATTGATGGTTGTTACTACTTAAATCTGATTCAATATCTACATGCTTCACTCACTGCTCACCACCTTTGCTCGGCCTTGTGACTGCGTGCTAGCGCAGCGCCCGCGTGTTAGCACTCACTGCACCACCAGCACACACGCGCACACAAGCCTTGCCTCAGACACACAGCCAGTGATTGTCATGACATAGTGCCAGCCAGGGGGATAATTAGAGAAGGAAGAAAAGAGTAGCGGTGGGGCAAAGATCAGGTGGGAGAAGGGAAGAGAAAATGAAGAAAGGGTCATAATTTTAGCGTTCTTCATCTGGGTAATGATCTAGACTTTTCTTCTCTGGTTTGCCAATTTTAGTAGAGATTAGAGTCGGGATTAGGAGAAGAATTATCAAGTCATGCCGGAGATTTGTTTAGCAGATTGCTTTGTTTGCCATAATTTTTAGTTACAAATTCAGGTACTGTATGGATATAATATGAAAATGTCATCTACTTGATAGATGTAGAGAATTTTGTTAACTTTCTATAGAGTGTTTAATCATGTCACTCGATTGGTTAGATTAAGAGTTATGATTTTTGTTAGCCTGCCATCTGGAGAGTTGTTGTCATTTGGCAGCAAGGTGGTAAACTGTAGATTAAAATTATTAAATAGATTATCTAGGATTTTTACTATACATGAAAAGTGTAGATAATTGTCTAAGGATATCAGGGAATCCAAGAACACAAATTTTGGTTAGGCAAATTAGAAGTTATGATTTTGGGAAGACTGCTGTATAGAAATTAGTTGTTGCTGGACAAAGTCATGGGAAACTATTAAATTGACTTGGTAGATGGCATAATTGAATTTTAAGCATAACTAGAAAGAGGTAAATAACTTTATATAGATTCTAAAAATGCTATGGTTTACTGTATTTGTATGTGTAGATTAATAGATATGAAATTGTTAAGCCAACTGATGCGGATACGCACATGCTTAGCACTTTTCAGTCAAGTACATTATTTCACTGGAAAGAAGTATTAAGCCACATTAAATATTATCAGGTGAATTTGTTCTTCAAAGATTATAATTTTGATAATAATTTGCTACTACCTAATTCTAGTATGCTGTGCGTACATAGGTATGAAGAGGAGCTCATTCATGAAGAAAGTCCGAGCTTCCATGAACTGGAATGGTGCGCTACAAAGAAAATCCTGGCAGAGACGTTCGGACCGTCCGGACTATTCTCCTCGAACGTTCGGACCGTCCGAATAGCCTCCACAAGCGGTGCGTCGCGAGAGTCCCAGACGAAGACGTTCGGACCGTCTTGACGTTTTCCTTTGAACGTTCAGACCGACCGAAGATCAGCTGCGAGCAAGGCGTCACGCGAAGATTTTAAACGAGACGTTTGGATCGTCCGAACGTTTCCCCCATGAACGTTCGGACCGACCGAACACAAAGAGACGTGTCGTCGTGGGTTACTGAGAGTCCAGATCAAACCAATCGTTGGTTCACATTATCTCCAACTTGTATAGTAGAATTTGAGTTTGTTTCGGTGTTTTGATCCGCGTTGTTTCCTATTTTTAATTAGTTTCTATCTAGGGCCGCACCTTGTGGTGCCAACATAAGGCCAGGCCTAGTTTCATTGTTAGGGGACCACGTTTTTCAGATTGAAATTAGAACAGCATATTGCTTGTTTCTTTTCACCATAGTGTCCATGTTCTAAAATTCCATGTTCTAAAATTCCATGTTCTGATTCTTTATATTATATCATGTTCGATGATCCTAAAGAGCTATCTAGTGTCATTGAGGATGTTGCTGAAATTTCATGTTTTAAATCACTAGTTAGTTCCTATGCCTACACATATAAGTTCAATTTGATCGGAGATTATGGTGTAGATGACAACTTTTATGTTTATCGAGTATGCATTACATGTGATAAGCTTGCTGAGTTGAAATTGCATATTTTGGACAAACAATCTTTTATACCACGTCATGATCACAATGAGATGAGGTTTAACAATCGTGCTTGCTGTTTACAAAGATTTCTTGAGCCTACTTGTTCCTCTTTCGATGAATAATCATATACAAATAATCAGAGTAGCGCAGTTGAAGCAAGGAAGGCCCTTAAAATTTTCTCTTCCATATTTGAACCGTTTGATTTGGTTTTGCCCATTAATGACTTTTCCACGTACTTCATAAAGTCAAGGATGACTTTTTCTTATGGGAGGGAGAATGGTGTGAATGAAAACATTGCAATGTATGCATTCAATAGCTGTTGTAGTATCAATTGGTTTGTGCAAAACAGTGAGAATGAGAATGACACCATAATTGATTCATACATATACCATGCATATGTGTTATTCGTTTTGCTTACTACACCTCCAGGTAACAATAATGTGAAAAACGGAAGGGGTGTAACTGACCAATACATATACCATGCATACACATTGTATTCTTTGTTTAGTACAATTTCAGGCTATCAAAAGCTGAGGACGGCTTTTCTTGAAGAAGGGGAGGATGATGCGGATATGCACATGCTTAGCACTTTTCAGTCAAGTACATTATTTCACTGGAAAGAAGTATTAAGCCGCATTAAATATTGTCAGGTAAATTTGTTCTTTAAAGATTATAATTTTGATGAGAATTTGCTACCAACTAATTCTAGTATGCTGTGCGTACTTAGGTATGAAGAGGAGCTCATTCATGAAGAAAGTCCGAGCTTCCACGAACTGGAACGGTGTGCTACAAAGAAAATCTAGGCAGAGACGTTCAGACCGTCCGGACTATTCTCCTCGAACGTTCAGACCGTCCGAATAGCCTCCACAAGCGGTGCGTCGCGAGAGTCCCAGACGGAGACGTTCGGACTGTCTTGACGTTTTCCTTTGAACGTTCGGACCGACCGAAGATCAGCTGCGAGCAAGGTGTCACGCGAAGATTTTAGACGAGACGTTTGGATCATCCGAATGTTTCCCCCATGAACGTTCGGACCGACCGAACACAAAGAGACGTGTCGTCGTGGGTTGCTGAGAGTCCAAATCAAACCAATCGTTGGTTCACGTTATCTCTAACTTGTATAGTAGAATTTGAGTTTGTTTCGGTGTTTTGATCTGTGTTGTTTCCTATTTTGAATTAGTTTCTATCTAGGGCCGCACCTTGTGGTGCCAATATAAGGCCGGACCTAGTTTCATTTTTAGGGGACCACGTTTTTAATATTGAAATTAGAACAGCATATTGCTTGTTTCTTTTCACCATAGTGTCCATGCGAGGATTACTTGAGAAGAATTGAGCGATTGTTCTTGAATCAAGGTCGTGTTTGCTTTTCCTTTGGGAATTGAGGACACGGCGTTTCTCCACTCGTGGTCTCGTGGAGATCTCATCGGTGTATCTTGGCGAATTTCCAAGAGCTGTGAGTCCTTGCATTGGCACGGGTGTACAGCTAGCGACTTTGGTTGAGAGACACTAGTTATCGTGATCCTACATCGAGAAGATCGGGCCACCCCGTATCATCTGAATGGTGTGAATGAAAACATTGCAATGTATGCATTCGATAGCTGTTGTAGTATCAATTGGTTTGTGCAAAACAGTGAGAATGAGAATGACACAATAATTGATTCATACATATACCATGCATATGTGTTATTCTTTTTGCTTACTACACCTCCAGGTAACAATAATGTGAAAAACGGAAGGGGTGTAACTGACCAATACATATACTATGCATACACATTGTATTCTTTGTTTAGTACAATTTCAGGCTATCAAAAGCCGAGGACGGCTTTTCTTGAAGAAGGGGAGGATGATGCGGATACGCACATGCTTAGCACTTTTCAGTCAAGTACGTTATTTCATTGGAAAGAAGTATTAAGCCGCATTAAATATTGTCAGGTGAATTTGTTCTTTAAAGATTATAATTTTGATAAGAATTTGCTACTACCTAATTCTAGTATGTTGTGCGTACTTAGGTATGAAGAGGATTTCATTCATGAAGAAAGTCCGAGCTTCCACGAACTGGAACGGTGCGCTACAAAGAAAATCCAGGCAGAGATGTTCGGACCGTCCGGACTATTCTCCTCGAACGTTCGGACCGTCCGAATAGCCTCCACAAGCGGTGCGTCGCGAGAGTCCCAGACGGAGACGTTCGGACCGTCTTGACGTTTTCGTTTGAACGTTCGGATCGACCGAAGATCAGCTGCGAGCAAGGCGTCACGCGAAGATTTTAGATGAGACGTTTGGATCGTCCGAACGTTTCCCCCATGAACGTTCGGACCGACCGAACACAAAGAGACGTGTCGTCGTGGGTTGCTGAGAGTCCAGATCAAACCAATCGTTGGTTCACGTTATCTCCAACTTGTATAGTAGAATTTGAGTTTGTTTCGGTGTTTTGATCCGCGTTGTTTCCTATTTTGAATTAGTTTCTATCTAGGGCCGCACCTTGTGGTGCCAATATAAGGCCAGGCCTAGTTTCATTGTTAGGGGACCACATTTTTCAGATTGAAATTAGAATAGCATATTGCTTGTTTATTTTCACCATAGTGTCCATGCGAGGATTACTTGAGAAGAATTGAGCGATTGTTCTTGAATCAAGGTCGTGTTTGCTTTTCCATTGGGAATTGAGGGCACGGTGTTTCTCCACTCGTGGTCTCGTGGAGATCTCATCGGTGTATCTTGGCGAATTTCCAAAGAGCTATGAGTCCTTGCATTGGCACGGGTGTACAAGCTAGCGACTTTGGTTGAGAGACACTAGTTATCGTGATCCTACATCGAGAAGATTGGGCCACCCCGTATCACCTACTATCCAGAGGATGACATAACTATCTTCTGGGTTAAAAATAGAGGGTTAAATGATTTAATCAAGAATGTGACGAACTAATAAATTGTGCGAAATTTTGTGTAGATTATATAACTGGTGTTGTTTTCCATGTTAAAGCTTAGGAGTGAGAAGTTATGCTATTTTAGTGCTGGGACAGCAAGGGTGACTGTTCAGTAAATGGGAAGTATTGCGGATTTAGGAAGGGTGACTGTTCAGTAACTGGTGTTGTACTATTGTAGCTTGTTATTCAAATTAGTTTTTACTATAGGAGGAGTGGAGTCGGGTTGGTTGTCATCTTCAAATCAAACCATTCATCACAGCTAGGAAGGTAAGTGCATGGTAGAGTGGTATTTGAGTGTTTGAGCTTATTGTTATGTTTAAATAAATATTTTCCATGATGATTTACGTTATTATACTTGTTTTTATAATGCTCATATTCTTATGGTAGAATGATGATGATGTATATGGTAATATGATGATGATGATTATGATTAAAATGAATGATTATGTCAATTGATTAAAGCTGATAACTAACTAAAGAAAGATATAATCATTGCATTACATATTGAGCATTCATATTGCAGAGAGGTAATCTATGTGGCCCTCTAGAGCCTACTTTCTGTGGGTGACCCATGGGAGTAGGATGTAATGCCCTAGACATCGATTCAGCGTTTTCGGAAGTATTTAGCGGATTCACTGGATTTCTTTTTCTTCCGTTAAATTAGGAAGGCAGGTATGGGCTGCAGACTTTTCTAAAAAGAAAAAAAAGAGGAGGGTTGTTGAGTTGTCCAGAGAGGAAGGCCAGACTTTCCACCTTCCCCCCTAGGCCCAAGTCACCCCCTTGGCCCAAGCCGACACCCCTCTTTTCCCCCACCCTAGGTGCCTCTTTCCTCCCCCTGTGGCCGCCACCCCCTCCTCCCCCACGTCCCCCTTCTCCCCTGCATGCCCTCCCCCACGCAGCACTTCTCCTCCCTTAGCAACTATGCAAAAAAAGGAGGGGAGGAAGAAGAGGAAGAGGAGGAAGAGGAAGAAGGAGGATAAAAGGAGAAGAAGGGGTGATTTGTGCTGGTATTCAGAAGTTATTGCTGTGGTCTCCAAGGGTAACAAACAATTTTATACCCCTTTTATTCTTAGCGTTTTCCCGATCGGGCTAGTTTTCGGGTAAACGGTCGATCTACGCTATCTGCTGTGTTCGGCAGATTAGGGGACCTTTCGTGCAAAATCTAGGGATTTCACCTCCTAGAGATTTGTAGAGGACTTCATTATATTTCTTTAGAGTGGTCGTTCATGTTGTTCAGATGAACGGTTTAGGCGTTATGAGCTTTACCATGTTGTTGTGCATTCTAATCATTTGATTTCAGGCAGTCGGTGGGAATTAAAAGATTACAAATAGAAGGTGATTTTTACTGTGGAACACTTGAACACAAAAGTTGTAGGGAATACAGAGATATAGTTTCTGTAATTTTTCTCAGAATTTGTGGACGCGGGGTTTGGGCGCAATAGGGGATTGAAATCGACTGTGCAGCATAGCTGGATTCAGAATCCAGTTTCTGATCGTGGACTGATTCCGAGATCCTAATGAATTTTATGAATTAACTCATAATAACGAAAGTGGTAGATAACATCTAGAAATAGCTTCTGGTATAATTTTATAAGTTTTGGAGCAGTGGGCTGTCAGTGGTGGTCTGTGGAAGTTGCTGGATAGAACTCGAAGGCAGAGTCTGTTCTCGGTTTTCCAGTGAGAATTACGTCCTTAAAACTATATAACAAAATTATGGTGTCTTCATGAAATTTGTAGCTTTTGTTCTTAAGATTTCAAATATGTTAGTTTCGTTGTTGTTTGATTAGTAGATTAAAAGATACGGAAAAGACAAGTAGCGCTGCTGCAGAGAACAGAGTGTGGGAACAACTGTTTCAGAGGGAGTTGCGGGTTTTGGGTGTAGAGGCGTTTACTTCTCAGTTGTGAATATTGTATTATAGTTTTGTGATGAGTGGTGCCTTGTGAATAGGTGGCTTCGCTCCTAACCGTGCTTGATCCCTTCGCTCCTTCGGTAGAGGCAAGTATAATGATGGATATAATAGATGTTATAGAATGTCAATGTTTGATATATATTATGAGCAATTGTGTGTTCATGATTGTGATGAAGTCATAATTGGTAATGTTCATGGTTGTTTGAAAGTTATCAAGTCCATGATTGTGAATAGTGTAATATGAATGAATAGGTCTTTCATGTGCAAGGTTGTTGTCAATGCACGTTTCTATAAAATTGAGACTTTCATATATATGCATCATGTTGGCTTATTGAAGTCTTGGTCATGTGATGATCGAGCAACTGCTGAGGTCCCCGTCATGTTGATGACGGGCTAAAGGTCCCCATGCTTGAAGAGCATGGGTTTAGGTCCCCATACTTGCGGAGTATGGGCATTGGTCCCTGCACCAGATGGTACAGGCATGGGTGTGCATCGAAGGATGCGCACTTTGCATTACCGGTAAAATGCAAAAGAGAAAGAGAAAATATAAAGATCTTGTTGAGCATATTGCATAGCATATGTTTGTAAAGCAATTGTTGGGCGCTTCTTATGGAGTTGTGTACATGTATGCTATTGTTACCGTTTATTATATTTGCGGAGTCTTTGGACTCACCCTTGTTGTTTGTTGTGTTTTAAGTACCTTTATGAGATCAGCATACATGGGGGAAAAGAAGGATTAGTCTTATTGCACTTTTGCACAATCTACCCACAATGGAAAGAAAGGAAAAAATTAATTAGTAGATGAATGAATTACTTCTAGTACTTTTATGATTATAGCTTGCTAGAAGTAAACTGTAATAAACGATTAGAAGATTCAGGATGCTCATGATTTATACCTTAGATGTTAATTGCTATGGATGTCGTAGCAACGAATAGTCAATTTTGATTAGGTCTTTATTACATTACCATTTGGTTTATCTTTATTTAATAGAACTGTTTGTTGAAAATTCCGACCTAGGTAACTACACAAAGGAGATTCTGCCGAAATTTTGGTGAGGTGAATGTAGCTTATCTTGTTTCATTACTTAGTTAGGTAGCATTCCAGGCCATGGTATGGCTGGGGTGTTACATAGGAAGAGAAAGATCTACTTTAGTAGGCACCTAACGAGGGTGGGGAAAGATCTACTTCAGTAAGCACTCTATGGGAGTGGGGTTGACACCCTGTTTGCAAAAGCACCGGCAAGGGTGGTTCATCGACGGGTAAACACTCAGCCATAATGGTATAAGTAAGAGAAGTTGTAATATCCTGATTATATTTAATAGAGAAAAGTGTTTTAGAAAGGAGGATGGATTTAGAAAATGGTTTTACCAGTTGTTTCGAGGGAAATTTTGCATAAGCAACAAAACCTAGGACATGGGCTTTCGCCTCACGATGTCTGGCCCCAGTGGGTAGTTGGCCACATGGGAGGGGCAGCCAACCCTAATCCTTCCCCTCCCATGCCCCCTTCTCCCCCATTCCAGCCGCCACCCTCCCCACTCCTCCCCCTGTCCAGCGCCTCCCCTCTGCGTAGTTTTCATCAAGACATCAATCGGAGCATCAAACATCATCCGATTGGGCTAAAACTTGGTCAATATGTTCCTGACTTGTTGCTCTTTGAATTGTATGGGTTGTATTGAGGATTAGTTGAGATGAGTCCCTGTTTTGAGAGAGGTTTTGTCAGCTGTGGTAGATTATCTATTTGAGTCATGAAACGATCAAGGATTGGGCTGAAATTTTTATAGTTTGTAGGGAACTGGTGTAGCTACCTTCTTACCAATTTTCATGAAATTATTAGCTGTGGTTTGTGAGATCCAAGTTAATAACCAAAGGGGACAGAACTGCAATTATGGGTAGAAGATCGGTTTTCTGCTGATCACATTGCACTATAGTTTTGGCTTCTGTAATTGCAAAATTAGATCTGATCATCTCCTAGAGAATTGTGGGTAATGTCAGTAGCTTTCCATAGGATCTTGAATCGCAATTTTTGGCTGAGTAGTTTTCGAGTTTTGTCATTTCAATTGCTGCTGTCCGGAATCATCATCAGGTTAGGGTAGTTGTAGTGTCTGCAGATTAAAAATAAATAACAGCTGAATTAGGGGTGCTCACCAAAATGACTTTTGTAGATAATTCAATTATATTTTGAGAATACTAAACAAAACAATTTTTGGATCAGCAGAAAGAAAGTTATGTATGTTTGAATATAATTGTTCAGAATGTCTGTCAGATTCTGACAGTTGATTTGATCTGTTTGTTAAAATTAGTTAAAGGGAAAATTTGAGAATCCGGCCAACTAGAATTTTGTAGAAAATTTTGTAAGCTTTCCATAGAGACTTAGAACACATTTTTTGATGAACAGAGTGAGGGTTACATACTTTAGAAGGTCGCTATCCAGTATTGAGTTCTGTTAGTTCGTTGGTTCGCTTGAGTACAATAAGTTCATGACATATGGGTTTTTGGGAGCGTGGAGTTGGGCATTGTGAATAGTGTTATTCTATATTCTCAAAACTTGTTTTGAGTAAAGTATTTATTGTAGGCAAGTACAGCTTGAATTCTATTGATTGTTTATTTGTTCAAAATGGTTGTATGCTTATGACATGCCTAAATTCTATGAATTGTGAGTAATTCATTATTTACATGATTCCGTTCATGGTTGATATCAAATGTTTCTTTGAGAGTATGCTTTTTATTCCAAGATCTTCTTGCAAGCATTCGTGATTTTTCCCTAGGAGGTCCCAATATGGGCAAATAAGTCTCATCATTCCAATATGGGCAAGTAGATCCCCGTATGAAAGATTCTTCATACGTGCCTTGGATCCCTGCATTTTGGATAATGCGGGCCTGAGTGAACACCAACGGGTGTATCACTGGCTATACCAGTATATGAAGAAGAGAAGTGGAAGTCATATTCATATCTTGCATCAAGTGCATAGCATTTTCTTATGTATTTGATAAACTGAGATTGGTTTATCTTGATTCAGTGTTTTCTATTGTATTCATTGTACTTGCTGAGTCATGGACTCATTCTTATAATTTTTGTTTTTAGGTAATCATTGAGGACGACACGCATTGGGAGGGAGTAGATCACCTGAAGAAACCAATTTAGATACACTTAGGACAATTAGGTTATCTTTATATTCTCGTTATAAGATTGTCTATTCCTTAGCATTATCTAGCTCATGATATAAGATAATACAAGAATCACATGGCATAGAAGCATTAGGTTTTAGATATGCAAGAGAAACATTCGAGTTTTCATTATCTCAAAGCAAGGACTCATGTGAATGGAAGGAATCTTCCAATTAAACAAGTTCATGAGACAAGTCACCATTATCTCTCTCTAGCAATTTCAAATTTTTTTAAATCAAACAGCATAGTGATGAGTTCTCCTTGCTCAACTTGCTTAGTTTGAGTGGAGGATAATCCTCAGAAGGCTTCTTGTGATCATCTCTCCTCCTTGAGCTCTAATAACTTCTTGTTGGATCGGAAATGGCAACAGAGGGGGGGTGAATGATGCCTTTAAAAATTGCCCCCAAAGTACTCTCACGGTTTCTTCTCCGCTAGCTAAATAAAAGCTATGAAGTAAGAAACTACAATTTAGATTGCCGATAGCAAGAAATCAGACTGAGAAAAACCCGCGGCAAGGAAATAGCAGAAAAGACTTGCCACGGCAAAGAAACTCGACTCAAACACTGTCAAGGCAAGAGACTGCAGACATGGCAAGAAAATAGCTCAAAGTCTTGCCATGGCAGAGAAATATCAGCACTATGCTTGCCACGGCAGAGAAAACAGAAGGATTTTCAGCCGTCCGCTGCCAGCCGAATAGCACAAACTGCAAGCACTACCGAGACCCAAACAATAAGACTTGCTGAAAAAGAGAGCTGCAACTTGAAGGAAATCAGCAAGAAGTTTAACCAAACTTGCTGGTCAAGAGGTTACTAAGTAGCAGCAGCAAAAAAAAAAAACAAACAAACCACGGACTGCAAAAGCTAGCCGAAAAGCATTTTTCATGCTGCAGTTCAGCAGGGACAACTTACTGCCGAAAGCACCTGAAAAACAGCAAATGAAAGCTGCCGAAAAGAGCACCTTGCTGCTGGATGCCAAAAGATCAAAAGCTCACAAGGAGCAGGACTAAAAAACAGCAGCAAAGAAGGGAAGAAAAAGATTAAAAAGGCAGCAAGAAAAACCAAAAAAAATAACTCCTGGAGACACCCAAAACTAGAAGTGAGATTGATTGATTTCCTGCTCAAGCCTTCATGCAATAATTGAGATCTTCATGCAATAAAAGAGGCATCCGGCCAACAAAATAAATAGCTAGAAGAAAGCATAACATAGAAGAAAGCATAACATAGAATAACAAGGGCAGGTTATCAAGTCTTCTTAGACACAAGAACTCAACAATGAGACAAAGAGAGATGAAAGATTAAATGAGATAGAGTTTACATCCCCTCAATCAACCATACATCCCCATACGCCTGGAGAGCATAGAGAGAACCTCTCACCTTCTCTCTTTCTCTCTTTCTCAACAAACAAAGATTAGAAGTAAAACCCTAATCCATCTCTCATTTTTCATACATAGAGAGAATCAAATAAAAACCCTAACTCTTACACACATTCTCTTCATTTCAGCACAACCTCTCCCTCTCCTTTTATAGCCTCCCACTAATGGGTTTGCACATGCTTTACCCATTAGGTCACCACCTACTCGATGCTTTATCCAAACCCGCTTCCTTTAGTGCAGCTTTGTGTTTTTACCGAAACTTCCTCCTTTCTTGCTTTACCCAGGAAACTTCCTCCTTTCTTGCTTTACCCAGGAAGCTTCCTCCTTTCTTGCCTTGCAAGCCTCGTAGCCACCTCGAGCCCTCGCCGTCTTCGACACCTACCGACCGTTCTGACCTCAGCGCCACCTGCGCCTAGTCCGGTCCACCGTGTCTCGCCACGACTCCGCCTCGACGTCCTGCAGCCAACACAGACAAGAAACACATCAAATAGCACCGCTCGATACATGTAATCAAAATTAGCATGATAAACCCACACCTGTCGAATCAAAGGAATACCCATCCTAAACACGATTGACTAGGTTTGACCAGGTCCGACCGAAACCAAACTGCATCACGTGACAACTCGGCTCGAACCACTCACATCAAACTCAAGCAATCCAAACCACTTGTCAATTACTCAACACAAACATGGGATCACGACCACATGGTCTCTCACTTCTTATCCCTGAAACTAGAATAATCTAAGAAAAATCTACACTACAAATGTCACACTTGATATTTCTTACTGTTGTAGGGGTGGCCCCCACCTAGACCCAGCAGGCCTGTTAGGAGATTGTAAGGCCCAAAGTAGGACATGTGTAATGACTTAAATACCCCGGAGGGGGATGTACGGATGTAAGGACACAACTGTAAAAGCACACCCCATGTGAATATATATACATACGAAAGCCATGGGGGAGGCAGAGACCATTCTCCTAACTCTCCACTACCATCTCTCTCTCTGTTTGGTCTGTAACCACAACAGTTGGCGCCGTCCGTGGGGAGGACAGGAGCAAGCCTGAAGTTCGAAGGATGGCACCGAAAAAGGCTTCGTCGACGGCGGCAAAGGGAAAGAAGGTGGCTGGGACGGAGCGTCGCGTGGGCACCAGGGCCTCGGCATCGGCCGTCGCGGCCGCGGGCGTCGACGCTCACGCTGCGACAACCGACCCCGCCACCACCGCGACGACGACCACCGCCGCGATGACTGAACCCGCCACCACCGATGCGACGATGGGAAGTGCCCTGCTGGAGGCTCTCCACGCGTGCCAGCGGACGCTGGGGGACCTCCGCGGGACCGTCCGAGATATACAAGAGGCTCGGAGCCAGCATGTCACGCCGATGGTGGCGTCGGAGCCCACGCTGGGAAGGATGAACAGCCGCGGCGCCATCGCGACTAGCCGCGTGCCACCCCGACGTGCCGATCCAGGGTCCCCACTCTCGGCGGATCTGCAGCAAGCGGCCTGGCCCGAGGGCTTCAAGTTCCCCAGTATCATCGCATCATACAAGGGCGACACGGACCCCCGGGAGTTCGTGCGCGTGTACGAGGCCGCGATCGAGGCCGCGGTCGGAGATGATACCACAAAGGCGAAGGGACTCCCCCTCGCGTTGCAAGGAGCAGCACTTTCTTGGTTTTTCACCATAGAGCTGAACTCCATCTACGCGTGGGAGCAGATCTGCGACCGCCTCTACAACAACTTCCAAGGGAACCACGTCGAGCAGGTCGACGCGGGCCAGCTCTTTGCGGTGAAGCAGAAACCTTCGGAGACTCTCCGAGATTACTGCCGACGCTTCGCGAAGATCCGTTGCCAAATCAGGGACGTCAACGAGACGACCATCATCAACGCGGCGGTGCAGGGTCTCCGCCCGGGTCCGTTGGCCGACTACAGCGCAAGGAAGCCCATCAAGTCGTTGACAACGCTCTTCGACAAGATGGAGGAATACGCGCGGGCGGACGACGTGCAGAGGCGCAAGGGCGATGACTCCGAAGGCTCTCGGGCGAGGGGGTCGCCACGCAAAGCGAGGATGGGGAGTGACTCCCTGAAGCGAGGCCGTGCGAAGCCTCGGGAGAACGTTCCCGAAGGCAGCGGTGCCGGGGAGGAAAGCGCAGGAGGCAGGCGTAGGCCCCGGCGTCACCAGCGCAGGCCGCAAAAAGCTCGCCATGCCCTCGGCATCGACCGCGCCCCCCGAAGGCCTGCCCCCTCCTCGCGAGGAGGGGCACAGGGAGGGGAAGGCAGGCCGGGCGGCAACGACACGCCGCGCGCGGGGCAAGAAATATTAGATCATGGCAAGTGGTGCGAGGTGCATGGTTACGGCGATCATTACACGAAGACATGCATCCAAGTCAGGGAGCTGCGAAGAATGGCGGCCACTCCTCGAGCCCCGGCCCTTCGGGCCCCCGCCGCAGCCCACACACACCACCCGGGGAGCAGCCCCCTGCGAGCACCCGCGGTGGAAGGCGCGCAGAACCGCACCGTCAGCGTCATTACCGGAGGTTCCCTATCAGGGGCCCCAATGGCGCAGCCGCAGCCAGGGTTGCCGCCCCGCAATATCACCTTCACCTCGAATGATGCCAGGGGCGTGGAGTTCCCCCACCAAGACCCTCTGGTCATTCAGGCCAACATTGCAGGCTGCGACGTCAGGCGCATCCTCGTCGATGGTGGAAGCTCCACGAACATCCTGTTCGCGGAGGTCCTTGATTGTATGGGAATCCCCCGGAGTCACCTGGCGCACTCAGGAACTCCGCTCCAAGGTTTCGGAGGTCAACCGCTGGAGGCCCTAGGACACGTGTCCCTTCCAGTTACGTTCCGCCAGGGGAACAACGTCCGAAGCGAGCACGTCATCTTTGACGTCGTAGACGTCCCACACCCCTACAATGTCATATTGGGCCGACCAGCCATCAACTTCTTTGGGGCAGTCCCGCATCACGCTTTCTTGTGTATGAAGCTCCCTGGCCCGAAGGGTGTCATCAACGTCTTCGGCGACCAGGACCTCACCAGGCGCACCGAAGCCAGCAGCCGAAGTCCACGTCGCCCGGTGCACGTCCTTTCAAGCAAGCTCTGCGATGCGCCCTCCGCCCCGGGCTGGACGCCTAAGCCTCGCCCCGAGGGCGGAGTCAAAAAGATGCCGCTCCAGGCAGAAGGGCAATTCGTGTCCATTGGCGAGGGGCTCCCGCCGGAGGTCGAGCGAGACTTGCTCCGAGTACTTCAGAACAACGCCGACATTTTCGCATGGTCACCAGAAGACATCAAGGGTGTGGACCGCACGGCAATCGAGCATCGCCTGGCGATCCGCCCCGACGCCAAGCTGGTCAAGCAAAAGCTTCGACGTATGAGCACGGAGCGACAGCAAGCGGCCAAGACTGAGGTGGAGAAGCAAAAGCTCGCCAACCCGGTATTGGTCAAAAAGGCCAGCGAAGCCTGGCGCATGTGCGTCGACTTTACGACGCTTAACAAGGCGTGCCCAAAGGACAACTACCCTTTGCCACGCATCGATCAGCTGGTCGACGCTACCACCGGGTGCGAGCTCATGAGCTTCTTGGATGCCTATTCGGGCTATCATGAGGTATACATGGCCAAAGATGATGAAGACAAGACAAGCTTCATCACACCGATTGGGACCTTCTGCTTCGTCAGGATGCCCTTCGGCTTGAAGAATGCAGGCGCTACTTTTACCCGCCTCGTCGCACCTGCCCTGGCTGCCCAGCTCGGGAGGAACGTGGAAGCCTATGTCGATGACGTGGTGGTCAAAACCCGGCAGCTCGCTTTGCACGGCCGGGACCTCCAGGAAACCTTCGACAACCTCAGGAAGGCCGGCATCAAGCTCAACCCCGACAAATGCGTCTTCGGCGTGCAGGCGGGCAAACTCTTGGGCTTCCTCGTATCCGAAAGGGGCATCCAGGCGAATTCCGACAAGGTGGAAGCCATCTTGGGTATGGAGCCGCCTAAAACGACAAGGGAGGTCCAGAGGCTGGCGGGCCGCATGGCAGCCCTGAGCCGCTTCCTATCTATGGCGGCGGAGCGGGGTCTGCCATTTTTTAAGACGCTCCGCGGATGCGACCGGTTTCGTTGGGATGGCGATTGTGCGGAGGCCTTCAACGAGCTCAAGAAACACCTGGCAAGCCTCCCCACTTTGGTCGCCCCAGCGCCAGAGGCTCCCCTCTTGCTCTATCTGGCCGCGTCGGCTACAGCGGTTAGTGCCGTCCTCATCTTAGAGGAAGGCGCGGTGCAGCGGCCCGTATACTTCATCTCCGAAGCCCTCCAAGGTGCCAAGATGAGGTATACGGAACTCGAGAAGCTCGCCTACGCACTGGTCATGGCTTCGAGGAAGCTTCGGCACTACTTCCTGGCCCACCCAATTATGGTGCCCTCCTCGTTCCCTCTGGCGGAGATGCTGCACAACAAGGAATCCACAGGGCGCATTGGCAAGTGGGCAGCCGAGCTCGCCCCGTTCGCCCTGACATACGCCTCGCGAACAGTGATTAAATCTCAAGTCCTTGCGGACTTCATCGCCGAGTGGACCCCGCCGGTCCAACCTGTCCAGCGGCAGGACGACCCAGTGTGGACACTCAGCACGGACGGGGCCTACGGTGTCGCAGGGGCAGGTGTGGGTGCGGTGATTACCCACCCCGAGGGGCAACGGCTATCATATTCGGCGCGCCTCGCCTTCCCCGCCACCAACAACACGGCCGAGTACGAGGCTCTCCTCTTCGGCCTGACCAAGCTCAAAGCCATGGGCGTGCGCCGGGTGCTAGTCCGCACGGACTCGCGCCTCGTGGCCGGACCCCGAGTTGGCAAAATACCTCGCAGCCGTGAGAGCCAGGGAGAGGCATTTCCTGGGCATCACGGTAAAAGTCATCCCTCGTGCAGATAACGAGCCGGCTGACGCCCTTGCGAAGGCCGCTAGCCAGCAGTTGCCCCCCTGACGGAGCATTCTCCGAAGTATTATCGGCATCAGCTATCGCGCAGGACAACCGAGACGCGGCCCTTGTTCACCAAATCACCCAGCAGGGTGACTGGCGGGAGCCTATCTTTGGTTTCTTGCAGGGCATTGCGGAGCCGGAGGACGCCGCCGAGCTCCGACGCCTGCAGTACCGCGCCAGGTCCTTTCAGGTCTTCAAAGGAAGGCTATACTAAAAAGGAGTCTGCGCGCCGCTCCTTCGATGCCTCTCGCGAGAGGCAGGCAAACAGCTCCTCGCAGAGATACACGCGGGGCTCTGCGGGACACATCTGGCGTCGCGGTCGCTGGTTGGCAAGGCATTCAGGCAAGGTTTTTACTGGCCGACCGCCGCGGCCGACGCCCAGGACCTAGTGTGCCGGTGCCAAGGGTGTCAGTGGATGGCGTGCATCATCCGCAGGCCTTCAACGAGCCTCAACCCCATTCCCCCGGTGTGGCCGTTGGCACGGTGGGGCGTAGATGTTGTCGGGCCACTACCGCGAGCCCCGGGAGATGTGCGATTCGTGGTGGTTGCGCTAGAATATTTTTCCAGATGGCCAAAGGCTATGGCTCTGGCAAAAATAACCTCAGCGGCCATGCAACGTTTTCTTTGGCAGAACATTATATGTCGCTTTGGTGTACCCAGGGAGCTCACCGTCGACAACGGCCTGCAGTTTGACATTGCCCCATTCAAGGAGTTCTGCGATAGCATGGGTATCACGCTTCGCTTCGCATCGGTCGGCCATCCCCAGTCCAATGGTGCGGTTGAGCGGGCGAATGGCGCCATATCAGGCGCAATCAAGAAGCGTCTGGTCGGATTGCCCAGAGGCAAATGGCCGTCTGAGGTTCATAGCATCCTCTGGTCCCTCCGCACAACGGTGACGCGACCGACGGGGTTCACGCCGTTCAAACTCCTCTTTGGCGATGAGGCGGTGACATCCGAAGAAATAAAGGCAGGCTCCAGAAGGGTCCTCGTCCAGGCACCGGAGGAGGAGCGCTGCTTGTCCCTAGACCTCCTTGACGGCCACCGGGTCAACGCAACCCAGCACGTCATGAAGTATGCTCGGCAGATGGCGCGCGCTCGGGATCAGTCCATATACCCGCGAAATTTCCAGCCCGGGGACCTTGTCCTCAAGGTGGCACTCCACGCGGAGACAGTTGGCAAGCTCGAGTCTAAATGGGAAGGCCCGTACATCGTAGTGGAAGCCTTGCCGAAGGGAGCGTACCGCCTCGCCACGCTCGAGGGGCAGACTCTCCGCCACACATGGAACACGGATAAGCTTCGGCGGTACTATGCGTA
This sequence comes from Dendrocalamus latiflorus, assembly GCA_017311315.1. Classification (NCBI taxonomy): domain Eukaryota; kingdom Viridiplantae; phylum Streptophyta; class Magnoliopsida; order Poales; family Poaceae; genus Dendrocalamus; species Dendrocalamus latiflorus. The sequence goes on from CM029627.1 coordinate 45,259,301, forward strand.
GTATGGCAAAGAAGGTGGCAACAACCACCCCCGTTGTAAGGTGCGTGCCCGCGCAAACGAGAATTCAATAAAGCCGACCTTTCCGTTTGCAGCAATCTTGCCTCATCGTACTCCTAATGCTCGGAGGGCTCGCCCTCCGCGCACCAGTCCACGGACTATAAACAAGACGTAGCGTCGAGGTCCGCCTCCGCACGCGTTACCGGTTTTGGCTTGCTTTGGGCTACCGTAGTATCAAATGCTTTTCCAGTGCTGCATTTTGGAGCATTTTGTTGTCGCAAGTCTTCGGCCATTTCTTTGATGCCTCTGTTTTGGTCGTCGTTTTTTGTTTTATTTTAAGTCGCAACCGGCCTTGCGTCGGCGCGCCAGTCTACGGACTCTAAATAAGACGTAGCGTTGAGCTTGCCTCCGCACGCGCCAGTCTACGGACTCTAAATAAGACGTAGCATTGAGCTTGCCTGCGCACGCGCCAGTCTACGGACTTTAAATAAGACGCAACGGGGGGACGCCTCCACACGCGCACTCCACAGAGTATAAATAAGACGTAGCGTCGAGGTCCGCCTCCGCACGCACCAGTCCACGAACTTTAAATAAGACGTAGTGTCGAGGTCCGCCTCCGCACGCGAGAGTCCACGGACTATAAATTAAGACGTAGCGTCGAGGTCCGCCTCCGCACGCGCGAGTCCACGGACTATAAATAAGACGTAGCGTCGAGGTCCGCCTCCGCACGCATCAGTCTACAGACTTTAAATAAGATGTAGCGTCGAGGTCCGCCTCCGCACGCGCGAGTCCACGGACTATAAATAAGACGTAGCGTCGAGGTCCGCCTCCGCACGCATCAGTCTACAGACTTTAAATAAGACGTAGCGTCGAGGTCCGCCTCCGCACACGCGAGTCCACGGACTATAAATAAGACGTAGCGTCGAGGTCTGCCTCCGCACGCGCAAAATTAAGACGTCGCGAAACACAGCACACAACATCCAAAACAAGTGCTGCTTCCATTCATTACAGAAATACGGGGGTTACATAGGTACAAGTATAAGACCACCCCCCACCAGCCGGATCAGCCCCCGCGCGGCGCCGACAGGCCAGCGCCGCCGCCATCGCGCCGGGGAACCCCTTCGAGCCAGCGGAGGAGGTCCCCTCCCCCGTGCAGCGTTTGCTGCACTGCAACCTTCGCCGCGTCCTCCCCAACATAACCCCAGATCCGCTGGTGGAAGTTTCGGGCACCAGGCTCGATGAAGCGAATAGCATCCGACATTGCCTCTGGCCGGGCGGGAAGATCCAGGTTAGGATTCGCCAGCTCACCGACATGTCTGCACCCATGAGTGTGAAGCATGGCGAGGGCGAAGCACGCGCCGAGATAGCCGCAATGCTCGTCGAACGTTTTGGCGCTGTGAAGAGCGACACCTGCTCCCTCCTCGACCAGCCCAAGCGTCTCCGCCAAGTCCTCCGGCCCGTGGGAGGCGTCCGGCACATCGATGCACAGACCCAGAGGGCCTCGTTCAGCGCCTCCATTGCCCTCCACGCTGACACGGACACGTCGCCCAGAGCGCGGTCCCTCCCTGCGAGGGACTCGGCCAGCTGGACCTTCTCCTCCTCCAAAGCGGCGATTTGCTGTAGGAAGGAGGCGCATTCTTCTGCCGCAGCGCACTTAACTTCCTCGGTCTCGAGTCACGTGGCCGCCACGACGGCCTCCAGCGAGCGAAGCTGTTCATCCTTCGTAACGTGAGCGTCATCCGAGGCACGAACGCTGGCTTCTAGGGCCCTCCGCTCCCGGATACGGGCCTCGTCCAGGGCTTGGCCGATGGCAAGTGTCTGAAAGCAGCAGTAAAGAGTCAGCAGGCGCCCGGTGGTACCTTACAAACCGCGAGCAAAAGTATTTACCCTCATCTCCGAAGCCCGTAGAGCGAGCGCCAGGAGGTCCCCCTCGCACGATGAAAACATCCGTTGGTCAAGGATCGATGCCGCTAGCGCGCTCTGCAGCTTCGTTGAGAACACGAAGTATCTCCAGGCGCAGAAGGAAGTCGGAGAGAGCGGGCTCCGGCCCCACCGCGTCAGGGGCTGCGGAGGCTTCGGCCGCCTCAACGGCGACAGATGCCTGCGGGGCACCTAGCCCAAGGTTCGGGACTTCGCGCACACCTCCGTTGCTCGATCCCTCACCACGTCCGGGAGACCTCGTCTCGCCTGATGTCGATAGAATGAGCGAGCAAATCGGAGAGAGTTTCGCGAAGTCGTGCGAAGAAAAGGAGCCCCGCCTACCTTCTGCGCCCCACGCCGCAGCTGGGGGCGGTGCCTGCTCAACCACCAGCTGGGCCGCGAGCACCTCGAAGGTCGGTTGAGAGGCCCCCTCGGTCGCGCCAGGCGCCGCAATCCTGCCGACGGAGCCTGCAACGCCGTATCGGCCCCTCGGAGGCGACGGAGACTGCACCCGAGGACGTTTCGCCTGCGGCAGTACAGGCGAAACCTCCACAGCACGGCTAGTCGCAGTTCCTGTCGCACTCACAGTATCTGCCACCCGGGGCACGTCCTCGCTGGCCGCGGCGGGTGGCAGAGCACCGCTGACGTCAGGAAGAGCGTCCCCTCCCGGGTTGGCGGTTTCTGGCCCAACAATGGCCGTACTCCTAGGCTCGACGACGTCGCCAATAGGTACCAACGGATTCGAGATGGCGCGCTCTCCCGAACCAGTCCGAGCGGATCCACGGCCGGTCGCACGTCCCGTACCAGCGCTACCAGCTGCCAAGGTGGCGGGCGGACTGGATACAGCAGCCTCGGAGCGGGCCCGGCGTTGCAAAGACAACGCCCCTACTTGGCTGCCAGCGTCGCAACGGCTCGGAGTCCCCGCGGGAGTCTCTGTCGGCACCACGCGCTCGGATACAGCAATACCCAGAACCTCGTATGTGCGGTTTACCCGCCCTTGCCTCGCCGCCTTGGTCGCGGCCTCGCGTAGCTTGTGCTCCTTCAGCGTGTACGGACCGAGGAACGCCACAACCGCGAGTTCCGCATCCCCTAGCCGAGCCACTGCGCAAAAGATAACAAGTCGATCAGGTGGCAACCACGCACACAAAGGGATGCGTACCAACGCGCACGGGACGACTTACAAGGAGCGGAGGGCGGAAGCAGGCAAGACACGAGCGGGCAAACCCCGTCCTCTCGGTCGTCGCCCCGTCCCGTGTACTTCCACCGGGAGGAAAGTGGCGCCACCCCGTACATCGTAAACTCCTCAGCCAGGTTGCGCATACTTAGCCGGCATGTGACACCGGCAAGCCTCCAGAGCCTCTGTGCGTCATCAGCCTCCAGCTCCACGCTTGGCGAACCATTGAACGAGATCGGCCCACCTCGGCATAGTAGGCCACTCGTGCTGGTCACGTGGTAATAAAACCACCGCCGTGTCCAGCCGAACTCCCACTTCCCCAGGGTGGCTGGCGCGGGGAGCAGCGTCGTGCATGAGGTTCATGGCACGAAATCCACGATGCCAGAGTTGGACACAGCCCCGTCTCCACCTTTCTTGGGTCGACAGCATGCGTCGTGCAGGGTGGAAAATAGGCTCGCGCTGGGACGCCGGCCTTCTGTCCGTGCCGCCCACGTAAAGACAGCTAGGTGGACTAAGGCGTTTGGCGTCAGCTGCACCAATTCCAGCCTGTAGGCCCGCAAGACTTCTCCCACAAACACCATCGAGGGCATTCGAAGGCCGGCGTCGAAGAACGCGATGAAAACGATCGCCTCCGTTTCCTGGGGATTCGGCTCCGTCTCGTCGCGGCGGGGCAGGCGAGCCCCATCACGCTCCTCGATCTTCCCCTCCCGGACGAGTCGTTGCAGTGTCTCCTCAGTTACGCGGCTCCTCCCCAGCACACGGGAGCAGCGGCCCCCCGAGTACTCCATGGCGTCCCACCGTTTGTCGGCACGAGAGCGCCCCCGCAGCACCAGGTCGTACTGAGCAGCGGGGGACAACTCGTCCCGGCCGGACAAGGAGCCACGGCGGGGATGGCGGGAGGCATCATCATGACCGGACATCACTCCCTAGGACCAGGACGGAAAGAATGAGCACAGGAGCGAGTTGCGCTACTGACCAGCGCGGCACAAGCAGGGCTAAGCAACAGCCAAGACCTAGCGTCCCCACCACAGCGGTGACGCCTTATAAAGCCCGCTCGCCTCCCCCACGACTCGAAATGCATCTAAACCAAACCCCCATTAGTTCAGCTACCCGCACTTTGCAAAAAATCGCCAGTGCCTAGAAGAGTGCGCCTGGTAGGTGGCGACCAGGCAGCCCACAACACCAATACGCGCCCGCCACGCGTCCCGCTCCCCTGGGGAAGAGGCGAACGGCCGCGGGCACGCAACCGCTCACATCCCACGACACGCCAATCACAAGACGCCGCGTGCCCCGCTCGCAGGACGGCGGACGACACGGCGTCACAGGCTTCCCCCTGACAAGCCAGGCGTCAGCGCGATTCCAGGCACCATTTAAAGCGCATTACCGGTCCGCGGGGAGGCAACGGCTTCGAAGCATAACGGCGTAGGCAGCGCGAAGGCCGCATCCGCTGCCACCCGTTCGAAGGGTGAGGGACGGAGCGCGCGCGCGTCTACTTCGACTAGGCACCAGCTCCGCTGCCACCCGTTCGAAGGGTAGGGGACGGAGCGCGCGCGCGTCTACTTCGACTAGGCGCCAGCTCCGCTGCCACCCGTTCGAAGGGTAGGGGACGGAGCGCGCGCGCGTCTACTTCGGCCAGGCGCCAGCTCCGCTGCCACCCGTTCGAAGGGTGAGGGACAGAGCGCGCGCGCATCTACTTCGACTAGGCGCAAGCTCCGCTGCCACCCGTTCGAAGGGTAGGGGACGGAGCGCGCGCGCGTCTACTTCGGCCAGGCGCCAGCTGCACTGCCACCCGTTCGAAGGGTGAGGGACGGAGCGCGCACGCGTCTACTTCGACTAGGCGCCAGCTCCGCTGCCACCCGTTCGAAGGGTAGGGGACGGAGCGCGCGCGTGTCTACTTCGGCCAGGCGCCAGCTCCGCTGCCACCCGTTCGAAGGGTGAGGGACGGAGCGCGCGCGCGTCTACTTCGACTAGACGCCAGCTCCGCGGTCACCTGCTCGAAGGTTAGGGAACGGAGCGCGCGCGTGTCTACTTCGACCAAGCGCTAGCCCCGACCACGTCTTTGGAAACTTCACGGCGGCAGGCTCCAGTCTCGGCCTCGGCTTCGGCTTCAGCCTTACACCTCGGGCTCTACTGTGCACCAAGGTTCCACAAAGATCGGAGTTCACAGGCCGCAGGGACGGAGGGGGCCAAAGGACTCGACAACATGGCTTCGGCCCTGTGAAGCCCTTCACCATGAGAGGCTCCTGTTGTAGGGGTGGCCCCACCTAGGCCCAGTAGGCCTATTAGGAGATTGTAAGGCCCAAAGTAGGACATGTGTAATGACTTAAATACCCCGGAGGGGGATGTACGGATGTAAGGACACAACTGTAAAAGCACACCCCATGTGAATATATATACATACGAAAGCCATGGGGGAGGCAGAGACCATTCTCCTAACTCTCCACTACCATCTCTCTCTCTGTTTGGTCTGTAACCACAACACTTGCATTTGCCAATAATTTCACCTTGAATTCAACTTCTTGTGGACATCATCGGCAAAAGCTTCATGAAAAGATTCAAAGGAAAGCTCCCAAGAATTCAAGGCTATGTTGCATCCTTCACAAAATCTTCTCTGTTGATCATGCTGTTGTGGTTACAGACCAAACAGAGAGATGGTAGTATGGTAGTGGAGAGTTAGGTGAGCAATGCTCGGGCTTCCCCATGGCCTGGATGGCCTTATATATATTATATATATTCACATGGGGAGCGTTTTACAATTGTGTCCTTACATCCAAGTATCCCCCTCCAGGGCATTTATGTCCTTATACATGTCCCATTTTGGGCTTTACAATCTTCTAACAGGCCGGCTGGGCTTAGGTGGGGACCACCCCTACGACACACACCAATTTCAATGTTTATAAAATTGATGAACAAAGTTGTGTGCTTCTGAATTAGAGATATAGAGATAAAATATGTTGTTAGCCTAGAACCAGGATGCTCCTCTTGCACCGGATTAAAATCAGTGGTCACATGACGCACGCACGAGTTAGTATATTAAACGATTTGGGACAGACATGCATCCGTATAGCATAGGATCTGTTAGAAATAATCTTGACTTAGAGTTCAAAATGTAGTAGAGTCCGTCTCTGTGTGTAACTTAAGTTGAAATTGTGTCCAACATTAAGTCCGAATATGTATACTAGTAGGAGATTATTAGCCTATATATTGAGGAGGCTTGTAGCTAGTTTTGTAAGAGAAGCAAGAAAAAAGGGGAGTAAATAAGAGAATAGAGAAATTAAGAAATGCTCCTGTGTTCTCTTAGTTTATTTGTGATGTGTGCTTTTTCTCCAGGAACAAAGTTAACAAGTGGTATCAGAGCCTAGGCGAGAATCGAGTCGCTGAAAAAATCGTCTCAGCGATTCCGTTTCGTGCTTGTCTCGCGTGGCGCCCTCAACGCACGGCGCTCAGTCCGTCAAGAAAGTCAAAGACAGGCAGCAGAGCACCTGTTGCGTAGCTTCGTCCGAGGCCATCGTCCAGCAACAAACTCAATTATGGTGAAAAAATTAGAACATTGAGGACATGTATCACCGTTCTGTATCAAGTATGAGTTTAGTAAGTCGTAGTTGAAACCGACTGCCTCAATGTTTTAGAATCTTTGCATCCGGATGAACATGTGCCTGTTAAGTTGAGTTCTTACATGTAGCCCGCGTGTAGAATGGTTCATGTGGAGACGTGGCTGATAGTTCATAATGCATTAAGACTAAAAGTAGAGTATGTCAAGTCAAGACTAAGGGGAGATTGTAAGAAATAATCATGACTTAGAGTTCAAGACATAGTAGAGTCTGTCTCCGTGTGTAACTCAAGTTGAAGTTGTGTCTAACTTGAAGTCCGAATATGTATGCTAATAGGAGATTATTAGTCTATATATTGAGTAGGCTTGTAGCCAGTTTTGTAAGAGAAGCAAGAAAAGAGGAGTAAATAAGATAATAGAGAAATTCAGAATTTTTTTTATGTTTTTTAAGTTTATTTGCGATGTGTGTGTTTTCTCCTAGAACAAAGTTAACATAATCAATGTGTAGATGTACACGTAAAGCCGTAGGCTATAAGATTGATGAATGAGATTTTTTCTTTGTATCCTTATTAACCTTGGAATTTCTACCTATTTTTATATCAGACTAGGTGATTGGGAGAGCAAGCGAGCGGTGCGACTCCAGCAAGTTGCCAAGCGGAATAGTGGTGCGGTGCATTAGGTTGGCAAATGACGATCAATAGTGTTCTAAATTTTTTTTCCCACATTTAATAATCTTCTGGCTCTGCCGCTGAGCAATGTTGTGAAGACGATACTGCATGTAGCAGTACAGTCTCTCCTACTAAATTAATGAACCACAAAAATATAATCAGTCTACAGAACCGTGTGCATTGGTAGTATCATTAGGTGATACCGACGTGTTTGGGTTGTCATTTAGCCTGTTTATCAGATATAAAAACTACGTAGAAGTCCCAACACGAAGTGATAACAGATAACTATGGCAGGATTTAAGTATATATGTTAATCGTTCCATCCACAAATACGAGTCTTTTTAAACTTTTTATAGTCTCGGACGTAAAATTTTGACTATACTTGTTTTATCTATATACTACAAATATTCTATGTATAATGAAATTATTTTACAAAATAATTTCAATGATATCTGTTGTGGTTACAGACCAAACAGAGAGAGAGAGATGGTAGTGGAGAGTTGGGAGAGATCTGCCCCCTCCATAGCCTTCCCTTGATATATATACACACATAGGGTATGCTTTTACAGTTGTGTCCTTACATCAGTATGCCCCTGCCAGGGGCATTTAAGTCATTACACATGCTCTACTTTAGTCCTAATATCCTCCCAACAGGCCTGCTGGGCTTAGGTGGGGGCCACACTACAAAAGGAGCCTCTCATGGTGAAGGGCTTCACAGGGCCGAAGCCATGTTGTCGAGTCCTTTGGCCCCCTCCGTCCCTGCGGCCTGTGAACCTTTCCGAGCTTGCAGAACCTTCGTGAGCTGCGGGCCCAGTTTGCGAGATCAGAAGCGAAGTCGATGCCTAGGCCGAAGCAAACATGCGGGCGCTCCGAAGAAGAGGCGCGCGCGCTCCGTCCCCTACCCTTCGAACGGGTGGCAGCGGAGCTGGCGCCTAGTAGAGGTAGGCGCGCACGCGCTCCGTCCTCTACCCTTCGAACAGGTAGAAGCGGAGCTAGCGCCTAGTCGAACGGGTGGCAGCGGAGCTGGCGCCTAGTCGAGGTAGACGCGCGCGCTCCGTCCCCTACCCTTCGAACGGGTGGCAGCGGAGCTGGCACCTAATCAAGGTACACGCGCACGCACTCCGTCCCCTACCCTTCGAACAGGTAGAAGCGGAGCTGGCGCCTAGTCGAGGTAGACGCGAGCGCGCTCCGTTCCCTACCCTTCGAACGGGTGGCAGCGGAGCTGGCGCCTAGTCGAGGTAGACGCGCGCGCGGTCCGTCTCCTACCCTTCGAACAGGTCGAAGCGGAGCTGGCGCCTAGTCGAGGTAGACGCGCGCGTGCTCCGTCCCCTACCCTTCGAACGGGTGGCAGCGGAGCTGGCGCCTAGTCGAGGTAGGCGAGCGCGCGCTCCGTCCCTTACCCTTCGAACGGGTGGCAGCGGAGCTGGCGCCCAGTCGAGGTAGGCGCGCGCGCGCTCCGTCCTCTACCCTTCGAACAGGTAGAAGCGGAGCTGGCGCCTAGTCGAGGTAGACGCGCGCGCGCGCTCCGTCCCCTACCCTTCGAACAGGTGGCAGCGGAGCTGGCGCCTAGTCGAGGTAGACGCGCGCGCGCTCCGTCCCCTACCCATCGAACGGGTGGTAGCGGAGCTGGCTCCTAGTCGAGGTAGACGCGCGCGCTACGTCCCGTACCCTTCGAACGGGTGGCAGCGGAGCTGGCGCCTGGTCGACGTAGACGCGCGCGCGCTCCGTCCCCTACCCTTCGAACGGGTGGCAGCGGAGCTGGCTCCTAGTCGAGGTAGGCGCGCGTGCGCTCCGTCCTCTACCCTTCGAACAGGTAGAAGCGGAGCTGGCGCCAAGTCGAGGTAGACGCGTGCGCGCGCTCCGTCCCCTACCCTTCGAACCAGTGGCAGCGGAGCTGGCGCCTAGTAGAGGTAGACGCGCGCGCGCTCCGTCCCGTACCCTTCGAACGGGTGGCAGCGGAGCTGGCGCCTATTCGAGGTAGACGCGCGCACGCTCCGTCCCCTACCCTTCGAACGGGTGGCAGCGGAGCTGGCGCCTAGTCGAGGTAGGCGGGCGCGCGCTCCGTCCCCTACCCTTCGAACGGGTGGCAGCGGAGCTGGCGTCTAGTCGAGGTAGGCGCGCGCGCGTTCCGTCCCTTACCCTTCGAACGGGTGGCAGCGGAGCTGGCGCCTAGCCGAGGCGCACGCGCGCGCTCCGTCCTCTACCCTTCAAACAGGTAGAAGCGGAGCCGGCGCCTAGTCGAGGTAGGCGCGCGCGCTCCATCCCCTAACCTTCGAACGGGTGGCAGCGGAGCTGGCGCCTAGTCGAGGTAGACGCGAACGCGCTCCGTCCCGTACCCTTCGAACGGGTGGCAGCGGAGCTGGCGCCTAGTCGAGGTAGACGAGCGCGCCTTCCGTCCCATACCCTTCGAACGGGTGGCAGCGGAGCTGGCGCCTAGTCGAGGTAGACGCGCGTGCGCTCCATCCCCTACCCTTCGAACGGGTGGCAGCGGAGCTGGCGCCTAGTCGAGGTAGACGCGCGCGCGCTCCGTCCCCTACCCTTCAAACAGGTAGAAGCGGAGCTGGCGCCTAGTCGAGGTAGACGCGTGCGCGCTCCATCCCCTACCCTTCGAACGGGTGGCAGCGGAGCTGGCGCCTAGTCGAGGTAGGCGCGCGCGCGCTCCGTCCCTTACCCTTCGAACGGGTTGCAGCGGAGCTGGCGCCTAGTCGAGGTAGGCGCGCGCGCTCCGTTCTCTACCCTTCGAACAGGTAGAAGCGGAGCTGGCACCTTGTCGAGGTAGACGCGCGCGCGCGCTCCGTCCCCTACCCTTCGAACGGGTGGCAGCGGAGCTGGCGCCTAGTCGAAATAGACGCGCGCGCGCGCTACGTCCTGTACCCTTCGAACGGGTGGCAGCGGAGCTCGCGCCTAGTCGAGGTAGACGCGCGCGCGCTCCTTCCCCTACCCTTCGAACGGGTGGCAGCGGAGCTGGCGCCTAGTCGAGGTAGGCGCGCGTGCGCTCCGTCCTCTACCCTTCGAAAAGGTAGAAGCGGAGCTGGCGCCTAGTCGATGTAGACGCGTGCGCGCGCTCCGTCCCCTACCCTTGGAACGGGTGGCAGCGGAGCTGGCGCCTAGTCGAGGTAGACTTGCGTGCGCTCCGTCCCCTACCCTTCGAACGGGTGGCACCGGAGCTGGCGCCTAGTCGAGGTAGACGCGTGCGCGCTCCGTCCCGTACCCTTCGAACGGGTGGCAGCGGAGCTGGCGCCTATTCGAGGTAGACGCGCGCGCGCTCCGTCCCCTACCCTTCGAACGGGTGGCAGCGGAGCTGGCGCCTAGTCGAGGTAGGCGCGCGCGCGCTCCGTCCCCTACCCTTCGAACGGGTGGCAGCGGAGCTGGCGTCTAGTCGAGGTAGGCGCGCGCGCGTTCCATCCCTTACCCTTCGAACGGGTGGCAGCGGAGCTGACACCTAGCCGAGGTAGGCGCGCGCTCCGTCCTCTACCCTTCAAACAGGTAGAAGCGGAGCTGGCGCCTAGTCGAGGAAGACGCGCGCGCGCTCCGTTCCCTACCCTTCGAACGTGTGGCAGCGGAGCTGGCGCCTAGTCGAGGTAGACGCGCACGCTCTCCGTCCCGTACCCTTCGAACGGGTGGCAGCGGAGCTGGCGCCTAGTCGAGGTAGACGCGCGCGCCCTCCGTCCCCTACCCTTCGAACGGGTGGCAGCGGATCTGGCGCCTAGTTGAGGTAGGCGCGCGCGCGCTCCGTCCCCTACCCTTCAAACGGGTGGCAGCGGAGCTGCCCTCTAGTCGAGGTAGGCGCGCGCGCGCTCCGTCCCCTACCCTTCGAACGGGTGGCAGCGGAGCTGGCGCCTAGTCAAGGTAGGCGCGCGCGTGCTCCGTCCCCTACCCTTCGAACGGGTGGCAGCGGAGCTGGCGCCTAGTCGAGGTAGACGCGCGCGCGCTCCGTCCCCTACCCTTCGAACGGATGGCAGCGGAGCTGGCGCCTAGTCGAGGTAGACGCGCGCGCGCTCCGTCCCCTACCCTTCGAACGGATGGCAGCGGAGCTGGCGCCTAGTCGACGTAGGCGCGCGCGCGCTCCGTCCCCTACCCTTCGAACGGGTGGCAGCGGAGCTGGCGCCTAGTCGAGGTAGACGCACACGCGCTCCGTCCCGTACCCTTCGAACGGGTGGCAGCGGAGCTGGCGCCTAGTCGAGGTAGACGCGCGCGCCCTCCGTCCCCTACCCTTCGAACGGGTGGCAGCGGATCTGGCGCCTAGTCGAGGTAGGCGCGCGCGCGCTCCGTCCCCTACCCTTCGAACGGGTGGCAGCGGAGCTGCCCTCTAGTCGAGGTAGGCGCGCGCGCGCGCTCCGTCCCCTACCCTTCGAACGGGTGGCAGCGGAGCTGGCGCCTAGTCGAGGTAGGCGCGCGCGCGCTCCGTCCCCTACCCTTCGAACGGGTGGCAGCGGAGCTGGCGCCTAGTCGAGGTAGACGCGCGCGCGCTCCGTCCCCTACCCTTCGAACGGCTGGCAGCGGAGCTGGCGCCTAGTCGACGTAGGCGCGCGCGCGCTCCGTCCCCTACCCTTCGAACGGGTGGCAGCGGAGCTGGCGCCTAGTCGAGGTAGACGCGCGCGCGCTCCGTCCCGTACCCTTCGAACGGGTGGCAGCGGAGCTGGCGCCTAGTCGAGGTAGACGCGCGCGCCCTCCGTCCCCTACCCTTCGAACGGGTGGCAGCGGAGCTGGCGCCTAGTCGAGGTAGGCGCGCGCGCGCTCCGTCCCCTACCCTTCGAACGGGTGGCAGCGGAGCTGGCGCCTATTCGAGGTAGACGCGCGCACGCTCCGTCCCCTACCCTTCGAACGGGTGGCAGCAGAGCTGGCGCCTAGTCGAGGTAGGCGGGCGCGCGCTCCGTCCCCTACCCTTCGAACGGGTGGCAGCGGAGCTGGCGTCTAGTCGAGGTAGGCGCGCGCGCGTTCCGTCCCTTACCCTTCGAACGGGTGGCAGCGGAGCTGGCGCCTAGCCGAGGCGCACGCGCGCGCTCCGTCCTCTACCCTTCAAACAGGTAGAAGCGGAGCCGGCGCCTAGTCGAGGTAGGCGTGCGCGCTCCATCCCCTAACCTTCGAACGGGTGGCAGCGGAGCTGGCGCCTAGTCGAGGTAGACGCGAACGCGCTCCGTCCCGTACCCTTCGAACGGGTGGCAGCGGAGCTGGCGCCTAGTCGAGGTAGACGAGCGCGCCTTCCGTCCCCTACCCTTCGAACGGGTGGCAGCGGAGCTGGCGCCTAGTCGAGGTAGACGCGCGTGCGCTCCATCCCCTACCCTTCGAACGGGTGGCAGCGGAGCTGGCGCCTTAGTCGAGGTAGACGCGCGCGCGCTCCGTCCCCTACCCTTCCAACAGGTAGAAGCGGAGCTGGCGCCTAGTCGAGGTAGACGCGTGCGCGCTCCATCCCCTACCCTTCGAACGGGTGGCAGCGGAGCTGGCGCCTAGTCGAGGTAGGCGCGCGCGCGCTCCGTCTTTTACCCTTCGAACGGGTTGCAGCGGAGCTGGCGCCTAGTCGAGGTAGGCGCGCGCGCTCCGTCCCCTACCCTTCGAACGGGTGGCAGCGGAGCTGGCGCCTAGTCGAGGTAGACGCGCGCGCGCTACGTCCTGTACCCTTCGAACGGGTGGCAGCGGAGCTCGCGCCTAGTCGAGGTAGACGCGCGTGCGCTCCTGTCCTCTACCCTTCGAACAGGTAGAAGCGGAGCTGGCACCTTGTCGAGGTAGACGCGCGCGCGCGCTCCGTCCCCTACCCTTCGAACGGGTGGCAGCGGAGCTGGCGCCTAGTCGAGGTAGACGCGCGCGCGCTACGTCCTGTACCCTTCGAACGGGTGGCAGCGGAGCTCGCGCCTAGTCGAGGTAGACGCGCGCGCGCTCCTTCCCCTACCCTTCGAACGGGTGGCAGCGGAGCTGGCGCCTAGTCGAGGTAGGCGCGCGTGCGCTCCGTCCTCTACCCTTCGAAAAGGTAGAAGCGGAGCTGGCGCCTAGTCGATGTAGACGCGTGCGCGCGCTCCGTGCCCTACCCTTGGAACGGGTGGCAGCGGAGCTGGCGCCTAGTCGAGGTAGACTTGCGTACGCTCCGTCCCCTACCCTTCGAACGGGTGGCAGCGGAGCTGGCGCCTAGTCGAGGTAGACGCGTGCGCGCTCCGTCCCGTACCCTTCGAACGGGTGGCAGCGGAGCTGGCGCCTATTCGAGGTAGACGCGCGCGCGCTCCGTCCCCTACCCTTCGAACGGGTGGCAGCGGAGCTGGCGCCTAGTCGAGGTAGGCGCGCGCGCGCTCCGTCCCCTACCCTTCGAACGGGTGGCAGCGGAGCTGGCGTCTAGTCGAGGTAGGCGCGCGCGCGTTCCATCCCTTACCCTTCGAACGGGTGGCAGCGGAGCTGGCACCTAGCCGAGGTAGGCGCGCGCTCCGTCCTCTACCCTTCAAACAGGTAGAAGCGGAGCTGGCGCCTAGTCGAGGAAGACGCGCGCGCGCTCCGTTCCCTACCCTTCGAACGGGTGGCAGCGGAGCTGGCGCCTAGTCGAGGTAGACGCGCACGCTCTCCGTCCCGTACCCTTCGAACGGGTGGCAGCGGAGCTGGCGCCTAGTCGAGGTAGACGCGCGCGCCCTCCGTCCCCTACCCTTCGAACGGGTGGCAGCGGATCTGGCGCCTAGTCGAGGTAGGCGCGCGCGCTCCGTCCCCTACCCTTCCAACGGGTGGCAGCGGAGCTGCCCTCTAGTCGAGGTAGGCGCTGCGCGCGCTCCGTCCCCTACCCTTCGAACGGGTGGCAGCGGAGCTGGCGCCTAGTCAAGGTAGGCGCGCGCGTGCTCCGTCCCCTACCCTTCGAACGGGTGGCAGCGGAGCTGGCGCCTAGTCGAGGTAGACGCGCGCGCGCTCCGTCCCCTACCCTTCGAACGGATGGCAGCGGAGCTGGCGCCTAGTCGAGGTAGACGCGCGCGCGCTCCGTCCCCTACCCTTCGAACGGATGGCAGCGGAGCTGGCGCCTAGTCGACGTAGGCGCGCGCGCGCTCCGTCCCCTACCCTTCGAACGGGTGGCAGCGGAGCTGGCGCCTAGTCGAGGTAGACGCGCCCGCGCTCCGTCCCGTACCCTTCGAACGGGTGGCAGCGGAGCTGGCGCCTAGTCGAGGTAGACGCGCGCGCCCTCCGTCCCCTACCCTTCGAACGGGTGGCAGCGGATCTGGCGCCTAGTCGAGGTAGGCGCGCGCGCGCTCCGTCCCCTACCCTTCGAACGGGTGGCAGCGGAGCTGCCATCTAGTCGAGGTAGGCGCGCGCGCGCTCCGTCCCCTACCCTTCGAACGGGTGGCAGCGGAGCTGGCGCCTAGTCGAGGTAGGCGCGCGCGCGCTCCGTCCCCTACCCTTCGAACGGGTGGCAGCGGAGCTGGCGCCTAGTCGAGGTAGACGCGCGCGCTCCGTCCCCTACCCTTCGAACGGCTGGCAGCGGAGCTGGCGCCTAGTCGACGTAGGCGCGCGCGCGCTCCGTCCCCTACCCTACGAACGGGTGGCAGCGGAGCTGGTGCCTAGTCGAGGTAGACGCGCACGCGCTCCGTCCCGTACCCTTCGAACGGGTGGCAGCGGAGCTGGCGCCTAGTCGAGGTAGACGCGCGCGCCCTCCGTCCCCTACCCTTCGAACGGGTGGCAGCGGATCTGGCGCCTAGTCGAGGTAGGCGCGCGCGCGCTCCGTCCCCTACCCTTCGAACGGGTGGCAGCGGAGCTGCCATCTAGTCGAGTTAGGCGCGCGCGCGCGCTCCGTCCCCTACCCTTCGAACGGGTGGCAGCGGAGCTGGCGCCTAGTCGAGGTAGGCGCGCGCGCGCGCTCCGTCCCCTACCCTTCGAACGGGTGGCAGCGGAGCTGGCGCCTAGTCGAGCTAGACGCGCGCGCGCTCCGTCCCCTACCCTTCGAACGGATGGCAGCGGAGCTGGCGCCTAGTCGACGTAGGCGCGCGCGCGCTCCGTTCCCTACCCTTCGAACGGGTGGCAGCGGAGCTGGCGCCTAGTCGAGGTAGGCGCGCGCGCGCTCCGTCCCTTACCCTTCGAACGGGTGGCAGCGGAGCTGGCGCCTAGTTGAGGTAGACGCGCGCGCGCTCCGTCCCCTACCCTTCGAACGGGTGGCAGCGAAGCTGGCGCCTAGTCGAGGTAGACGCGCGCGCGCGCTCCGTCCCCTACCCTTCGAACGGGTGGCAGCGGAGCTAGCGCCTAGTCGAGGTAGACGCGCGCGCGCTCCGTCCATGGTGCAGTAGTGGAGGCGGTCATCGCGTTGCTGTCGTCGCTGTGCTTCGAGCCTGCTGTGACCGCGCGGTAGTGCGCTTTTAATGGCGGCTGGAATCGTGCCGACGCCTGGCCTGTCAGGGGGCAGGTTGTCAGTCTACCGTCCCATAGGTGGGGCACGTGGCGTCCTGCAATTGGTGTGTCGTGGGATGTGAGCGGTTGCGTGCTCACGGCCGCTCGCCTCTTCCCCAGGGAAGTGGGGTACACGGCGGGCGCTGCACGCTGCCTGTCCACCTACCAGGCACACTCCTCCGGGTGTTGGCGGTTCATTTCTCCAAGCCGTGGATAGCCGAACCGCTGGGGGAGGCGAGCGGGCTTTATAAGGTGCCATCGTTGTGATGGAGGCGTTCTGTCCCGCCTGCTGCTTTAGCTCTGCTTGCTTCATTCCGATAGTAGCGAAAGTTGCTTATTGCTTTGTTTCTTTTGCTGTAATCGTAGAGGACAATGGCCAGCCGCGACGATGTCTCTCGCCATCCCAGCGGCGGCTCCTCGTCCAGCCAGGGCGAGCTGTCCTGCCCTTCTGGGGAGTACAAGCTGGCGCCGCGGGGGCGTTCACGTGCCGATAAGCGGTGGGACGCCATGGAACACTCGGGGGGCCGCTGCTCCCGCGTGCTGGGGAAGAGCCGCGTGACCGAAGCGACGCTGGAGCGGCTTGTGCAGGAGGGGAAGATCGAGGAGCTCGCTGGAGCCCACCTGCCTCGTCGTGCAGAGACGGAGCCGCGGCCCCGGGAGATGGAGGCGATCGTCTTTGTTGCATTTTTCGACGCCGGCCTCCGTATGCCGTCGACATTGTTCGTGGGCGAAGTCCTACGTGCCTATGGGTTGGAGTTAGCACAGCTGACACCAAACGCAATAGTCCGCCTGGCTGTCTTTACGTGGGCGGCGCGGACAGAAGGCCGGCGTCCCAGCGCGAGCCTGTTCGCCACCCTGCACGATACGTGCTGTCGACCCAAGAAGCTTGGAGAGGGGGCGGTGTCCAATTTTGGCAGCGTAGATTTCGTGCTGCAGACGTCATGCACGACGCTGTTCCCCGCGTTAGCCTGCTTGGGGAAGTGGGAGTCCGGCTGGACGAGGCAGTGGTTTTATTACATCGTGACCGAAAAACGCGGCATGGTATGCCGAGGTGGGCCAATCTCGTTCAACAGCTCGCCGAGCGTGGAACCCGAGAGGGATGACGCGCAAAGGCTTTTGAGGCTTGCCGGTGTTGCCCGCCGGTTGAGCATGCGTGACCTGGCCGAGGAGTTCACGATGTACGGGGTGGCGCCACTTTCCTCCCGGTGGAAGTATGCGCAACCGGGCGACACCCGACCCGACGGGATCCTACTGCCGGTGTCTTGCCTGCTTCCGCCCTCCGCTCCTTGTAAGCCGTCGTGCGCGCTGGTACGCCCCCCTTTTGGTGCCTATGTAGTCCGCGTCTGATCGACCGGTTATTTTCTGCGCAGTGGCTCGGCTGGAAGATGCGGAGCGCGCGGCTGCTGCGTTCCTTGGCCCGTACACACTCAAGGAGCACAAGCTTCATGAGGATGCGACTAAAGCGGCGAAGCAAGGGCGGGTAAACCGCACGTGCGAGGTTCTGGGCATCGCCGTCCCCGAGCGCGTGGTGCCAGCGGAGACTCCCGCAAGGACTCCAAGCCGGTGCGGCAGTGGAAACCAGGCGGGGGCCTTGTCCTCGCTGCGCCGCGCCCATTCCGAGGCTGCCATACCCAGCCTGCCAGCCACCTCGGCAGCTGGCACTTCTGGGACGGGACGCGCGGTCGGTGGTGGGTCCAATCGAACCAGCTCGAGGGGGCGCGCCGCCTCGATTCCGCTGAAGGCACCATTCGTCAACGCAGTCGAGCCCATGAGTTCGGCCCTCGTTGGGCCGGAGCCCGCCAGCTCGGGGAGGGGTGCCGTTGCTGGCGAGGGCGTGGCAGCTGGCGGCGCTGCGCCACCCGCTGCAGCTGCCGAGGGCGCGCTCAGACCGACAGGGACTGAAGGCGCGACAAGGGCTGTGGCTGTCGGCGTCACGGAGGAGTCGGCTGCGGCTCCGCAGGCTGAGCGTCCTCGAGTCCAATCCCCTCCACCCTCGAGGGGTCGCTACAGCGTTGCAGGCCCTATGCTTGGAATTGTGGCACCCGGAGCGGCCGGCACGGCCGAGGGGTCTTCTCAACCGCCCCCCGGGACAGTGGCCCTGGGTATGGCGGTCGAACAGGCGCAACTTCCTGCCTCGACGGAGGGTGCAGAAGGTAGGCGCAGCTCCTTTTCCTCGCACGACTTCGCGAAACTCTCCCCAATTTGCTCGCTCATTCCGTCGACATCAGGCGAGATGAGCTCCCCGGGCATGGTGAAGGATCGAGCAACGGGGGCGTGCGCGAACTCCCAAACCTTGTGCGGGGTGCAGCGGAGGCGTCTGCCGCTATTGAAGTGGCCGAAGCTTCTGCGGCCGCCGATGCGGTAGGGCCGGAGCCCGTTCTTTCCGACTTCCTCCCGTGCATGGAGATAATTCGTGTCCTTACTGCGGCTGCGGAGCGCGCCAGTGGCGGCCTTGACCGACGGATGTTGTCGTCGTGCGATGGGGGACCTCCTGGCCCTTGCGCTGCGGGCCTCGGAGATACGGGTGAGTGTGTGCTGGCACTTGCTAGGGTAGTGCGGGGCACCCGCTGATTCTTGTTGCTGCTTGCAGGCACTTGCTATCGGCGAGGCCCTAGAGGAGGCGCACCTCCGGGAGTGGAGGGCCCTAGAGGCCAGGCTTCGTGAAGCAGATGATGCTCACGTGACGAAGGACGAAGAGCTCCACACGCTGGAGAGTGCCATGGCGGCCACACGACTCGAGACCGAGGAAGTCAGGCGTGCCGCAGCAGGGGAACGTGCCTCCTTCTTGCAGCAGATCGCCGCCTTAGAGGAGGAGAATACTCAGCTAGCCGAGGCTCTTGCCGAGAAGACCCGCACCTTGGACAATGCGTCCACATCGGCGTGGCGGCGATGGAGTCTCTGAACCGGGCCCTCCGCGATCTGTGCGTCGGCGTGCCCGACGCCACTTACGGGCCGGAGGACTTGGCGGAGACGCTTGGGTTGATCGAGGAGGGGGCGGGCGTTGCTCTCCGCAGCGCCAGAACTTTCGGCGAGCACTGCGGCTACCTTGGCGCGTGCCTCGCCATTGGCCTACTCCATACTCGCAGGTGTAGGCACAGCCACGAGCTGACGAACCCTCAGCTGGATCTACCTGGCCGGCAGGGGGCGCTGTCGGACGCTATCCGCTCCATCGAGCCTGGCCTCCAGAACTTCCATCGACGGATCTGGGGTCACGTCGGGGAGGATGCTGCAAGGGTTGCAGTGCAGCAGACACTGCAGGGGGAAGGGGACTTCCTCCGTTGGCTCGAAGGGGTTCCCCGAGGTCCCGACGGCGGCACGGGCCCCTCGGCGCCGCGCGAAGCATGAGCTGTTTGTCGAGGGGGTTGCATCTACGTGCTCATGGTTGTAGTCATTTGACCCCATATTTTGTAATGAACCGAAGCGCCACTTGTTCTTACTGTTGTAAGCTGTGCTCTGGGTTGGCGTTCACATCATATTTATACTCCGTAGAGTGCGCACGAGGGGCGTCCTCCCGCTGTGCGGAACGCGTGCGAAGGCGGACCTCGACGCTACGACTTAGTTTATAGTCCGCAGACTCGCGCGTGCGGAGGCGAACCTCGACGCTACGTCTTATTTAGAGTCCGTAGACTGGCGTGTGCGGAGGCGGACCTCGACGCTACGACTTAATTTATAGTCCGCAGACTCGCGCGTGCGGAGGCGAACCTTGACGCTACGTCTTATTTAGAGTCCGTAGACTGGCGCGTGCGGAGGCGAACCTCGACGCTACGACTTAATTTATAGTCCGCAGACTCGCGCGTGCGGAGGCGAACCTCGACGCTACGTCTTATTTAGAGTCCGTGGACTGGCGCGTGCGGAGGCGGACCTCGACGCTACGACTTAATTTATACTCCGCAGAGTGCGCGCGGAGGCGTCCCCCCGTTCCGTCTTATTTAGAGTCCATAGACTGGCGCGTGCGGAGGCGGACCTCGACGTCACGTCTTTCTTTTAGAGTCCGTGGACTGGCGTGTGCGGAGGCGGACCTCGACGCTACGACTTAATTTATAGTCCGCAGACTCGCGCGTGCGGAGGCGAACCTCGACGCTACGTCTTATTTAGAGTCCGTGGACTGGAGCGTGCGGAGGCGAACCTCGACGCTACGACTTAATTTATAGTCCGCAGACTCGCGCGTGCGGAGGCGAACCTCGACGCTACGTCTTATTTTTTAGAGTCCGTGGACTGGCGCGTGCGGAGGTGGACCTCGATGCTACGACTTAATTTATAGTCCGCAGACTCGCGCGTGCGGAGGCGAACCTCGACGCTACGTCTTAATTTATACAGGTGATCTTCGGCACAGTGCGGGCAGGCAATGGTACTCTTTGGGAACACCAGGCTTTATTTTACTCCCGTTTGCGCGGGCGAGCATTGTACAATAAAGGGCTGATGCCGCTACGATTACCATCCTGCGTCTAGGCGTAATATCGCCGTAACCTGTCCGCGTTCCATGTGTGGCGGAGGGTTTGGCCCTCGAGCGTAGCGAGGCGGTACGCTCCCTTCTGTAATGCTTCCATGACGATGTACGGGCCTTCCCACTTGGACTCCAGCTTGCCAGCAGTCTCTGCATGGAGCGCCATTCTCAAGACAAGATCCCCAGGCTTGAATGTTCGTGGATACACGGAGCGGTCCCGAGTACGGACCGTCTGCCGCGCATACTTCTCGACATGCTGGGTTGCACTTGCCCGCACCCCGTCGAGGAGGTCCAGGGACACGTGGTGCTCTGCATCGGGCGCTTGGATGAGAACCCTCCGCGAGCCAGCCTTGATTTCTTCAGGCGTCACTACCTCGTCTCCGAAAAGGAGCTTAAAAGGCGTGAACCCCGTTGGGCGTGTTACCGTTGTGCGCTGGGACCAGAGGACGCTGTGAAGCTCACTCGGCCACCTGCCCTTCGGCAGCCCGACCAGGCGCTTTTTGACGGCGAAAGAGATGGCGTCGTTCGCCCTTTCCACCACTCCGTTGGACTGGGGGTGCCCAACTGAGACGAACCGAAGTGTGATGCCCATGCCATCACAGAACTCTTTGAATAGGGTGGCGTCGAATTGCAGGTCGTTGTCGACGGTGAGCTCCCTGGGTACGCCGAAGCGACAGATGATGTTCTGCCAAAGGAAACGCTGCATGGCTGCCGAGGTTATTTTGGCCAAGGCCATCGCATCCGGCCATCTGGAAAAATATTCCAACACGACTACCACAAACCGTAGGTCCCCTGGGGCTCGGGGAAGTGGTCCTACTATGTCGACCCCCCAGCGTGCCAGCGGCCACACCGGGGGAATAGGGTTGAGGCTCGTGGGGGGCCTACGGATGATACGTCCCATCCACTGGCACCCCTGACACCGACGCACGAGGTCCTAGGCGTCGGCGATGGTAGTCGGCCAGTAAAAGCCTTGCCTAAATGCCTTGCCGACCAAAGACCTTGGCGCCAAGTGAGACCCGCACATGCCCGCATGGATTTCAGCAAGGAGCTCTTTTCCCTCTTCGCGCGGGA
This sequence comes from Dendrocalamus latiflorus, assembly GCA_017311315.1. Taxonomy (NCBI): domain Eukaryota; kingdom Viridiplantae; phylum Streptophyta; class Magnoliopsida; order Poales; family Poaceae; genus Dendrocalamus; species Dendrocalamus latiflorus. The sequence goes on from CM029627.1 coordinate 45,280,465, forward strand.
GGCAGCGCAAGAGCGGTGCGCAGACCCCTTCTTGTATAGTATCCCTTCGAACACCTGGAAGGACCGGGCGCGGTGCTGCAGATGCCGCAGCTCGACGGGGTCCTCCGGCTCGGCGATGCCTTGCAGGAAATTAAAAATGGGCTCTCGCCAGTCGCCCTGTTGGCCGATGTGGTGGACGAGGGCCGCATCCCGGTTGTCCTGTGCGATGGCCGCCTGTGGTAACACTTCGTAAAATGCCCCGTCGGGGGGTGACAGCTGCTGGCTGGCCGCCTTTGTGAGGGCGTCGGCCTGCTCATTCTCCGCGCGAGGGATGGCCTTGACCGTGACGCCCAAGAAATGCCTTTCCCTCGCTCTTACGGCCGCGAGGTATTTGGCCAGCTCCGGGTCCTTGGCTTGGTATGACTTGTCAACGTGGTCGGCCACCAGACGCGAGTCCGTGCGGACGAGCACTCGCCGGGCCCCGATTGCCTTGAGTTTCGTTAGGCCGAAGAGCAGCGCTTCATACTCGGCTGTGTTATTTGTGGCCAGGAAAGCGAGGCGCGCCGAGTACAGTAGGCGCTGCCCTTCGGGCGTGACGATTACCGCGCCTACGCCAGCGCCCGCGACGTCGTAGGCTCCGTCAATGGTGAGCGCCCAAACCGGGTCATCATGCTTCTGGGCGGGCTGAGCCGACGGCGTCCACTCTGCGAGGAAGTTGGCGAGAACTTGAGATTTGATTGCCGTCCGCGAGGCATATGTCAGGGAAAATGGAGCGAGCTCGGCAGCCCACTTGCCGATGCGGCCTGTGGACTCCTTGTTGTGAAGCATCTCCGCCAGGGGAAAAGAGGAAGGTACTGTGATCGGGTGGGCCAGGAAATAATGTCGAAGCTTTCTGGAGGCCATGACCAATGCGTAGCCGAGCTTCTCAAGCTCCGTGTATCTCGTCTTGGCGCCCTGGAGGGCTTCAGAGACGAAGTATACGGGCCGCTGCGCGACGCCTTCCTCCAGGACGAGGACAGCACTAACCGCTATGGTTGACGCGGCCAAATAAAGCAAGAGGGGAGCCTCTGGTGCTGGGGCGACCAGAGTGGGGATACTTGCCAGGTGCTTCTTGAGCTCGTTGAAGGCCTCCGCATAACCATTATCCCAACAAAATCCATCGCAGCCGCGGAGTGTCTTGAAGAACGGCAAGCCCCGCTCCGCCGCCCTGGATAAGAAACGGCTCAGGGCCGCCATGCGGCCCGCCAGCCTCTGGACCTCCCTTGTCGTCTTGGGTGGCTCCATGCCTAAGATGGCGTCGACCTTATCGGGATTCGCCTGGATGCCCCGTCCGGATACGAGGAAGCCCAGGAGTTTGCCCGCCTGCACGCCGAAGACACACTTGTTGGGGTTGAGCTTGATGCCGGTCTTCCTTAGGTTGTCGAAGGTCTCCTGGAGGTCCCGGCCATGCAGAGCGAGCTGCCGGGTCTTGACTACCACATCATCGACGTAGGCCTCCACGTTCCTTCCGAGCTGGGCGGCCAAGGCAAGCGCGACTAGTCGGGTAAAGGTGGCTCCCGCGTTCTTCAGGCCAAAGGGCATCCTGACGAAGCAGAAAGTCCCAATTGGTGTGATGAAACTGGTCTTCTCCTCGTCGTCTTCGGCCATGTATACCTGATGATAGCCAGAGTAGGCATCCAAAAAACTCATTAGCTCACACCCGGCGGTGGCGTCGACCAGTTGATCAATGCGCGGCAAGGGGTAGTTGTCCTTTGGGCACGCCTTGTTGAGTGCCGTAAAGTCGATGCACATACGCCAAGCTCCGCTGGCCTTTTTGACCAACACCGGGTTGGCGAGCCACTCTGGGTGGTGGACCTCGTGAATGACCCCGGCCCGGAGAAGCTTCTCCACCTCTTCCTTGGCCGTCCGCTGTCGATCCATGGACATACGGCGAAGCTTTTGCTTAACCGGCTTGGCGTCGGGGCGAACCGCCAAACGATGCTCGATCACTGCGCGGTCAACGCCCTTGATATCCTCTGGTGACCATGCGAAGATGTCGACGTTGCTCCGCAGCACATGGAGCAAGTCTCGCTCGACCTCCGGGGGGAGCCCCTCGCCAATGGACACACACTGCCCTACCGCCTGGATCGGCACCTTTTTGACTCCGCCCTGAGGCTGAGGCTTAGGCGTCCATCCGGAGCGGAGGGCGCGTCGCCGAGCGTGCCTGAGAGCACGCGCACCGGACGGTGCAGATTCTGGCTGCTTGCTTCGATGCGTCTGGCGAGATCCTGGTCGCCGAAGACGGTGATGACACCCTCTGGGCCTGGGATCTTCATACATAAGAAGGCGTGGTGTGGGATCGCCTCGAGGTGGTTGATGGCTGGCCGCCTTAGTATAACGTTGTAGGGGTGCGGGATGTCTACGACGTTGAAGACGACCTGCGCGGATCGGACGTTACTCCCCTGGCGGAATGTGACTGGGAGAGACACACACCCTATGGCCTGTAGCGGTTGACCTCCGAGGCCTTGAAGTGGCTCTCCCGATTGCTCTAGATGGCTCCGGGGGATCCCCATATGATCGAGAGCCCCTGCGGACAGGATGTTCGCGGAGCTTCCCCCATCGATCAGGGACGCGTCTGACGTCGCAACCCGCGATACGGGCTTGAACGACCAAGGGATCCTGGTGAGGGAACTCCACACCCCTAGCGTCATCCAGGGTGAAGGTGATGCTGCAGGGCGGCAGCCACGATTGCGGTCGCTCCGCCGGCACCCCTGATAGGGAGCCTCCGGTGATGACGCTGATAGCGCGGCACTGTGTGTCGTCCCTGGTGGAGACCCGCGGGGGACTATCCTCTGGATGCTGTACCCGGGCTTCGGCAGGGGGCCGGAGGGACGAAGCCCGAGATTCGGCCATCCCCCATCGCAGCTCCATGATCGCGATGCACGCCTTTGTGTAATGATCCCTGTAACCATGCACCTCACATCACTTGCCATAATCTAGAAGTTCTTGTTCCACGCGGGGTCGCTCGTCGCGGCTGGGCCCCTCTTCGCAATCCCGACCCCCTCCCCACGAAGTGGGGGCCGGTCTTCGAAGGGCGGTCTCGGTGCCGAGGACATAGCGGACCCGTTGTGGCCTGCGCTGGTGACGCCGGGGCTTACGCCTGCTGCTTGCAGAGCCTTCCTGTTCCCTGGTGTCGTCGCCCTCCGGGACGTCCTCCCGGGGTTCCCGGGTGCGGCCCTGCCTCGGGGAGGTGCCACCCACCTCCCCCTCTTGTGGCGAACACTTCGTTTGGGCGGGGTCGGGGGTGTCGGCGCAGCGTCTCCGCGCGTCTTCTTCCGCCCTCGCATACTCCTCCATTTTGTCGAAGAGCTTGGCGATTGTCCTGATAGGCTTCCGCGCATGGTACTCGGCCATGGGTCCTGGACGAAGGCCCTGCATGGCCGCGTTGATGACAGTTGTCTCATTGATGTCGCTGACTCGGCAGCGCACCTTTGCGAAGTGCTTGAAGTAATCCCGGAGGTCCTCCGAAGGCTTCTGCTTTACAGCGAAAAGCTGGTCCGCATCGATCCGCTCGACGTAGTTCCCTTGAAAGTTGTTGCAAAGGCGGTCGCGGATCTGCTCCCACGCGCAGATGGAGTTCGGCAGTATGGCGAAAAACCAAGAAAGCGCCACTCCTTGCAGCGCGAGGGGGAGCCCTTTCACCTTTGCGGTGTCGTCTCCACCCGCAGCCTCGATTGCGGTTTCGTAGACGCGCACGAACTCCCAGGGGTCCGTGTCGCCTTTATATGGTTCGACGACGCTGGGAAACTTGAAGCCCTCGGGCCACCCCGCGTGCTGCAGGCCCGCCGAGAGTGGGGACTCTGGATCGACACGTCGCAACGGCGCACAGCTGGATGTGGGGGCGTCGCGCCTGTCTGCCCTCTCCGACGTGGGCTCCGGTGCGACCTCCGGCGCGATCTGCTGACTCCGAGCCTCCCGCATGGCTCGGACGGCTCCGCGAAGACCCCCGAGCTCCCGCTGGAACGTGTTGAGGGCCGCCAGCAATGCGCCCCCCGTCGCGGGTGTAGCCAGGGCCGCCGGCACGCCCGGTGGACGAGCCAGCGCGGCAGTGGCTGGATCGGTCGTTGCGGCGATGGTGGTTGGGTCGGTCGTTGCAGCGGCGCGAACGTCGGCGTCTACGGCCGCAGCGCCCGCGTCACTACTCGCGCCTTTGACAGCCGACGCCGAGGCCTCCGTACCGACGTGACGCCGAGGCCCAGCCGCCCTCTCGCCCTTCGCCGCCGCCGGCGAAGCTTTTTTCGTTGCCATCTGGCTTGCTCCCGTCGTCCCCACGGACGGCGCCAACTGTTGTGGTTACAGACCAAACAGAGAGAGAGATGGTAGTGGAGAGTTGGGAGAGATCTGCCCCCTCCATAGCCTTCCCTTGATATATATACACACATAGGGTATGCTTTTACAGTTGTGTCCTTACATCAGTATGCCCCTGCCAGGGGCATTTAAGTCATTACACATGCTCTACTTTAATCCTAATATCCTCCCAACAGGCCTGCTGGGCTTAGGTGGGGGCCACCCCTACAACAATATCATTTTTATGTAGCCAATGTATATAATTTAACATATGTTAACGATTAAAGTTTTAAAAGAGATCTCAAGGTAGCTTGTATTTGTGGATGGAGAAAGTACAACGTGATTCTATCTTTAATCTTTTTTTATTAAGTCTTGAGGTGATTCGTGATGAAACTTGGAAGTAATACATCTAGGCTTGCATTGATTTTATAGATTGGCAATAATTTCTGATCAAATTCTGTTATCCGTATAGTCATAGAAGGGGGGCTCAATTTCATCTGCCTCTTTCTGAGCAAGCTTTTCAGGAATATCAAAAGTTGCAAGATTACACATACAGACAATTCAAGTCCAGGAAAACACAAAAGATTCATGGCATTATATTTGGGGGAATAGCAAATACTCCTCTTCTAAATTCTATAACCTTCCCTACAGAAGTTTCCAACCCCTAGCCCCTCTTGTTTGGATTTGGAACTCCAAGTGTTGCAACAAACTCAGAGTTTTCACTTGGCTCCTCCTAATGGATAGGCTAAATACTAGAAATATCCTCAAAAGGAAAAAAACACAAGCTGGAAGGCAACAACTATAACTGTGTCCTCTGTGATGGCAATGATGAAGAGACTGCCTTTTATCTATTTTTCAGTTGCCCCTTCAGTCAAAGGTGTTGGCAGCATTTGGGCATTCATTGGAATTTGGCTGCAGGTTTCTTCCAAATGATGGTAAAAACAAAGCAGCAATTCCAGAACTCCTTCTTCATGGAAATCTTCACCATCACCACTTGGCAAATTTGGAAGCAAAGAAATAACTTCATATTTGATAGAGGAAAACCTTCTTTCAATTCTTGGAAGGCTCTCTTTCTTGAAGAGGCTAAACTTCAGACTCATAGATTTCTTGTTGAGGCCAAACGAGCTGCTTTTCTTCTTTTTGTAGAGCTTCTTGTTTAGTTCTGTCTCTGGTTTGTTTTCTTTTAAGCCTCTCTAGACCTGCTCCTGCTGTTTGGCCTCTTGGCAAACAAGTTTGTTCAGTTCTTTTTCTTTAATAAAATCTCTACAGTGGGGGCCTCCCCTGCTGTATTTAATGCTCAAAAAAAATAGAAGGGGGGACTGGAGAGTACGTACGTCCTTCTCACTATCGAAGCTAGCGTACGTTTATTGGCAAGAGTTTATATACCATGTTGGACCTAATTAACTTCACGGCTACGCGGGTGTCCCTATCCAAAACATCTCACAAGCACGGTATGCACTAGTTAAGTACGTAGGAGTAGCTATATAAACCCACTCGACAAAACCAAACCAGTTAACCATCACACAGTAGACAGTAGTAGTATTAAGCACAAAACAACTGACGCAAAGCCTGATCGGTCATGGCCATCCCCAAGGCTTTGCTCCTTATTCCCATTCTTGGCTGCGTATGCTTCTGTAGTACTGTCCTAGCAGCTCGCGAGCTCAGTGATCACTCGGCCATGGTGGCAAGACACGAGCAGTGGATGGCCCAGTACGGTCGCGTGTACAAGGACGCCGCCGAGAGAGCGCGGCGGTTCGAGGTATTCAAGCCCAACGTTGCGTTCATAGAGTCGTTCAATGCAGGGAGCCACAAGTTCTGGCTTGGGCTCAACCAGTTCGCAGACCTCACCAACGACGAGTTCAGGGCAACCAAGACTAACAAGGGCTTCAATCCTAACTCAATGAGGGTTCCTAGCGGATTTAGGTACGAGAATGTCAGCCTCGATGCGCTTCCGGCAACCGTGGACTGGAGGACCAAGGGTGCCGTCACACCCATCAAGGACCAAGGCCAATGTGGTAAGCTCATCCAGCTAGGATACGGCATGTGTTGAATCTTATTTTTGTGGCAATATGGTGTGTGACGATGTCTATTACAACACAATGGCAGGCTGCTGCTGGGCTTTTTCAGCTGTTGCGGCAATGGAGGGCATCGTCAAGTTGAGCACAGGCAAGCTCATCTCGTTGTCAGAGCAAGAACTGGTGGATTGCGATGTCCACGGCGAGGACCAGGGCTGCGAGGGAGGCGAGATGGATGATGCCTTCAAGTTCATCATCAAGAACGGTGGCCTCACTACCGAGTCCAACTACCCTTACACGGCGGAAGATGACAAGTGCAAGGGTGGATCCAACAGCGCCGCGACCATCAAAGGCTATGAGGATGTGCCTGCCAACGACGAGGCCGCTCTCATGAAGGCGGTGGCAAGCCAGCCTGTGTCAGTGGCGGTGGACGGAGGTGACATGACCTTTCAGTTCTACTCTGGCGGTGTGATGACCGGCTCATGTGGCACGGACCTTGACCACGGGATTGCCGCGATTGGGTATGGAAAGGCGAGCGATGGCACAAAGTACTGGCTGATGAAGAACTCATGGGGTACAACTTGGGGAGAGAACGGCTACATGAGAATGGAGAAGGACATAGCTGACAAGAAGGGCATGTGCGGCCTTGCCATGCAGCCTTCCTACCCCACTGAGTAAATAGAATTTACATGCTCTAGTGCCACAGATTTGTATATATACACATTGAAAATTACAGCCTCATGTTCGAATACATTTCAGATTGTGTTGCAAAAATATGTTTGTACATCTGTACCCATCATGAATTCAGTGTAAATAATATGCTGGAAGTGGAAATATTGTGTTAAAGATTTATGACGTGTAATTCAAAATTCCCAATGTCACTCCTTTGATTATTGCCTATTTGGATGACATCTTTTTAAACAATAAAATGTGTTGAAACATCAAGAATTGATTATGTTAACGGATGATAGTTTTACCCATTATACCCAGCTATCCAAGGACGCAGATGTTAGTGTCTGGTAATGCAAGTTTATTTGAGTTCGCAGTGGAGATCCAACGGGTTATTGCCCAATGTTTTGTTTGTCCTTATTTCTTGTTCACAGAAAAATCTAGCTCCATGATACAAATTCCAAGCCAATATATCCTATCCTTAGTTTTGTTAATACTTGTGAGTATCAAGACACTGCTGTTACAAAGCAGGAGATCCATCATCACAAAAAGCCTCCGGATCTTTATTAGCCACCAGCTGGCCGTGCCGTAAAAAAGATCGAAGACTTGACACCCTTACTTGTGTATTGCACATGCAGGTCATCGGCAAAAGATAGATACATCTGCACGAAGAGATGGTTCAGGCAATTTGCTCGCCTGTTACGTGGGGAAAGGAAGTACAACAATAATAATGCACAATGCACACTCACCATTCCGTCTTGTTGGTCCAGACCACGAAACAAAACGCGCTCCCTCAGTGGTCATAACACACACGAACACTTTTATTCAACTCAAGACACACAAGAGTTTTGTTGCTACCTAATACCATACAACTTTTCTATTTTCTCTTCTTATTTATAGTCTCAAAGTTACAAGCACATAGGCTAACAAAATGCTCGACTCATTCGCCCATGACTCACACACAGCGCACTACCTGTAAGATACGCTATGACTACTATGCAGCTCGACTCATGACTGTGGTTGTTACAACTGGTTCATTGTAGCTACCACCGTTTCACTGTAGCTACAACCGATTCACTAACTCCGAGGTCTTCGACTCCTCAAACCTCGAACACACCGATTACACAGACCTCAGACACACCGACTACACAGACCTTAGACACACGGAGTACTCGACACATGACTATAGTACTCGAACACATGAGTACTCGACACATGAATACAATACTCGAACACAATGGGTACTCTTCGCCGACCACTCTCAACAACAAGATTAGTTCCAACAATCAACCCCTAATCTTATTGCCTTTATTTGTGAGTACCTCCACGTCGAACTTCAGAGGAGCATTGGTTCTTCATCTGCCACAGTGAGATGCGCCTCTTCCTTCCTCAACTTGTGGCACTCACTGGCGAAATGCCCACGTATGCCACAGTTGTAGCACTTCACCTTCTTGTTGGACATGTGCTCACTGGTGTCAGAGTTGTTGTCGTCCTCGTCATCATCATGGTCGTATCTATGACCACCACCACCTTTGATGCGGCCACCACCACGATCACGGTTCTTCTTTGTGCCGCTCTTCCCCTTGTTGAAGGTCTCACATTGCGTGCATGTGAGCAACAGATACTCACTCTATTGTGAGTCGCCAAAACTAATTCGAACGCGTTTGTCATAGGCTTTGTACCGCCCGACAAGATCCTCGATGGTGGGGGTCTTCAAGTCCACACATTGCTTGATGGAGGTGACGAGCTACATGTCGCACACTAGGGCAGCATGAAGAAACCTGTGAACAATGGTACTCTCATCCACCGTGGTGTCGCCAAATGCTCGGATGTCAGTGACAACAGACATCACCCGATCGGCAAAGTCTTCAACGATCTCCCCTTCCTCCATCTTCAGCCCCTCGAGGTCTCTCTTGAGGGTCTACAACTTGGCTTCGCGCATATGCTCATGCCCTGTGTGCGCTGTCTTGATTGCCTCCCATACTGACTTCGTCTTGTCTTTCCCAGTGAGGGAAGACATGACTTCCTCTAGCACGGATTGGTAGATGGCATACAACACTATCTGATCCTTCTGGTACTCTGCGGCGCCAGGCTCTACTGCTTCTCACACGTTCTGAGCCTAAAGAGAGGCATGCATCTTCATCGCCCAAATTGTGTAAGTCATGCATGTGAGCTACAGGTATGATAACATCACCGTGCTCTCCCTCTTCATGGCTTGTGAGCTAGCGGCAGACAAATCACCTCATAGCAGGCCTCACACTATGGATAGAGACATACTCCTTCCTTCCCTCGGCATCCTGTGATGACTTAAAGATGATTTAAAGACTTCATTCTGTGATGACCTCCCAATGTAAAATAGTGTAACCACAACTCTATAATGGTGTTGACCTGGCTAGATAATTTGTATTCACCTATGCAAGTTGCACCATTGGAGTGACCCACGAGTCGTGTAGCTGGTTTTAAGTCGTTGTGGACACAGGTCATGTCGCTGGCATAAGCCGCCGTGTGGCACAAAAGGAGGTTTAGGTGTGGTGGATGTAACCACTCTCAGATAAAACTTTAGTGGGTGGAGCTTACACTGAGGGATGCATTGTAAAGACTTTGTGATGATCTCCTTGATTCACATGTCTTAGAAAAATATATGAAATATAGCAAGTTGATTAGCTTTTGAGGGTAAAGTGCACAGTCTCTGCGGACTATAAACTGTTCGAATAGTCGTGCCTACGGTCAAAGGCGGGCATGAGAATTTGCTCAAGTTAGTTTTTATTTCAAAAACCTTTGTAGGTGAGATGGAAACTCGTCGGGTGGATGTAACTCTGAATTTGACTTTTTCCTATGTGGATGTAACCCAGCGTTGTTAGCTAGGTGGATGTAACCTTAATGATCAAACCTAAGCTTATCGTGGAAGGAAGCATGTAATAGGTGAATGGAATCTACACCACTATAAATATTATACACTTTCAATCTCTTTAAAAAAATATGATCGGTTAAAATGCTAAGTTATAGGATTTGTTAATTATTGTAGTTCTAAATGGTGCTTTTAGCAAATAAAAGAACCAGAGCCATCGTTGTCAAACCCTATATGTATACATACTTGCCTATGAGTTGGTTCACGAAGCATCGTTGCTTATGCTTACCCTCGCTCTCAAAACCTTTCAGAAGCTGTGGATCAAGGTCACTTTATCTACTACGAAGATCAAGGAGCTAATGGTGATGAAGACGGTGAAGATTAGCTTAGTCTCTAGTAGATTAGATCTCGCTCCAGTCTTGCCGTCTAAGCTGATGTATACGTGCACCAATATTATCCACGTTGGTGAGCAATGCTTGGGGGCCTCCCCATGGCCTGGATGGCCTTATATATATTCACATGGGGAGCGTTTTACAATTGTGTCCTTACATGGAATTGAAGCGAGCTCTGGAGCCGTCGTGCAGGCTCGAACTGGAATTGCGCGACACGACCGGACGCCACCAGTGCGTCCTGCGTTGGCAGTGATCCACATGGCCGCAACCGTGTGTTCCTTCCTGGTGGGCCGGACACGTGGCTGCGTGAGGTTAGCGCGTCGTGGGTTGTCAGGCGGTGCGCGCACGCACGCAACCTCGCGGCTTCGGCTTCGACGGATGCGCACCCCTGATGGTAAGTGAAAGTCGAAGTTGTTTCGCAGAGGCAAAGTCGGTGCCGACGTCACCGCCGGAGTGATTGGCTAGTGGCCCGCCGCCAATGCATTAATGACCCCAAAAATCGCGCCAGCCCCTAGTGCGTGACGGGAGTTGGACCATGTCAGGGGGCCGTACAACTACGGTGGTGCATTCGCTGACGCGTGGCAAGACATGATTGGCGTGCCGTGGGGTTTGAGGCATCGTGCTCACATGCCATTGCGACGCTTGTCCTCCCGCCAGTTGAACTCCTGCCGGTTGCACTTCCCAGCTGGGGGAACAGGTATATATACACTGCTAGCACCGTAGCTTCGTCGTTGCCTGCGGTCTGTAGCCAGGTATGGCTGAGATGATGTTGTTCCCAAAAATGAGCCTTCTTCAGTTCATCTACATTCTGTAATGGCACTGTTTCATGGCGGAATTGGCACCAACAACGCGATTTAGAGAGTGTTGATGAACTGATGGAGGCCTATTTTTGGGTACTCGGTCCGCCGGTTGCACTTCCACCGGTTGCGCTTCCCGGCCGGGGGCGAAACAGGTATATATGTGCTGTTACCACTGTAGCGTCGTCCTTCACCACCCTTGGCTATTTGTTTTGTTGCTTCCTGCTTGCACGCTGTGTTCCTGCATGTGATGCGCATCCAGACATGGCTAGGGTGATCTTGCCCTCAAAAATAGGTTTGCTTCAGTTCATGTGTGTTCTCTGATAACAGAGAGCGGTGATGAACTGAAGGAGGCCTATTTATGAGAGTTTGGTCAAAACCTATCGCAAATGACCGGTCACGCTTCCCGATTGAGCGGAGCGCGGACGGTTGGATCCCCGCCGGTTGGTGCTCTACCGAAGGCGTCCTCTGGTTGCGAGGTGTATGCTTGCCGCGGAGCCGGTCCATCCTGGCGAGGCCGAGTCGAAGGACCGCTTCAGCACGCGGACACGACGTCGACGCGAGCTCCGGGGTCATCGTGCAGACTCGAGGTCGCGTCTCTGTACAGGCTCGATCGAGGTGGGCTTCGGAGTCTTCTCGCGGACTCGAGATCGAAGGGTCGCCCGGTGTCTTGCGGCTCAAGGACGGTGCATTGATGGCACCGTAGATTACATGGGCGGTTGGCGTGCGGCGGGACAGGACCGGCGCGTCTTGCGCTGTCAGCGGGTGCACAACCATGGCGGAGCGCTCCTTTCCCCTGGGGCAGGACGCGTGGTGACGTGCGATTGGCGCGCTGTGCGTTGTACTGCTTCACTCACGCCCTGTCGGAGCCGATCCATCATGACGAGGCCGTGTGCATCTGACTTCGCTCCGTGGAGGCTCCGTGGACGTGCTGGCGAAGCAGGATGCGGAGTCGTTCCTTATGTACGAGGCCGAATCGAATGGCCGGCTCAGCCCTCGGCGACGGAGTCGAAGCGAGCCCCGGAGTCGTCGTGCAGACTTAAGTCGAGGTGGACTCCGGATTCGCCGTGCAGAGTCAAAGTCGAGGCACGGCCAAGTGGCTCGTGGCTCAATGATAGTGCTTTAATGACGCCTGGCGTGCGACGTGAACTGCACGGCGTGACAGTGCGCAACTAGCGCGCCTTGCGGTGTCAGCGGCCACACGCTTTTTCCCGGTAAGGCAGGACGCATGGCTTTGCGTGATTAGCGCGTCATGCGTTATAAAGCAGCCGTACGACCGCCCATCCCTTCCCGAGAAATCGAGCCACGCGGCGAGGCGTGATTGGTGCGTCATGCGTTGTTAGGCTGTCGGGCGACTACGCGTCTTCGGCTTCCGCCGGTAGCGCTTCTCGATGTGGGGAGGCAGACAGTTAGGCTCCCACCGATTGCGCTTCCCGATCGTGGGGGAGGTGGGCGGTTTGGCTTCCGCCGGTTGCGCTTACCGGCAGTGTGGGAGGTGAGGGGGCTTTATATACCCCTTTTAGCATCGCGCCTGCGTTCTCCTTCACTAGCCTCCTGCTCCCTTGCTCTCTGACTTTACACGTGGTGCTCTTGCATGCTTTGCTGCTGTCACTCGCCACCGACGCCGTACCTGTCGCCATTTGGCTCCTGGAGGACAATTGCCTGCGTCGAAAAACGTGCTCACTGGGCTGGCGGTGGCGTTTCATCCAGGCAATCATCGTCGATCAAGGTGGAATACAAGCTAGAAGGGCGCGAGCCATCGTTGGTGAACAAGCGGTGGGTAGTGGAGGGAAGGTGGAGAGTCCGTGCTCCCACGTCCTGGGCCAAACCCTCACGACGGAGGAGACGATCCGAACGCTACTGCGCGAAGGGAAGCTGTCGGACCGCCGCGAGGTGCGCCTGCCTGCCCGCGGTGAGACGGAGCCACACCCGGAGAAGTCGGAGGTGATCATCTTCGTCGCATATTTTGAAGCCGGTCTTCGAATCCCAACGGCCATGATCGTCGGCAATGTCTTGCGGACCTTCGGGCTGGAGCTAGCGCAGTTGACCCGGAACGCAATAGCCCGCCTTGCTGTTTACAGCTGGGCGTTGCGGGCGGAGGCGTGCTGGCCTAGCGCCTCGTTGTTCGCGTTCCTCCATGACGCACGGTGCCAGCCGAAGAGGCAGGTAGGAGGGACATTTTCTAACTTCGGTAGTGTCAACTTCGTCCTGCGGTCGTAGTGCGGGAAGATTTTCCCCGTCAACTCAACCCGGACGAAGTGGGAATTGAACTGGATGAGACGGTGGTTCTACCACCGCGTGGCGAGTGGCAGCGGCCTCGAGTGCATGGGTCGGCGAGTGTCATTCAACACTTCGCCGGGCGTGCCTATCAACGACAAGGACAGGCGGAGGGCGCGGAGGCTTGTGGGGATCGCGCTCCGGTTCAACATGTGCGACCTCGCGGAGGAGTTCGTCATGTACGGCGTGGCACCACTTGCCGATGGGTGGCGCGTCCAACCCGGAGGCCTACGGTGCGACGGTATCCAGCCGTCCGTGTCCTCATTGCCGAGGCCCTCCAACCCTCGTAAGTTTTGCACTGGGGGCATTCCTTCCTCTTTTTTTTGACTACGCTTTGCCTTGCTTGTAGGGTTTCTCCTGGAGGACGCGGAGTGTGCGGTGGTCATGTTCTTCGGGCCGTATGCGGCCAAGGAGCACAACCTGCGTGAAGCCACAACCGAGCAGGCTAGCCTGGGGCAGATAAATAGGGTGTGCGAAGCTCTGGGCATTTCCGTGCTGCAGCGTGCCCCTCCAGCCCCGAGCCAACCTCGCCGCCGCGACAGCGACGACAAAGGGAAGGGGTCGCCTTCTCGGCGGAGGGCCCTGTCCCCCACGGCTGTATCCAGCCCAGCGGCCGTTGCTCCCATCAACTCTGCCGAGGCCGAGGGTTCGACGGCCACTGACTCCGACTCGGCGAAGTATGCTGATTCGGATCTTGAGGTGAGGAGTCCCTGGGTGGTACAAAGGGCCAAGGGGGCGGCGCGGATGACCAGGAGGGTGAAGCGTCCTCACCTGCTCCAGTTGCTAAGGCTGAGGGTTCTTCGCCCCGGTCTCCGAGAGCGAAGCGGCCGCGGACACGGTCGCCCTCTTAGCCAGAGAAGGGGTTCGCTGTGGCGACCGGAGTCAAGGAGGACGACTCCAACACAAAGGCCATGCAACCGAAGGAGCTGGCCGCCCCAGACGGCACTGGTGCTCTCGCGGTTCCTCCCGAGGCCGAGGCCGAGGGGACACCCCAACGGACCCCGCCGGTTGATGCTGAGGGTAAGCTCGACTCCTCCATATGATCGCGCGAGGCTTCCATAAAGCTCTTTGACCGCTGTCTTTTACTATTAGCGGGGAAACGGTCCCCTGGCCATGGGCAGCCTTCGGGGGACGGAGGCGTTCCAGAGGTGGCATCGACAGCCGGCCATGCACCTCGCACCATAGGCCGTAGAGCTGGTCTTCTTGTTCCGCATGGGGTCTATCGTCACGACCTCGGCCGCGCCCTCGCCCCCGGCCTCGGCGACCTCGCCCGCAACCAGTGTGGGCACCGTCTTCAAAACTGCCTTTGATGTCGAAGACGTAGCGGGCCTTCTGGGATTTACGCTGGCTGCGCTTGGACTTGTCACCCGATGAGTCCTTAGGTTTGCGTCCTTGCACTCGAGGGCGTCCTTCAAAGACTCTTGCTTGCGATTGCCCTTCGAGGAGCCCTCCGGTGAGTTTTTGTTCTTCGTCGCGGCCTCCGTTTGATTAGTGTCGGAGTCGTCGCCTTTGCACCGTCGCGCGTCCCCCTCCGCCCTCGCGTTGTACTCGGCCAGCGGCCCCGGGCGGAGGCCTTGTATCGCTACATTGATAATAGTTGTCCCATTGACGTCCTTGACCTGGCAGCGGACCTTAGCAAAGTGCTTGAAGTACTCCCGAAGCGAAGAGCTAATCCGCGTCGACGCACTCAACGTAGTTCCTCTGGAAGTTGTTGTAGAGACGGTCGCGGATATGCTCCCATGCGTAGATGGAGTTTGGCTCTATGGTGAAAAACCAAGAGAGCGCCACTCCTTACAGCGCGAGGGGGAGCCCCTTCGCTTTGGTGGTGTCGTCTCCGCCCGCATCCGCCCGCAGCTTCGATGGCAGTCTCGTACACGCGCACGAACTCCCGGGGGTCCGTGTCGCCCTTGGACGGCTCATGGCGCTGGGGAACTTGAAGTCCTCTGGCCACGCCGACTGCTGCAGGCCCGCGGAGAAGGGGGACTCCAGATCCACTCGCCGCAGTGGGACGCGACTAGAGGTGGGGGCGCTGTGGCTGTCTGCTCGCTCTAGCGTGGGCTCCGGCGCGGCCACTAGCGGGACTTGTTGGCTCCAAGCCTCTTGTATATCCCGCCTGGCTCCGCGGAGGCCCGCCAGATCCTGTTGCAGCGTGCTGATGCCCATTAGTAGAGCGCTCTCCACCGTCAACATGGTCGCGGCAGTTGGAACAACAGATTGCACCGTTGGGCCAGCGGCAACCACAGCTTGCGCTCTAGAACTGCTCGGCGTGTCGGTGCGGTGGGCTCCGGAGTCAGTAACGGGGCCGGCGTTAATAAGAAGGAAATAGTTGACTGTGATAATACTTACCCGTCGACGACACAAAAGAGAACTCATTTTCGGCCGGTCGACATCTCCCCTCGGATACATCTCAGGCCCGTACGGACCCATGTCGTCTAGCACAGGTCGTTCGAGGCTGAAGCGCTCGAACGACCACAACTGCAGCAGTAGGGGACAGCCCACGAGGACCGAGTTCGCCTTGGTCCTCGAGTATGGCAGTAGGGGCAAGTGCGGCCGATCCCCAGCTGACCTAGGGGGCCTCGCCGTCCGCGATCGCCCTCGCATGAGCGATAAGGCGTGCATCCACGGAGTTGCCGTAGCTGGTGGTGAAGAGCACCCAACCAAACAGCCACAGCATATACGCCTCCAAGTGGCGCGAGACTTGGTAATCGTCTGCCTGTGGATCCATGCGCTCCACCTGAATGCAAACAAATTGTTATTAGTATGTAATAGTGCAAATAAGAGCTTCGAAGACACAATCGATTGTAAAGACCACGTACCCGGTACTGTGCGAGCCACCTCAGCGACGGCCCGTGGGTCTGACTCGCTCCGAAGATGTGGTGGTCATCGGCGGCACCCGTTGGAAGGACCCCCTCCGATCTGCCGAGCAGGTCAGCGCGCCACTCGGCCGGGGCCTCTGGTAGGAAGGCAGCGCCTCCCGCAATTGGAAGGCCAAGAAGCAGGGACACATCCTGTAGGGTCGGCGTCATCTCCCCGAATGGGAGGTGGAAAGTGTGCGTCTCGGGCCGCCAACGGTCCACCAAGGCCGTCAGCAGGGAACAGTCGAACGGGAAGCGTCGTGATCGCTCCACGGCCGCCTCGTCCCCGCCCGCGGCGAAGGCGGCTCCATCCTTCTTCGTGGCCTGCACCATCTGGTCAAGAGGGAGTAGCCCGGCATCCCGCAGCCTGCAAACAAAGTGAAGGTCAGCGCGGAACGTTCTTACGACAACACTAAAACGCTGGCGTAGTGCAAACCTGGCAGTCCAACAGGGGTCGAGTCCCTAGGCCACGCGAGGTGTGCGTGTCCGGACCACTCCCAGCTCAGCCGGCTCATTCGTGCTCCCCGGTGGCGGCACACGACGGGAAGCGCGGTGCACGTAGTCCACGTGCTCGTCCAACAACGGGTACCGCCAATCCGAGTCACGACCATCACGAGCCATGCCTGCAAAAAGAGTTCAAGTTATCACTTATAAGGAACCAAAATAAACGCGTCGTAACCCACTACAATATACGTGCACGATTAATTTGTACCCTCAATATTTACTAATTTTTCTAATACGTATAAATTTCACCGCGTGATTAATTTGTACATTACGGTCTAACTAAATTTTCTACAATAATACATCAAAAATACTATACAAAATTTCTACACTAAAGTTTCTACATCTATAGTTTTTCTGCAAAATTTCTACACTAAATTTTCTACAATAATACATCAAAAATACTATACAAAATTTCTACATTAAATTTTCTATATCTAAATTTCTACACTAAATTTTCTACAATAATACATCAAAAATACTATAAAAAAATCTCTACACTAAATTTTCTATATCTATAGTTTTTCTACAAAATTTCTACACTAAATTTTCTACAATAATACATCAAAAATACTATACAAAATTTCTACACTAAATTTTCTACATCTATAGTTTTTCTACAAAATTTCCATACTAAATTTTCTACAATAATACATCAAAAATACTATACAAAATTTCTACACTAAATTTTCTACATCTAAATTTCTACACTAAATTTTCTACAATAATACATCAAAAATATTATACAAAATTTCTACACTAAAATTTCTACAATAATACATCAAAAATACTATACAAATTTTCGACACTAAATTTTCTACATCTAAATTTCTAAACTAAATTTTCTACAATAATGCATCAAAAATACTATACAAAATTTCTACACTAAATTTTCTATATCTATAGTTTTTACTAACATTAACAAAAATAATATACCAAAAAAATTACTTGGATCCCTCACTTCTTCTCCTCCTCTCCCTCTCCTCTTCTCCCTCTCTTCTTCCCCTTCTTCCTCTCTTATTCTCCTCTCGCGCTCGCTGCATGGATCGGCTGCGAAGGAATGGAAACAGTGCTCGGCGGCGGCCGAGCGCATTGTGGTTATAACCCACCCCCAGTCACCACACGGTTGGCCGACGGAGTCTAGTTGCCCAACGATGGGGCGACTGCAATTAATCGCCCAACGGTTGCCAGATTTGCCAGGTGTCGCCGTTGGGTTGGGCGATAGGCTCCAATCGCTCAATCATTGGGTGACTGAAGTCTATTTTTGTAAAAAAAAATTCCCTACAAGTATATTTCTATAATTTCGATTAAAAAATAAATTATTCGTACAAAAATTTCAAGATCAAGCGCCCATATAAGAGCACGCAAACATTGACTAATAACAGCTATGTTGACTGGACATTGGAAGCAATCGGACGGTCATGGGAGCCATCATTCTACGATCCAACGGCTAAGCATAGCGAGATGACGTGGCTGCATGTGATAGCTGGAATTCCACCAAATATGTATATATAGAATAGATGCTAAGCTAAGTGTCATATAACATACACCATTTTGGAATTTCCAAGTTATTCAACCTGTAAATTATAATTTTCATTTATCACAAGCTGCTAACACAAGAAAACTTGGGCACCCTTCCCCCACAATGGTACGAAATGATAACGAAGCATGATTGGATTTCCAAATACAGCACTCTCATTCCAGGGTAGAAACTTTTCCACATCAACTTGAAGCATACTTGGCAGCGAACTCGGCAATATTCTTGTCGGAGCTCCCTCCTTCCTGCATTGCCTCCTGAGCCTTTTTCATCCACTTAGCAGCATTCTTCCTGTACTCCTCCCTCCTCTCCCCATCGAGTACTTCTCTTATGCATCTCTCAACCTCTTCCTTTCTCACCATGCCTTCCTTGTCCCGCCGCACCCGTACACCGATCCCCCATGCACTCTCAATGTACTTTGCTGTAGTTGGTTGGTCTGTCCACTGCGGCATTGCCAACAGTGGTATGCCTGTAACAATTGCTTCTGTTGTTGAGTTCCATCCACAGTGAGTTAAGAAACAACCTGTTCATGAGTTCAGAAGTGTATCATTTTCTAACTGCAGCTCAACTTTTTGGAACTGATCGCTGAACATATCGTGTTTACTACAAATTTGCAGGATGCACACCTCTTTTACTCTGTATTAGACAGTTGGATTTACGAGAAAGGCTGCTGCTTAGAGCATTTGGTTAACCGCATGATCTTAAGATAGGATCATTGGATACAGAATATAAATCTTCTCAAATTAAGGACATAGTTCTCCATGGTTCATCTATGCCCTACTAAAACTTAGAGCAGTATAGCCTTATAGGATCCAATTATTGGGATCGTATTGTGTGCAGTCTATGTGCAATCTAGCTTGGGGTTCAATACAGTACACTCCAACTAAAAAATGTCACAAAACTTTCCGGAAAAATTGTACGTGCACTTCTTGGTTTACTCTATTTATGTATAAAATTTTAAATTCAATTCCATTCTATGTTAAGAGTAATAAAAAAAGAAAGATACAACAAATTTGAACTCTTAATATTTGTCAGTTTTTTTTCTTTTTTGTTACTCTTAACATGAAATGAATTTGAAATTCAAATTGCGTACATAGGTATAGTAAGTCCAGAAGTACATCCTCAATTTTTTTCGAAATTTTTCACAACTTATTTTAGTTAGAGTGCACCATGATTATGTTCTAAACTAAATTGCATACAATATGGTCCCCAATTCTTACCTATCATCACGATATAGTAAATTAAGTGAAGACACAGTCTAAAATAAGCAAAGAAGCATGAACATAAATTATGCATAAGTTACAATAATGTGTTACATGCTTTTTATTCCACAACCCCCACCCACCCCCCCCCCCCCCCGGCGCAGGGCTCCAGCTATATGGGTGAATAGTACATAAGAACAATTTGTAAATAGTATTTAAGGCTTGCGTGGTTTTCAGGAATACATGGTTCATATTTATACCAGTATGTGTGCATCACTTTCTACTTGCTACCACTGTGAAAATGAAAAAACAACTACATGTTTATAGTTGTTAATTTGATAATCTAAAAAAAAGGACCATTTGTGAACATATTAATCTGCTGCTATACTATATTGCTTCGTATACTTTGTTCATCTTGTTGACATATTCAACGAAGTATTCAGATGTGAACTTGTGAGATAGCTACATGGATCTTCCTTTTGCTTAAGTAATCGCATAATGGTTTATTAATAAAAGCGTATATCATTTCATACCTGTGGCCTTGTGAGATAAGACCTCAAGCTGGGGACACCAGGAAACAATTAGGCCCCTCTCCTTGCATTTGCCACGGAGCTGTTCTGATAACTTGTGTTCATCACTGGACCTCACAACCCAAAGGAACGGTTTGCCAGAATTGCAGAATCCATTGCCTAGCTCCTCTAACTGGGTCGGGTCAAGGTCAGCGACAGTCCCATAGGAGGCATAGACGACTGAGCAAGGGGGCTGGCTGTCCAGCCATGGCATGCACGGTGCAGAGCTCTCGAAGAGGTTGAACCCGTATGTCTTGTTGGATGGCAATCGGTCATCGTCCATGTAGAAGGATGGCACCGTCGGGCCAATGGCCTTAAAACGCCATGCTGATGCCAAGTAATCTGCCTCCTGCTTAGACAACAAGGAGTATGTCACATATTCTACAGTTTCTTTGAATTCAATGTGGCATCTTTCCAGTTCGGTTTAGACTGAACTTTTTTTTGGGGGGGTGGTCTCCTTTTATCGAATTTTCGCTTGAGCAAAGCATCAAACAGGTGGGGGGCAGGACCAAGTGACCTCACCTTTTGCTCGAGTTCGTGGAATGAGTTGACGAACACGTCGTCGGCGTCCTCCAGCCCTTCGAACTGCCCCACCACCACCTCCAGGAGCGCAGGGTACGACTCCGGCTCCTTCACAAACGACGGCACGTCCTCCGGGCCCAGCTCCACGCTCAGCAGCCCCCGCAGAGCGCTCCCGTCCACGACCGGCGGCCCGACGCGCCCTGTCCAGACCTCCCCGTAGATGACGTCCACCGCGCACGGCTGCGAGAAGAAGGCCGCGGTCGGCACGCCCGCCTCGTGCGCCACGCGGCGCGCCCACGGGAGGTGCGGGTCGTACACCAGCACGCGCACCGGCCTCCCCGCCGCGTCCTCCGACCGGAAGAGGCTCTCCAGGGTCTCGGAGCCGACCGCGACAAACCGGCGCGTGTACTCTCTGATGTCCGGGCACGAGGCGATGCCGCCGGCGTCAAAGCCGTCGGAGATGGCGGCGACCCGGAAGGGGCCGGTGGTGGCCGGAAGTGTGGAAAGGAGGTGGCGGGTGGTGACGAGCGTGGGGCGGAGGCCGTGGTACGCGAGGCGGCGGCCGAACTGCAGCATCGGGTTGACGTGGCCCTGCGCGGCCGGGAAGGGGAGGAGGAGGACATGGGCACCGCCGCCTTGGACGGTGGAGGAGGTGTTGGTTGAGCTCTCCCTCTCCATTATTAAATTTCGCAGTGGAGCAGAGCTAAGCCCACTTCTTTTTCTAGTTTTGTGCGCGGCGGCTTAGCTGCGGTGAACATCGATCTCTATCGCCCGCCTGGGACCGGCGCACCGGTGCAATCATAGCAAGTTTGGTAACCTTAACTTACTTAGGGTGCTTTAATTAGTCGAGGCTTTTGGATTTCGGCTTGAATTTCTACTTTTTAGCTGAAACAGAGTGATGGGTCAGTTCTTTAACTGTTTCTAAAAACGATTTTTGATTTTTACTATAGTAACTAACTTTTAAATAGAGTATTTTTTTAATACGAGATTTGTAAGTTAATTGTAGTATACGTTAAAAACTTAATATCTATATCAACCAAAATCAGAAGCGAGTATCTCCTTCTGTAATCTCTATCGTAAACAACTAAAATTCAACAATTTTAACTAAAAGCAAAAAGTCACAGCCATATCAAATAGGCACATTAAGATAGTGGCATGAGTGAAAGTAGGGGTGCAAATGGGTTGGGTTAATCCCGACCAATCCGGTATCGACTTCGATTTTTACCGAAACCAGGAAGAAAATGGAAAATCCGGTCGGATCGGATACCAGATTCGGATATTACGTGTCGGATTCGGTTCCGGGATCGAGACGGCAAATATCCGACCGAATTGCTTCAGTATCCGGATATTCGGATAGTATCCGGTCGGATATCCGGAACCCACTAACCCTAAATCCAACGGCGGATCAGTCTCCAGTAAACCTCCTGGCTCCAGGCTCCAGCGGCAGCCGCAGACCTCTCGACGCTCTCGTCTCGTCGGCGACCCGATCCGGTGATCCCCAATCCATCCTCCCGGCCTCCCCTACTCGGCTCAGTCGGCTGCTCCCCAAGTCCCCATCCAGATCTTAGATCCCCAGCCATCCTCCCCATCCGGATCTGAGATCCCCAGCCATCCTCCCCATCCGGTGTCGATCCAGGCACCTGCATTGCTCGAGGAGCTCCCGCACCTCGTCGGTGCCGCCCACGGCAAGCGCTGCGTGGAAGCATTCGGCCGCGAGCGCGTATCGGCCGAGGCCGCGGAGGATGCCACCCTTGGAGAGCAGCGCGCCGTGGTGGGCCGGGTCGGCCGCAGCGCAGAGAGTGTGGAAGGACTTCGTCGACAAGGTGCTGGACGCCGCTGAGAATTGCCCAAGGACGGCGTCTTTGATCTATACACTATCAACTGGTTTAAAAAATCAGTGGAACTACATCCGTTCTGTCGATGGAGGCAGTATTTAGATGCATCATCTCACATTCTCACCTTAGCAGATGTATTCTTATGTGTCTTTTTCCCCTTCCCCTTTGTTTTGTTGTTTACCTGATTTATTAGTGGAATGTAATGAACTGGTAGGGCAGCCGGAAGTAGGCTCTGTAAAAAGTTGCCACTCTGTTGCAACTGTATCACTTGTTGTATGTGTTGCGTATCCTTGTTCGTTGTGTGTTTGGAAAGATTTGGATTTGCACCTGTTTACTGGAGAACTGGAGAATGGGGTGTTGCGCCCAAGCGGCTGCACCACTACGCGCCGTGGAGGCGTGGACTGGTATCCGCTTATATTATCCGCTTCCGATCCGTAACCGATATATATCCGCCCCGATGATAGCATATTCGAAACTCCGAATATTCCGAATTCGTATTCGTATCCGGTCTTACCGTATCCGATTTCGAATCCGGGGAAAAAAATATGGGTTAGGATACGGTTTAAGTAATATCCATTCGAATTCGATCTGATTGCACCTCTAAGTGAAAGGTGGTAACTTTTTGCTTTTGATCTAGAAGCTGGAACATTCGAACCAGCTTTTGGTTCCAACAAATAGAAGCCAAAAACCGTAGAAACCAATTTGAACACTACTCCTCTAGATATGAGCCTCCCACCACCGGGACAGCACCATCGCGAGGCCAATGGAGAACACACCGCTTCCATCTCCGATCAATCATCTCCAACTTCGGCAACTACTTTCACCTTGGTCAACCCAAGGAGCCGAGACTGCAACTGAGGTCTTGACTTCGCGCTTGCATGCATTCCTTGATTACTCCCATCTTCCGTCAATTGTTTGATTCAAGATTATTATTTAGGGATAGATCGATTTGTGGCTACTCCTTTGATTGGTCACCATTATGTCATTGGATTGATTGGAGTTTTCTGTTGGATCTTCTGTTAGTTCTCCACCGTTAGATTGGTTCTGGTGGGACAGATAAAATGGGGGAAGAAATGCTCCAATGGAAGAGAACACGTACGTGGGTGTTCTGTATATCTACCGATCTATATCTGTACTAATTAGAGTAAGAGTCTTTTTTGTAGCTTCCATATTAATTCTAAGAGGAAAAAAGTAAAAATCATCATATTAATCAGAGGAAAGAAAACTAGTTAGAAATTTCCACGTTATTCGGATAAAGAAAAAATATCATCCATCCATCTTATAGCCTAAGGATTTATGTGTAGTCTTATCGTATACGGATGCATGTCTGTCCCATATCGTTTAATATACCAACTAGTGTGTGCGTCATGTGACCCAGTAGGATAGATGCAACTCAATTTTAATCCTAGTGCAAGAGAGACCTGGGCTCCTAGCTAACAACATATTCTATCTGCTCTAATTCGGAAGAAAATAGCTAGGCAGGAAAGGCATGGGTGGGATTTGCCAATCACAGGCAAAAAAAGTCAGGGTTTTCCTCTAATTTCACTCTCTATAGCAATCAGAGGATCCCCTAGAAGCCTCCATGTTTATCCAAGGAGGGTAATTGAAGGCTACAAATTTATGCATTAATTTAAATTTAAATTTGAAATTAAACTAAACTAAGAATATATAGAAATATGAATTCAAAAAATTAAATACAAATAAAAATTTTGTAAATTTTTGCAAACATAACTTCAAAGTCAGGATTTCTAGCCTATGGAGATTATTTCTACATTGGACGAACCTATACAGTCTAGTCTTACTCAATATAATTGAGATTCTATATGCCTCCAAGTGTAGTTTTCTTAAGCAATCCCAAAAACGATGTCCACATTTTTGCTCTGCTACTAACTTGTCCTGCTGCGAGGAACACACACACAGAGACTGTGTGAATATCATCTTTATTTTCTCCTTTTATTTCTCATATTATATAATCTTATATGGCATTAAGAGCAACTTCTATGATTTTGAGAATTTTATAAGTTGATCTAGTTCCCTGACTAAATGGTTAGTACGTTAACACTGAGTTAGGGTTAGAAAAAAAAATGTAGTACAAAGGATTATGACTCTTCTGGAGGGGAAAATTAAAAAGAATCGGAAAATTCCTGGGTGCTGTTTTGTCATGTCCCAGTGTTGGAGGTTCTTGCTCATTTGGCGGTGCAATATTGTAAAATACTTGTTATGATCTTTTTCGTTGCACTCTATCATCCTAAGTGTATTGACTCATAATATAAGTTGATCATATATTATAGATAAAGTTGTACAATATTTACAGAGTAAAATTATTTAAATAGTCGTACCCCTAGTTATACAGAATTTTCGGGAATTTCATACGAGAGCTAGACTTTATAAAACAAATCTAGAAGTGTGGAGTGAAATGAAAATTCACTAGCTTTGGTTATCAACTGTTATTACCTTTATTTATTTATATTCAGTCTTGCTTTAC
Organism: Dendrocalamus latiflorus; assembly: GCA_017311315.1. NCBI lineage: Eukaryota > Viridiplantae > Streptophyta > Magnoliopsida > Poales > Poaceae > Dendrocalamus > Dendrocalamus latiflorus. Next base: position 45,305,274 of record CM029627.1, read on the forward strand.
ACTTTGCAATTTATTTACTTATATATTTAAATTCAATTTTTTTTTGTAAAATAACCCATATCAACCATCCTTTGATACAATTCTTGTGTGTTATAATTGTATTTGATTAAAAACAACTTGTTGAGTACTCCATATACTCCCATTGCTCAATATAAGGCTACTAGTTAAGTTGCTAGTGATAAAGATTAAGGGTATGATCAACTCTTTGGGGAGGATCACAAGGAGGACAACAAATACTAGGTGGTACTACCCTAATCGATTTGTATGTGGATATGTTGTTAAGGCGTACCATTTGGAGTTATCTTTGTTTCCATGGCATTTCAATTAAACCATTTGCCCCTGTGGTCCTTATGTAAACCTGTCTTATCACAATTGCTTAATAATAATTGCTACTTTTTAGTTAAATATTTTTATCATTGTTGTATTTCTATGCACTAGATGTCTGGAGTAGGATACATATAGGCTTCGGGTTTCGAAATCGGATCCAAACAGAGTGACATAGAGTTTGCTTCATATTTAAGGATATGACTCAGAAACTACTCAAAATGCATGTCTCTTTGAAGGGTTGCAACTATTTAGCCCAACCACCAAGGACAAAAACCGGATTTGGGAAATTTTACCAGATGTAGGCCGATAGCCAGTAACCAAGCGGTAACCGGTCCATTTCTAGTCTATTCTGGTTTGCAGTTCAATTTTTTCAATTCCACATTTTTCCTCAAAGAATTGTGTTTGCTTGGTCTTCTATCAGCATCAACAGGAAGACTTCATTCAAATTAGTATGGAATAACTGCTTTCTGAGCAGTAACCGGGCAGTTTCCACTGATTTTTTTTTATCCCTGGCAACCACTGAATAAGAACTATTTCAAATAACTTTACAAAACACGAACTTACAAAGAGGATCTAATTGTTGTCTTTATAGGTCTGTAACAATCGGAAGAAAGATGTTTTCTATGATGTGGCTTAACCAAAATGTTTGTTTTATAATCAATAATACTGGGGAGAAAGGTATTAAAAATCAAGGTTCTAAATCTCCGGCTATAGCTGCCGGTATAGCCGGATATAGCTGCTAGGCAGCCCTATCGCTAAGATATTCCACTTTAGCCGCTATGTGATCAGATGCGCTGTTAGCCAGCTATTTCTGGATATAACCGCTAATTGGGCTGAGTTGTAGCGGCCGCTAAAAGCAGCCCGCGGGCCAAAATTGGGCACCTTGACCCTTGAGTCCAAAATTGCCCGACGTAAAGAGCGGCGGCGGTAACCCTAGCCCAAAATTCCTCTCGACATCTCACTCCACTCGCAGTGGCGGCGGCGATGCTGCTCCCGACGTAAAGAGCGGCGGCGGTAACCCTAGCCCAAAATTCCTCTCGACATCTCACTCCACTGCAGCGGCGGCGGCGGTGCTGCTCCCACTCGCAGCTGCGGCGACGGCTCTCCCACTCGCAGCTGCGGCGACTGTGCTCCCACTCGCAGCTGCGGCGGTGTCTGCGGCAGAGGCGAGGGAGAGCACGAGCTCCATTTCCCACTGCTCCTCACTCTCCTCTCCGGCTCTCCCCCAACCCCAAGAAGCAGCAGCCAGCGATAATCAGCAGCGGCCATGTCTCAGCCAGAGAACCAAACAGGCATGTTTTCTTCTCCTCTTCTCCATAGATTCACATGTTCCTACTGCTAGCTGTAATGCAGATTCTTAAGTTTTGGTCGATCTATTTTTGTGTGGATAATATATGTATGTAAGAGGCAAAGGTTCAATTTTTCTATGTGCAATCTGCAATGACCAATTAGCCAATTAGTGATAGGCTGTGATCTGTGATGTGCCTGCATATATGAAATTATGAACCAATTTTTTGTCACTAGATTCATAGATTGACGAGGAGTCGGATGTAGTAGCTAGCTTGATTATGTACTTGTTGCTAGCTACCTCTGTTTAGCAGCTTATGATGTGTTGCATTTTTGTGTTTTTAATTTTGATAGGCCTACTGTCAAGTGATGCCTTTGCCTCAGTAACAAATGCACCATCATCAAAAGTTACTATCAACTCAGATGACCCTGCATGGGCTCATTGTTTTTGCCCAGACGTAAAAAAGAAGTATAGCCTGAAATGCAAGTACTGTGACAAGCTTTGCACTTCTGGGATTACTAGAATAAAGTACCATCTTGCTGGCATTAAAGGCTACAATGTTACAAAGTGCCAGAAGGTTCCAACTCCAGTGAAGGAAGAGATGTTGGCATTGCTTACAAATAAGACCAATGAAAAGCAACAGAAAACCAAGGAAAAACAAAGGGCCAGAGATGAAATTGACCTAGATAACTCAGGAGATGTAAGTTGTAGTGAAGAAGAATCTGATCAAGGGAATGTGGTTCTTGTCGTGAAGCCAAACCCAACAAAAGGATCTAGTAGCTCCAAATCTGTGGTAGGGGGTGGCACTACTGTTGATAAATTCTACAAGCCTCCTTCTATAGAAGAATCTATTCGGATGGGGCTCAACAATAAGGTTCAAACAACACTGACAACTCAGAAAAGAGAAGAGAGGAGGGATAGAGCTTGTGAGTACATATGCCAATTTTTCTATGAAGCCAGTATTGTACACAACGCAGTCACCCTTCCTAGCTTTTCCTATATGCTTGAGGCCATTGGACAATTTGGCAGAGGTTTGAGAGGGCCTAGTCCATATGAGATGGGTGAACCATTCTTGCAAAAAAAGGAAGCAAAAGGTGCTTGATGGATTCAAGAACCACAAGGAATCATGGGAGCTCACAGGCTGTTCACTTATGACAGATGCATGGACAGATAAGAAGGGCAGGGGAATAATGAATTTAGTTGTGCACAGTGCTCATGGGGTTTGCTTCTTGGATTCAGTGGACTGCTCAAGTGAGAAGAAAAATGGTAAATACATATTTGACCTTGTGGACAAATGCATAGAAGATATTGGGGAGGAAAGTGTTGTCCAAGTGGTGACTGATAATGCCAGTGTCAATACAATAGCAGCAAGTCTATTAACAGCAAAGAGGCCCTCAATTTTTTGGACTGGATGTGCTGCTCATTGCCTAGATCTCATGCTAGAGGATATTGGGAAGCTTGGACCAGTTGAGAAAACTATTACCAATGCAAGAGAAGTGACGGTGTTCTTGTATGCTCATACAAGGGTGTTGGATTTGATGAGAAAATTTCTTAAGAAGGATTTGGTTCGCTCTGGAGTTACTCGATTCGCCACTGCTTATTTGAATCTAAAAAGCTTGCTAGACAGCAAGTTGGAATTGAGAAGGCTGTTCATATCAGGGGAGCTCGATGAGTTGGGTTATTTGAAGAAGGCCAAGGGGAAGAAAGACAAGAAAGTGGTGAAATCTGAAAGCTTTTGGAAAAATGTTGACATGGCTGTTAATTTCTTTGAGCCATTGGCTAATGTCCTAAGGAGAATGGACAGTGATGTGCCAGCAATGGGATTCTTCCATGGATTAATGATTGAGGCAAAGAATGAAATTTCTGAGAGGTTTGACAATGATGAGAGCCGCTTCAAAGTTGTTTGGATATCATTGATAAAAGGTGGGATAGCAAGCTCAAGACCCCACTCCACTTGGCTGGGTATTATTTGAACCCCTACTATTATTATCCAAAGAGGTCAGAGATTGAGCATGATGGATCCTTTAGAGCAGCTGTGATTGCATGCATTACAAAGATGATTGATGATGAAGAAACCCAAGACAATATAATTGAAGAACTCAACATGTATCAAGATCAGCAAGGTACATTTGGACATGAAATTGCTGTAAGGCAGAGGAGAAACAAGAATTTTAATCCAGGTGAAGAAATGAATATAATATGATTAATGAATATGCTCTATGTTCTGTTATCATTGTTTAACTCTTAACTTTTTTGTGCAGCAAAGTGGTGGCTGAACCATGGAACAAACACACCAAATCTAAGGAAATTGGCAGCAAGAATTCTAAATTTGACCTGCAGCTCCTCGGATTGTGAAAGGAACTGGTCATCATTTGAGGAGGTAAAATTTGATGAACTGGACAGCTTTTTAGTGTTCTGCAGTTTTGATAAAATTTGACTTGCATCTTAGTGAATCTTAGCTCTGTAGTTTTGCACCTTCCATTTTTTTAGAACACCATCCATAAGACCATTATGTTAATGCGTTCACTAATTCACTCACAGGTTCATACAAAGAAGCGTAACAGACTCAATCATAATAAGATGAGAGATCTTGTGTTTGTAAAATTTAACTCCAAACTAAGGAACAAGAAAGAGAACAAAGGCAGTGATCCTTTAGAAAAGGAAGTAGATGATGTTCTGGGTGATGATGGCAATGAGTTCATTACTGGTATTGCACCTTTACCAAGTGAGCTTGCTGAACAATTGCCAGAACCTAGAGCATCACAGGAAGACTCAACATCACAAGCACAAGCAAAAAGGAAGAGACCTGTGCGCCCTAAGAAGAAGAAACTAAGGAGTATAAATGCTTTGATGAATGGTCTTGCGCAACAGTCATCATCTGATGACTCAGAAGATGGCAATGGGGATGTTTCAATGCAATCCTCTGATTCTGATGAGTAGAGTGCACTATCATGTATTCCTGTTAAGTACTTGAAGTCTGTTGTCTGAACTTGGTGTTGTTTTGTTAAGTATCAGTATTCAGTCCTGTTCTTTTGATGAACTATTTATGTCAAGAGTCAAGAATTGACCCTGTGTATGAAGTATGATTTTAGGAACTTATTTTGAGTGTTGGAACTTAGAATTTATCCTGTATGAATTGAACTGTTCTGTCTATTCAATATTCAGTATTCACATGTTAGTGCTAATCTTGTTTTGTGTCATTGTTGAGTCAGAGTACAAGTTTCAGTTATGAATAAGTAGTCTGCGCTGTGCTGCTGTTTTTTCAGTCTGTGCTGTTTCAGGCGTGTTGCAGTCTGAAATTGAGAGCAGTCTGCGAAGCTTCTGCAAACAGTTCGGCAGTTTAAAGTTAAGTCCATTTATTTGTCATGCGTGAGTTGTAAGTTTGTGATCCAGAATATTAGGATCATGAACCAGGGTCGTGTTTGCATGTTGCGTTTTTATCGGTGGTCAGTTAAGAGTCTGAAGCGTTCAGTCTTTTGTTACTTCCTGCTTTCGGGTGTACTGTAGCCCATCTGAAAAATCAGAGATTCAGAAACAGAGAACAAATCTGTGTCTCCAATTCATTGTCCACTGATCTATCTTGTCTCGAGTGCGTCCAGTATTTTGTTTAGATTGCAGATTGGGTGTCCTGATCCACATCACATGTCCATTTTTTTCAAAACCGCTAAATGGCTTAGTTGTGGCTATAGCCCGCTATAGCTGCTCATAGCTGATACAGAGCACAGCTGCTATAGGCCATAGCCAGATATTTTGAACATTGTTAAAAATGCTCAAAATGCTATACTTTGGAAACTAATTTGGCGACATTCAGGTTGTACGCTTCACTCTTCACAAACTGCTGCCATAAGATTTAAACCTCTGCGCCTTTCTCCCCACAGTAATATATGCAATGGAACTATAATATTCTACTGCTGGATTAACCTAAAAAAGGAAACTGATGATGGCAATTTTTATTCCTTCCTCAACATTTATAGAGTAAAAACAATGGTGGTTAACCTCAGATCACCAACTGAGAAAACATCATTGGACTTCTAATCTCGTAAGTACTTGGCCGCAAATTCAGCAATGTTCTTGTCAGAGCTCCCTCCTTCCTGCATTGCCTCCTTGGCCTTCTGCATCCACTTAGCAGAATTCCTCTTGTACTCCTCCCTCCTCTCCCCACTCATCACCTCCCTTATGCACCTCTCCACATCCTCCCTCCTCACGTTGCCTTTGCGCATGCGCAAGCCAATCCCCCAAGCGCTCTCCACATATTTTGCGTTGGTTGGCTGGTCTGCCCACTGAGGCATTGCCACCATCAGCACACCGGTAACAATGGCTTCAGTTGTTGAGTTCCAGCCGCAATACGTCAGAAAACAACCTGCAAGTTGATGCGTACAAGATTGAACTCTAGTTAATCGGATAATTTTGCCGATAATGCGATATTTTATTATTAAAATTCCACTTGTTTCATACCTGTAGCCTCATGTGCCAGTACCTCCAGCTGAGGGCAAAAGGGAACGATTAGCCCTCTCCTCTTCCACTTGTCACGGAGTTCGTCAGGTAACTTTTGGGCCTCGCTGGACCTCAACACCCAGAGGAAAGGCTGACCAGAATCGTACAATCCATTGCCTAGCTCCTCTAGCTGTGCCGGGTCGAGGTTGGCGACGGTCCCATAGGATGCAAGGACTACAGAGCTAGGGGCCTGCATGTCCAGCCATGCCATGCACGGAGAAGTGCTTGAGAAGAGGTTGAAACCGTAACTCCTGTTGGATGGAAGACGCCCGTCGCCTAGGTAGAATGACGGCAAGGTCGGGCCGATAGTCTTTGCTCGCCATGCAGATTCCATATAATCTGCCTCCTGCTCAATTAGCAAAAAATGTATAGTGTGTTACATTTTTTGGCCACTTATTTTCAGCTTATAATTTATAGCTTATAGCTTCTTTTTAACTTATGGTTTAAAACTTACAGTTTATGGTTTTCTCCGAATAAACAAACGGATGACTTCTCCGCTGTTTTTTCGAAACATTTTATTGGATTAGTATTTTCGAAGTAGTTTATTGATATTTAGTTCATTCGTATAAACGCTTGTACTAGGATCAAAAATTATCAGCCATAGCCATAAGTCCTCAATCATGACAAAAAGAATCCATTTCATATTCAGTTATCTACAGTGGCATCATATAGTCCAATATTAAATTGTCAAAGCACAAAAGAAGAAGGGATTATCCATCACGGTCGTCATGAGGGGCGCAATATGCTGGGCCACAAATGAATGAGAGGTGCTTACGGGTGGAGTGGTCGGCACTAAGGGTGGAGCGTTTGGACGGGTCATTCGCCTTCGCCAGTGTGCTAATCGGATAAACAAATTCAAACGGGCACATTGTACGATCGAGGACTTTCAGTCGATGAAGGATCAACACCAACATGCAATTTGTATTCCACGATGACAACTAAATTATCTTAAAATAATTGTATAGTAGGTCCTATTAGATCGAACCTTAGCTGTATGTCTATATTCAACCGAGTTTACTTTCTAGATAAGTCCAAATACACTGAATATAACTAAACCTATAGACTGCTATATGCAAACCCTATAGCAACAATCTTATAAGTAGTATTAGGCTTTCTTTCAAAAAACCAATTCAATTAGTGAGGTTTCCTTAACACTTATAAGTTATATTTTTTTCTTCTTACAACCGATGTGAGACTATTCCTAACATTCTCCTCCTCATATATCGATTGTGTACTTTCGCAACCATAAAGTCTAAGGAGATGTTAGGTATCTAGGCTTTGATACCAATTGTTAGATCGAACCCTGTCTGCTGTATGGCAATGAGTTCATTACTGGTATTGCACCTTTACCAAGTGAGCTTGCTGAACAATTGCCAGAACCTAGAGCATCACAGGAAGACTCAACATCACAAGCACAAGCAAAAAGGAAGAGACCTGTGCGCCCTAAGAAGAAGAAACTAAGGAGTATAAATGCTTTGATGAATGGTCTTGCGCAACAGTCATCATCTGATGACTCAGAAGATGGCAATGGGGATGTTTCAATGCAATCCTCTGATTCTGATGAGTAGAGTGCACTATCATGTATTCCTGTTAAGTACTTGAAGTCTGTTGTCTGAACTTGGTGTTGTTTTGTTAAGTATCAGTATTCAGTCCTGTTCTTTTGATGAACTATTTATGTCAAGAGTCAAGAATTGACCCTGTGTATGAAGTATGATTTTAGGAACTTATTTTGAGTGTTGGAACTTAGAATTTATCCTGTATGAATTGAACTGTTCTGTCTATTCAGTATTCAGTATTCACATGTTAGTGCTAATCTTGTTTTGTGTCATTGTTGAGTCAGAGTACAAGTTTCAGTTATGAATAAGTAGTCTGCGCTGTGCTGCTGTTTTTTCAGTCTGTGCTGTTTCAGGCGTGTTGCAGTCTGAAATTGAGAGCAGTCTGCGAAGCTTCTGCAAACAGTTCGGCAGTTTAAAGTTAAGTCCATTTATTTGTCATGCGTGAGTTGTAAGTTTGTGATCCAGAATATTAGGATCATGAACCAGGGTCGTGTTTGCATGTTGCGTTTTTATCAGGTGGTCAGTTAAGAGTCTGAAGCGTTCAGTCTTTTGTTACTTCCTCCATCTGAAAAATCAGAGATTCAGAAACAGAGAACAAATCTGTGTCTCCAATTCATTGTCCACTGATCTATCTTGTCTCGAGTGCGTCCAGTATTTTGTTTAGATTGCAGATTGGGTGTCCTGATCCACATCACATGTCCATTTTTTTCAAAACCGCTAAATGGCTTAGTTGTGGCTATAGCCCGCTATAGCTGCTCATAGCTGATACAGAGCACAGCTGCTATAGGCCATAGCCAGATATTTTGAACATTGTTAAAAATGCTCAAAATGCTATACTTTGGAAACTAATTTGGCGACATTCAGGTTGTACGCTTCACTCTTCACAAACTGCTGCCATAAGATTTAAACCTCTGCGCCTTTCTCCCCACAGTAATATATGCAATGGAACTATAATATTCTACTGCTGGATTAACCTAAAAAAGGAAACTGATGATGGCAATTTTTATTCCTTCCTCAACATTTATAGAGTAAAAACAATGGTGGTTAACCTCAGATCACCAACTGAGAAAACATCATTGGACTTCTAATCTCGTAAGTACTTGGCCGCAAATTCAGCAATGTTCTTGTCAGAGCTCCCTCCTTCCTGCATTGCCTCCTTGGCCTTCTGCATCCACTTAGCAGAATTCCTCTTGTACTCCTCCCTCCTCTCCCCACTCATCACCTCCCTTATGCACCTCTCCACATCCTCCCTCCTCACGTTGCCTTTGCGCATGCGCAAGCCAATCCCCCAAGCGCTCTCCACATATTTTGCGTTGGTTGGCTGGTCTGCCCACTGAGGCATTGCCACCATCGGCACACCGGTAACAATGGCTTCAGTTGTTGAGTTCCAGCCGCAATACGTCAGAAAACAACCTGCAAGTTGATGCGTACAAGATTGAACTCTAGTTAATCGGATAATTTTGCCGATAATGCGATATTTTATTATTAAAATTCCACTTGTTTCATACCTGTAGCCTCATGTGCCAGTACCTCCAGCTGAGGGCAAAAGGGAACGATTAGCCCTCTCCTCTTCCACTTGTCACGGAGTTCGTCAGGTAACTTTTGGGCCTCGCTGGACCTCAACACCCAGAGGAAAGGCTGACCAGAATCGTACAATCCATTGCCTAGCTCCTCTAGCTGTGCCGGGTCGAGGTTGGCGACGGTCCCATAGGATGCAAGGACTACAGAGCTAGGGGCCTGCATGTCCAGCCATGCCATGCACGGAGAAGTGCTTGAGAAGAGGTTGAAACCGTAACTCCTGTTGGATGGAAGACGCCCGTCGCCTAGGTAGAATGACGGCAAGGTCGGGCCGATAGTCTTTGCTCGCCATGCAGATTCCATATAATCTGCCTCCTGCTCAATTAGCAAAAAATGTATAGTGTGTTACATTTTTTGGCCACTTATTTTCAGCTTATAATTTATAGCTTATAGCTTCTTTTTAACTTATGGTTTAAAACTTACAGTTTATGGTTTTCTCCGAATAAACAAACGGATGACTTCTCCGCTGTTTTTTCGAAACATTTTATTGGATTAGTATTTTCGAAGTAGTTTATTGATATTTAGTTCATTCGTATAAACGCTTGTACTAGGATCAAAAATTATCAGCCATAGCCATAAGTCCTCAATCATGACAAAAAGAATCCATTTCATATTCAGTTATCTACAGTGGCATCATATAGTCCAATATTAAATTGTCAAAGCACAAAAGAAGAAGGGATTATCCATCACGGTCGTCATGAGGGGCGCAATATGCTGGGCCACAAATGAATGAGAGGTGCTTACGGGTGGAGTGGTCGGCACTAAGGGTGGAGCGTTTGGACGGGTCATTCGCCTTCGCCAGTGTGCTAATCGGATAAACAAATTCAAACGGGCACATTGTACGATCGAGGACTTTCAGTCGATGAAGGATCAACACCAACATGCAATTTGTATTCCACGATGACAACTAAATTATCTTAAAATAATTGTATAGTAGGTCCTATTAGATCGAACCTTAGCTGTATGTCTATATTCAACCGAGTTTACTTTCTAGATAAGTCCAAATACACTGAATATAACTAAACCTATAGACTGCTATATGCAAACCCTATAGCAACAATCTTATAAGTAGTATTAGGCTTTCTTTCAAAAAACCAATTCAATTAGTGAGGTTTCCTTAACACTTATAAGTTATATTTTTTTCTTCTTACAACCGATGTGAGACTATTCCTAACATTCTCCTCCTCATATATCGATTGTGTACTTTCGCAACCATAAAGTCTAAGGAGATGTTAGGTATCTAGGCTTTGATACCAATTGTTAGATCGAACCCTGTCTGCTGTATGGCAATGAGTTCATTACTGGTATTGCACCTTTACCAAGTGAGCTTGCTGAACAATTGCCAGAACCTAGAGCATCACAGGAAGACTCAACATCACAAGCACAAGCAAAAAGGAAGAGACCTGTGCGCCCTAAGAAGAAGAAACTAAGGAGTATAAATGCTTTGATGAATGGTCTTGCGCAACAGTCATCATCTGATGACTCAGAAGATGGCAATGGGGATGTTTCAATGCAATCCTCTGATTCTGATGAGTAGAGTGCACTATCATGTATTCCTGTTAAGTACTTGAAGTCTGTTGTCTGAACTTGGTGTTGTTTTGTTAAGTATCAGTATTCAGTCCTGTTCTTTTGATGAACTATTTATGTCAAGAGTCAAGAATTGACCCTGTGTATGAAGTATGATTTTAGGAACTTATTTTGAGTGTTGGAACTTAGAATTTATCCTGTATGAATTGAACTGTTCTGTCTATTCAGTATTCAGTATTCACATGTTAGTGCTAATCTTGTTTTGTGTCATTGTTGAGTCAGAGTACAAGTTTCAGTTATGAATAAGTAGTCTGCGCTGTGCTGCTATTTTTTCAGTCTGTGCTGTTTCAGGCGTGTTGCAGTCTGAAATTGAGAGCAGTCTGCGAAGCTTCTGCAAACAGTTCGGCAGTTTAAAGTTAAGTCCATTTATTTGTCATGCGTGAGTTGTAAGTTTGTGATCCAGAATATTAGGATCATGAACCAGGGTCGTGTTTGCATGTTGCGTTTTTATCGGTGGTCAGTTAAGAGTCTGAAGCGTTCAGTCTTTTGTTACTTCCTCCATCTGAAAAATCAGAGATTCAGAAACAGAGAACAAATCTGTGTCTCCAATTCATTGTCCACTGATCTATCTTGTCTCGAGTGCGTCCAGTATTTTGTTTAGATTGCAGATTGGGTGTCCTGATCCACATCACATGTCCATTTTTTTCAAAACCGCTAAATGGCTTAGTTGTGGCTATAGCCCGCTATAGCTGCTCATAGCTGATACAGAGCACAGCTGCTATAGGCCATAGCCAGATATTTTGAACATTGTTAAAAATGCTCAAAATGCTATACTTTGGAAACTAATTTGGCGACATTCAGGTTGTACGCTTCACTCTTCACAAACTGCTGCCATAAGATTTAAACCTCTGCGCCTTTCTCCCCACAGTAATATATGCAATGGAACTATAATATTCTACTGCTGGATTAACCTAAAAAAGGAAACTGATGATGGCAATTTTTATTCCTTCCTCAACATTTATAGAGTAAAAACAATGGTGGTTAACCTCAGATCACCAACTGAGAAAACATCATTGGACTTCTAATCTCGTAAGTACTTGGCCGCAAATTCAGCAATGTTCTTGTCAGAGCTCCCTCCTTCCTGCATTGCCTCCTTGGCCTTCTGCATCCACTTAGCAGAATTCCTCTTGTACTCCTCCCTCCTCTCCCCACTCATCACCTCCCTTATGCACCTCTCCACATCCTCCCTCCTCACGTTGCCTTTGCGCATGCGCAAGCCAATCCCCCAAGCGCTCTCCACATATTTTGCGTTGGTTGGCTGGTCTGCCCACTGAGGCATTGCCACCATCGGCACACCGGTAACAATGGCTTCAGTTGTTGAGTTCCAGCCGCAATACGTCAGAAAACAACCTGCAAGTTGATGCGTACAAGATTGAACTCTAGTTAATCGGATAATTTTGCCGATAATGCGATATTTTATTATTAAAATTCCACTTGTTTCATACCTGTAGCCTCATGTGCCAGTACCTCCAGCTGAGGGCAAAAGGGAACGATTAGCCCTCTCCTCTTCCACTTGTCACGGAGTTCGTCAGGTAACTTTTGGGCCTCGCTGGACCTCAACACCCAGAGGAAAGGCTGACCAGAATCGTACAATCCATTGCCTAGCTCCTCTAGCTGTGCCGGGTCGAGGTTGGCGACGGTCCCATAGGATGCAAGGACTACAGAGCTAGGGGCCTGCATGTCCAGCCATGCCATGCACGGAGAAGTGCTTGAGAAGAGGTTGAAACCGTAACTCCTGTTGGATGGAAGACGCCCGTCGCCTAGGTAGAATGACGGCAAGGTCGGGCCGATAGTCTTTGCTCGCCATGCAGATTCCATATAATCTGCCTCCTGCTCAATTAGCAAAAATGTATAGTGTGTTACATTTTTTGGCCACTTATTTTCAGCTTATAATTTATAGCTTTAGCTTCTTTTTAACTTATGGTTTAAAACTTACAGTTTATGGTTTTCTCCGAATAAACAAACGCATAACTTCTCCGCTGTTTTTTCGAAATGTTTTATTGGATTAGTATTTTCGAAGCAGTTTATTAGTATTTAGTTCATTCACATAAACGCTCGTACTAAGATCAAAAATTATCAGCCACAGCAATAAGTCCTCAATCATGACAAAAAGAATCCATTTCATGTTCAGTTATCTACAGTGGCATCATATAGTCCAATATTAAATTATCAAAGCACAAAAGAAGAAGGGATTATCCATCATGGTCGTCATGAGGGGCGCAATATGCTGGGCCACAAATGAATGAGAGGTGCTTACGGGTGGAGTGGTCGGCACTAAGTGTGGAGCGTTTCGACGGGTCATTCGCCTTCGCCAGTGTGCTAATTGGATAAACAAATTCAAACGGGCACATTGTACGATCGAGGACTTTCAGTCGATGAAGGATCAACACCAACATGCAATTTGTATTCCACGATGACAACTAAATTATCTTAAAATAATTGTATAGTAGGTCCTATTAGATCGAACTTTAGCTGTATGTCTAGATTCAACCGAGTTTACTTTCTAGATAAGTCCAAATACACTGAATATAACTAAACCTACAGACTGCTACATGCAAACCCTATCGCAACAATCTTATAAATAGTATTAAGCTTTCTTCCAAAAAACCAGTTCAATTAGTGAGGTTTCCCTAACACTTATAAGTTATATTTTTTTCTTCCTACAACCGATGTGAGACTATTCCTAACATTCTCCTCCTCATATATCGATTGTGTACTTTCGCAACCATAAAGTCTAAGGAGATGTTAGGTGTCTAGGCTCCGATACCAATTGTTAGATCGAACCTTGTCTGTATGCCTAGATTCAACTGGGTTTACTCTCCAGGCAAGTCTAAACAGACTAAACACAACTAAGCTTATGGACTGCTACATGCAAGCCCTGTAGTGACAGCTTTATATGTTGTATTATGTGTTTTTTCCTAAAAGACTAATCAAATAGATGCGATCTCCATCAAACTTATAAATTATTTTTTTCTTTCTATAACTGGTATGGGACTATTTCCAACGATGGAGCAGGCAGACTTAAGAAGATAGAAGAGGAAAGAAATGCGAGGGCCCACCTTAGCAGTCCAAATAGTGCTAGGGATGGAGATACCCCAGCTTGCCTTCAGTTGAGCAAAACAATAAGGGATAGACTATTGCACAGGCGACTGAAATTTTTTTATCTTTCAGTCACCTAAAGTTGCACTTTGAATCACCTGAAGTTGTACATATTTTTTTGGAGGGGGGCTGCAATTTTAGTTAATTGAGAGTACAATTTCAGGTGACTGAAACATAAAAAAAAATTCAGTCGCATGTGCAATAGCAAAACCGAAACAATAAATTGCATGGCGCTCAGTGCTCACCTGTGGCTCGAGTTCGCGGCAGGCGTTGACGAGCACGTCGTCGGCCTCCTCCAGTCCGCCGAACTGCTCCATCGACTTCTCCGTGAACAACGGGTACCACTCCGGTGCCGCCATGAACGGCGGTACGTCGTCATGCCCCAGCTCCACACTGAGCTTCACCGGCAGCGCGCTTCCGTCCGTCAGCGGCAGCGCCACACGCCCAGCCCACGCCTCCCTGTAGATCAGGTCCACCGCGCACAGCTGCGTCAGGAACACCGCCGCAGCAACGCCAAACGCCCGCGCCACGCGCCCCGCCCACGGCAGGTGAGAGTCGTACACCAGCACTCTCACCGGCCGCCCCGCCCGCGCCTCGTCGTTGATGAGCCGCGCCAGCGTGTCCGACGCCACGGTCGCCATCCGGCTTACGTACTCCGCGATGTCCGGGCACGATGCGATCCCGCCGTCATCGAAGCCGTCGGAGACGGCGGCCACAGGGAAGGGGCACTCGGTGGGCTGCCCGGTGGCGGAGAGGACGTGGTGCGTGACGACGAGGGTGGGGCGGAGGCCGTGGTAGGCCAACCGGCGGCCGAACTGGAGCATCGGGTTCACGTGGCCCTGCATCTCAAAAGCCGGCAGGAGCAGGACATTGCCGCCTTGGACGGTGGTGTTTGTGGTTTCCATTGTTCCGTACGTCGTGAACTTGGGATGTTGCGATGCCTCGTGTGGAGACGGGGAATAAGTAGGTGATGCAGTGGAGTGGCGCGCAAGTTTTTACTACTCAGATCAATTGTTTGCTGGTGATAAGCTGACGGTGGACATGTGCAGGTTCTCCCGGGCTTCCTGCCGCTTTGACGCAGTCACGCAGGCAATAATTGGCCGCTCCAAAGTGTCAGGCTCCTTTTGTTTCTAGGGTGATTTGCGATCCTGTACGGAAACCACATGAGCAACTTCCCCTGATCCATGCACCACGTCCGTTCCTATCCGGCAGTCCTAGTCAAAGCGAGTTACTCCCTCTGATTTTTCTTTTATTTTGACTCTTAGAATCCAGGAGGTTAAATTTTTTCAAGTTATGTTGTCAGTAGATTTAGAATATATATATATATATATATATATATATATAATCATTAGATTTATCACTACATATGAGAAAGACTTGCCGAGGTGAGAGGGAGTGGAGAGGTGCATTAGGGATGTGATGGATGGCCGTTGTTAG
This sequence comes from Dendrocalamus latiflorus, assembly GCA_017311315.1. NCBI lineage: Eukaryota > Viridiplantae > Streptophyta > Magnoliopsida > Poales > Poaceae > Dendrocalamus > Dendrocalamus latiflorus. Next base: position 45,320,640 of record CM029627.1, read on the forward strand.
TCCGACTCGCCTCTGACGAGGCCCAGACATGGCACGACGGATCATCACCGCATCGGCCACCTCTGGCCTAGCCCTACGTACCTATAGACGGTGAAGACGGCGGCGCCGCTATCTTCATTCCCCTCGTACTGTGGTACCCTACGCTTGCGTCTCCGGTGCGGCCACCATCGAGCATCGCTCAGCCATGGCCATGGTCACTGTGACTCCTCGCTTAGCCACCTCTGTCGTGTCTCTGCTATTGTGGGCAGACATCGATGTTGTTTCTGCTCATCATGAAGACAGTAACAGCTGCATGCACGGGTTGACACGGAACTTCAGGTGACCAACCCGATTGACCCATCCTAATTCCTAGGAAATTAATTAGCCGTCTTGAGGTGAAGTTGTACATTACGGTACTTCTGGTATGGGTGCCATTATCCCTACAGGATCTATGAATCAACCCTTATCAAAGAGAGCACCAGCTCATCACAAAACTTCCTACTTGCGTGAGGTTCAGGGTTTTAAATTCTCACTTTTTATGGAGGAGAAAATATAAGAAATTGTCATGAGGAAAAGGAAAATTATCAAAAAAAAGGTAGGTGACATGTTAGGATTGGCTCATCATCTATCTATTATATTATTAAAATGATAGAAAAAAAGATAGCAAGTTATCTTATAGGTTAGAAATTCGCTCAACATGAGTATAAACATATGCATTATAGTATCTAGCTGTGCAATTTACACAGAAATTCCACTACTTTAATTATAAACAAAACATAGTGCTTTGTTCTCCCAAAAAATTTTAAAAAACAAGCCTACAGCACATAGTGCCATATGACTCTGAAGTAACTGCCATTCCAAGTGAAGCACTTCAAAGCAAGCAATATATGCTCCATCCAAATAATCTAATGTAACTAAAGCTGAAAACCTGCAGTAAGGTGCGTTGCCTTTTGACCCTCCTACCAACAATTCTACCAATCTTGTCGATCATTTCTTCCAACAATCCTGCCCCAACTCCCTTGTCGCACGCTCGCCGTCCGAAAGCTGCACCGGCCCCTTTGAGTGTGATATATCATCCAAGCAAGTGAAGAAACCTCTTCATTCTCACACTACATCGCCTTGTACACAACGTCACCTACAATGCATGTCCTTTGTAGCTTGTACTATAATCATTTATAAGTTGATAGATATTTTTTTAAAGAAAAACAGTTGGATCGATGAGGTCCAACTATAATTTATATTAATAAAAAGCAACAAAAAAATTACAAGAAGGACAGAGGTGAAGGAAAAAACATAAGGAGGAAAATAAGGAAAAATCATATACAAGATGATAGATATTACCAAGAAGAGAAAACTAATTCTGACATATATAATTGTTTAGTTTGCTTGCTTCTTCTACGGTTCTCCTGCTGTCCTGCATGCCTGGCTCCACGAGATCTAGTTACCGGGTCAGTGCCATGGATGCATCAGTAGGTGGCAAATCATTCAGGAAGTTAAGCAAGCCAGAACAGAAACACTGTTGGAAATTATGCAATTTCAGCAAGAGTTTTAATTTAATCCTAGATTTAATTATGAGCAATGAAATTATATATATATATATATATATATATATATATATATATAGGACGAGTGTTTCATGCACCCAGGTGCCTAGGCACCCATATCAATACCCGTTGATTTGCTTTGAGATTCGCAACGTTTGATGTAGGTATCATCATATACCCATAAAAAGTATATTTTAGATGTCAAACTACGAAAAAAAATTAAATTCAACTTCAGTTTAATTAGTTTGAACTATTTTTATGGTATATACTCACTGTAGTCGCATTGAACTCAAAAATAGTTCAAACTAGTTTGAACTGAGTTCAAAACTTACTTACCATAAATATATCAAGGGTATAAAACATTTTCATACCCAAACTCAAAAAAAATTATCAATCATACACGTGTATCGGACGGTTCTTGATGTGGGTGCCTTATGTAATTTTCCTATATATATATATATATATATATATATATATAATAGGGCACCATGGTGTCTGGGCACCAAGCGACATGTGAGCCTCAAAATCTTGCATAATGCACAGATTTGTAATTAGATTTCTTTTGGCTATCAGGTGTCAGGCTGCACGCACAGAGAGCGTGGCCTCCTCGTCACTAAAGGTCAAGTCTATAATCAGAATTTTTTTGTGACAATTCTCAAGAGATAAGTGAGGCTTTGAGCTCTACAAGTATTTACCAGAATCTGACAGCAGAGAACTAATTATTTGAACAAGTAAATTACTGACAACCTAATATTACTTTCAAGTGAATATTTCAAAGGAGATGTACAGAAACAAATAACCAGCTCACTGCCTTACTTATATCCTTATATTGTCACACAAACATCAGAATTGTTGGAAATTTAGTCAATTTTCGGCATATTTTAATCCAGAAATTCAGCATGTAAAACATGACATAAACATGCATGAGTGATCTATCAACGATGTATTCGTATTCGCTAACGAACAAGCTAACAGAAACATCTATTAACATATTCATAGCGCACAGAAACAAATACAGCAGAAAAGTTTTAGATTTATACCCTCGGGCGGGGCCAGTGCCGGAGACACCGGAGGCGCCGTTACCATCAGTCGACATGATGGCCTATTCGATGTAGTCGATCAAGGTGTGATGCAGGTCGAAGCTTGATGCAGGAAGATGTTCGCAGTGCAGTCCCGCGAACGGTTCACCACCAGGAAGAAGACGTCGCAGATTGAGTAGTCGCGCCGATGCGCTCCCCAAAAACTTGATCGCCCGCCTACCCGTGCAGGTACACAAACGGACGAAGTTCCGGAGGCCTACTCGCCCAGAAACTTGTGCGCGCAAGGTTCTGGACCGGAGATTGCAGAGAGCAGCCACAACACAGAGAGAGAGTTCTGTTCTTTCGTATCCCTTTGGTATGGAGAGGAGAGCCCTCTTTTGTAACAGCAAAAACGAAGAGACTGGTAACTGCAGCCATTAGTCACTAGTAACAGCAACCATTACTCGAAAGTAACCGCAGCCATAATCGTGCACCGTTACTGCCAGCCATCAGTGCATTTCGTTTTTCGAATAGATAAAGAAAAACGCGCCCGCACCCGACACGCCTGCGCGCGTACGTACGTACGTACGCACGCACGCACACGCACACGCACACGCACACGCACATGCACATGCACACGCACACGCACACGCACACGCACATGCACACGCACGGCACGGCTCGGCGTGGCGTGGCGAGGCGAGCGAGCGAGCGAGCGCGCGCGCGTGTATTGGCTCTCTCCAATTCCACAAGGGGGTTACCACGTTCCACCTTTTAAAGTGGTGTAACTCCCATTCAACTCTCCATATGGGACTAAACAATTTTTCCATGTGGGCCTAGGAATTTCATTTGATTAATTGCTAAATTAAAATGGACCAAGTCCAATTAATCCAACAATCCCCACCAAATTTCAAGGCACACGAGAAAACTCTCAGTTCTGCTGTTGTTTGATATACCAGTGTTTCGATGGAGACTGTTAAGTTGAACATCCACCTAGGAAAGGAGTTACACTCATCCACAACTGAACAATGGACTATGCCTTGAATTGACAGTTTTGTGCGAACAAGCTTTACCCAATTCCTTTACTAGTACTAGGCTGCCTAAAGCATCCCCTCTGGTTGGAGCGTATAAGTCATACTCCATGCCTATTCATGAGTATCTAGAGATCACCCAAATCTCATAGACTGTGACCAGCAGTCGAACTCATATAGGTGTGTTCCTTCTAAGATGTCCTGTAGGCCGACATCTCTGCTTTAAATAAGCCACTCGAATCACATTGAGGTAAAAAACCAACCTGCCATACAGAATAGGAGAGAAGTGCATCACTGAAGAAATGAGCCTTGTAAAGGTCTCTCCTTCCAGTCAACCAACAGCTTGTTTCACCATCCTACTTCACGGGATCTCCGATCACGTAGAACAGGTTACCACTGTGGTATGACTCATGTGGGTCTCAGGCCCATCTCACTCGATGCACTATCTATCACATTACGTGATAAACCCTTTGTAAATTGGTCGGCCAGATTATTAGCTGTCTGGACATAGTCCAGCGCTATCACTCCGGAGTTTTTCAGCTTTCTGACAGACTTCAACCGCCTCTTAACATGCCTAGATGACTTCATGTTGTCCTTAGAACTGTTCACCTTGATAATTACAGTCTGATTATCACAGTTCATCAGGATAGCCGGTATCGGTTTTTCAACCACCGGCAAATCCATAAGGAGTTCACGAAGCCACTCAGCCTCAACAGTAGCGGTATCTAATGTTGTGAGTTCTGCTTCCATTGTTGACCTCGTTAAGATGGTCTGCTTGCAAGACTTCCAGGAAACAGCACCACCTCCAAGTGTGAACACATATCCACTCGTGGCTTTTATCTCATCAGCATCAGAGATCCAGTTTGAATCACTGTAGCCCTCCAGTACTTTTGGGTACCCAGCATAGTGAATTCCATAGCTCACGGTTGCCTTTAGATAACGCATTACTCTCTCAAGAGCACGCCAATGATCATCTCCCGGATTTGAAACAAACCGGCTTAGCTTGCTCACAGCAAACGAGATGTCAGGCCTCGTAGCACTAGCTAAATACATCAGTGAGCCAATGATTTGGGAGTATCTCAATTGATCCCTTGTTATTCTTCGGTTTTTCCTCAATAACACACTAGGATCATAAGGACTAGAAGCAGGCTTGCAGTCACTATAACCAAAGCGACTCAAGACCTTATCCACATAGTGGGATTGCACGAGTGTAACCCCACCATCACTTTCTCTCAGTAGCTTAATGTTAAGAATCACATCAGCCACTCCCAAATCTTTCATCTCAAAATTCTTGGACAGAAAGTCCTTGACCTCCTCAATCACATTGAGGTTGGTTCCAAAAATCAGTATGTCATCAACATACAAGCACAAGATCACTCCTTCTCCCCCACCATAGCGATAGTACACACATTTGTCAGCTTCATTCACAACAAAACCAGCAGATGTCAAAGTTTTGTCGAACTTCTCATGCCATTGCTTAGGTGCTTGCTTTAGGCCATACAAAGACTTTAACAACTTGCACACCTTTCCTTCTTGACCTTCTACCACAAACCCGTCTGGCTGATCCATATAAATCTCCTCCTCCAACTCTCCATTTAGGAAAGCTGTCTTAACGTCCATTTGATGAACGAGAAGACCATGAGAGGCAGCCAGGGCAAGTAGTACTCGAATTGTGGTCAGTCGGGCAACAGGTGAATAAGTATCAAAGAAGTCCTCGTCTTCTTTCTGGGTATAACCCTTGGCCACAAGTCTTGCCTTGTACTTTTCAATTGTACCATCAGGCCTAAGCTTTTTCTTGAAAATCCATTTACATCCTACAGATTTACACCCATAAGGACGGTCAACGACCTCCCAAGTTTCATTAGACATAATAGAGTCCATCTCACTCCGTACTGCTTCCTTCCAATAGTCAGCGTCAGGAGAAGAATATGCCTCTTCAATGGTTCTTGGAGTGTCATCCACGAGGTATACAATGAAATCATCACCAAAAGACTTTGCAGTCCTCTGTCTCTTACTCTTTCGAGTAACTTCATTGTTATCCTCCTCAGGATTTTCCATAGGCGTTTGCTCAACATGTTCTATCGGCACAAAAGACTCAAGGGAAATTATAGGTTCTTGAATAGATAAGCTAGGTACATCACTTTTCATAGGAAATTCATTCTCAAAAAATGTAGCATCTCTGGACTCTATGATTGTACCAACATGCATGTTAGGTACTCCAGTTTTTATAATTAAGAACCTATAACCCACGCTGTGTATAGCATAACCAAGAAATACACAATCTACGGTTTTTGGTCCAAGTTTGCGCTTCTTGACAATTGGCACGTTAACTTTAGCCAAACATCCCCAGGTGCGCAAGTATGAGAGAGTCAAGTTCTTCTTTTCCCATTCCTCGAATGGTGTTACTTCTTTGTTCTTTGTAGGAACTCTATTTAGGACATGACATGCGGTCAATATAGCCTCACCCCACCATTCCTTAGAAAGTCCCGCAGTGTTTAACATGGCGTTAACCAAATCAGTTAGAGTGCGGTTCTTTCTTTCGGCAACCCCGTTTGATTCGGGAGAATAGGGAGGCGTCCTCTCATGAATAATTCCATGTTCCTCGCAGAATAAAGTAAACTCATTTGAAAAATACTCTCCCCCACGATCAGACCTTACCCGCTTGATTTTCCTTTCAAGTTGGTTTTCTACCTCAGCTTTATAGATCTTAAAATAATTCAACGCTTCATCTTTTGTTTTCAATAAGTACACATAGCAAAATCTAGTGCAATCATCTATAAGCGTCATGAAATATTTCTTTCCCCCTTTAGTCAACACGCCATTCATCTCGCACAAATCGGAATGAATGAGTTCTAACGATGCCAAATTCCTCGCCTCTTTTGCTGCCTTGTGAGGCTTGCGAGGTTGTTTCGATTGAACACACGCATGGCACTTAGAACCTTTGACCAAAGTGAATTTCGGGATTAAACTCATATTAGCTAAGCGCGTCATACACCCAAAATTAACATGACAAAGTCGTGAATGCCAAACATTAGACTCATCATCATCATTACACACATGGTTCACAATTTTATTACAGGAATCCATCAAAGAAAAATGGAACAAACCTCCGCTCTCATAGCCTTTACCAACAAATGTTCCATACTTAGACACGACACATTTATTGGACTCAAAAGCAAGCCTAAAACCATCTCTACATAGTAGAGATCCGCTAACGAGATTCTTCTTTATGGAGGAGACATGCTGCACGTTCTTCAACTGCACAGTCTTTCCCGAAGTAAACTTCAGATCGACCGTACCAACACCATGAACAGCTGCATGCGATCCGTTCCCCATCAACAAGGAGCAACCTCGACCGACCTGATAAGATGAAAACAAGGAAATATCAGCACAAACATGAATATTAGCACCAGTGTCAACCCACCACTCAGGTGATTGACAAACAGAAAGAACTGTAGGTAAATAATTACCGTACCCCGATGTTCCTCCAGCTTTACTAATAACCATGTTGGCAGACTTCTTCTGCTTATCCTTGCGATCTGGACAATCCTTAGCCCAATGGCCAGAATCACCGCACACAAAGCAGCTGCCCTTTCCTTTGCCTTTCTTCTTAAACTCAGTAGTAGCCTTGGGCTTGACAAAAGGCTTATTTTTATTTTTGTTGTGGAAAGCCTGAGGATTCTTCTTCTGCACCAAATTGGCGCTAGAACCTCCCTCAGCAGCAACTTTCTTGCCACGAGTATCTTTTGCCCTCGCCTTCTCTTCAACACCAAGAGTGCCAATGAGATCAGTAACACTGAACTCCTGCCTCTTGTGCTTTAGAGAAGTAGCAAAATCGGACCAAGAGGGTGGTAACTTGGCGATAATACCGCCAGCCACAAACTTGTCCGGTAACTCGCACTTATTGTTCTCAAGCTCCTTTGCCAGCGCCTGAATCTCATGAGCTTGCTCTACTACAGAACGGTCATCGACCATCTTGTAGTCATAGAACTGCTCCATGACATACAGCTCACTGCCAGCATCGGAAACTCCGAACTTGGCCTCAAGTGCATTCCACATATCTTTGCCCGTAGGCAAATGCATGTACACATCCACAATGTTATCCGCCAGTATGTTGACAAGTGCACCTCGAAAAAAGTTATCCGCTACATTGAACTTGCGTTCATCCTCATCAGACAGAGGCTCAGCGGGCTTTCCTTGTGCAACATGAAAACATTCCATGGCAGTAAACCACAGAATCGCGCGTGCACGCCATCTCTTAAAATTTGAACCATCAAACGGAGGGTGTGGTTTAAGCGACGCAGCAAAGCCAACTACCGAAAAAGACCTATCAAGTTTTTGGATTGTTGGAAATTTAGTCAATTTTCGGCATATTTTAATCCAGAAATTCAGCATGTAAAACATGACATAAACATGCATGAGTGATCTATCAACGATGTATTCGTATTCGCTAACGAACAAGCTAACAGAAACATCTATTAACATATTCATAGCGCACAGAAACAAATACAGCAGAAAAGTTTTAGATTTATACCCTCGGGCGGGGCCAGTGCCGGAGACACCGGAGGCGCCGTTACCATCAGTCGACATGATGGCCTATTCGATGTAGTCGATCAAGGTGTGATGCAGGTCGAAGCTTGATGCAGGAAGATGTTCGCAGTGCGGTCCCGCGAACGGTTCACCACCAGGAAGAAGACGTCGCAGATTGAGTAGTCGCGCCGATGCGCTCCCCAAAAACTTGATCGCCTGCCTACCCGTGCAGGTACACAAACGGACGAAGTTCCGGAGGCCTACTCGCCCAGAAACTTGTGCGCGCAAGGTTCTGGACCGGAGATTGCAGAGAGCAGCCACAACACAGAGAGAGAGTTCTGTTCTTTCGTATCCCTTTGGTATGGAGAGGAGAGCCCTCTTTTGTAACAGCAAAAACGAAGAGACTGGTAACTGCAGCCATTAGTCACTAGTAACAGCAACCATTACTCGAAAGTAACCGCAGCCATAATCGTGCACCGTTACTGCCAGCCATCAGTGCATTTCGTTTTTCGAATAGATAAAGAAAAACGCGCCCGCACCCGACACGCCTGCGCGCGTACGTACGCACGCACACGCACACGCACACGCACACGCACGGCACGGCACGGCACGGCACGGCTCGGCTCGGCGTGGCGTGGCGTGGCGAGCGAGCGAGCGCGCGCGCGTGTATTGGCTCTCTCCAATTCCACAAGGGGGTTACCACGTTCCACCTTTTAAAGTGGTGTAACTCCCATTCAACTCTCCATATGGGACTAAACAATTTTTCCATGTGGGCCTAGGAATTTCATTTGATTAATTGCTAAATTAAAATGGACCAAGTCCAATTAATCCAACAAGAATGACTAATCTTCTTCGCAGAGCAATCTCACAGCCCACAGAAATCATGCAAAAGTTACCCAGCACTAGTGATCTTAGTAATTCAGAAATGAACAAGCATACATATATCACTAGCATGGCATACTATACTCATTGTAGTGATGGCAATCAAAGCCACCAAGCTAGCTGTCAAGGCAAGGCACGTCGCAAAGACGTTGTCCCAGAAAACCAATCGCTGCCATGCTATGGTACCGACGGGTTCCGGGGATACAATGCCCAACTCCGAAGATTCGGAATACACCAAATCCCGAAGCCGAAGTGTTTGTAATGCCGCACAAAACCAACAAGGAAGTACAAAATTGTCGCACACACAAGCCACACAAAAAGATGGCAACCCCTTGGAAACTAGAAGTTGGCCACAAGCTGCACACAAGAAGATGCCAACAAGAACAGTAGAAATCAAGAACAGCAAGCCCCGATGAGCACTCTGCTCCCTAGCCCCAAAGCCTTCAAACCAGTGGCAGATCAAGTCGCCACTCTAAGACTTTGGATCTACTAGCAGATTTGTTCTCAATTTCTCTACCATTTGCCAGCTTGCTCATCTGGATTTAAAGGGGAAAGTGATGTGGATACGCACATACTTAGCACTTTTCAGTCAAATACATTATTTCACTGGAAAGAAGTATTGAGCCGCATTAAATATTGTCAGGTGAATTTGTTTCTTAATGAATTTCCTTCTATTCGTGGGACGATATACTACCTTATGCAAAATTCTTGTTTATTATTAGGTTTGAATATTATGATGATTCCGGGGCCAAAGCAATGGAGAAAGCCAAGCAGCCCATGCAGCTGATCATGGAGGAAAGAAGCTCATGCAGTGGGAGAGCAAAAGGGGAGAAGCCCAAGGACTTAAACTACAAGTTTTGGATAAGATTTTTAAGCCAAATTCAGACCTCCCACGTGCTCAACCCAATTCAAACTCGGAGTCAACTCAGGATTCAATTCGGAATCGGTTCGAGACAGCCTGACAGACGTTACTAAAACGGCCATAACTTTCACAAACGGAGTCCGATTCAGGTGTTCTTGTACTCGTTGGAAAGATAATTTCAAGGGCTACGCAATGGATCTAGTCCCACCTTCAAATTCGTCACGGATAAAAAGTTATGACCGAAACAATAGGACGGGTGAAAAATATAGTTTCCTTTTTGTGAGAGTTCGTATCTAAAACCATATAGTGTTGAGTTGTACTTGGTTTGGGGACCATATGGACATCCAAAGGGGCTATATAAGCCTTGTATTGGCAGCCTTTAGGGCTCAGATCACGTTTGATAATAAAATACTCTTGTAATTTTTTATGGCCGACCCAACTTGAGGGAATTGGGAGTTTGCTGAAATCAAGATCGTTCAACCTTTCCGTTGGGAATTGGGAGCGCGATGGAACTTCATCGGTGGTCGTGAAGTTCAACACGTGTGGTTGGGCGAATTATAGAGTGCTAACTCTTGCATTGGCAACGGGAGATCACTACGATTCATCAAATCCACATGAGTATCTTGATCCTACGTCGAGAAGATCGGGCGACCCCGTATCATCTTGGTATCAGAGCGCGGTTTATTCGGTAGGATTATTTATCCTTACTTTTAGATTGATTTACTTCTGTCCTATAGTCCATTAAAACCGAAAATTGCCACAAAAAAATCCAAACCCTAGTTTTTGCTTTTGATAATTTTGTGAGTTTTGTTAAGTTTTGATCCATTAGAATTTTGTTTAGGTGCTGATCGTTCATGTTTATTTGCGTAGCTTAATCTTTGTGTCCAATCCAAAATCCAAAAAAAAAATCTTGCTGATATTCTTTTCATCAATTGAGACTAGCTGTTGAATATTGCATCTAGGGCTGCTCTTGAGTATTTTACACTTTGCTAAATATTTGTGACCTGCAAAAAAAAAAATCAAAGGAACAGTTAAAGCTAGTTCGGCCTTTAAAAAAAAGAAGACAGCTGAAAAAGAAGAAGAAAAGAAAAAAACATTGGCCGAATTTGGGTGAGTTCTTAGTCCATAAATTCAGATTGTGTAATTTAATCTCTTGAGCAATCTCGTGCCCTTACATTCATATCATTGCAATTGGCTAGCGTCTCTCCTAGTACTTGGTGCAAAACGAGCTATCTAATCTTTAATTTCAGATTGCCTCTAGTTAGCTCATTCCTTTGTTTGCATCGAGTCACATTGATCTTTGCGTGTGCGTTCATATACTTCACTTAAATCTTTTGGATCAGCACTTAGGCAAAGTATTCTAGCTTGGATTATTATTTAACTTTACAACATCAAGAATTTTAGATTGCTAGGATATACACTTCCATACCAAGCTCCACCATATAACCGTTGTTGTGCAAGTAGTGAACACTCTTGAATTCGCTTAATCATCACGCTGCTGTTGTCACTTCTACTAGGTGTAAATTTTTATTGGCCTTAATTCACTTCGGAAGGGTAAGAACTTTACTTGAGAGAGTAAATAGTGAGGTTGAGTGATTTCCACATATATATATATATATGTTGCATAACTAACCATGACAGGATATTCAACAATTCGTTCCTCTTGGTGTGAGCCAAATGAAAAGGAATTTTCAGTATTCCGTTCCTCTTGGTGTGATTCCAAACCCAACAATTTGTCTCTTCCGTTCTTTGGAAGTGAAGATCCAGAGGAGTATCTTGAGTGGGAATGGCGATTGGAGAAAGAGTTTAGATTTCAGAAGCTTCCCAAAGACCAAGAAGTGATGCAAGCCACTAAACAGTTTACAAACTATGCTTATAGTTGGTGGCAACAGTTATCTGGAAAACGATTCATTAGATCTTGGTCAGATTTGAAGGCATTCATCAGGAGCGAGTTTGTGCCATCATATTATGCGCGAGGATTGCTTCACCATCTGGAGAGTATCACAAAAGGAAGTAACACTGTTCAAGATTACTATTGTGAACTGCAAGATGTGATGCGTCGTGCCGGTGTCACAAGTGCATTAAGGGAGAAGGCATATTTCAAAGCAGGCTTGAATTCTAAGATCACCGCTGCACTTCAACATAAATATTTTAGTAGCATGCATGATCTTGTGAATTGTGCTATTAAGGAGGAGAAGAGACTTATGGAGAGACGTACATCACGGTTCAATCAATATCCATACTTCAGCTCTTATGGTTCCACTAGTGCAACACATGAGAAGATGACCGAGCATGGGACTTTCCCTTCGGTAAAGGAGACATCTTGTGCTGCCCCAATGACACATACAACAATTGAGATGCATCAAAACCCATGTGAGAATGAGAGCCACATAGCCAAATTGAGTGAGAGTGTTAAAAAGAGTGAGCTGTGTGATTCCACCATATGTGAGTTTGAGAGCATCCAAATTGAGAGTGTGAGAGATACACCAAAAGAAAAGAGAGAAGTAGAAGACACACAAAGTGAGGTTGATTTTGAAACTAACACATTAATATCTACTTCTAGTGTTGTTTCTCACATTGTGCAGGTTGAAATTGAAGATGAGGAATTAAACATTCAACAACCGGCATCATTGGAAGTCAGAGATGAAGAGATAACCACGGTTGAAGATGAAGAACTTGCTGTTCCGTTGTTACATCATGATGATTTAATACCTACAACACCTATATCAACTGAGGAGAACAATAAAGGTAATAATATTGGCGCTGAAATTAATTGTGAAACGGTGAGTACTTGTGAGAACTCATATGTGCGAATGAAAATTCCATGTTCTGAAATTTCTTTGCTCAATTTACATAATGTGGAATTGATTACTCATAAGGAAGTTCTTACTCGAATATCTCCTAGTGATTCTTTGTACTATATCATGTTTGATGATCCTAGAGAGCTATCTAGTGTGATTGAGAATGTTGCTGAAATTTCATGTTTAAAATCACTAGTTAGTATCTATGCCTATACTTTCAAGTTCAATTTGATTGGAGATTATGGTGTAGATGACAAGTTTTATGTTTACCGAATATGCATTACATGTGATGACCTTGCTGAATTGAAATTGTATATTTTGGACAAACAATCTTTTGTGCTATATCATGATCACAATGAGCTGCATTTCAACAATAGTGCTTCATGCTTAAAAAGATTTCTTAAGCCGACTTATTCATCCTTTAATGTACAATCATGTACAAATAATCAGAGTAGCGCAGTTTAAGCATGGAAGGAACTAAAAATTTTCTCCCCCTTATTTGAACAACTTACTTTGGTTTTGCCCATTAATGACTTGTCCACATACTTCGCAAAGTCGAGGACGATTTTTTCTTATGGGAGGGAGAATGGTGTGAATGAAAACATTGCAATGTATGCATTTGATAGCTGTTGTAGTATCAATTGGTTTGTGCAAAACAGTGAGAATGAGAATGACACAATAATTGATTCATACATATACCACGCATATGTGTTGTTCTTTTTGCATACTACACCTCTAGGTAATAATAATGTGAAAGACGAATGGGGTGTAACTGACCAATATATATACCATGCATACACATTGTATTCTTTGTTTAGTACAATTTCAGGCTATCAAAAGCCGAGGACGGCTTTTCTTGAAGAAGGGGAGGATGATGCGGATACGCACATGCTTAGCACTTTTCAGTCAAATACATTATTTCACTGGAAAGAAGTATTGAGCCGCATTAAATATTGTCAGGTGAATTTGTTTCTTAATGAATTTTCTTCTATTCGTGGGACGATATACTATCTTATGCCAAATTCTTGTTTATTATTAGGTTTGAATATTATGATGATTACGGGGCCAAAGCAATGGAGAAAGTCAAGCAGCCCATGCAGCTGATCATGGAGGAAAGAAGCCCATGCAGTGGGAGAGCAAAAGGGGAGAAGCCCAAGGACTTAAACTACAAGTTTTGGATAAGATTTTCAATCCAAATTCAGACCTCCTACGTGCTCAACCCAATTCAAACTCGGAGTCAACTAAGGATTCAATTCGGATTCGGTTCGGGACAGCCTGACAGACAGTTACTAAAACGGCCATAACTTTCACAAACGGAGTCCGATTCAGGTGTTCTTGTACTCGTTGGAAAGATAATTTCAAGGGCTACGCAATGGAGCTAGTCCCACCTTCAAATTCATCACGGATAAAAAGTTATGACCGAAACAATAGGATGGATGAAAAATATAGTTTCCTTTTTGTGAGAGTTCGTATCTAAAACCATATAGGGTTGAGTTGTACTTGGTTTGGGGACCATATGGACATCCAAAGGGGCTATATAAGCCTTGTATTGGCAGCCTTTAGGGCTCAGATCACGTTTGATAATAAAATACTCTTGTAATTTTTTATGGCCGACCCAACTTGAGGGAATTGGGAGTTTGCTGAAATCAAGATCGTTCAACCTTTCCGTTGGGAATTGGGAGCGCGATGGAACTTCATCGGTGGTCGTGAAGTTCAACACGTGTGGTTGGGCGAATTATAGAGTGCTAACTCTTGCATTGGCAACGGGAGATCACTACGATTCATCAAATCCACGTGAGTATCTTGATCCTACGTCGAGAAGATCGGGCGACCCCGTATCAGAAAGGCAATAGTTGATCAGGAGGAAGAGGCGGTGTCGCCAACCTGCATGTGTACCTCATGCGCTGAGAAGGTGAGGAGATTGGGAGGAGCCGGTGCGACCTCCACATCTGTCGAGAGGCCGGCGAGAGAAGCTAGCAAAAGGGGATCGGATCCGTTCCCGTGAGATGTGGTCAAGGCCCTGAAGACTTATCCCTTTCTTTCTCTCTCTTCTTATAGGTGGACCCACCACGTTTTCCTTTTTCTTTTCTTTTAACTAGAAATTGAAGGAAATTATCAAAATGCCCAACAAACACATCAACTGACACTCCTCTCCTCTACTTGACCCGCCATGCCCGCTGTGCCAAGCTGGCCTGAGCATAGCACAATATACCGGGTCAGGCCGTGCCACCCAACAGGCCAGTTTTCTAGGCCCAGCCTAGCCTCTGTTCATGTCGTGCTAGTTCCATCGGCCATATGTTGGACCTGTGGAATGCTTGGGTCATGCCTGACTGGCTGAGCCTAGGGCTAGCCCGGAAAAGCTTGCCGGACTCCCAACTCTAGATGGGGAGAGGAAGGATGCGTACAATAGGAATGCGGCTAAGTGGATACACAGGGCGAAGGAGGTATTGCAGGAAGGAGGAAGCTCAGAGAAGAACATTGCTGAATTCGTAGCTAAGTATTTATCGAGTTGAATTAAAGTGCAGTTATGCAGGCTCAATTAGCTGGTGATCATAATCGGAGATGATTATGTGGTAACCACCAATGCTTCGTCTACCCTGCAAATGTTGAGGGAGGAATAATTTTGCCGTCGTCACATACTTACGTATCGTGGCATCCGTGTTTTCCAAATGTGCTTTAGTGCTTAACTAGGAGAAAGAGTTTCCAAACTACTCAGACAATAATATTGTGTTGTAACTTTTAAAAAGGTTGGGTGCTCACATATTTTTCCGTAAGAAAAAGTTCTGGCTTATTACTAATATAAATATATATTTCACTAAATTTCTAGGACCATGGAATTTCTTCGGCTTCTATTTTACAGAAAACAATAGGAAACAAAGGATGTACAAACGCAAATTTGCAGCACAGCAAGAACTTAGAGAAATTAGCCAATTTTGTACGGAATGACTCTTATAACCCTGTGCCATGTACATGCATGGTTCCGCCATAAAACTACGTTCACAATCATAGATGTCAAAGATTTTTTACTTGAAAATTAGTCTATTTAACACTTTTCCAAATGTTCCAGAAGCTGATTTTGATACTTTTCATAAAGAATTGGATGAAAGCTAGTCTTGTCTACATTTATTCCGACGCGTTCATGAGTGCAGGTTTAAGTATAGATGGAAACGGATAAGATACGATCGAATAGTCTTAAATATAAATATAAATCTATATTTTTAAAATAAATATAAATATAAATTTGAATATTCTCAAATACAGATACGAATATTCTCGAATACAAATATACATTTTTTTGAATATGTATTTTGCTTACTACATTCGCATTTTCTCGGATACGAATATCGGATTAAACGGATTTCTAGCTGTTTGCCGGTTTTTTACCAGTTACCGGTTTCAAACGACCCAAATTCAAAATTTGAATCACAAAATTCGTTTGGGTTTTTGCCAGGTTCCAAAAATGGATCGAATATGTATTAAATAGTCTCAATACAAATGCGAATATGAATATTTTCAAATACGGATACGAATGTTCTCGAATATGAATTTTGCTTACCACATTAGCATTTTCTCAGATACGGATACCGAATAAAACTGATTATCCATTAACGTTTCCCACCCCTAGGTTTAAGTTCCATTTAATCCGAATGTTATGTAATTGTGTCATTGGATGAATTCACAAACAGCCTAGATTGATTGGACAATAGGGTTTCAATTTGTTGCGAGATATTCAATTTCTTTTTTGTCTTTGATCACGTGCGCTCGATTTTTGATCGGAGAGCTCCCAATGCCGTGCTTTTTGGTGCCTTCAGTGAATTAAAAGCACACGATACGCTTCCAGCAACTGGCATTGCAACTACAACAAAGCAGAGGACAGCAGCTGGCCTGCTGTCTGGTGACAATACAACAAGTAATTAAGCCGATTTTTTTACTGCTATAATTTTTTGTATACTTGAATTTTTAAATATAGTAAATAAGCTTAAAAAATTATGAAATTTTATGTGCAGCCTTCTAACACAACAAACTTGATTGTGTAATTGTTTGACAATTTTATCCACTATTAATATTGCTTAAAAATTCATATTATTTTGATATTTATAGGAGTTGTTACATATACCAAATAAGCTCCAAAATTACAAAATTTTATGGAAAACCTTCCGACACAGTCGACCTAATTGTGTAATCTTTTGGGAATATTATATACTCTAAATTTATCATGTTAGTACATGTTAATTTAATCATGAAATTAATGATGCTCAGATATCTTTTGCAGTGCGCGACCTCTATTTATTTTTGAGAATTTCATACATTATGAATATTTATCAAACTATATGTAATAGTATAAAAAACATATTGTACGGGATGCGATATGGCTCACCCATCTGAGTTAGTTTTATCTCCTCGCTGCGTCTACCTTCTCGTGCGTGGTCTTGTCTTCTATTGAGCACGAGCATGTCCCATGGGGTACATTAGCTGGTTCGAAGGTTGCATCTCAGTTCGGAAGAGGTATAGAGACCGTTCCGTTTACTGAGTGGCTGACGGTGGTCCAGTATGCTGAGGTACAGCAGGCTAAGTCTGGTAAGCGTCGATGTCCTCCTGCTGAGACATGTTAAACTGTGGGCCATCAGCAATAATATTGTGAATAAAGGACTCTATAATTCCCCTTCATGGTGCGGAGGAGCTCTGTAAGAGCCCAGATATTAATATCCGGAATCCTCTGTGATTCCACCGCACTATTCCCTGGATCAGTAGATAGTGCTCACAGATTACAGTTCTGAATATCAAAGTACATATCATGCGGAAGCGTAAATATAGTAATAGACTTACTCATGGGCCGATTAGGCCGAAATCAACAAATTGCAGCAGCGGAATGAAGCACACAGGTGGGACCTTCAGGACATGCCCACAGGCAGCCAACTGGAGGTTCGCGACCTAGCCCTTGACATCTTCATCTTCTCTGCCAGCTTGTCCAATCTTGTTGCTGAGGCGAGGTGATTTGATTCCTGATTCTGTATTTTGTCGCAAAAGCGAGCGTGAGCACTCCGACCCCGTGCTCCGCGAGCCAATACACAGAATGCAAATAAATAGTATGCATGGCTTAACAAAGGAGAGGCTCGGGTCGTTTTAGTTGCCATAAACGCGTTTAGTAGCATTTCTATTATTATATCATATTGTTGTTTTTGTGACCTAAACACTCCTCACCACAATTGACATCATCGACTTAATCCACCAAAGACTCACGCTCTTTATTAACTGCTGTCTAAGACTCCCAACAGCGATTGCCATAATTGACTTAATCCACCGAGATTACCTCCTTTATTGAGTGCTCTCTAACTCCAAACAACATGCGTGATCCTCTACTCAATCCACCGATCATATTCTCTCTGTATTGGTTGCTGTCTAAGACTCCAAACAGCGTGTGACATTATCCAACTACTCCACCGATTTTACACCTTCTATATTTATTGATGTCTAAAACTCCAAACAGCGTGTGACATTATTTAATTAATCCACCAATATCTTTTGTATTCTAATCCCTAACAATCCAAACCATTTTGTTACTGATCCACAACCATAATTTGCTCTTCCACTTATCACCTTATAACCCATCTCTAACTACTTAACCATTGTACCTCCACCAAGAATATCATTGATCAGGTCTACGAATCGCTAGTATACATCCACCAAACTATCATTGATCAGATCTAGAATTCTCTAATAAATATCCACCAAGATTATCATTGATCAGGTCTAAGATTCACTAATATATACCCACCAAGATTATCATTGATCAAGATTAATCTCCCATAGTTATTTTTATACCTTCAAATTCCCAAGATTCAAATTATCCATCTAGTATTTGATCAAATCATATTAATCCCATCATTGTCAACATCTTCCAAGAATTTATACTAAGTATCAGTGTTGTAATCCAACAATTACTTTTATACTCTCTAATTCTACAAAGATTATTTGAATCATCTATCTAGCCTATATATTCATTTAAGCTCCACCAATTTATCTTTCCAAAATCCCCACTATCATTATCCCTATTATGATCAACATGAATCCACCAACTTCTTTATGCAATTACCATAAACAACCATCCTCTTTTCTTACGACTCCATTTATTCTTACCATATTTTATTTTGTAAGAATAGAAATGCCACTAATTGTAATACAATACATAAAATTTCCTGAGACCTAGCAGCTTTGGAACAAAACCTAATGTTCAAGGAATATTAACATGATTTTCCATACATATGGCATCACACCATATGCCTAATATCACCATGATTTCTCCATACATACGGCATCACACCGCATAATATCTTTCAGCGTTATAGCCGCTTAACTTACCACTGGGACAACACCCAGGACAACTCAAATCAGGGCTTTCCGCTGCCCTCCACTTTTCCATCCCACCCACAAAACATTTTGAAATAGAACTATATCTAGTTAAGTTCCCATGTCCGCCCTTGACTGTGGGCACGGCTATTCGAATAGTTTTAGACTCTGCAGAGTTTGCACACTTTACCCACAAGAGACAGTTCACTCATTGCCCCACACGATTCCTTAGCCGTGCGGTTGAGCAAACCATCACAGTAACCGTTCAAAGTACCTTGCCCCTTCCATCATCTCACCCCTATGAGCTTGGCCCGCTTGCGGCAGGTCTCATAAGTTGTGCGGGATGTTCTCCTTCTGAACGCCTAGCAGCTGGCTACCCACACTGCTAGCGCGCCACAGCAGAACCTCACCCTCCGCGGATGTCCCATTCAAGCCCGCCACACAGACAGCCGCTTGCACTACCTCACCTCCTCCACCTATGACGATGACTTTCGGGGTCCGGTAAATCTACTAAGCCAAGTTGTACTTTACAGACTTGTGGTTGTACTTGTTTTACACAGGAGGTCATGACAAGATTCGGTCCTTAGGGTTATCTGGGCGGTTCTACCACAAACCACACTCTCGTGCACACCTGCACCATACCCTCGAACCATCCGCCCAGATAAATAAGCAATTTGAGGTTTTTGGGAACATAAAATAACCATATCCAACATACACCAGTCATTACCACCATGACTGCCCAACCAATTTTTCTCAGGATTAAAAGTGATGCTTGGCGCTCTCGCACCCATGAGTATCTAAACATTACTAAGCATGGCATATAATTTCGGACTTATTTTCGAAAGGTTACTATTATAATTTTGCTAGGGCGACAAGGTTCACACATTCAAATATTCCAAAGGAGGTGTAATATTATTCAAGGTAAACAGTAGGCATGTAACTAGAATCTTGAATTATCATGTATTTGCATATAACATAACAGCATGCAATTTGTTAATTTAAACCAAAATAATTTGCAGAAAATGTAGGTTCAACATGATCAAAGTATTGACTCGCCTGGCGCGGTTTTCCGCGGGCTTGAGCTCACACAATGCTCCCTCTTGAGCTTCTAGTCTTTATCTTCACTTTGCTCTTGATCTCGCTTGATCCATTGATTCTTCGGGACTCCGGCTTCTAACTATGAGATAAGCGACTGATTCCAAATGAAGCAAATAACTCAAAAGATCCAAATAAATCCGGATAAACTCAATTTAGATTTATTATAAGTTACTGCGTGATTTGGGTGATTGGAGGTAGGGTCTACGGTGGAATACGATGACTTGATCTTTTTATTAACAATTTCTTTTATCATTTTGATATTTATCAAGGGAGTTCCATTAGTTAGGATGGACCTATGAGTAGGTATCATTTTGCTGAGCGTTACTTTCCGGGGCATGTTGGCTTACCGAATTAATTTTAGAGTCTAGATATATAGCATTTTATGGGGTGACATTTTATGTAGCCTTAGCTTTCATTAAGCCTATTTCCACTTGAATTAAGATTCAGTTGCATGGGTCATATCATGTTATTTCATGCTCATCATTATTATTATATATGTATATGTATTTTTAAATCTAGTATTAAGATTTAATTAATGGTACCCTTATTATTTTATCTATGCTTTAGTTACCGTTATACTTAACTTTATTTCTAATTTTAGTCTAAACTTAGCAATCTGAGTGATACTTCATATGTATCATTTTATGTGACCCTAATTACTCAAGTTAATGGCTAAATGTTTACTTTAGAGTGTGTATAGGTCTATGAGATTATTTTGGTATTTGATGACCTAGGGCTACTATGTGTTAGCATATGCATCTTATTATGACCTTTTAATTTAAGTGCACTCTGAAAACTACTGATAGTTGATATTGTATTTTATTTTATTTTATTTTTACAAGTCGAGCCTGCTATACAGGAGTTCGTCTTATTATCATCATTAACTAAAGTCACTATTTAAGATTTCATGACTAGCGGTATATTAACAATAACATGTATACATATATGTTAATAGGCTCTACGGTGACCGCAAAGTTGTTTGGTTATTTTTACTAGTGAATTGCACACATGCCATCCGCATCTCTCTAACCACTCATTTGTACATATATAGATACATATGTATTTACTTAGAAAGTCTCTACATTTTAATTGTTAATAGCTTTAATTAAAATTTATTTATCTAGCAAGGTTATATTTCAATATTTGATAATTAGCCAAAACCTACCACTAGAGTTAATTCAACGTCAACATTTTAAATATTAGGCATAAATCCTAACCTTAAGTATTGGCAATCTCTATTTGGGCATTTACCATAAGTTGTTTTTCTTTATCGAAATCTTTAATTAATATTTAGTATTTTAGTTAATCATTCAAATAGGATTTAATTATTCAAACATGATAACTAATCCACCTTTATAAATATTAACCCATCTGGTTTTATGACCCAATTAAATTTATTAGCTTTTCTAGATTATCCCCACATTATTTAGCAACATATTTTTAGTTTAAATTCATAGTTGCACTTTAGTTCCATAATTTTTACCAGTTAAAATGAGGTACGAAAATTAAATATATAAAAAAACATGTGTGCAAGAAATGCGGATGGCAAGGCTCGAACCAAGACCTCGGCTGTGAATGTGTTAGTGGAAGCTGGTGACCAACGGGGC
The DNA here is from genome assembly GCA_017311315.1 of Dendrocalamus latiflorus. NCBI lineage: Eukaryota > Viridiplantae > Streptophyta > Magnoliopsida > Poales > Poaceae > Dendrocalamus > Dendrocalamus latiflorus. The sequence goes on from CM029627.1 coordinate 45,342,341, forward strand.
GACTAGTGCTTCTTGACCAGGATAGGGGAAACGAAATAGATAGAGCAACACACGGCCTAGCAACACAGAGCAAAAACAGGGAAGGGGCGGCACAGGGCCAGGCGGCGGGCTCGCCGGCGCGACCATCGGCAGGAGGGGCGGAGGATGCCCCAAAATGGGTCGCCCCCGAGTTGAGGACGCCTCTGGTGCTAGTGGTCCTGGCCAGGGTGGTGCACAGGAGGTCCAGGCGGCGGCGGAAGCGGCCGAACGTGGAGACGCCGTGGGGCTGTGGCGACCCGTCAAAGGAATGGAGGTGGGGAGGCAAGCACGAGCGAGAGAGTGCCCCAGAGAAGGTACCTGCGGCGGAGGCTTGGTCGGGGAGGCGCCGAGGCGGTCCGGCGACGCGCATGGGCGGCGGTGCGGTTGGGGTCGCCGTGGCGGGAGGGTTCGGGTGGTGGAGAGCGCCGGCCGATGGTTGGAGGAGCCTCGGGGCTCCGAGAAGATGCTCTCGCCGTGAGGAATTGGGGAAGGAAGCCCTGGAGGGCGGCCAGTGGTGATGGAGGCGGTGTTGGCCGGCGGTGGGGAAGATCGGGTAATCTGGTGAACTCGGCGCACGGAAACTCAATTGGCTCTGAGGGAAGGTAGATGGGAGGCAATGGCACGCCGTGACACCTTCAATTTGGAGAAAGGACCGTCGCGATGGCCGGAGGGTTGCGGAGGCGCCGGCGGTTGAGAAGCTCTAGGCTCAATTGCTTTCTGCAAGAGGGAGTAGGGAGCTTGGGGAAGAGTTTGGCGGGCTCGGCGGTGCTTATACGCGCGCGGGCGATGCTAGCCTCGGGACGGTGCCCGTGCAGTCACGTCCGTGAGCGGCGGAAGCAGCGGCGAACGCAGGCGGCAGTGGCAGAGCAACGGAAGTGACCGGGCAGCTGCGGGAGAACCTGAGAAGGGATTTGGGGCATGATGGCCTACAGTTGGAGTCGCACTCTGCGTGAGGCGACGGAGCGGAGCAGAGGGTGTAAATGGCGACGGGACGGCGGTGGGGCCCTGTAGACGCGCGCGGAGGGGCGCTAGGGACCGCTGGTCCGAGGCGTGGCGCGGGGGCGGGCCAGGCTGCAGAGATGGGCGAGCAGGGGCGCAGAGCAGTGCGAAGGAGAGAGGGAGACGCGAAGGGAGGGGACAACGTGGAGGAAGCTCGGCCGCGAGAAAAGGAGGAGGAAGGAAGAAAGAAAAGAAGAGGAGGGGCGGGCGCTGGGCAGTGAAAGAGAGGGAGGAAGAGAGAGGAAGGAAAGGGGCCCCACATGTAATAGAGGGAAGGGAGGGAATGAGGGAAAAGAAGAGAGAGAAGGCTTGAGCAAAATTTTAGAATTTTGGATTTTTAATTTAAATTTTAATTCTCATTAGGATTTGTTAATTTTAAGTTTTGCATGATTTCCAAAATTTGAATTTTAGCTCTAGTGTTAAGACTAGTCTTGAATTTAATTGTATGGTTTATGTATGTATATATTTGAGTCGTACTTTTATTTCAGGCATTTCCCTTTAACTAACTTATAAACCATGTTTTGATTTCGTAAATGGATTTTTGGAATTACTTTCTCAGGGTTAAATACTATTTAAATTATTTGTATTCATTTATCTAATTATTTATTTTTATGATTGCTATTTTGTGCTCGAGAATTATTTTCATATATTATTTGCTCAACACAAAACTCAGGAAAACCCAAATAAAATGTCGAACCAAAATTCAAATGCCAGTAAGATGCAAATAAAAGTTTTAAATTTCTCAAAATTTCAAACATCCAAAATTTAGGATGTTACAAGCTCTCACCGTGACCGTACGATATGATAGTAAAGCCGGAGGATCTCTGTCCACCGAAATCTCCAAACCCTATGTATGATGTGAATGCAGAGCTCTGCCCTGCGTATGCTGCAAATCCTGACACTGTGTACCACTCCCGGGAAGCATCCGGGAGGCCTATGTCGTCATCGTTGGACTCGACATCATCCCCATGTTGAATTGGAGGCTGCAAGATGAAATGATGTTAGTCACAATAAATATTCTGGATGTACAATACGAATCTCGTACCTCCCAGATGTGCAGTGAAGATGAACGACGGGGAGTGGTACTCTGTGTAGGTGGTGTGGACGTCAAAAGTGATGCATCTCAACGATGGACCTGTGACGGGATAATACCCTGATGTTAGCGGAACATAAGGCCTAACAGAAAAATAAAATGTAGATTTGTATGTAAATTACCTCCTCGTTGATATAGCCCGTGAATGATTGACAGCTAGTACTACAACACCAGGTAAACTCGGTAGATTGCGATGTCTGGCCAAACTCACTAGGTCGTGATAACCTAGCGGGTGAGCATGGTGCCCCCACTAGGTGCCCGATGTGCACGGTGTGATCCCTCGAACGGCCGTAGCTTAGGTTGTGCACTATTTTTTAGCCTACTTTAGGATATATTTCAAAGTATTTTGCATGGCCGATGGTGTTTTGGGTTGGTGAGGGCTATCTCGGACATGCTTGTGATGCGCTGCGCCCGCTCCAACTGAAGTAACATATGAAACAGGTTCAGTAACGACCTGTGATGACCCGCGTTATTACCATGGGGTAATAATGCTAGTCAACAGATTATTATTCGTTTTAGCCGATAGAACATCGCTTTAACGAATAATAAGCCATCAGAGTGATGCAGTAGAACAATAATTAGAGACAAAACACGATATTACAAGAATATCGCCACGCAGGGCTAAAATTTATTACAAAGCCTCAAGGGCTTAAATATTACAATCTTTAGACAGAAAGTATTCTAACTACTTCCTATTCAAAAACGACTCCACACGGAGTGTCCACCTTGTACCCATTGTAATCCGAGTCCACGGTATTTCCTCCAGGTAGCTTCCTCCTGACTCTAGATTTTCTCTGACTTGAAATGCCTAAGAAAAGGAGGATTATAGCAAGGGTGAGTATAAAAGTACTCAGCAAGCGTTAATAGCAAAAATGCACAACATGCTTAACCTTTACACATTTAGGAATCTCAATTCCTATCCTCAAATCTCTTGCTCATTTTTCTAGACTCTTTTTCATCTTCAATTTCATTTCCATGACAGACAGAAAACAAGGTTTGTTGGTTTTGAAGAATTTCAAATTATTAATTTAGAAAACTACTGAACATACGCATGAACAGCAAAAACCCCCATAAGTTTTCGTAATTCTCCTTTCCTGGAGACGGGCATGAATTCATGATTTGGATAGCATTGTGCAAGCTTGTATCACTTTACCCATCACCACTCTGATCCTGGTGGCTTCCTAGCTCTTCGTAATTCCTTTGATGCGGTGCCCAGACCAGAGTACAGTACGTTTGCATCTATCTCAGTAATTATATCTCCACCCAACTATTCTCAACCGGCGGCCCAGGGTGGTTTCTCACCCTCGCCTGGTGCCCACCGACCTCGATATAGTTGTTGGTTGGGGGCGGCCCCGCCCTACCCCAACCTCCACCCGCGCTAATATATGGGCCTTGCATCCCCCACCTGGCACCCAAATGCTCGCTCGGATCGTGTGGGTTCCTGCGGTGGTGGAGGTCCCCACCCGGCACCCAGTTGCTGGCCCGGATCTTGTGGGTTCCTCCACGGGGTCCCCCACCCGGCACCCAAGTGCTGGCCCGGATCGTGTGGGTTCTCCCAACTAAAATACTTACCCATGTGGAGAATATAACACTTTGATAGAGCTACTAGTCTGTCCGTCCTCGAACGGGATGTTGGTTGATACGGTTTGGTACGGTTTGTTCATACGGATGAAGCTAGTGACTTCTTATATTCTATTCTTATGCAGAGGTCCCACACCTGCCCCTTTATCACCTGCCCTGGCAACCTCTGCCCACCCTCTTACTTAACCTAGATGGCCAACTGCTCCATCAGTTGCCATCTATCTCTTTTCACTTATAGCCATTTCTCGATTTAAATCTTCTTTTATTTCTTTCATGCAGGGTGATACTATATTAATACAAAATACTTATTTTACGGAATATATTCTGAAGACTTGATCAAAGGAATGCTTGCCTGGATTTCAACCATAGTATCGGGTTCAAGTAGGACCAAGTGAAGCCACTCCCGTAGATTGGATTGTCGTCTGCAGTTAAATACATTGACTAGACTTAATGTATGAAAATATAATAAAAATTATGAGGTATCGATGTGCTTGTGCTCCTAAGGTAGGATTTCGCTCAGCTTAACCTGATCACGGTAGTCCCAGTTATCTCGTATTCTATACTCGTCATTTGACGTTATTTTCTTGGCATGGAGCTGGGTTGTTTACTTAAATGTTAAGCTCAGTCACTGATCTATTTATTTCCGACCATCTATCGTTGTAATACTATTATACATATACACGCACATATACTGGCTGACATTAATCCTAACCGATCTCGCGCATGCAATTATACCAATTTAATTTCTCATAGGTGCGTATGTATCTATTCACTTCTCTAATTCATTTTAGGTCTTAGGGTTATTTAAATGAATTCTTTCTTCTTCGTACCAATCCTTTCTCGTAATTAGTACGCGTGTGGTTAATTATCTACATCAATGAAATTAACTCCTAAGTAAATATTAATTAAATGATACTAAAGCGTCTTCGCACGATTTCCATGTTTTATTTTCATATTAAATTTGCTCCTAGACATTACCTAATTTATAGCTATAAATATTTACTAGAATGGTTCTGCAATTTAATACACTAACCGTGGTTGCAACAACAATGTACTAGTTTAATCAGTATGCCATATACTCTAGTCTATTGATGGCAATCATTTATTCGAATCATTATAATTACTGATTAGTGGTCTTCTACTATTTAGATGGACTTAACTAAACTACCTGGTATTTAAATCCATAACAAAAGGGTCTAAGACTACAGTCCCTTAATTTAATCATTATGCGTACCAGTTTTAACTCATTGACAGAATTACATTTATTACAGGAGCTTGAGAAATATTCTAGGCTTCCGTGATTCAATCTATGGCATCGACGAGATAACATGGCCTAATTAATTAAGCGAATTCTACAAAATGTGATCGCAGGGTTTCTAGGTTTTTGTTTAATTTCCCAAAAGAATTTCTATCACGTTGGTACGACTAATAATCATTTACAAGGTTCCTAATATTTGCAGTTCATTTGCTTACTTTGACAACTCGGTTGTAGCAAGGTTTCTACCATGCACACGTAAGAACATCCCTAATTTTAGCAAATCTAGCCTGCAACATTTTAATTTTACCTAATTTATTTTCTTCCCTCTTTCCCTTCTTTTTCTTTCTTTCTTTCTTTTTCCTCCTTTCCTTTCTTTTCACCCGCTCCCCTTTTTCTGGTCCTACCGCCGACGCCTCCTGAACTTCCTCCCCCGCCTCCTTATTTCTCTCGGCGCCTCTCTCTCCACTCCCAATTTCTCTTCACACCAACGCCGCGCCTCAGCGCCTCCGCCCCCAGGTCTCGGCGCCTCCGCCCCGGATCTCGGCGCCTCCGCTCCGGTTTGGCTCTCCCTCGAGCGCCTCCTTCACCCTCTCACGCCGCCTCTCCGACACCTTATCCCCATGCGCCGCCAACTCCAGTGGCGCAGCGCCATGTTGCCCGGCCGCCCCCACCTGGCCGCTCGGCACCGCATGGTGAACCACGGCCAGATCCGTGGCCTAGGGCCCGGATCTGGCGCCTAGCTCCTTCATCCCACCCAATCTAGGTTTGGTCTGCTGTGGTTTGGTTGCTATTTGCTTTGATTCGGTGGGGTGTGCTGGTATGCCGATAGGCATGGAGATGGGTTCTTCTATTACTCCCAGTGGTCACCCTCTATGTTGAATCTTTGCTTCCCTAATAATGCTTGTGACCCTATTGGTATTTCTTGACTCTAGCTATGCAGGGCTTATTACTGCAGATGGATACTAGGGTTGAGGTATTTTGTGGCTTACCTTCACCGGTTGCCGGTTGATTTATGGTGGGAAGGGTTAGGGTTTGCCGGTGGCTGTCGCCTTCTCGATGATGGAGATGTTGCTTGATGGTGGCCTCCTAGGGTTGACGGGTTCACGGCTTGTGGCCTGGCCTCCTGTCGTCGCGATCGCCCTCGCCATGCACCTGGTCAGCTCGCCTGGCCTTTGTCGTTTGCGTCCCTCTCCCGTCGCCTACGGTCTCTCTGGTTGGCTAGCAAGAGATGGGGAAAGTGCAAGTGAACACAAGAGAATGCCATGCTCAGTTCCCACTTTGTTTTTATTCGGCTGGCTGTGTTACCAGGGCTCTGCCTTGCGGCTCTCATCTCTGTGGGCTGTGCCTTTGTGCTGGCCGTGTGATATTTCTGGACTGGCTGTTGAAAGCATCTAGGCCCCTAAAAATGGTTTTGGTAATTAATGAAATTTATGTGAATATGGGACTAACGTGTTTTATGAGCATGCGAAGGGTTAGTCCACATATGAGCGACAAGATGCAAGCCAAAGGATATATATGAAGACCTAAATTGGCTCAAGACAAAGGTATACTTAGCATAGGATCCCTTTTAATTTTTACCGGTCTTAGGTGAAAGGTGAAAGACCGGATTATAGGGTAGATAATCGTACCATCAAGGGGGATCTTAGCAAGTAGCTTGAATACAAATTTTGTGCCATTTGGATCAACATTAGAAACTTGCATTCATCAAAAATCCGATTTAAAACAAAGTTTGTGCTCTGTCTGGACGAGCGGTAGTACTGTCGATTTGAACGTCGGAACTACCGGAGAGCGGTAGTTCCGCGCCCAAACACGGTAGTACCGGTGAGCGGAAGATCCAGTTTTCGAGCGGATCCTTTTTTCCAGAGAGCACCCTAGGATTCATCGGAATTCTTGCGGAAATGGAAGTACCGGCAATTTGAACGCCGGAACTACCGCAGTGAGCGGTAGTACCGCATTCTTGAGCGGTACTTCCGGCGGCCGGAAGATCCGGAGGGTGAGCGGAACGTTTTTTCTAGAGAGCACCTCCGGATGACTTCTGATTTTTTCCTTGAGTGGAAGTACCGGCGATTTCAACGCCGGAACTACCGCTGTGTGCGGTAGTTCCGCTACTCAGAGCAGTACTTCCGGAGTCCGGAAGATCTGGTTTCAGAGCGGTTGTTTTTTTCCAGAGAGCGCCAAATTTGGGACCTTTCGGATTTCGGCCAGAGCGGTAGTACCGCGCGGACTTTGCGGAACTACCGGAGAGCGGTAGTACCGCAAATTACAACGGCGGTAGTACCGCGCCGCCAAATCCAATGATCACTGCAGAGCTCAAACATAGCCGTTCTGCCGCGAAGATTTGGTAGCGGTAGTACCGGCCCCAGGGGGCGGTAGTACCGCTCGACCTGAATTTTTTCAGGAAATTATGTCAAACGGCTAGTTTTGGTTGGTGGAGGCTATAAATACCCCCACCACTGCACAAGAGCTAAGGTTAGAGACCCATTGCATATTTCTTGAGCCCTAGAGCATTCATTCCACCCTGTTTCACACATTGAGCATTAAATTGAGGTGGTGTTGCATTTAGTGCTAGATTTCATTCGTTGATCCATTTGGCACTAGAATTGCATTCAAGTGAAGCTCGGGATTCATTACTCTTAGTGCTTGCCGGCACTTGGACGATTGGGCGGAGTTTGGATCGGTGATCTTCTCAAGAAGCTTGTGAGAAGACCTGATGACTTATGAAGGTCGGAGCTCATCTACCCGGAGCGGGGAAGAGCTACCACTAGTGATCGAGGTGCTTCAGCTCAATTCGTGGAGCCGATCTGATTCGTCTGGAGTAACCTCAACGTGGATTAGGGGAAACCGGCAAGTTTCCGAACACCACGGTAAAAACATCGGCTGTGTCTATTTCTTTCTTAGCTCTTGTTTACTTACTTGATTGTGATCAAATTGCTTGATTAGAGCTAGGATTGCTATATTCTTGACTAGAATTGTATAGGATTAATTACTTTACATTCTTGCTATTTAAATTGTGAAGAATTAATCAACCGAACAAGAAAAATTTAAAAACCTCCTATTCACCCCCCTCTAGTCAGTATCCTTGATCCTACAAGTGGTATCAGAGCTTGGTCTCTCATTTATAGACTTGACCGTCTAGAGAGAAAAGGATGGCTAGTGAGGGGATTGCGGTAGGAAAGGCACCACTATTTGATGGCTCTAATTATGCTTATTAGAAAATTAGGATGTCAATTTATTTAAAGGCCATGAGCCCTCATATTTGGAAAATCGTAAATGATGGTTACGTCATGCCACTTGATCCCGAACATCCGACGGAACAAGATGGGTGTAACACTCATTTAGATGCCCAAGCTATGAATGCTCTCTTTGGAGCCTTTAACGCGGATGAATTCAATAGGGTGAGCAATCTTGAGACGGCTCACGCTATTTGGACTACCCTTTCGGAAATACACGAAGGGACATCCACGGTCAAGGAGGCCAAGTTGCATCGGCTAAGGATCAAATATGAGACATTTATGATGTTGCCCCATGAGGACATCAATGAGATGTACACAAGGCTAAACAACATCGTAAATGAGCTCAAAGGTCTTGGAACTAACCTTTCCGATCTTGATATTGTGAGAAAGATGCTTAGGGCCTTACCGGAGAAGTACAAGATGTTTGTGACACTATTCCTCAACTCACCAGAGTTGGCGAGGATGACGCCAACACAACTCTTGGGTAATCTAATTACCAATGAGTTGTACAAGAAGGACAAAGAGGAACTTTTGGAGCAATCCACCTCCAAGAGAAAGAAGATCACCGCCTTCAAGGCAAAGGCGGTGGCAAGTGAGGAGTCCGAAGATGAAGAAGAGGATTCCGAAGAGGAGCTTGCCCTTCTTGTGAGAAGGATGAACAAGTTCATGAGAAGGTGCTCAAACCGAGGCACAAGTCATGACAAAGGCAAGAAGTGGCAATCCTCCTCCAACAAGAAGTATAGCAACATCCGTTGCTATGAATGTGACGAAAAGGGGCATATCGCATCACAATGTCCCACGAAGAAGGATGACAAGGAGAAGTCGTCCAAGAAGAAGGGCTTTCAAGGCAAGAAGAAGCTCTTCAAGAAGCTTCAAAAGGACGGCAAGAACCAAGCCCACATTGGAGAGTGGGATTCCGAGGAGTAGTACTCCGACTCCGACTCAAGCGAGGATGAGTCTCCCAAGAAGAAGGGACTCGTGGGCATCGCTATCAAGGAGGCTCCATCGCTATTCTCCACTCCCACATGTCTTATGGCAAAAGGGAGAAGGTAAAAACTCTAGATGACGATGAGTCTTCTTATGATAATTTGATGGATATGTTAGTAGAATTAAATGAATTTCTTGGAAAAGAGAAATCAAAATTCAAGGTTTTGAAGAGGGAGCATATGTCTCTTCAAAAATCCTATGAGGAGCTAAAGGAAGCTCATGATTTGCTTCTCCAAGAAAATCAAAAGAAATCTAGTACTAGCATTCGTATATCATGTGATATTTTGAATGAAATGCCTAGTATAGAAAAATCAACATCTAACATGTCAACCTCTTGTGATGATCTACTTTCCATACCATGCTCTTCCAATGTTGATTCTAGAAATGCTTTAACGTTTGTTCATGATGATGTGCTTACAAATGAAAACAAGAATTTAAAAGAATAAGTGCTAAAATTAAACAAAAGTCTAGAAAGTGCTTACAAGGGAAAGGATACCCTTGATAAATTGTTAAATAACCAAAGATGCTCATTTAACAAGGAAGGACTTGGGTATGTTCCCAAGAAAGGTAAGAAGCCGGCATACAAACCTCCAAGGTTTGTAAAAGAGAATGGTAAATATTGTACTAAATGTCGGAATATAGGACATATGCTAAATGATTGCTCTAAAAATAACATGCATTCCATTGGCTTATATGATTCATGTTATATGCTCAAGAAAACCACAAATGGAAATATTGTTGCTCATTTTATTGGCACCTCGATTTTGGGTGCTAAAAAGAAATCCATTTGGGTGCCCAAAACCTTGGTTACTAACCTCCAAGGACCCAAACAAATTTGGGTACCTAAAAAGGCTTGATTTTCTTTTGTAGGTGTTGTGGTTACAGACCAAACAGAGAGAGAGATGGTGGGGGAGAGTTAGGAGTGTCTACCTCCCCATGACTCCTCCCTGGTATATATATTCATAAGGGGTATGCTTTTACAATAATGCCCTTACATCAATATACCCCCACTAGGGGTATTTAAGTCATTACACATGCTCTATTCTAGCCCTTGTAGCCTTCTAACAGGCCTGCTGGGTTTAGGTGGGGGCCACCCCTACAATAGGAGCCTCTCATGGTGAAGGGCTTCACCGGGCCGAAGCCATGTTGCCGAGTCCTTTGGCCCCCTCCGTCCCCGCGGCCTGTGAAGCTTTGCGATTTTGCAGAACATGAACGTGCTGCGGAATCCGGGGTTTGAGGCCGGAGCCGCAGCTGATGTCGGAGTAGAGGCGCGCGCGCTCTGTCCCCTACCCTTCGAACGGGTGGCTGCGGAGCTGGCGCCCAAGTCGAAGTAGAGGCGCGCGCGCTCCGTCCCCTACCCTTCGGAGGGGTGGCTGCGGAGCTGGCGCCCAAGTCGAAGCAGAGGCGCGCGCGCTCCGTCCCCTACCCTTCGGACGGGTGGCTGCGGAGCTGGCGCACAAGTCGAAGTAGAGGCGCGTGCGCTCCGTCCCCTACCCATCGGACGGGTGGCTGCGGAGCTGGCGCCGAAGTCGAAGTAGAGACGCGCGCGCTCCGTCCCCTACCCTTCGGATGGGTGGCTGCGGAGCTGGCGCCGAAGTCGAAGTAGAGGCGCGCGCGCTCCGTCCCCTACCCTTCGAACGGGTGGCTGCGGAGCTGGCGCCCAAGTCGAAGCAGAGGCGCGCGCGCTCCGTCCCCTACCCTTCGGACGGGTGGCTGCGGAGCTGGCGCACAAGTCGAAGCAGAGGCGCGCGCGCTCCGTCCCCTACCCTTCGGACGGGTGGCTGCGGAGCTGGCGCCCAAGTCGAAGCAGAGGCGCGCGCGCTCCGTCCCCTACCCTTCGGACGGGTGGCTGCGGAGCTGGCGCCCAAGTCGAAGCAGAGGCGTGCGCGCTCCGTCCCCTACCCTTCGCACGGGTGGCTGCGGAGCTGGCGCCCAAGTCGAAGTAGAGGCGCGTGCGCTCCGTCCCCTACCCATCGGACGGGTGGCTGCGGAGCTGGCGCCCAAGTCGAAGTAGAGGCGTGCGCCCTCCGTCCCCTACCCTTCGAACGGGTGGCTGCGGAGCTGGCGCCCAAGTCGAAGTAGAGGCGCGCGCGCTCCGTCCCCTACCCTTCGGACGGGTGGCTGCGGAGCTGGCGCCCAAGTCGAAGTAGAGGCGCGCGCGCTCCGTCCCCTACCCTTCGAACGCGTGGCTGCGGAGCTGGCGCCCAAGTCGAAGCAGAGGCGCGCACGCTCCGTCCCCTACCCTTCGGACCGGTGGCAGCGGAGCTGGCGCCCAAGTCGAAGTAGAGGCGCGCGCGCTCCGTCCCCTACCCTTCGAACGGGTGGCTGCGGAGCTGGCGCCCAAGTCGAAGCAGAGGCGCGCGCGCTCCGTCCCCTACCCTTGGAACGGGTGGCTGCGGAGCTGGCGCCCAAGTCGAAGTAGAGGCGCGTGCGCTCCGTCCCCTACCCATCGGACGGGTGGCTGCGGAGCTGGCGCCCAAGTCGAAGTAGAGGCGCGCGCACTCCGTCCCCTACCCTTCGAATGGGTGGCTGCGGAGCTGGCGCCCAAGTCGATGTAGAGGCGAGCGCGCTCCGTCCCCTACCCTTCGAACGGGTGGCTGCGGAGCTGGCGCCCAAGTCGAAGGAGAGGCGCGCGTGCTCCGTCCCCTACCCTTCGGACGGGTGGCTGCGGAGCTTGCGCCCAAGTCGAAGGAGAGGTGCGCGCACTCCGTCCCCTACCCTTCGGACGGGTGGCTGCGGGGCTGGCGCCCAAGTCGAAGCAGAGGCGCGCGCGCTCCGTCCCCTACCCATCGGACGGGTGGCTGGAGAGCTGGCGCCCAAGTCGAAGTAGACACGCGCGCGCTCCGTCCCCTACCCTTCGGACGGGTGGCTGCGGAGCTGGCGCCCAAGTCGAAGTAGACGCGCGCGCTCCGTCCCCTACCCTTCGGACGGGTGGCTGCAGAGCTGGCGCCCAAGTCGAAGGAGAGGCGCGCGCGCTCCGTCCCATACCATTCGGACGGGTGGCTGCGGAGCTGGCGCCCAAGTCGAAGCCGAGGTGTGCGCGTCGTGTCGACGCTAGTCCTGCAAAAAGGTGAGTTGTCGCGTCATACTGTGCCTACTCATGGGTAGGGCACGCGGCAACTTGTAATTGGGGCGTCGCGGTATGGCAGGGGTTGCGTGATCGCAACGGCTTGCATTGACGGTCCTTCGTTCTGCGGTCGCGTGCGGCGCACACCGCTACGACGCCTCGGCTTCGGTTATGGGGAATCGTGCGGGATGGGCCGCTGTACCACTGTGGTCGGGCCTGGCACGCGGATCGTCGCGACGCTTCGAAGGTAGCCCTAGGGCGAGGTGGCTTAAAATGACTCCCGTAACCGCACACCCGCACTTGCACGTTCTCCTTTTGCCTACATCGCCGTTTACGCTCCTTTTTCGCTTGCACTGCCTTCTACGCCCCTTTTCCGGTCTTTTGCGGCCATACTCCTTCCGTGAGAAGCGATGGCGTCCGGCGGCGATCACGGCCCAGCGGCGAGCGGCAGCGGCATTCGGCGGCGGCCATCCCGACTGGAGGTGAAATATTCGCTCCGCGAACGTGATCCGACGGTGGCGGACAAGCGGTGGCTGGCGACGGAGAAGGGAGGCTTGCTTTCCGGCGAGCTGGGCCGCTCGCTTGTGACCGAGAAGACGATCCAAGGGTTGCTGCGCGAAGGGAAGCTATTTGATCGCCAGGCGGTGCGATTGCCTTCCGTCGATGAGACGGAACCGCGCCCTGGGCCGTTGGAAGCGATCGTGTTCGTCGCCTTCTTGGACGCAGGGCTCCGCATTCCGGCGCCGGTGATTGTACGCGACGTGTTGCGGACCTTCGGGCTGGAGCTGGCGTAGCTGACTCCGAACGCCGTGGCCCGGCTCGCCGTATACAGCTGGGCTTTACGATCGGGAGCGTGCTGGCCCAGCTCTTCATTGTTTGCCTTCCTGCACGAGGCACAGTTCCAGCCCAAGGATCGGAAGGGCGGAACGCTGTCGAACTTCGGCGGTGTCAGCTTCGTTCTTCGGTCGACCTGCACCAAGCTTTTTCCTGCGAATTCGACTCGCGGGAAGTGGGAGTCCCATTGGATGAAGCGGTGGTTCTACCACCGTGTAGAGGGCGGGAGCGGGCTCGAGTGTACGGGCCGGCCGATCGTGTTCAAGACTTCGCCCGGCCGAACCCTGATGATGAAGACAAGCGGAGGGCCCGGCGACTCGTAGGCTTGGCGGCCCGCTTCAACATGCGTGACCTCGCCGAAGAGTTCGTGATGTACGGCGTGGCGCCGCTTGCGAGCGATTGGCACCTCGCCGCCGAGAGACGTCGAGACGACAATGTTGAGCCATCGGTCTGTGCCCTGCCAGCGCCCTCCGACCCTCGTAAGTGCCGACCGCCTCTCCCCTTTTGTTCGCGCGGAGTGCGCTATGTACTTACCCGCTTTTCCTTTTGCTTGGGCTTAGGAATTAGTATGGAGGATGCGGAGCGGCTCGCGCGCGTGTTCCTCGGGCCGTATACCGGTAGGGAGCACGATCAGCGCACATCGCGACTGCGGCGGCGGGGCTGGGGCGGGTGAACCGTGTGTGCGAGGCCTTGGGCCTTGCCGTGCCGGACCGCCCTCGCCCGTCTTCGCAACATCAAGATGACAGCGCCGCGAGGACGAAGGCGCCGTCTCGCAAGAGGGGTCGAGGTGGGGTGTCTGCCGTGCTCGGCATAGCAGCTGCCTCCGCTGCTATTGCTGGCGCGGCTGACGTGGAGTCGGATTCGGCGATGTATGCGGCTGACGTGGAGTCGGATTCGGCGAAGTATGCCGACTCGGGCTTGGAGGGTGCGGACGCCGGGGACGAAGGGTCCTCGGGGGGCGCCCTGGACGGTAAGCTTGCCGCCAGCAGCCAAGGAGGAGAAGTCTCGCTTCCTGCGGCGGCCACCGTGACAGAGCCCGTGCTGGACGGCGGTGCCGAAGTAGAGCCCCCGGCCGTGGCCGTTATGACGCCGAGGATGCAGCCTTCGGACACGGATGCTGCTATGCTGGAGACGCAGCATTCGTCCACGGTCGCTGCCGCGCCGGAGATGCCCCCCGCGGGAACGCCAGGGGCTGGCCCTTTGCCGATGGCAGCGATGGAGACCGTGGTGCCTCCCGCGGAGGTTGCCTTGGTTACGTCGCCTCCGCTGGATGTTGTGGTCGAGGTGGCGGGAGCCTCCCCAGCAGCAGCTACTACGGCGGAGCTGTCTCCGCATGCTCCGACGAAGCGGCCACGGGTGCAGCCGGAACTCCACCGTATGTCCCGGGGGTTTACCGTGGTGACAGGCATTAGGAGCTTGTGGGCTTCTAGTGTGCGCGCTGGAGTACCTCTGGCGCGCGCCCCTGCTGCTTCTGAAGCTACAGCGCCCACGACGCGAGAACAGTCAACGCCGGCCGCGGACGCTGGTGCGGCTGCTCCCTACGAGACGATGCTCCTGTCAAGGGCTGGTGCCCCTGCCACC